>CM070618.1:36643744-37243744 GCA_036346255.1 Ampelocalamus luodianensis
TCTATTAAGTTTGTTGGTTCGCGTAACGTATTAATCAGAGATTAAAAATAGAGTATGGAGTAATTTGGGATTTAGATCTGCATGAAAATGGTAGGTAACTTCCTAAGTATTCTAGAGAGTCCAAGAACAAGATTTTTGGATGGGCAGAATAAAATTTATGATTTTTGGAAAACTGTAGTCCAAAACCAGGCTGCTGCTAGAAGCAGTCATGGGAAAACTTTAATTTGACAAAGTTAATAGTAGAATGGAATTTTTGGCAGAACTAGGATATGGTAGATAATTTCCTGTAGTTTCTGAAAAGTTTTAGATCATTATATTTGCATATGTGGATTAATAGATATAAAATTATTATTATGCTATCCAGAAGATGACAGATCTGTCTTCTGGGTTAAAAACGGGGGCTTTTGATAAACTAATCTGAACTTTTGATTACCTAAGAAGTTGTAGGAAATTATGTATAGATTCCAGAATGATATGATTTACTATTTTACGATGTGGGGGTTAAAAGTTATGATAATTTTAGTAGCGAGACAGCAGGGACCGTCTCAGAAGAGGAAAATTATGGACTTGGAGAGCGCAGAGTAGCGTTGTAGATTATGTGTGGTTTTGTATTGCCGTAGTTTGTATTGAGTTGGTTTTGTTGTAGGTGGAGTGACTTTGGATTGGCATCACCCTCACATGACTTCTGGTCGTCAGAACTAGAAAGGTAAGTGCATGGTAGAATGATATTGAATGTTTGGACTTATCATTTGGTTAAATGAATACTTGACATGATTATTCATGTGAAGGATGCCTATTTCATATTGCTCATATGATTTTGATAATTTGATGACGATTATGGAAAAGAATGATGATTATTCTTTGCATCTCATATTGAGTATTCATGTTGGAATGATTTGACCCACGGGAGTGGGATGAGGTCCCCATATGTAAGATATGAGCAATGAGGTCCCCGTATGAAAAAGGACGGGCAATGGGCCCGCATTTAAGAATGCGAGCATGAGTGAACACCGACGGTTGTTACACTCCGCTATACTAGTATAAGCAGAAGTGAAGTTGTGGCATGAGCATGAGTTTGCATTGCATTCATGAAAGATGAAAATGTGATCTGAGATAATGAGAATGAATTATCATTGAGGTGATGCCTCTTTGATGTTTTACTTTGTACTTGCCGAGTCATGGACTAACTCTTGCTTATTGGTTGTTTTAGGTGAACTTTGATGATGGCATACTTCGGAGTGGAAGTAGAATATGGAACAATTGCATTTTGTAGCACTTCACACCACTTAATAATTCATTCCTTTGGTCTTAAGCACTTTAGCAATTTCTATGGTAACAATTGAATAACTTGTGGTTTCTCTTAGTTCCTTATGGTTCATAATATTGTTAGTTGTTATGCTCCCTAATTGAATTGATTTATGATGCCTTTGGTAAGTATTTAGTTCATATTACATTCGATTTATGGACTAATATGTTGCTAAAATTATGATTGTCATATTGTGGAATGTTTATTCTTGAAATCTAGATGTTAGTAATACTTGTTTAATGGTTGAAATTGGTAGTGATAGTAGTTGTAGGTGGCATCTTGGGTTTATATTAAGCCAGGGTGTTACATGTACGATGTGACTTAGTTCAATAGCGTATAAACTTAACTCCTTAGGTTGACCAAGGCGAAACATCCATATCATCTAATTAAATCATCATATAACATGGTGTGAGACCCGGTTTATTAAGCTTGTAACACTTAACCTTCTACGGTTCTAGTATCACAAATGTAATAAACCGCTACTGATGGACATGTGCTTCCCAGAAATTGCAGCACACATTCATCATACAAAAGCATGCATCATTTCCATACAAGATAATATAACAAGTCTACCAAAGGACATACATAATATAAGTTATTACAGAACAGCCGATCGGCCAAATGACAAGTAAAAGAAACAGAGGAAGCAAAAGTTGCCATAAGATGGCTTAAACCAAAAGACGACCGGTTAGCCACATAAAACCACAGGGCAACCGACTAGGCCGCCAAGCTATTCGCCCCACACACTGCCACAACACAACTCACAAAAGTGACGCCCTTCGGGCTCACCTTCTTCCTCTGCACACAACAAGCAATGCAGGTGAGTACAATAATGTACTCGTAAGACTTACGAGTAACAAGCCTATACATAGCTACATGAAAGTCTGATCAAAGGAAGGTTGGTTATATGGTTATTTGGACGCATAAAGCAAGTTTCATTTGAAATAATGTAATAGATTGAAGGCAATTTGACAAATCAGTTTTTAAGCATTGAAATAACAGTGAGTAACAATAATTATCAAGTAACCACCTAGAAGTGACTAACCCTTTAGCCACCACAAATAGCATGAATCCCAGATTCATACCACCCGTTAAATTTTAATTAAAAATGTTGTAGTCTAACTCTTGAAAAGCTTACCCAAACGTGTCCATAACCTAGGACGAGGCTATTCGAATAGTTTTAAACCCTGCAGGGGTGTACCAATGTACCCACACTTCAGATCGCCTTTTTGCCAAGCTATTAAGCACACTTCCTTTGGTATGCCGGCATGGCTAAGTCCTACGAACCCTTTCCAATGGAATATGCTAATCAAGAGACACACGTATGGGGGTTAATCCTTAGTGATCTGTCAACGAAATATGGATCACAAGGACCCATACGTGAGCAGACACACCGCCCTGCGGTGCTCCTCTCCCACAAACATGTCCATGCCGCACATAATTAAATGTGCAACCCACCACGCGACTCATTAATTAACACACCCCAAAGTACTCAGCTAAGAGAGGTCACATATCCTCTAGTGTGGTTAGCACGCACGTAAATGCTCTGATAATGTGTACTCACAAGTAGTTCGGTCTTTAATTGACCCGGGCACCATTCCAATCACACCCAAAAGATCACACCATCTTACCATTGTGCCCAAGTCTAAATTGCTTTCATTTTCAGTTTTAGTTTTGCAATTTAGACATAGCACAAGGCCGAAACATAGAGATCATAATAAGTTTGTGTGATCAAAGTTATCGACAAGTCGATAACCGCCAATTTCTACCGATAGCTAAGCATGGCTAAGCATAATGACACGTAAACTACTAAGTGACAAGGGTTCATCCAGCGAACCCAAAATCACAGCAAGTAATCCTAGGCTTCAGTAGTAGAGGAATAAACGTTTCCTACTGAGAATGCAACTACTGGGCCAACTATCGACAATAGTTTAAAACAACATAGCAATGCATACATAGAATTTGCAAACAACATATTAGAATTTGAAATTAGTAGGAACAATATGATCAAATGATGCTACATCTACTTGCCTGGCTGAAGTGCAGGATCGGATGGCTGTGGCTCAGAATTATTATCAATATTGTCTTCGAAACCTAACGCGAAAAGGCAATAAACCAATAAGAATGAAGAACACCAAATAAACTCCAGCAGCAAAAGACATTCAAATCTAATGAAATTTATACAACAGCTAGGGGATAATTTTAGACAATTTTAGGAACAAAGAACATGCAATTTGGACTTAGTATGCAAAAGATATAGAAAAAATACTCTTTCTGAGCCTAGTAAATCACTGATTTAAATACTGGTACTGTTCATGGTGAAAATTTCTAGAATGACCTAAGGTCTAAAATTTTTATAGCAGGTAGATTATGACATCCTAGTGACAGCAAAGTTGAGTTTACTAAATTTGGAGTTATAAACATTTACTTATGATTTTTCTAAGTTGTAAACCTAATGCAAGTCATTTTACAGAAATAAATCCATGTTCAAATCCTATTTTACATTAAAGCACACTAACAGAGGAATTTAACAAAATTGATTTTGCACAAATTGGAATTACATGGAAAAAGATATACATTTTACAAGTTTTAAATCTATTTCTGGAATATTCAAAATTGGCAGGAAACAAGTTATTTTGGTTACCAGATTTTCTGCTACAGAAATATGCCTAAATGTATTTTTAGATTAAACTATAGTGGCATAAGATTTTATTGCAGTTAGAATTACCTAAAAAGGAGTTAACAAGAATTAGTTATGAGTTTTTAAAGTTTTAAATACAATTTTTAGTTGATAAATACAAGCTTACAGAAATAGATTCAAACTTAACAGAAATAAGCGACGTGGACGCTCGAGAACCCTTGATCTAAAATCCTATGGCCCACGCGCGCCGGGAACAGCGCACGCGCGCGATCCCTAAAAGGAACCCACCGTTGGACGGCTTCACGAGGTGGGATGCATTCGGACGGTGCGGTTACCGCAGCCAACCACAATCGTAGATTTGAAGATGGACGGCTCAGATCGCACCCCCCTTCGGATGGTCTGATTGCATTCACGATCTCGACCGCAGATCAAGCGATGGACGGTCTAGAATGATTTAGGCAACCAGATGGTCCGAATGCATACAAGATCTGGGTCGTTGATCACCGAATCGACAATCCACAATCGACAAAGTGCTACGCACGGGACTTAAGTGCGCGAGGAGGATTTTAATGCGTGGGTCCACTGTCAGTGAGACAGAGGGCAATTAGGACAGTGATTAATTACTGAAAACCAATGATTAGTAATTAACGTGTCCTAAAGATCTTTGCACAGAGGTGGATTTAAGAGATGGGGGCCCACCTGGCAGTGGCTAACGGTGGCGGCTAAGACACATTAATTGCTAACCAATGATTAACAATTAATGACCCCAGAGTCGCGCTTAAGGCCTACTACCCACATGCCAAAGAACATTAACGAATGATTAGGACATGATTAATGCACCTAATGATTAGCAATAATCGGGCAATTAATGTGTCCTAAATAAATGATGAAAACGGGATTTCGCGCAAGACACTACCGAAGCGTGTTCAACGGCTTGTCGCCGGTGACTCGCCACACGCGCCAACCAAGAAGTGAAATGGAATCGCAATATCCTTACGGACCTAGTGGTGGCAATCTCGCCCGGTGAGGAACTGTAACGCGGCCAGTCGGAAACGAAAATGGAGCTTTTATGCTAAGTACGAAATAGTAAATGCTCCGCCAGCACCAAAGAAGCAAGTGTCAAGGCCTCTAGGGACTAATAAGAAGCTACCTTAATGAAGAGAAGCTTCAAAGATGGTCGAGAAGCTTGTCCACGTGGAGCTCACGACTCAAGGAAGACGATAATGGACAAGATGATCTCGAGCCAAAATGAGTACCACTGTGGTCAAAATAGCTACATAATAGCCCCTAAAAGCTTCATGAGTAATTAATTGAGGAATAGAGCACTCACTGAGCTGAGGAAAAAATGACACACTGGCCGAATTTGAACAAACCCTAAATTGGATAATTCTCGCGAATCAAATCCAAGATTAAGTGAGGGGTATGTTCAAGATAGAGAGGAGGTTAACTTGGTGTAAATAACTACGAAGGAGAACCACTGAACACCAAGAACACCAATGGAGCTCTACTGTTCAACAATGGTGGTTTGGGGTTCTTGAGGAGTTAAGCTCCAAAACTGAAAATTGAGCTCGAGGGTGGTGTAAAGGGATACCAGAGGTATTGAAGGTGTTTATAAGGCTTTGAAAATATTAGGTTTGCCAAAAGAGCTGGGGCATGGTGCAAAGCTCAAGACACAAGGCATGGCCGACATAGCATAAAGAGATAGATGGTGCACTAGGCAAGGTATGGCCGAAAGTGTCTCCCCACTCTTAATGTAGACTAGGCGCCGAGGGAGCATGAAATGACATCCCCATGCCCTACACTATTTTCGCACTATGGAGGTTGAAGATGACTAGAGAAAAGCTCTGCGAATAAGGACCTTTTGATTTTAATCTGACGGCACGACGACGCCACACGCCCGAGATTTGAAAATAAAGGAATAGATTGGGAGCCCTTGATTAGAAACGAACGCTCGATTCAAACAAAACAACCGGAAGGTCCGAATGTCTCGGAGAATCTGGGCGGTTGGATGGGGATCCAACGGTTCAAAGGGATAAAACATCCGCACGGTCCGAATGCTCACACGAACATGGGCCGCGCGATAAGGATCCAACGGTTGAAATTGAAGGTGCGCTTTTAAAAGAGGCTCGGTGCAGTTAGTTGACTGGACCGAGTCAAGAGGCTGGAGCCCGAGTTTGACTTGAACCCAAGGAATAGTGAAATTAGGTTTTGAGTTTTAAACTGAACTGGGATTTTGAGGATTTAATTGAGATAGCAAAACAACTCCAAAAATTATGAAATTTTTACTAGAGCTTGCTAACTCAGACATTAACCTTGTATAAAGTTTTTAGAGATTTTTATGCTGTGTATTTTTCTCCAAAAATAATGCAAGGCTCTAGTTTAAGGTTTGACTAAGAGTCAAACAGGTTTGACTGTCCTCTAAAAATAATCAAATAATTTCTAAAAATTGTGAAATTTTTCAGAGGAGCCACAAACCATCACAGGAACTTAGGAAAAATATTTTCCAGTGATGTTCACAAGATTTGAGATGAATGTTTTTGGAAAACAAGGTCTTGATCAAAAGACTTGTGGCTTTGTATTTTCATAACTTCTTGTACAAGAATTGTTCAAAGCATACAGGAAATACATGATGTAAGAAAAAGTTTTAATTTCTACTCATTTTCTTACATTTGAAACACATGTCCAATATTAGGATGTTACAATGGCCAACACACTTGCTAAGGTCACATAGTACTTCCACTTGCCCCGGTCTAAAATATTTTCCTACCAGCTTGATTAAAGTGCAACACATGCCACCACCGTGTGACAACACACGACAAAACATATTTCATAATCACTTAGTCAGGTATGAATTTGCATTTAAAAATGATATCAATAATCCGTTGCAAAGCTAAGCATACTAATCGTGTCTGAATCAATCCATGTTGGTTCTACATTATTGACTAACTAACAAATAACCAGCCTACCTAGGGCGACCATTGAACATGGCAATACAACTCACAAGGTAGACATAAATCAAAATGACTTTGTAAAGTCAAGTGCGATGTGATCAATGACAACTTGCCTTGAACAAGTCTTGGTCCTCGATTCAACTTGCACCACTCCCTCGTATGGCGATAGCGGTACTCCAGAAGACGATGGTTATGGCAATGAGAGCAGTATTCGGTCAGGAGAAGGGTGCATCATAAAGAGGACGACGAGGTGAACACGATGACACAATCGGTTTTGCCAGCAGCCACCTAAGGCGAGCGGCGATGATGGTGATGGGCGACGCTCTAGTGACAGGAAGGCACGAACGGGGTAGAAAGAGCAATGACGAACTTGATGATGAGGTTAATGTCGGCGAAGACTCATCAGCGGCGGCTAATCGAGGTGGCGAAGGTGATGCGATAGAAAAAGGTCGAATGGCTTTGATCTACACGCACGATGTATGAAAACAAAATCCATCAGAAGGGCAAGTAGATTGAAAGGTAGTGATGAGAACATAACCCCTATGGATTTTGTTTAGTTAAAAGTTAGCAGCATTGCAACTTTGTGTATTGGCTTGTGTCAACTAGGTCAGCCCTAAATACCGCTTTGGAATCCCACTTTATTGAGTTCTTCAATCCTATTTGCAATTTTAGATTGCTTATTATTTTGTTCTTACTTATTCTTCGATTGCATGCGGAATAGACCTTTGTGGTCGTCGATCGTTCTTCTAGCGAGTCGATAACGATCTCGAGTTGGTTCAACATTGCTAGACATATTGGTCATATGCGATTGGTAACCGAATAGTGAGAGTTGTCTCCACCAAAATCGAGTTATCATTCTCATCGAAGGATCGACACTCATTGTCACATCGTGGTATCGAGCTACGCTTGATCGTGTGATTTTTCCTTTACCTACAAATCCATGAAAAATAAAAAAATAGGGTTAGTTCATCTTGTCCAAACCAATCTGTGCCTTTGCAATTTTTCTTTTTGGTTTTTGTGTTGTTGAAATTTTAGTTGCTTGTTTTGTCTCCCTACCGCATGTCATCAATCTTTCTTGATCCTCACGCCACAAAGACTCCAAAATGGCCCACCATTGCTGCTGCGGGAACAAAAACAACCTAACGTTGCTGCCGCGGCACCCATCTTCATCTCCTACCGTCGTTGTCTCTCACACTACCGCGGCAACCAAAATGCCATCGCCATCGCCGCGCAATCGAAAACTCCTACCGCCATCGCCATTCACTACCACGGCACCGATCACCCATCGCCGCCGCCACCACATCGCTGCTGCGGCAACCGAAAACGTCTGCTGCCACCGCGGTGGCAACCACAGCTCCTGCCACCGCAACTGCCACATCGCTGCCGTGGCAAACAAACACGCCTACCACCGCCGCGGCGGCAACCAAAGCTCCTGTTACCGGCACAACACATCGCTACTGCGGCACCAAAAACGGCCTGCCACTAATGCCTCGCCCTACCGCGCCACTCACCTTGATCCCGGCGACCGCAACCCATTGCTGCCGCGGTGCCAAAAAGGCCTGCCGTCGTTGCCTCATGCTGCCGCTGCACCCAGCTTGACTCCTACTACCGCTGCCACATCGCTATCGCGCCACCAAAACGGGTCGCCATTGTCGCCACGGCAACCACCAGCCGCGCCCACCGCCGCTGATCTTCCCGCCGCCGCAAGCACTTGGCCCGATTGCCGCTACCACATCCCGTCATGCCACATCCTACCGTGGCACCAAACTCCTACCGCCGCTGATCTTCCCTACCACGGCAAGCACTTGGCTCGACGCCGCCACAACCCATCGCAGGTACCAAACTCCCGCCGCTTGATCTTCCCTGCCGCGGCAAGCACTTGGCCCGACCGCCACTGCCACACCCTGCCGTGGTAGTCGAAACTCCTGCCACCGCTGATCTTCCCCCACGTGCAAGCACATCACCGACCGCCGCCACATCCTACCGTGGCAAGCTGCCGCTTGCCACCGATGCCTTTTTCCTGCCGCGACATACTTCAAGATCCTAGAGCTATTTGTTTTCAGTTTGTCAAGGGAAGAGCAAGGATCTGGTTTTCAAATTCGGTTCCATCATTGGGATTTGCCGAATAACGATAGAGAGAGAGAGGGACCAAAAAGAAAAAGGAAAGTGTCCACCTTCCGAAAATTGAAAAGTGTGTCAAACTTTCACCAAGACTAGTGAAAATTTCTAGAGACCTTCTACATATAGCCACAAGCTTCCACAAAAAATTTAGCAAGTTTGGCCCACGAGTTTGAAAGATATAGCGCTTCAATTTGAACCCACTGTTTCGAGTCCGAGTAAGATTCCGCTTCCGATACACCTTCAAGAAAATAGACATAACTTTTGCATACGGTGTCCGCTGATGGTCCTATGCTCGCTTGAAAGCTAACGACAAGGCACATCCACCAAATCAATATGCCCTCTAATACCCCTAAAATTGGCCATCTTTGGCCCCGAATTTGTGTCGTAAGTTTTAGTCTCTGCTTTTGCCATTTCTTTCGGTCTTCCTTCGAATTTGGGGTTCGCCTCAATCAAAGTTGTATATCTCATTGAAACCTTTCAATTGAGTATATATAAGCCATATAAAACTTTGCCTTTTCATTTTTCATTCACAACATACACGCATGCATAATAGATTTTACAAAACAAAGTATAATAATTAAAATATCGGATCAACATGATCAAATGAGGTGCTTGCCTTGCTCTTTTCGTTCGAGGTAAGATTGATTGATCGTCGAGTAAAACCGAGCAATCACGCCTAAAAAGAGCCGTAAACGAATTAAATAACAACCAATAAAATAAACAATAACCAAAAATAAAATATTTTTATAGATTCATGTAGATTAAGATTTTAGATGAATTTAGAGACCAAGATCAACTTATTTGGAGTTTCCTAGCAAAAGATATTAAGGTTTCACTTTGGTTCGGTTTGATAAAACCAGTTTAGCATCGCTCAACGCTTCGGAAAATCGCTTAACGCTTCGAGCAATCGCTCAACTATGTGGTTGAAAGGAGTTTCGATCGTGGTGGTCGAGAGAGGTTCGACTACATGTGGTCGTAGGGGTTTGGACTACATGTGGTCAAAAGGAGCTCACTACATGTGGTCGTAGGGGTTTGGACTATATGTGGTCTAAAGGATCTTCAACTACATGTGGTCGAGAGAGGTTCGATGTTGCACTAAAGTTGTGGGGTCCACATGTCGTTGAATCATCTACAAGAACATTTTGATTTTAAGTTTTTCAATAATCTTCGCTGGTCCCACAAGTTAGTGGAACATTAGGGCTAACCCGACAACTAAACATCACTTAGTGTTTAATGACGAGGATTAGGCAACTGATGACGAGCTACAGTGCCCGTCACCGTTGTGCTGCACGGTGGCGCTCGCGCCCGCGTGTCTTACTGGTGGCGTGATACTCGTAGGGGTTGGAGAGTGCCCAAAATGGAATCTCCATACCCTTGCACACCCACTGGCACCGACGGTGAGACCAGAGGTGGCCTGACGCGGTGGCGCGCCGGCGTTGAGCGGAGGAGAGCTACGACAAAGGGCGAGAGCTCGAAAGAGCAACGCCCTTGCTAAACTAATGTGCACATAAGCATCTACATGCTACTAGGTTCATACCAGAAGGACGCGAAGGCTCAGAGGTGGTCAGAGATGACTGGTCGACAGTGAGCCGAGGCGGCGAGGCTGGTCGTACTTGGAGAAGAGGTTCGACCGATGAAAAGGATCATCTAGTGGTCGGAGAATCTTAGCGATGGTCTTGCGATGCTCCAGGCTTGAATAATTGGCTTGGGGTGTAGTGGAGCTCCGGGTCGGAGACGAGGACGAAGGGTCGAATTAGCTGATCCTGTGAATCGAGTACGAAGTCAAGTGAGGGGATGGCATCAGTGGTCATTGGAACATGATATGATGCGGTAAGGGTGATACAAGATCCTTCATGGCATCGAGGACGATGGTGGCGGTGCACCGCCGAATTAGGGCTCGCGCTCCTTGAGCTCTAGAGCTCGATTCAGTGGAGTAGAGGAGGAGTGAGTGAGCACACTAGCTTGGAAAGGAAGAGACATAGCTCGGGGTATCCTATTTATAGGCGGAGAGGCGAAGATTGACAAGGAAGGCTCGAGCAAGTCAGCGGTGCTCTCGGAGGTTCCCAGCGATGTATGGGTAGGAGCAGGTGTGGCCGGGCAGAGGAATGGGCGCGACGTTATGGCGAGGTGACAAGGTAGGTGCGGTCGGTGGCAAAACCACCGGTGGGGCAGCAAAACGGTGGGCGCGATGGAGAGCTCACGCCACGCAGATGGACCGGCGCCGATGTGGAAGAACCCTACGATGGGAGCCCACCAGTCAGAGAGAGGTAAGGGTAGATTAGGTTTAGGATTTTTGTGAATAAGATTTCATATAAAAGTTTTTGTGAATTATTCCTGGGATAATATGCCCGAAATAATTCTCTCATCAAATATATTTTCTTTGTTTTATCTATTTCCTTTTTAGCACCTTTTTATTATAGTTCAAGTTTTGCTTTCAAATTTCAAAAACCAAATTCAACATGGCAAAATTCATATGCAATTAATCAAAGTGATTTTCCTAATGCATTTATATTACATAATCCCATAATTAGGATTTTGAGATGTTACACGATACCTCAAGAATGTCTTCAATTATTGTATATCATGCAATTTATATTTCTGCAATTTATTGTATGTAACGTCCCTTTGCCTTAAAGTTTCTTGCGGTTTCAGCTTCAAAAGAGGACCATTTGGTTTGCTAAGTTGTTCAAGCTTAAATTGATATTTTAGAAATCTGGATCTTAACTTGATCTAAACTAAACTTTAACCAAATCCTTTCGGTTTGGGCTCTGTCTTTTGAAGCTCTTTAGTGTTCTCGCTTTATTTCTTTCTTCTTTCTCGCCTTGAGTGCCTTTGGTTTAGTTGTACTCCTCTAGACCTCCCCTCTGTGGTTTGATTCCCTTTGAGGATTAAACCTCCTCTCTGCTTAATTTTACCTTCGCCTCTAGACCTCCTCTCGTGCCTTTGGATCTCCCTTTGTTTGGGGTTTAAAGGTTTAGACCTTCCTTGTTTTGGACCTCCTTTAAAGGTACCACTTGGGTTCGTGTTTCTAGTGTCTTGGTTATCGTAAACTCAAATTCAAAGCTGCTCTCCTCTCTTGACCTCCCTTGAACTTTCCTTTTGACCTCCTTCGTGCCCAATCGAACCTCCCACTGATCGTGGCTTTCGCCGCCAGAACCGCCTGATTCGTGTTGGGTGGCTTGATCTTGTTGGCGTGTTCTGCTAAGCCCGAACGTCCCTATTGTTCTCACCACCGTTTTTTCGATCGCTTCGATTTATCGGAACGCTCGACCTCCAAACGCTTCCTTTCTTTTGGACCACCCGATCCGCTTTAACGGATGGGATCGAGTGGCGCCGGATAGCATTAACAACCCGCTTGTTTCGCCCATTTGATCGTAATCCAACCGCCCCGCTCTCCGCGCTTTATCTCGCTATCGCCACCTCTCATTTGGGTTCCTTTTCCTTGGGACCTCTCGTGGTCTTTTGCAGACCACCCTTGCGGGTTGAGATCACTGTCAAGGCCGTGGTCTTTACAAAGACCACCCTAGCAGTGAGACCGCCTTCCGATCGATGTTCACCGAGTTTGATCGACCCCACTGGCGCCAGCCCTCTTTTCCTTAGTTCCTCCGCTCAAAAATCTTTACACATTTAATGTGTGTTGCATCACATTAAATGTGGTCACCTCTAAGGTACCTTATCTCCTCCTTTTATGGCAATGTCTTGTCAAATCTTTGTCCTTTTGTACACCGATCTTTGACACGTTGCTGAGCCCCTCTCATTGCTTTTCCCTCCAGCTCCGGCTATAAATAACCCATGCAGGTTTCCTTTCGGCACCTTTGCTTATTTCTAACTTCTTGGCTTCCTTTTTTTTGCCTGACTTCCCGTGCTCAAGTTCTCCTGTGAGCTCTCCCGAGTTGTGCCGGGTTCCTTGTTCCCCCTGGTTTCCCGAGTTGGTTTGGGTTCTCTTAGCCTCCTTTGTAGTTCTTTGTTAAGCTGTTTGCTTATTGTGATTTTCTTTGCGAACATGTAGATTCTGAGGTTGAGGAGTTCTTGGATCCAGCAATATCAACCGAAGGTTCACCACTGCTTGACGAAGGCAAGCCGCAGACCCCTTTTTGATCATGTTGAACCTATCTTTCCAAACATATTTTGGTTTTACTTTATCATGCATGTCTAGTTTTATAAGAAATGTTTGGGCAGTAGCTATTCCTCCCATTTGATATTATGCTTCTTTTGTAACTTGTATTCAACATGTTATCATGATCACCTTGCAATCCTTAGTTTGGGGTATTTTTGTTGGTACTGCTTGCTTTTACCAACATGGGTTTGTAGGTTTATTTTTAGCCTTGCTCTAGAACCGTGGGTATTATTAATTTTGTTTCTTTCAACTACTAATCTTGTCTTTTGATCCGAACCCGGGTTGGTGCCACTTTGTTAACAACCTTGGTGAGATGCCATTGTTGTGTTGGATCGTGGTATGATGCCACTTTTATTATTTGAGTTGTGCCAAGGTGGGTGGTCTTTGGCGGGTTTGTCACCCAAAAATGGTTTTGTGCTCGGGCAAGAAGGCAGGAGTGAGTAGTGGATGCTTTGCACTTTGGGTGTGGATGTCTTGCCCGAGAGCATTAAGAACTTAACTTTGTGTTCCGTTGATCTCGACCCTTGAGTGCAACCACAAGATCACTTTATGGTGGTGGTCCAGGCTGAATAATTAGAAAGTTATAACCTGCTTGTGTTGTGGTGGTGCATGCCGATTCGCATGGTGCAAGAGGGGCCGTGTTCCTTTGTGGACGGTGAAACCTTAGCGGGAAGGTCGGTCATGGCGGAGCTTTGTAAAGCCTTATCGCTCTCTAGACCGCTCACCTTTGGAAGTGAGCAAGGGTTTCGACGGGAACCCGACCCGCTAGAGAGATCGTGAATTGTGGGTAAAGTTGTACACCTCTGCAGAGTAACAATCTATTCGAATAGCCAAGTCCTTGGTCATGGAAAGGCCTTGTGAAAATGGTGCAAGGGGGTAGATTTTTGCAAACTTGTGGTCCAGGGTTAATTATGGATGTTGGCGAGTATTCTGGGTGGCTCCGAATGCTCATGATGCCCATGGTTAGCCGTGGGGTTTTTTGTGAACCCTAGGGTGGCTCAAGGTGCTCCTGAGTTGGTGCTCGGAAGGAGTTCTTGGAGCCTTAGGGTGTTCTTGAGCTCTGGAGTGGGTGCTCCAGAGTGGCCTTGGGAGAGGTCCTGGTTGTGGGTGCAACCAGACCTCCCCCAAGTGGGTTGGAGTGAGTTGGTGCTCACTTTTTCTTTGCAAAAAATCAATTTAATGATTTTGTATTACTGTTTTAACTTGCTGCCTTTCAATCTATTTATGTTATTTATTGTCAAACATAGCTTTGTGCAAACTAACCATACAACTCTCACTTGGTAAGCCAATGCATAAATACTTTTACATAATTGCTCCATATGAATTGCTGAGTACATTCAAAGTACTCATGGCTTTAAGCCCTGTGTCAAAGCAGTATTCGAAGATGATTAGGTGCAGGGAGGCGCTGACCTCTTTGAAGAGGAGTTCTTTATTGATCCGGCTGCCTAGGACGTCCTCCACTCGACAGCCTGTGGTTTGCCGGTTGACCCTTGCGCGCTTTGTGTTCCTCGCGTCAGAAGGGTCTCCTTTTGTCGGTTTTGTAAGACCAAGTGGCAAACCTTTGTAAACCACTTTGACCATAAGGTCTTGATTATTATAGTTTGATTTGTCTATTCCATCTTTGTCAATAATCGTGACTAAACAATCATAACAATCATTCAAGAATTGATCATCGATACTATTTCTCAACTTGTTCTTCACAAGACTCATAGCGGAAAATACTCTTTCAACGCGCCGTACACCACCGATAGGAGCAATACCAACTTGAGAAGCAAGTATACCAACTTGTAAACTTCATGCTTTTTGTTTCAACAAGCTTAATAGAAAGGTCATCAAATATTGTTGATGTCCTTAAACCTATCGTCATCGCATGTCATCAATGTCTCTACAATCTACATTGACATGTCTTAACAAAATTTTCAAATTTTTATTTACAATTAAGCTCACATAACTACATAAGTATGGAGAGTTACAAATATAAATATAACTACTGAACTACATAAGTATGAACCCACACTGCACCTTCTCAAGTTGTCGATCGCTCTCAGCTACAACTTGTCCCAAGCCACAAATTCAAGTTTACACAATCACACTTCACAAAGAATACAAAGATTGTGGCAATCGTACAAGCTCTACAGACTACAAGTTTAAGGACACATTACTACATTAATCATTACTCATTAGGCCACCAGAATACCAGATCTAGATTCCAGATTTAGCTATGCCTATGTTGATTATGAAAAATTGAAAATCACAAACACTCAAAGTCTCAAAGACTCAAACAGATTAGCTCTCACCGCACACCAAAGACTCCAAGTCTCCAGAGTCCACTGATCAAAGCGCCCACGACTCGGCCTCCATGCTCTGCAGCCACTTGCACTGCACTCCGGCTTTCAGCACAAAGACTAGCCTCGCCTCGACACTGTCCCGGCCCCAGCAGCGGCGCCGCGCCATGCTGCGTGGCGCCACGCTGTTGCCCTCTTGCCGTGCCGCGAGTCGCCTCCCACCGTCCGCTCGTGTGAGGACCCCATTTATTTAGTTTGTAATGCTTAACCAAACACTGGTCCTAACATCACAAATCAAATAAATCGATCTCGAGATATGTATACTTCTGAGCAAGATACACACCCCTGCACAAAATTAGACATCAACTCCATTCCACACATAGAGTCCAAACATCACACTACCAAACGGAAGATAAACAAATAGTAAAGATATTACGCACAATGGCCGATCGCCACAAGATACACAAATAACAAAAGAGAGACAATGGAAGCAAAAGTGCCATAAGATGGCTATAAACAAAGCCAATCGGGGTGCCTTCAACCCACAAGGCATCCGACCGACCGCCAAGCCTAGTCGCCACCCACGGCGACAAAGACAGCTCACGTATGAGGCCCCCGAGGCTCACCTTCTTCCTCCGCAACAAAAACATCAAGCAAAGCACCGAGTACAAAGATTGTCTTTGTACCGCAAGACCGACGTATGAACTAGCGCACTGCTCATATGCTACATGCAGGCTTATTTGGTGGAGGTCATATGTTTCATTTGCATAAAGCCAGTTTTCATTTGCAATAATGTAATATAGTTTGAAGGCAAGTTTGCAATTCATTTTTAATTGAAATAACAATAAGGATAGTAATAACAAAAGAGTAAAGATAAACAACCTAGAAGTGACTATCCCAATAGTCACCACAACAATAGCACGAATCCCCAGATTCGTACCACCCATCAGGTTTTAATTTAAATGTTGTAGTCTAGTTCTTGGGGCGATCAGCGTGTCCATAACCTAGACGAGGCTATTCGAATAGTTTTAACCTCGCAGGGTGTACCAATGTACCCACACTTGCATCGCCTTTAAGCCAAAGCACACTTCCAAGGTATGTCGTACAACTAAGTCCTACGAGACTGCTTTCCAATATTGTGTATTAACTACGAGCCGTCAGTATGGATAGAAACCCATACGCTTACATGGTAAAGCCGAAAAGACAACTACCCACTCGGGATAAAGCTTTTGGACAACTACCATGCTCCCACCTCCGTCCCTCCCGCGACCTCCTCGCGACCAGAAGCCAATACACGCCAAAGTACTAGGTCAAGAGAGGTCCCATATACTCTAGTGTGGTTAGCACGCAAAATGCTCAAGACGGTGGCGCAAGTAACTCGGTCCTTAATCGACTCGGGCACCTTTCCATCACACCCAACAGATCACACCGTCTTACCATTGTGCCCAAGTCTAAATCATTTTTGTTTTCATTTTTAATTTTGCAATTAAACATAGCAAAATGCTAAAACATAAAGCTATAGAAATTTTGTGTGATCAAGGTTACCGACTAAAGTCGATAACCGCCTGATTCTACCGATAGCTAAGCATGTCTAAGCAAGTTGAAATCGATATACTAAGTGACAAGAGATCATCCAATGACCTCTAATCACAAACAAATAACCTAGGCTCGTAGTAGAGATCAATATTTTGGCCACAGGATATGCAACACGGATTTAACTAATCAATTTAACACAAATTAAGCAATGCATACATACAATGAAACAAAATATTAATCTTTAAAATACTCGATTAAACATGATCAAACCGCTTGCCGGATGTCGTTGGTCAATATGTCGGAGGATCGTCCTCGTGGTTGCCGCAAATATCAAGCCTCAACGATCGAACATAACAAAGAAATAAGAACGAATAACACCGACAAAACTCAAACATACAACAACATCAAAACAAGCCAAAACTCACACAACAGCCTAAGCATGATATAACAAAATTTTAGAAACAGAGAACAAATCATTTTAAGTTATTAGCAATTTTCTATGAATTTTCTAAGCTAAAAACACAACAAGTCACTAGTTAATTACTTAACAAATTTTCACGAACAGAACCAACAGATAAAATCTATCCTAATAGTTAGTATACTGAAAATGAAATTTACTGAATTGGGTTCATTTAAATTGGACAATTATTGAGAAAGATATGAATTTTCTAATTTTGGAAAATGCATAAAGCATCAATTACTCATTTAACAGATTTTACGATATAGAGACGAGGTTGAAACTAATTTTAATAAATAGAACATTTAAAATAAAAATTAACAAAGATCGCTTCATGCAATTTGGATAAAAATTGAATTAGTTATGCATTTTACAAGTTTAATCGATTTAACAAAGGCAACGTAAAAGCATTTGAAATACTAAAGCTCTTAATACTTCTTCTATCGACGCACGGCTAGCCCCACCATCGACGAGAGGGGCCCGCTAAAACGCTGATCGAGCGATCGCCTGCATAAGGTGACGCCGGCGTATTCAAAGAATACGCCTTCTTCGCTAACGTAACGTAATCCTAACACATATGCCCAAAGAAACTACGCTCATGAAAGAGAAAACGATTAACAAAACTACACAATCCCTAACCGACATTAGGGCCCACATAACAGAGACTCAGAGAATTAAAACGATTAGATTTGAATCCTAAAACAGACTTAACACAGAGAGGGCCCACAAGTCAGTGACCTAACAGAACCAGGTTTAGCGATAACCTAGCTTCACGGCGCTCGCTTCAAGACGCGACGGACGCAGCGGCGTCGCGCAGTGATCTAGCAAACCAGTGAGTTTCAAGACGAGTGAGTGGTACCTTAAGGTTCGCAAAGACCTCACGAACCCGGTGACGGTGACGCGGAGCCCAATGGTCGACGGAGATGAGCTCACGACGGCCGGAGGCGGAGAAGAAGCTACGGTGCTCGCGAGAAGATGCTACGCACTTCGAGGAGCTACGGAAGGTGCGCCACGGAATCGCCTCGACTCCGGAGCAATAAGCACAAGATAACGTCAAGAAGAAGGTCCGAGGCGGCCGAATTGCCACGGCGCGAACACCGTGATTGGAGAAGAAAGGGTTGCGCAGCCTCAACGATGCACCAAAGACAAAAATGAAGCCATCATTAACTTCTGCATCAATGCGATCCCGACGACCAAGTGTCGGCCGAAACTCACCGAGCACTAGCAAGCTCGCAGAGCCGAGACCAACGGAGTTGGGGACGAAGAAGTGGCCCCGACGATTCACCGGATGCTACGAGCACGGATGGGAAAAATGGATGCGTGCCGAGTGTGGTTCACGATGGTGAGGTTGCGGGCTCAAGGGCTTCTCCAACGCGGGTGCTACCTTCGCTTCCCTTTCCTACCAAACAAGAAATCGGGCGGAGATAGCACGAGAACGCAAAGGAGAAGAAGTGGATGAGCTCGTGGCTTTTATGAAGTCACGCGATGCCTCCCAACGGGACACGAGGGCATAAAGGTGGCGACGACGAGGTACGTGGCAAACATGCACGCACGCCGCGAGCCCGGTGAGGTGCGAGAAGACGAGGTTGATGCCGACAGTGGGACCCACATGTCGGCGATAAACGAAGCGGTGCGAACCGTGGTTTGATTTGATCGCAACACACCGACCGCTGGATCCAAACGGACGCGTCGTGATTGGTGTATGCATTCTGACAGTCGGTTGCATACGCGACGTGGATCGCTCGATCTTCATCGGACGGTTACGATCGATTGACTCGCGCGCAGTGCAGCTAGGCGGTGCGACCGAGTCAAGTGGTGCGGTCGGACTCGAGCCGAGTTGGTTGTTGGCCCGAGGAACAAGACTTTTAGAATTTGGTTTAAAAGACAGAGAAGGTTTGGGGAATTTTTAGAGGTAGCTCTGAGCTCCAAAAATTTCGAAATTTTTATGGTAGCTACTAGAGACAGAGGACAACCTTGTATAATTTTTCCAGAACTTTTATGCACTGCATGGTTCTAGAGAAAATTCACAAGCTGCTGTCCAGGAGTTTGACCAGATTTCAAACAGAGTTGACTTGGCCATTTGAAATAGCAAACAAAATCTAAAAATTGAGAAATAATTCAGGAGGTAGATAGGATGATCAAGATGCTAGGAAAAATAGTTTCAGAGGATGATCAAAGTTTGAAGGCTAAGAATTGATAACAACAATCTCCAATCACAAGAATTAAATTCTACAAATTGAAATTGCTAGGAAAATTGTAGAAACTTTCAAATGATTTGAAGAGACAACAAAAGTTTTTATTTCTCCTCAAAATTTTACATTTGAAATACAAACCCAAAGTTAGGGCTGTTATAAATCTCCCTTACAAGAATCTCGCCGAGATTCTCGATCACCGGAGAAGAAGGACGGGCACTGCCTGAGACGATCTTCCCGCTCCCATGTGGCTTCATCTCTGAGTGGTTCGACCATCGAACTTTAAGGAACTTGATCACACGGTTCCTTGTTCTACGCTCGCCTTCTTCGAGGATACGAACGGGACGCCACGATAAGACGATCTTCCCGCACATCGATATTTTCCAATGGTGTTTCCTCAACCGAACACGGAGGCACTTCTTCAATTGTGACACATGGAAAACATCATGCACCCTTCAAGTGTAGCCGGCAACTCCAACTTGTATGCAACAGCTCCCACTTTCTTGATGATGCGACACGCCCGACATATCGAGGAGCCGCTTGTCTTGACATCAAACGACGATGTCCTTCAGAGGTGAGACTTTGAGATACACAAAGTCATTGGGCTGGAAACTCAACTCACGACGACGCCGACCGCATAGCTCTTTCGCTCGACCGAGCTACGCGCAAGTGCTCACGAATCGATCGCACTTGACTTTCGGCCTCATTGATCGAATCCGCCAAAGAACCGCTTTTCACCGCCACCAGTTCAATGGTGTTTCGCAGCCGCCCATACAAGGCCTCAAATGGTGCCATACCGAGACTAGCCTCGAAGTCGTTGTTGTAGGAGAACTCGGCAAGTGGTAGGCACTTCTCCCAATTCTTTCCATAGGAAAGAACACAAGCACGAGCATATCTTCTAGCACTGATTGACGCGCTCCGTCGACCATCACCGAGGATGATAGGTCGAGTGAACGAAAGACGGTACCCATGGCCTCCCGCAGTCGTGCAAAATCGGGAAGTGAAAAGAGAGCCACGATCGACACTATTGTTCGTGGCACACCATGCGAACTCACAATGCGGGATATGTAAAGATCCGCTAGGTGATTCACATCAATCTTCGATCGCGACCGAAGGAAATGGGCCACCTTCACAATCGATCAATGACAACCCATAATGCATCCTTCCCCGCAGAGAGTACGGGGACGGTGATAAAATCCATGCCTACGTAATCCCACTTCCATTCTCGGTATAGGCAAGGGTCAAGAAGACCGGCCGACGCCGATGCTCGCCTTGACACGACAACATGTGTCACATCCGCAACGAACCCGCAATCTCGCGCTTCATGCGAGTCCACCGTAAATCTCGACGCAGATCTTGGTACATTTTAGTGGCCCCGGATGGATGGATAAAGGCGAATCATGGGCCTCTGAAGGATCAAATCCCGCAACTCGGGACCTTTGGGACCACAAGTCACGCCCAAACCATACAACACCGTGTTCATCTTCTCGTGAAACACTTGGCTGATCCATTCTCGATGTTTCGCTTGATTTTACCCACACCATCATTCGATTGTCGTGCGCTTGATTTGATCCACCAAGGTTGGTTGCACAATCAGTGCAGTAAGGGAACCGTGCTCAACCAAACCCAAGTTGAGACGCTGAAATTCTGCAAGTAGTGCAGGTTGTTGCTCTTGGATCATCAAAGTATTGCAATACACTTTTCGCTAAGTGCATCAAGAACTACATTGGCTTTGCCAGATGATATCAATACCCATGTCATAATCTTTGATCAATTCCACCATCTCCTCCGCTCGAGGTTCGATCCGCCGAGTGAACAAGTATTTCAAACTCTTGTGATCGGAATACACCTCACAGCGGTTACCGATCAAATAATGCCGCCAAATCTTGAGTGCATGCACCACAGCAGCCAACTTTAAATCATGGGTGGGATAGTTGAGCTCGTGAGGTCTTAATCGCTCGATGCATAGGCAACTACCTTGCCTTCCCGCATAAGAACACATCCAAGACCGACGAGAGGCATCGCAATAAATATCAAGCTCTTGTGGATATCGGGAAGAGTGAGGATCAATGAAGTCAACATTGCTTGAGCTCCCGAAAGCTCTCATCACAAGCAGAGGACCAAACAAACTTCTTGTCTTTCTTGAGCAATTCACCATTGGCTTTGCGATCTTGGAGAAGTTCTCGATAAAGCGGTAGTAGCCCGCTAAACCAAGAAAACTCCGCACATCGCTTGATCGACTTGGTGGCCCCAAGATAGAACATCGACTTTGTGGGATCCACAACTATGCCTCCACTGAAAGAACATGGCCCAAGAATGCCACTTCCTTCAACTAACTCACATTTGCTTGAACTTTGCATACAAACTGATGCTCCCATAACTTGCCCAAAACAATCTTGGATGCTCAAAGATGCTCTACTTCATCTTGGAATAGATAAGAATGTCATCAATAAAACCACCACAAATTTGTCCAAATACTCCATGAATACGAATTCATAAGGTTCATGAACAACGCTGAGCATTGGTCAAACCGAAAGACATGACGGTGTACTCGCATGACCCATAACGAGTAGTGAAAGCCGTCTTTGGAATATCCTCTGATCTGATCCTGACCTGATGATACCCCATTCTCAAATCAATCTTTGAGAACACCTGGGCTCCAGTCAACTGATCAAACAGATCATCAATGCGGGGCAGAGGATACTTGTTCTTCACCGTCACTTCATTGAGAGGACGGTAGTCAACACACATGCGCAAGGTCTTGTCCTTCTTCTTCACAAAGATCACCGGACAACCCCAAGGAGATGAACTGGGACGGATGAAACCCTTTGCTTGGAGCTCGCCAAGCTGCTTCTTCAATTCTTCTAGCTCATTGGGAGGCATCCGATACGGCGCCAAATCGGGCGATGGATCGGCAGCAACTCGATGACAAACTCTAGATCTCGAACCGAGGCATCCTGCAAATCTTCAGAAAGACATCCACAAAATCGAGACTACGGGAACATCTTGAATTTGCAAGGTGGCCCGCTTCTAATGCACATAGATGTGGCTCCGGCCGCGGCGAAAATCCGACCGCCACCAAGAGTCGTGAGATAGACAATCTTCCCGCACAATCGATTTGTCCCAAGTGTTGGGACAACCAATCCATGCCAAGAATCACATCCGCACTTGCTTGGAACCGAAAGGTAATAAGGTTTGCCAAAAATCCTACCCTTTGACCTCAATAGGAACACCGCGCATTCCATATCGGCTCTCATTTCCAACCCGAGAGCGAATGAGTAAAGGAATCCCAAAGGAACACAGTGAAGACCACTAGCAGCACAAATGATCTTGAAATAAAAGAATGCGATGCTCGTAATCAAATAATACCGCAGGGACGAGAATTAACAAGAAGTGTACCCATCACGACATCCGCGCCCCGAGCCTCCTCGGTGAAAGGTGGTTCACCCGGCCACTGCCGCACTCGGTCTTCAATAATCTTCTCAGTCGCGGTGACCGCTTCCTTCCCGTCCTCCATTAGGACGAGGGATCGCCGCAACACTCGAGGCGTGCATTCGCATAATGGCCCTTGTTGTGGCAAATAAAACAAGTCACCTCGGCGCCGGATTGCGGAGGCCGCTCTGTCTTTGGATCGCAGCGCACGTGGCTGAAACACGCCCGCGGTGGGCGAGGAGCTGGTGCGAGATGGTCTCGGCGCCGGTGGAGCAAAAGAACGGCCAGTGGTGCCGCCCACCGAGGACGAACGAGGCCGGTGTGAGTAGACCGATGCGCCTCCCATTTGCGCTGCGGGACTCGCCAGCGCTTTGCCTTATGCTCGCAACAATGGCCTTATCTACCAAGGCACGAAAGTCCGAGAAGTCCACAATGGATAGCTTGTCCTGCAGCTCCTCGGACAAGCCATCCATAAATTTCTCGCTTAGCCTCATCTCGAGGCCACCTCCCGAGCATAACGAGCGGATGATTGAACTCGCATAAGTACTCGTCACGCATTTGCGCCCTTGCTTGAGCGCGAAACTCCTTTTTCTTCACTTCATCAAAGCCATCCGGGATATGGGCACGACTAAAAGCCGACGGAACTCCTCCCACGCGACCACATGGCGCGGGTGCATGGCGAGATAGTTCTCCCACCATGAGAGTGCCGCGCCCTCAGCCGGTGGGACGCGAAGAGTGCCTTGTCTGCGCTCGCGGCGAGCTATGTTGAGTTTCCGCTCAACCATGCGCAGCCGATCATCCGCCTCGAGAGGGTCCTCGAGCGGAGAAAGTCGGCGGCGGTGCGGAGGAACTCGCAAGTCCCCGCGAGTCGGTGGCCGCCACCACGGCAGGAGTGGAGGTATTCCTAGCAATAACCTCCAAGATGCGCGTCTGGTCCATGCGGTTTCGCTCGACCGAGCGAGCACCTCGACCATGGTCGGAGGAGGGGAAGCTCCTCATCATGACCACCACTGATCGCCACGCTGTTCTCCGGCCATCCTGTTTTACTAAGACAAGTTAGTAACAAATTTAAGAGCAAGAAAACCCAAAATTCATGAAAGCAGTCCAGAAACAAGCACAAGGCAGGATAAAGATCAACCAGCAAAAATCAGACGCATAACTACTCACTTAACACCTTACCCTATTATTCCCACGATCTTCCATAGTTCTCCCAAAACTAATTCCATCAGATAAGTAACTACCTTTTGAAAAGGGAAGAGAGAAACCAAGTTCTCAAAACTCAATTTAGAGTAAGGTGAGAGTAGAAAACTAAGATAGGTAAGGAATAAAATCTGAGGATCTGCCTAGGTTTTCATAAACCCTTTTTATACTTTGAAATTAAGCTTTTTCAAAATATCCTAAAGACGACTATGCTTGGGTTGCTACGGTCAGAATGGCTCTGATACCAACTTTGTGAGGACCCCAGTTTATTTAGTTTGTAATGCTTAACCAAACACCTGGTCCTAACATCACAAATCAAATAAACTGATCCTCGAGATATGTATACTTCCCAGAAAGCAGTATACACACCCCGGTACAAAATTAGACATCAACTCCATTCCACACATAGAGTCCAAACATCACACTACCAAACGGAAGATAAACAAATAGTAAAGATATTACAGACAATGGTCGACTGGCCACAAGATACACAAATAACAAAAGAGAGACAGCGGAAGCAAAAGTGCCATAAGATGGCTATAAACAAAGCCAATCAGTGTGCCTTCAACCCACAAGGCATCTGACCGGACCGCCAAGCCTAGTCGTCACCCACGAAGCGACAGCACAGCTCACAGAAGTGAGGCCCCTGAGGCTCACCTTCTTCCTCTGCAACAAAAACATCAAGCAAAGCACCTGAGTACAAAGATTGTCTTTGTACCCGCAAGACTGACGTATGAACTAGCAGACCTGTTCATATGCTACATGCAGGCTTATTTGGTGGAGGTCATATGTTTCATTTGCATAAAGCCAGTTTTCATTTGCAATAATGTAATATAGTTTGAAGGCAAGTTTGCAATTCATTTTTAATTGAAATAACAATAAGGATAGTAATAACAAAAGAGTAAAGATAAACAACCTAGAAGTGACTATCCCAATAGTCACCACAACAATAGCACGAATCCCTGCATTCGTACTCACCCATCAGTTTTAATTTAAATGTTGTAGTCTAGTTCTTGGGGCGATCCGAGCGTGTCCATAACCTAGGACGAGGCTATTCGAATAGTTTTAACCCCGCAGGTGTACCAATGTACCCACACTTGCATCGCCTTTAAGCCAAAGCACACTTCCAAGGTATCTTTGCACAGCTAAGTCCTGAGACTATTTCCAATATTGTGTATTAACTACGAGCCGCTCGTATGGATAGAAACCCATACGCTTACATGGTAAAGCCGAAAGACAACTACCCACTCGGGATAAAGCTTTTAGGACAACTACCATGCTCCCACCTCCGTCCCTCCTGCGACCTCCTGCGACCAAGCCAATACACGCCAAAGTACTAGGTCAAGAGAGGTCCCATATACTCTAGTGTGGTTAGCACGCAAAATGCTCGATGCGGTGGCGCAAGTAACTCGGTCCTTAATCGACTGGGCACCTTTCCACCACACCCAACAGATCACACCAGTCTTACCATTGTGCCCAAGTCTAAATCATTTTGTTTTCATTTTTAATTTTGCAATTAAACATAGCAAAATGCTAAAACATAAAGCTATAGAAATTTTGTGTGATCAAGGTTACCGACTAAAGTCGATAACCGCCAGCTTCTACCGATAGCTAAGCATGTCTAAGCAAGTTGAAATCAGATATACTAAGTGACAAGAGATCATCCAATGACCTCTAATCACAAACAAATAACCTAGGCTCGGTAGTAGAGATCAATATTTTGGCTCACAGGATATGCAACTACGGATTTAACTAATCAATTTAACACAAATTAAGCAATGCATACATACAAATTGAAACAAAATATTAATCTTTAAAATACTGGGATTAAACATGATCAAGCGCTTGCCGGATCTTTGTTGGTCAATATCTCATGAGGATCGTCCTCGTGGTTGCCGCAAATATCGAAGCCTAACGATCGAACATAACAAACAAATAAGAAGCGAATAACACCGACAAAACTCAAACATACAACAACATCAAAACAAGCCAAAACTCACACAACAGCCTAAGCATGATATAACAAAATTTTAGAAACAGAGAACAAATCATTTTAAGTTATTAGCAATTTTCTATGAATTTTCTAAGCTAAAAACACAACAAGTCACTAGTTAATTACTTAACAAATTTTCACGAACAGAACCAGCGTATAAAATCTATCCTAATAGTTAGTATACTGAAAATGAAATTTTACAGAATTGGGTTCATTTAAATTGGACAATTATTGAGAAAGATATGAATTTTCTAATTTTGGAAAATGCATAAAGCATCAATTACTCATTTAACAGATTTTCGATACAGAGACGAGGTTGAAACTAATTTTAATAAATAGAACATTTAAAATAAAAATTAATAAAGATGGTTTTATGCAATTTGGATAAAAATTGAATTAGTTATGCATTTTACAAGTTTAATCGATTTAACAGTGCAACTGAAAAGCATTTCAGAAATACTAAAGCTCTTAATACTTCTTCTACCGACGCACGGCTAGCCCACCATCGACAGGCGGCCCGCGCAAAACGCGATCGAGAGCGATCTGCCGCATAAGGTGACGTCGAAGGCGTATTCAAAGAATACGTCTTCGGCTTAACAGAACGTAATCCTAACACATATGCCCAGCAAAACTACGCTTCATGAAAGAGAAAACGCATTAACAAAACTACACAATCCTAAGCGACATTCGGGCCCACATAAGAGACTCAGAGAATTAAAACGATTAGATTTGAATCCTAAAACAGACTTAACACAGAGAGGGCCCACAAGTCAGTGACCTAACAGAACCAGGTTTAGCGATAACCTAGCTTCGCCGGCGGCTCGTCGGCACGCACGGGGACGGCGGCGCGGCCGCGCAGGTGATCTAGCAAACCAGTGAGTTTCAAGACGAGTGAGTGGTACCTTAAGGTTCGCAAAGACCTCACGAACCCGGTGACGGTGACGCGGAGCCCAATGGTCGACGGAGATGAGCTCACGACGGCCGGAGGCGGAGAAGAAGCTACGGTGCTCGCGGAGAAGATGCTACAGACTTCGAGGAGCTACGGGAAGGTGCGCCACGGAATCGCCTCGACTCCAGGAGCAATAAGCACAAGATAACGTCGAAGAAGAAGGTCCGAGGCGGCCGGAATTGCCACGGCGGCGGAACACCGTGATTGGAGAAGAAAGGGTTGCGCAGCCTCAACGATGCACCAAAGACAAAAATGAAGCCATCATTAACTTCAGTGCATCAATGCGATCCGACGGGACCAAGTGTCGAAGCTGGAAACTCACCAGAGCACTAGCAAGCTCGCAGAGCCGAGACCAACGGAGTTGGGGACGAAGAAGTGGCCCGGACGATTCTTTGGATGCTACGAGCTCGGGATGGGAAAAATGGATGCGGTACCGAGTGTGGTTCACGAAGGTGAGGTTGCGGGCTCAAGGGCTTCTCCAACGCGGCAGTGCTACCTTCGTTTCCCTTTCCGGCCGAAACAAGAAATCGGGCGGAGATAGCACGAGAACGCAAAGGAGAAGAAGTGGATGAGCTCAGGGCTTTTATGAAGTCACGGCGATGCCTCCCAGCCGGACACGAGGGCATAAAGGTGGCAGCGACGAGGTACGTGGCAAACATGCACGCCGCGACGCGAGCTCCGGTGAGGTGCGGAGAAGACGAGGTTGATCTTGGCGGTGGGACCCACATGTCAACGACAAACGGCGGTGCGAACCGGTGGTTTGATTTGATCGGCAACACACCGGCCGTTGGATGCAAACGGACGGCCGGGATTGGTGTATGCATTCGACAGTCGGTTGCATACGCGGCGTGGATCGTTCGATCTTCATCGGACGGTTACGATCGATTGGACTCGCGCGCGGTGCAGCTAGGCGGTGCGACCGAGTCAAGTGGTGCGGGTCGGACTCGAGCCTGAGTTGGGTTCGGGCCCGAGGAACAGTACTTTTAGAATTTGGTTTAAAAGACAGAGAAGGTTTGGGGAATTTTAGAGGTATCTCCTGAGCTCCAAAAATTTCAGAAATTTTTATGGTAGCTACTAGAGACAGAGGACAACCTTGTATAATTTTTCCAGAACTTTTTATGCACTGCATGGTTCTAGAGAAAATTCACAAGCTGCTGTCCAGGGAGTTTGACCAGATTTCAAACAGAGTTGACTTGGCCATTTGAAATAGCAAACAAAATCTAAAAATTGAGAAATAATTCAGGGAGGTAGATAGGATGATCAAGATGCTAGGAAAAATAGTTTCAGAGGATGATCAAAGTTTGAAGGCTAAGAATCTGATAACAACAATCTCCAATCACAAGAATTAAATTCTACAAATTGGAAATTGCTAGGGAAAATTGTAGAAACTTTCAAATGATTTGAAGAGACAACAAAAGTTTTTATTTCTCCTCAAAATTTTACATTTGAAATACAAACCCAAAGTTAGGGCTGTTACAGCTCGTCCCGCGTCGCGCTCGTGCCATCGGTCGCCTAGCGCCTGTTGGCTGGCTGCTTCGATGCTTCCGAAATCCGAATCCCTAGTCTCCTCATCCTCGGCGGCTCGGCTCCTCACGTTGGGGCCTTGGGGGCGATTGGCCGGTTGGGGAATTGCCGAATTAGGGAGTGGGGAGGAGAGATTAGGGTTGGGGAGTGGGGACTGGGGAGTGGCCAAGTGGGGAGGTCGGGACTCGGGAGGACCGAAGGAGAGCTAGAGAACTAGATGGGTGAGGTACCGAGGCCTAGCTGTAGTTCGGTCGTGGGCTGTCCTATGCTCCTGGCGGCAGGGCTTTCAATTCATGAGATGATGAGAACCAACTAGAAACATAGCCCACTGGAATACTGATTACTGAATGCCAGATGACTGAACTATAGGTACTGAAGAACTGATCTCAGTGTGTTTTTCATGTTTTTGGGGGGTGCCGGTGCATACCCGGCACCCCAGCTGACTCCGCCTCTGGCAGTATGCACTAGATGCGATACAATGTATAGCACGGCAAATCAATCTAGGTGTCAAAGGGGCGGATCTACAGCGTATGAGCCAGGGTCAAGTGACATCAACGTCTTCCAGCCCAGCCTATATGTTTCCTCAGTATACAAGCATGTGACATCTTTATTATAAGCTACAAGTTAATGTTACAAGTTTGTAATGTCACGGATGATCTTATTAATTGGATCCACCCCTAGATGCTGACTTTGTAGCACAATCAGACGAACATAGAGCCGTAGTACCACAAGCTATACGCAACAATGCCCAACTGCCGCAGATTCTTCCACATATTGGACTCATGCAACGCATATATATTCGAGATCTCTAGCAACAAGCTCAAGGTCGGTAGGCTAGGGGGACAAGGGAGGGCCCTGGTAGAGTCAGGAGAAGACTTGGGAGAAACCAGCCACTCGAGAGGAAAAGCTTCATTGACACCTAGAGAGAGAGAGGCTAGGCCAGTTGGAGTGACGTAGACATCGATCGATCAATCAAGCAAAAGCATGCTTAATTTCTCAAAGGTTGCGGAGATTATGCGAGGGCGACGTCCCTTCCCATGCACGTTAATTTTCTTGTCAACTTGTGTGGGCCAGGATGGAGAGGCCGGGAGATTTTGGGGGGAGATCTTCTCCTGGTCCTGAGCTCAGCGTACGTGTACGTAGCTTTACGCGTTTGTTAGTCCAGGAGGATGCGCATTGCATACGTGATTAGCCGCGTGCCGGCGCCGCGCGCGGAATTGGCGTACTTGTCAGCTGCAGTGCTATAACAGGAATTGCTAGGTACGCCCAGTTACAATGACCTGTGCTAGGTTCGTCATTGCTGTCTTTTGTGCTGTGCTTCTATATATTAAAAAAAACGTCCATATAAAAATAGCTAAAAAGAAAGGAAACCTTCCACTTCTCCCACAAAACAGCTAAAATTAATCAAGAAAACCACTAAAAAAAGCAAGAAAATCTTCCGAAACAAACTCATATATTTCCTCTCACAAAGAAATGCTATAATAAAATCCAAAAGATCCACTCCTCAAAACGAAATCCTTGAACTCACGACAAAACTCTCATCCTTAAGCCTACAACATACGTACGAAGAGATTTTTACGAAGGCTCGGAGATGATTTCCCCCGGGGGGAAAAGGAGCGGCTCCTCTCCGCGCCGATCTCTCGAGTCCAAGCCCATGTCCAAGCCCGAGTCCACCACCAGTCTCCCCTCCACGTCCAGAACAACTTGATCCCATCATCATCTGTTCGTGACTCCACCTCGACCGCCGCCGCGGGTATCGCCTCTTCGCGGTGTAAACAAATAGTACGCCCCTTCACTAAAGTAGGTTGGAAGGCTTGTATGCCTAATCTATGCAGGGTAGATGCTCTATTCAACAGTACAGGATGTCCCCGCATAACTTCTTGAAGTATTTCCCATACAATGGGTTCCTTTTCCCAAATTTTCCTTTTAGCAATCCTGACATTAGAAGTAGCGCGTTTCGTGATTAAATTGCGAATTACAAATAGCTGAAAAAGCTTTATTGCTATCTCTAGAGGTAATCCACGTTGATGCAATGAAAGCGAAGGACCCACAACAATGAGCATGCTGAGTAATCGACCCATTTTCCAAGCAGAGTCTCGCGAAACCTTCCCTCTTTACCTTCAATTACATCTGAAAGTGATTTGTATACTTTATTGTGACCATCCCTCGTTGGTTGCCCGCGGGACCCACTATCAAGAAGTGTATCCACGGCTTCTTGTACCATCCAGAAGAAGATTTTTACTACTGTCAGGTACCCTACTCCATCTCCTGACTTCATCTCTATTTCATCTTACTGGAAAACTTGATGCATGCATCGGACGTTGCTACAATACAATAGAAGCCCATCTTCAATAATGCAAGTAATTTGTAATTCCATTGAACGCAGAAGAAATCCATCATCAATTTTTTCCAATCCATCATCAATTTTGTCAGGGCAAAGATGACTTGATAGAGCCAATATCTTCCGACATCCACTATCGGGTGTCGGGAAAAGAAATGCAATGAAATGCATACAAATGCTCATCTTCTTGGACATACCTTTTTCCATATGACATAGCGGTGGATTATAATAACCCCGTTTGGTGGAACCCCTTAACAAAGCCGCAATGGATATATTGTTGCCTTCTAGATAATAGAACACACGAGAGGAAATATGAGCTAGTAGAACAAACCATGAGTTGAATAATAGAATGCGTTTCACTTCTTTATATCTACTATTTAGAGGCTCTCCTATAAGTTCTCACATTAATCCTAAGAGGTAAAAAACTAGAAATTCTCACATTAATCTAAAAAAACAAAAAATAGCTAGAAATTCACACATTAATCATAAGAAAAATAAAAGAACCACAATCGTTCATCTTCTCGGATCAGCGTAATCAAAGGCTTAGATTTAAACTTTTTCCCACAATAGGTAATCTATATCCGTAATAAATTACGGTATTCACCTGCAAAGGTGTCCGTTCCTATGTGCTCTCACCTTCTGAAGAAGGAACATGTAACAAGCCAAACATGTTAGCCATAACAGATTCTGTATTGAAAACATGCAAGTGTCAATCAGAGTAGAGTACGTAATGAATTTTACTACTATAGATAGGATAAACATTGACTCCATTATCTAGCTCAGTTAAAAGGGAAAAGCATATAACAATAGATGTACTTACGGATGGCACCGATCATACATTGATCCGGAATCCGTGTTCCAGTCTAAAAACAAATCCATGTTGCAGTTAAAGAAGTTGATACATAGTCGGTGGCCTCACGTGCAAAACGCAAAGATGAAGATGATAGAAAATCTCCAAATCTGTCGAGTACCAATACATGGTTGAAGAGCTACATTGAAAAGTAATAGCTATATTCCGCCGACTCCATTAAAGCTCTGTTTCCCGAGTGCATTGATCAGATATTTCGCCAAAGCTCTATTCCCGTATTTCGCTGATCCGTCAAAGTCTTTTCTGTCGTTTTTGTCAAAGCTCTGTTCCGCCAAGAGCATAGGTTACTTGCAAAATCTAGGTTTTCACAGAAAGACATCATTTGCCAAGAAAAAAATATCAAGCAAACAGATTTTCCTTCTCCTAGTATGATTTTTAGTCAAAGTATTAACTATTAAATATCTCAAAAAAATTATTTAAAATATGAACAAATATTGCTTGATCTAGGTGAAAGTTGCCAAGGTTTATCCTACATTGATCATCTTTCATACAGGTTCCCCATTTGAGTGCAGTAATTTTTATATTCATGTAGAATTCTTGGGCTCCAAACTCAGGTATCCAAATATAAGTAAATTGAGATTCCAATTTAGAAAAATATAAATCTAAATAGGAACTTAACATTCTAAACCAAGGTTGCAAACTTAACATTATTTTAAATTTGGAGTGAAAATTATAAAAAAAGGAATATATTTAAAGATTGCATATGTATACACGTATGTAGACAATGTATTTCACTTAATAACTAGACCATGCAGGAGCACGGGTTGATGACTAGTTTAATCTAATCGGCAAGCAGCATATCACTGGATTTTTCACAACCGCCTAACTTTCAACATTAGCTTTGGAAAATAAACACCGCGCAACATAGCACAGTAACCACGAACCGGCCTTTTAAGGTAGGTTTTTAATGGTATATTGCTACATGTCTCCTTCAAACCTAATGCAGTGTACTCCGCCTTTTTTACTCGTTTGTTTTGTGGTTGAAGGCGATGTAAATCAACTAAGATTCATGATTTACTACTTCACTGCTCCACAATTGATGTAGAAATGCGTGAAAATTTTGTTTGGTTAGATACGTAGTACTTTAAACAGTGAGGCACGGAGAGTTCACAAGATCAATTTCCATCCGGCAAGTAGCTAGCAAATAAACCAAATGGTCAAGCTTCAAAATAAAAAGTTCAAATGGTTCTGTGTAGGGCTATTTGATACAAAGTTAAGCATAGAACTGTAAAATATTTGAAATTAATATTTTCTTTATAAGTGATGCGTGTCTTATGTGTATGCAAAACCTAGCCAATTTTTGTGCTCAAAATAAATCTTCCATAGGAGGGGAGAAAACAAATTGAACTAAACTAAGTTGATTAGAGAATCTGAGCTGACCACATTATAATATGAACTTTACGAACCTAGGTTCATATGAATCCACTATCCAATGGTACATTATGTTCTGAGATTTGTGCAGGAGAAAGAGACACTAACACATATAAACTCTCTTTGCATCTACTTTTCCATGTACCTTAGGAGTAGGCCGTACCGAGTAGAATCTTTCCTCTATAATTCGACTTTGATCAATATTGCTTCGCATCGACGTGTTGATCATTTTGTGAGTTACACTTATCCCATGTTTTTGAGATTTGTTCCTGTTCGTTATTGCTTCCCATCGATGTGTTGATCAATTTGTGAGTTACAATTATCCCCTTTTTGACATTTGTTCATGTTCGTTATTGCTTCGCATCGATGTTCTGGGAAACCGTTTGTATTGTAATTATCACAGACTGTTTTACAAGCATAACCGTCTATGTTACTAGCGATGGCTAGATCCGTCTGTGATAATTCATAGCGATGGCTAGATCCGTCTGTGATAATTCAATACGGTTCTTAACAAGGACCGTCTGTGATAATTTTGTATCACAGACGGTTTGTGGTTGAACCTGTCTGTGATATGTTCGCGCCACTTCGGTTCCAGTACGATGTGTCTCTTCGTCTCGTGCATCGACGTTACGATGCGTCCCTTCATCTTGGTTTGTGATACGTTGTAAAAGAATAATCATCCGTCACCGAAGATGAATCACCACATAGCTCTACTCTCTTTCGCACCCTCCATCAACAACCAATAGAGTTAAAAAAACTCACTACGGTATTGAAAACTCACAGGCCGTCGCGTACCATGGTGAGCACATGGAGCATGACGGTGAGGACCAAGGCGATGTCGTCAACTTCATCGGTCTCGTGGCCGCGAGCTCTCTTCAGCCCATGGCTGATCTCTGTAGTTTACGAGCCACGTACGTATCTATATACCTATAAAAATACGTACTACTGTTTGTGGTGGCATCCAATCCATGCGTGCATACATGTTACTGTTTTTTATATTATTTTTTAGTAAAACAGGTCACTATTCTGACTAGCAACAATGCCCTTAATTTGGACTTTTAATTTTCTCTTAAGGAGTAATTCTGATGTCTTGAATTGTGTACGTATATTGGAGTTGCAATGCCATGTACAAGGTGTCCAAGGAGCGTGCCGTGGGGAGGCGCATGACGTTGGAGAGAGAGAGAGAGCGATGAAGTGGCTGGACAATGAGCGCTACCTCGCCGTCGTCAACCACGGCGGCGTCGGCAACCTGAGGCTCGCTTCATCGTCGACCTTATACTCATCTTCGCGCACGGGACATGCAGCGCGGCCTCGTGTGCCTTGACCCGGCGGGTGTCACGGTCGAAGACCACGGCCTACGTGCTCGGCCTCATCCTCTACATAACTAGCGAGGCGCATGGCGTTGGGAAGCACTACATTAGCGGGTTGAGGGCGAGCGGCGCGGCGGGTGCAAAGCGGCCAAGAGTACCAACGAGTGCGAGAAGGTACGAGGCTCGCTGCTGAGCGGTCGAGGCGGCGTGGAAGAAGATGGCGGGCCGTAGGGCGGTGTTGGCGCGGCCGGAGGGCGGCCACGGTGCACGAGCACGCTGCGGCGTGGCGAAGGGTGGGCGACTATGTCGTCTTCTCTACGGCGGCGTAGGATTAGGCATGAGTCGCCAAGTTCTTTGCAGTGTTGAACTACTTATCGTAAAATTAGCGAGTTCTAGCAAATATTCAAAGATAATTTCAACGATAATAATCATAGTTAAAGCATATTGTTGTAAAATTAACACAGACGGTTTTCCTTAAAACTATCTATGATAATTAACTCATTACGGACAGTTTTTCAAGTTTGTATGCTTCTCTCCCCATGTACTTCACTGTGGTATAGAGTACAAACTCTCCTGTACGATGTCCTCTCTACACCTCTCTCTGTACTACGTACAAACTCATAGTACATATGCACTGTATGGTATGGTATATGTATCTGTAAATGTTTGTGGCAGCAATTTTTGCTTGAAATATTGTGTATGCATACGGTACTTGTGTATTTGTGTGCAGTGTATGTGTACGTTTTCAAAATTCAAACACAAACCGGAGAGATGGAGGGAATGGTATGGTTAATGGGCAGAGAGAGGTGGTGTGTCAACATGTACTTTATTATTATTGTAATCAGTGCTTAAATCCTCTCCCTTATTTCCTAAAACAAACAAAAATCAGAAAACAAAATTATCTGCACACATCTTGATGCACGTTGAGCGACCGTGATAGAGGGCGCACCTGATCTTAGGTTCAGATCGGCATTTCCGGACCACACTACTCCAATGAATGGACTACGAGCCTGTTTGCTTGAAGTCTGTTTTTTTTGGCTGGCCGGGAGCTGCCCTGGAAGCTGCCGGTGTATGTTTGGATGGGAGCCTGCATGAGGTGCCAGGCTTAGGCAGAGGTGCCAGGCTCAGGCGATCAAAACCGGCACTTGGGAGTCAGGCTTTTGATCTACTGTTTATTACTTCAATCCAACGGTCTATTTGTCATTCATCAATTTCAGGCACAGACTTCTAACTAAATAAGTCATCTTCAGATTTGCCCGACCAATAAAAATCATCTACTTTTGACTACTTTCAGACACCACTTTTTCTCATACATAGAATCTAAAATACCAACCAAATAAACCCTACATTTGTACGTAGCTGCACGCCTGGACCTATCGTGGAATATTTCTATCTGGTTGGTATTGATAAGAAAGGAAAAAGCTGCAGGCAAGCTAAGCTAGTCGGTCTTTGCACTCTCCTATCTGCAAGAAAATCATGTCCTTTTAATTATGTCACAAGTCACAAACTAATGACAGCTTGACAACATGACATTAACATGTACACCTTTACATAGAGCGCCAGCGGTACGAGAATGGCATCCCCAAAGGGTACAAGTAGATGTACTTGCACATATATGATTGTCATAATCCATTTCTAGAACGACCACTTGGGTTGGAACTTCAAGCTTGCGTGTGGCCATTTGTTCAATGCTTTACCTACCTACCTCCAATCTTGCTAGATATGCAAACCCATCGATTCTTGCCGTCCGTGCCCCCGTTTTCTCCATGCAGGTGTGACTTCCCTCCGCTCCCCTTGCGCTACATATACTCACTTCACTTCACCACATGCATCACCAACACTTCAACGACGACGACAAACTAAAACACGCCCTCCTCAAGGAGTGCTAGCTAGCTCGTCCATGGCTGACATACAATGCGACCAGCCCAAGCTGACGCCTGGCCCGTCGTCGTCCCTGAGGATCTTCGGCTACGACGTGGCTGGCGGCGCCGCCACCGACGTCGCTGCGCCGGCTACGCCGACGCCCGCGGCGGACGGGCGCAGGTTCGAGTGCCAGTACTGCTGCCGCGAGTTTGCCAACTCGCAGGCGCTGGGCGGCCACCAGAACGCGCACAAGAAGGAGCGGCAGCAGCTGAAGCGCGCGCGCCAGCTCGCCGACGCCCGCGTCGACGCCCCACCGGCTGGCATGGGTTACTGCGCGGCCGGCTTCGCCCCGCCGCCGGGGAACGTGATCGCCGTGGGCCACGCCGGGTCGTCAGCCTACCCGCCGGGCGCTGTTCCGAACTGGGTCTACCTCGCGCACCAGCCAACGGTGGGCCTGCCGCTCCATGCTGTTCCGACCGGCGTGTGCCATGCCGCGCCGCGCCTGCTCCACGCTGGAAGCGGTGGTACCGGCAGCAGCACTCGTTCGTACGAGGTGTGTGCTCCGACGGATGACGGCGCCGAGGAAGCCTCGGCGATTGGCCTGGACCTCCATCTGAGCCTTGCTCTGTCCAGTTCATCTTAGTAAATCGTCGCCTCGTCAATTTAACCATGGAACAAGTTCCATGTCCAATGCTTATATGTTCGTGTCCCTTTATTTCGTTCGTTTTTTTTTGTTTTTTTTTTTGGGGAATCACTTTCCTTTTGTGTGTTCATACCGCCTTTGATCTTACTTATGATTGATCAATTATCAAGCTAGTAATTGATAATTTAAGTGTCATTGTCAACAATTACGATTTCTTTTTTTACTTATGTGGGAAACACGATTATTTCTTAGATAGGTGATCCGCTCAAATCGCTGGCTACTAAGGGCATGTACAATAGGCTGATATGAGTTGTCTTTTCATTCTACCACATATGATTTTTTTTTTGTTGATTTAGAAGAAAGAAAACAAGGAGAGAGAGGGTCAGTGCAAAGATGACCCAAATCCAGGAAATAAGGAGATATAGATAGCATAAAACACCATTGTATGAGTTGTTGTCTATAACAAAATATTTTTTATGCAAAAATTAAAAGATTGTGGGGTCACACAGAAACAACTTAAGAGGCAAACCATTATAGGACCTGTCTTTATTGTTATCTATAGATAACATGAAGCGTATAATATACAACAATTGTCTATACCACTATATATGCTCCTAACGGCATGTACAATAGTGTTGTCACTACTACAGAAAACGTTATCACAGACGGTTCGGAACCGTCTGTGTTTTTGTACGTCTGTGATAACTGGCGGTTATCACAAACGGTTAAAAAACCGTCTGTGATAAGTCACAACACAGACGGTTCTAATTAACAACCGTCTGTAATATCCACATATCACAGACGGTTCTAATTACCAACCATCTGTGCTACGTCACAACACAGACGGTTCTAGTTACGAAGTGCTAATTATGAACCGTTTGTGATAGCTCTTTCAGCCTAACTAATTTATTTTTGATTTTCAGCTAGCCTCAGGAATTGCTAGCCATGTCCTCTGAAAACAAGCAGGCAGAAAATAGATACATTACAGATGAATCAATTGTTGACACTCAAAGTGATCATTTATAACTCAAAATCAATTAGAAACGAATATGTGTCAAATATTGTCGCTAGAGTTACAATTGAATTACAACTATTCAAAGTGAATTACAATTAATGAATCATTCAAGGTCGTTCAGCGGTGTTGGAGTAGTGAAACTCTCCGTCGGCGCGGATGATATCCGTCATGATGAAGGTGCAGAGCTTCCCTCGAACATCCAGAGATCTCTCTCGAGCGAGTGAATCTAAATCTATATTCAAGCCACTGTAGCTAGCAAGAGTAAAGTAGTAAGCATATATATTTAAATTTATAATTAGGAAATAATTATTGCGAGATTGACCAACCTCAGGATCCTTCAACTTAGCACTCATGAGAATGCATATGATGGCAAGCGTAGAATGCACATTCTTACATTTTTTTCTTTGGCAACCTTTGCAAAAATAGAATTACATGTATAGGTATAGTCAGTTCGAGACGCATTATTACGAAGTATGATATAGGATTATTGTGTTGTAGCACGTACCAGAAATCGCATCCTGTGATTAAATGTGGCGTTCGTTCCCTTGTATAGCCCTCCCTCGGCAATATAGGAGATGAACGACTTACATGTTTCCAAAAAGTTAACCTCGGCCATTTCAAACGAAGGAATACTACAATAGACTTATGTATGGAGGAAATGAGCACACCTGTCGAGTACTCCTTGCACAAGGGTGAAGTCAAGGCTTTTTTTGACTAGGGAATCAAGGTGTAGTACCTGGTTCCTCTTTGGTATAATGACTAAAAGGATCCAGTGGTGCCTACTCATGTATGTCGCTTGAGTCATTAAACCTAAGTTCATGCTGCGTATAAAGTACAAATGAAATTTGTATAGCAAGTAGTGAAACACTTACTTCTGGTTGTAGGGCACCATTATGTAGTCCTTGTCGTTTTGAGCAAGCAATCCTGTCGTTATGTATTTCTCGACGTAGGATGCGTCTGCCAAGATGGTTTGCTCAAGAGACCACGTGTGGGTCGAGAAACCCACCGGTTCTTTCAATCACCGGACATTTTTAATCATGTATCTATACATAAGCAATGAGTTGTTATATTCGGTATTACGTGAATGTAGAACTTGATTTACACACTTACAGTGTCCAGCATCGTAGAAGTGAGGCATCGAGGGCTTTGAGGTTGAATAGGTTGAATAAGTCGTCGAAGCCCACGACGAAGGGGGTCGGCTCGTGGAGGAAATACTCCTCCGTGTATCTGACGGTGATTCCATCAGCGCACCCTTTCTCTTTGGTCTTGTGCAAGTACTAGGTATGCAAACTTTGACAATCTAATCCAGCGTAGGCTAATACTATGGTGGTCGCCAACGGACTTCCGAAAGAGTATTTCTTAGGGTTACTGGCGGAGCGCCTTAATGTTCTTCGATTTCGATTTGTCTGAGCGACTTGCCCGCTCGTGTCTTCTGTGAGGCGACTCGGGAACCGTCTGGCGGCACGCTTTTTGTTCGTTCGGTGTCTTCTCCACGAGGAACCGATGAGGCGGGCTTACGGCGAAAGTTGAGGTGTAGTCATGGAGGTCTGTTGGAGAGGCATGGTCGTGTCGAGATGGTTGGGGTGGAGTCATCGGAGATTGAGCGGCGCTGCGAGGTCGAGCGATGTCCTTCTTGGGTCTGTTGGAGAGGCATGGTCGTGTCGAGATGGTTGGGGTGGAGTCATCAAAGGTTGAGGTGGCGCTGCGAGTCGAGCGATGTCCTTCTTTGGGCCTTTGGATAAAGCGTACCGGCATCCCTAGTGTTTTGATATCGTCGTTGGGCGAATCTCGGCGGGCGGCCTAAAATTGTCATGTACCATGTCCACACGGACCTTGGCATAACCTGCGCCACTGGCACCGTCTTTGCACTATCCCTTCCTTGCATGGATCGCCACCCCGCCCGACCTCAATAGACATCCTAACTATCCTCACTTGGAGCGTGCGGTCGTCGACTCCTACAAAGCGATCGCAATTAGCTAAGGCGTCCTATAGGTCTATCTTTGGAGCATTTCAGAGATGTACATTACCTTGATGTCGTCGATAGGTAATTGGACGTCATCATGTTCATAATTTTGCGTGGACGCGGCGCTACTCCGATGTTGAGGAGGACTGGCTCCCAAAACAACGGGGGCGGCTTGCGACTGGTTGAGGAGTAGGAGTTGATTCACTTTGTCCTGCAATCTTGCTATCTTTTCTTCAAATTTTGCAGTAAGCACCCGTTCTCTTCCTTCAAATTTTGTAGTAAGCACATGTTCCAACTCTGTGTCGTACTCGGCCTTGGTTCTCTTCCTGCTCCTATACGTGTAGTAGTCGTTTGGGAATCCATCCCTCCAAGATACGTTAACCCCTTTGCCTCGCGTGCGACCCGGGTGCTCCTTGCTTCCCAGGGCCGTAGATAGTATATCCTTCTCCCTGTCTGCTTGGAAGGAGCATTCGGAACATGCAGAACTCAATTCTTGCTGCAAGAGGTCATCATGTTATTATAGATATTATGAAGTTATAGACTTATTAACAACTAGGTAGTTCGAAGACATATTTACCACACGGTTGTCCACATCCCGGTCTGCCGGGTTTGTGAAAGAGATTTCGCCGAAGGCGTGGTGATGCCTCGCTCTTAACCGGGGAGAAGCGGCTTATGCATTATTTCAGCAAATGGCCTTGTTTCATTCTCGTCTGCGCGCCCATTGCGCGGTTTTACCCGCGTACCAGATCTGCGAGTTTGTGGGGTGAGTGTTCGATATCTAGAGAGCCTTGTGTGTCGCACTTTCCTCAAGAAATTCGGCGTCGTCTTCATTTGCACAAAGCGTCCATATATCCGCAACAGAATTTATCGCCGTGAAGGCGTTCGGCCGTGTTCACGTGCTGTGACAAGCACGCTCTTGAAGGTCCTCCGCACCTTCCGATCGAGAGCAACGCTGCCGTTCCATGCGCTCGAGTCTCTGGTGGGAAAGTGAGCGATTTTAAAACCGTCCCGACTCACGTCTCCGTCAGCGTCTGATGTCGGCTTCGGTGTGGTGATGGGGCCCGTTCCCTTCAAGTATCCACGGATGGTCGGAATCTCGCCGCTCCTTTGGGGACTCACAGGATCCCATTGGCATTGACCTCCGTGGCGGTCATTAGGCGGAGGAATTTTCGATGTTCCTCTGCCATCTCGCGTCGTACCACTTTCTCGGAGATCGGGCGCGTTCGGCGTCGATGTGGCGGTGAAGGCGATCGCGGGCGCCATGTAAACACTTGCTATCTATATATGCGAAGCAATATGCTTAAACTCTAGCGACGATTCAAGCGGTTACTCAACTTAACGAAAATGATGCACAAACGTAATATATAAATAAGGATTGATGATAGTTTGTGATCTCGAGAAGAGAGTTGCAAAGAACAAGTCTTTGCCATCTCAATCCTATTATCTATACTCTTCATTAAATGAATATGATAGTATAAATTCAAACTATGAGTTCTAAACAATACTTTGCTTAGCGTCAAATGATCTCAACTATTATCGAAAATGATCTTAACTATCACATTCAATCTCGGTATAAGACAAAGTTCATCACCTGAGCAAACGGAAGAATCGAATAACTAGCATTCAACAGAAAGTAACAAATTAACGATATATCAAATTGTGGTAGCAAGTAATACAATAGAGCTCAAGAATGAACTAACTATCACATTCAATCTCGATATAAGACAAAGTTCATCACGAGCATGTCAACAAAGCCCAGCGATCAATTTGCAATATCTTTAGTACTAGATTCGATTCACATATTATCAAAGACTATCAAAGTCAATATATCCACCGGACAAATCGTAATATAGGAATACTCACGAGAGGATGCCGCACAACTACTCACGGTGCAGGAGGAGGTGAGTGCGGGAGGAGGCCGGCACGGGGGGAGGGCGGCGTGGGAGGAGGCGTGCAGGGAGGGGGCGGCGCGGGAGGAGGCTGTGCGAGAGGAGGTGGCGACACGAGGAGGAGGCGCGCGTCGAGGCGAGGCGGCGTCGTCGATGTCGGCGGCGGCGTCGGGTCTGGCGGGAGGTGAGCAGGCGAACCCTAGAGGCCGCCGGAGCGCGAGAGCCTAAGAGGCGCGGAGAGGAAGTGGCAGTAAAGAGAAAAACCCTAGCGGTGCGACTCTATATAAAAGGATATCATAAGCGGTTCTATTAAAGAGCAAATGCAGCGATAAAATATCACGAGCGGTTCATAAGGAGAGCGATGCGTGATATACTCAATCACGAGCGGTTTGTAAATATAACCGTGCAGTGATGAGAGTATATCACGAATGGTTCTCCTTACGAACGTCTGTGATATGAAGAGAATATCATGACGGTTCAACATGGGGCGTGCAGTATAAGTTCAACACAGAGCGGTTAGTTAGAGGAACCGTTTGTGATATATTCACATCACGACGGTTGGGAATAAGAACCATCGTGATATGCCACCCTATAAATATCAAGACCAGCGGACCCCACCTTTAGCGTCTCGATCTATTCTTTGGAATAGAGGGCTTGAGAAGCTTTGCTCTGTGTTGGTGTAGGAGGCTTGTTTATTTTGCTTGCCTTGTTCTTGGTTGTGGGTTGCCCTAGCAACTTATGGCTATTGGCTTGCATGCTTGCTTTGTGAGGCTTGGCTTTGGTGGTAGCTCTCGACTGTGGCTCTTCTCTTGCCCTGTCCACTTAAGTCTCACATTGCACTGTAGCCTGAAGGAGAAGGACAGTGAGGAATCTCACGGGATATTTGGAATTTTCGTCGTGAGCTCCGAGGGTAACGATCTTTAACTCTTTATATTTTCTCTAGGTTTATCTTTAATCAATTTTAGTGTATTTGGTTAATAGGAGGAGTAACGTATTTGCAGTTTATTAATATAATTTAACACTACTAATTGTTACGTGCGTAGATGGACCGAAACTGGATGTACGGTGCGAACCGTGTGAGTGAAGAGTACATTAATGGCGTGATTGCTTTTAAAAGAGCCGCGGGCGGATATGTTGAATAAGGGATAGAATTTATGTCTTGTCCATGCATTGATTGCGTAATCGAAGATTTTTAACAACGGCGCGGTCGTGGGCACTTGATTGAAGGGTTTCAAAAAGGTATACATGTTGGACGATCCACGGTGAAGAGCGATTATACGAAGTTAATAATGGCGACATCGCCGAGGAAGTTAATAATGATGACATCGTCGAGGAAGTCAACGATATGCCGGATGTGGTGTGTTTTTGATGATGATAGGTCGTCGATGACAATGCGGATCGGATGCAGCGATGCGAAGAAACTACTGATGAGAGAGTTTTGTAAATTCGGCGCTTAATAGAGGACTCGGGAAACCTTTGTTCCTGGCTGCAAGCGGAATACACAAGGTTGTCAACCGTATGAACTGCTGAAATTGAAGGCGAGCAATGGTTGGTCCGACAAGAGTTTCACGGTGTTGTTAGGTCTCCTAGCGGACATTCTTCGGAGAAGCGTGTTGCCCAGCACCACCTACCAAGCCAAGAAGGTTCTTTATCCATTGGGAATGGAAGTAGAAAGAATACATGCATGTCCGAACGATTGTATCTGTATCGTAAAAGTATCGGACTTGCATGTATGTCCGTGTGCAAAGCATCCCGATACAAGCGCAAGAATCTGCTAAGGTGAAGCAAGGACCTCCTGCTAATGTGTTGTGGTATCTGCACTGTGATCCCACGTTTGAAGCGTTTATTTGCGAACGAAAGGAGGCAAGATTGCTGCGTTGGCACTCGGAGGCGTAAGAAAGATGGAAAGCTAAGACACCTGCTGATTCTACCCGGTGGAGAAACTTCGATCGGACCTTCAAAGAGTTCGGTGCGGGCAGGAACATAAGGTTAGGGTTGAGTACGGATGGAATGAATCCTTTCGGTAACATGAAGCGGCCGACATGCTTTGGCCGTGAATCTATGTATGTACAACCTTCCTCCTTGGTCGTGTATGGCGGAAGTACATTTTGATGTCACTACTTATCCAAGGGCGAAGCAACACAGGAGCGATATTGATGTGTACCTAGCACCATTCTTGGATGATCTTGTGACCTTTGTGGAGCGAAGGGATACAAGTATGGGATGCGTCTGACGAGAGAACTTCTCTTTCGCGCCATGTTGTTACGCACTATCAATGATTTTCCTGTCTTTGGTAACTTTGTCGGGCTTGATGCGAAAGAGCCAAAGCTTTGTCATCTTGCTTAGATGCTACGGAGTGTATGGTGAACAAGCTGGCGCAAAGCGTGTATATGCGTCACCGTAGGTTCCTTCCCAAGAGTCACCCATACCATAAGATGAAGAAAGCGATTCGCGGAAATAAGGAGGGCAGTTCGGCTCAAGGGCTTTTAGAGGAAAGAGGTCTATCATATGGTTAAGGATATCGATGTTGTGCTTGGGAAGGGCGTAAATTAAAACCCGTCGGAAGAACATCGGGAAGAAGCGGTCAATTTTTGGGACTTACCTTATTGGGAGCACTTAGAAGTTCGTCCTGCATCGGCGTCATGCGTGGAGAAGAATGTATGTGAAAGCTTGATTGGTCTCTTCTTGAATATTAGTGGCAAAACAAAGGATGGTGTTAACGCATGGCGTGATTTGGTTGATATCGACATAAGGACCGAGTTTGCACGAAAGAGACCGATAAAGGCGAACATACCTTCCACGACTTGCTACACTATGTCCAAGGCGAGAGAAATGAATTGTGCCAAAGCTTGCATGGTGTCAAAGTCCGTGCAGTTACTCCGCTAACATTAAAAACTTGTTTCTATGCAAGATTTGAAATTAATTGGTATGAAGTCTCATGATTGTCATGTCTTGATGACACAAATGCTTCTGTTGCAATTAGGGGTATCTTCTTAGAACAAGGTCAGTGGTAATCTTGAGGCTGTGTTATTTCTTCAACTCAATTGCTCGAGAAGGTCATCGATCCCCAAGGACTAGGTGGTGACGACTCTATGTCATCTTGAGATGTATTTCCCTCCGTCATTTTTGATATCATGGTCCATCTCATTGTTCATCTTGTGAAAGAGATAAAGATATGCGGTCCTGTGTTCCTCGTCATATGTACTCGTTCGAGAGGTATATGGAATTCTCAAGTCCTACGTGCGGAATCGATCTCGCCGGAGAGGCGACATCATCGAAGGTTATGCAACCGAAGAGGTCATTGAGTTCTGCGTCGACTACATGGCTCGAGTGGAACCGATAGGTGTGCCTCTATCTCATCATGAGGAAGAATTTGGATGGTATCGGGACCATCGGAAGGAAATCAATCACTCCCGATCGGATACGTGCGCTCAAGCCCATTTCACGGTCTTGCAACACATGACCCAAGTGTCCTGTACATCAACGAGCACAAAGCATGATGCGCGTGAGAATCCGGACGGTCGGAGGTTTGGATCACGAGAAACACAACCGTCGGTTCAACGAATGGTTAAAGGTGAGAATCATGGTAGGAGGTCATCAAGTGATGATCTGTTGCTATGGTTGGCAAAGGGCCACAATTTACAATTGTCACATGGCAAGGATATGACATAAATGGGTACACATTTTATCGGCAGCTCGGGATAAGAAGAGCACAGTCTAGAACAGCGGTGTCCGCATAGATGCATTCAATACCGATGGGCTGAGGAGCTCGTACTATGGGCAAATAGAGGAGATATGGGAGCTCGACTACGTGCTTTTCAAGATCCCCCTATTTCGGTGTCGTTGGGTTCATCTCCCACAGGTAAAGGTCGACAAGTACGGCGTCACTACCGTGGACCTCGATCGTGTCGGATACAAAGACGAACCATTCGTACTGGCTAACCAAGTTGTTCAAGTCTTCTATGTAACCGACCCGGCAAATAAGAAGCGTCACGTAGTTCTTCATGGAAAAAGAAGGATTGTCGGAGTTGAGAATATAGTGGACGAGGAAGAATACAATCAATTTGACGAGTTGCCTTCTTTCGGAGACGGCATCAGGCTCGAGGAAGAACCCAGTGAGGAAGCTAGCTATATGCGTGTCAATCATCATGAAGGGCTATATTTTAATTAAGAAATTACTCCATTGTAATTAATTTATTTCATAACATCATGTGTTATGGACTTGTAATCTGTCATACGTATATTTTGATGTCAACGTGGAATTGTAATCGCTCCTGTCCTTGTGGACCGTATATTTTGGTGCATTAAAATTTTTATTTAATTTAGAAAATAGTCCAGCTGCACCACCTTTCTAGAAACCTAAAAACTAAAATTTTATGGCAAATAGTCCAACACCTTTGCAAAGCGGCATACTCATGCCTAATCCTGCGATCGTCAACTGCGAGAAGATAACGTAGTTGTCCACCCTTCCACACCGCGACCGGTGCTCGTGCACGGTGGCCATCCTCGACAGCGCCCACACACGGCGATGGCGGCCTTCTTCCCCACGCGCCGCTGGACCATGTCGCGGCGAGCCTCGGCACCGCTGCACTCCCGGTTGGTCTTGGCGTCGCGCGCCGCCGGTCGGCTCGCCCTCGACGGCTGATATAGTGCTTCCCAACGTCGTGCGTCTCGCGGCGTATAGAGGAGGCCGAGCACGTAGGCCGCGGCCTTGTGGCGACCATGGCCGCCCGTTCAAGGAACATGAGGCCGCATTGCATGTCTTGGGCGCGAACAAGCGGGGCGGCGATGAAACAAGCCCGGGTTGCGTCGGCGGCGGTGGTTGCGACGGCGAGTAGCGCTCGTTGTCTGCCACTTCATCGCCTCCTCTCGCTCGGCGCCACGCGCCTCCCAGCGCGTTCCTTGGACACCTTGTACAAGGCCTTGCAACTCAATATCGTACATACAAAATTCAAGATGTTAGAATAAATAGTAATGCGTACTTATTTTGTAGGTATAAATATGCGTATGTTAATCGTAGGTGCATAGGTCCTCCATGGGTGAGAGAGCTCGCGGCCACCGCGGCCGATGATGTCGACAGCGACATCGTGAGAAAGAGCGGCGATCACCGACCTCCTCGCCTTGGTGCTGGCGTTATGCTCTGCATGCTCACCTTGGCGATTCCGTGAGGCGAAGAAAGATGGGAGGTTTAATCTTCGGTTATTCGTCTTATAAAACTAGGAGTATGGCGCACGTGAGGCGAAGAGATGGTTGTGCGAGGCGAAGAGAGCGGTTGTGCGATGGTGAGATGAAGAGACACATCGCGCGGAGGCGAAGACATAGGAAAGAAATATCTGACGGTTCTATCATGGAACAAATGCGCGATAATAATATCACGAGCGGTTCCATGATAGAACCGTCGATGATAAGTGTATATTACAAGCGGTTCTATAATTGAACCAAATGCGTGAAGTATCACAGACGGTTGGTAATAAACAAATGCGTGATGGCGTCTATCATAGACGGTTCCAAAAGGAACCGTTTGTATAAGTTAAACACAGACGGCTCCTTTGGAACCGTCTGTGATGTGGCGTCCAGTATGACCTGTTTTGTAGTAGTGTGTCTCTAATTTTAATTTTGCCAAATCACCTCCACGTCACTTAGAGACACAACTAGAGACAACTGTTAAATAACGTAGTCGTCATAGGAGAAAACCAAGCCAATTACCAATAAGAGAGACAATAGATGGAGGCACATAATAAAGGAACCTCTTTGCTTTAGTGATATCAATCTTTTCGTGTATATGGGGGTCCTATTTATAGACTAAAACCCACCAAGGGTACTTTTGGTATTATGCCCATCAACCCTTTGATCAAGGGTTTCTTAACTCTCCCCTTGGGCGAATAACATGTCATGCACATACCTCATTAAAAACTCCTCCCAAAAACCCAATGGAAAAAAGGGATAGAGAAAGAGTATATTTCATCCATAAGTTGTATTACATTGTTGCCTCATTAAAAGCCTTTATGTGAGAAATTTTGGAAAAACACACTAAGGAAAAAGAGTACAACCTCTCTACCTTAGGTTAATCTTTAGGATTAAGGTAAAACTTGAGGACCTTAAGTAGGTTATGATTTAGGGTTACTCCCCGATTCCTGCAACTCTCTAAGCTACATCATTCCAATACCATGAATGCATCGTTGAAACCTAGGCGTAGGCAAAAACTTAGAGAATAGATCACCAAATTTTCACAAGACCTACTTTGTAGGATCTTCGCCTCACCATTCTTCTAGAGTTCATGAAGATATAAGAATTTGGGAGCAATATGCTTCGTGATATTACTTTTAACATAACCCATTTGCATTTGTGCAACACAAGCGACATTATCTTTATAGATAATTGTGAGAGTATCAACGATGTTAATGCCACATGACTTTTGGATATGACTAATCACTCATCTAAGTCAAGCGTATTCATGTGAGGCTTCATGTAGTGCGATAATTTACAGTGGTTGGTAGAAGTAGCTACCAAGGTGCCTTAAATAACATCAAGAGATGGTGCACCACCACATAGAAATACAAACCAGTCGAGAGTTGGCACTATAGGGATCAAGCAGATAGTCGACATCAGTATATCCCACCATGGTTAAGTGTTGGTCCTTACGGTAAAATAAGCCAAGATCTTGTGTACCTTGGAGGTATCGAGAAGAGTCTTAACGCCATCCCAATGCCTTACAGTTGGAGCTACACTGTGTCTAGCCAATAAGATGACCACGAGCGCAATATTAGGCTGGTGTAGCTTGCAAGGTACATCGGTGCTCCTATAGCGCTTAAGTATGGAACTTCTTGTCCTAAAACCTCTTTGTTTTCCATCCTCAGTCTGAATGGGTCTTTATCCATATCTAGGGATCTCACTACCATGGGGGTCTTTAAAGGATGAGATTTATCCATATTGAATTTCTCCAATACCTTCTTGGTATAGGTAGATTGGGTACTAGGATTTCTTTAGGGAAATGCTCTAGCTGCAGGCCTAAGTAATACTTGGTTTTATCTAAGTCTTTTATCTCAAACTCTGTCACAAGGTAAGAACTCACTTCCTTTATGTACTCCGCGGTTCTGATGATATTTAGATCATCGACATAAACTGATACAGACACTACTATTTGAGTAACCTTTCTTCAGGAGAAAGTCACTTGGTCGGATGTACCACATTCTTCCCGACTGTTTTAATCTGTACAACGACCTCTGTAGTTTGACACTATACATGTCACAATTAGTTTTATTAGGATCTAGAATTTTGACTCCTTCTAGGACTCCCATATAGATATCTGTATTCAATGATCCATATAAATATGTGGTCACTACATCAATCAACTGCATTGTTAAATTCACACAAGCTGCCATTGATATTAAGTATCAGAACGTGGTTCCACTCATCACAAGAGAGTAGGTTTTATCATAATCAATGTCGGCTCTCTGTGTGAACCCTTGTGCTACAAGCCTCTCTTTGTATCTTACCACCTGGTTATTCTCATTTCTCTTACGAATGAAAATTGTGAGGACCCGGGTTAAATCCATAAGACCAGAGTCTAAGCAAGGTCTTATGGGCATAACTCGGGGCTCAAGTAAATGACTTCTAAGTTAACTCTATCTAAGTGAGAAGGCTTGTGAAACTAGATCCACAGTGATCATGCGTCTGCTCCTCTGCAAGTACTATATGATGATCGGTTCTCTAAACAATCAAAGACCACACTTAGTGAGTTAAAATGGAATTCATGAGCAGTGAGCATGAGGTCATGTTGGCTCCGGGATCAGCGACCAACATACCCAAACTCACATACAACATTGATCACATCCATACAACAATCATACATTCATAGTTCAAAGACATACATCAATAATAGTCAAGTCTACAACTATTACAAGTGGCGACCGACCAAATTCAAATAAGATCATTAAGTAGCAGCGGAAGCAAGTAAATAAACCAAAAGTCCAGCAAGGTATGCCCATAACCCATTAGCAACCAGTGGGAGTTAAATGATAGTACTACTAGTTAGTGTCGCCTAAATCGGTAGCTAACGAGCATGTCGGACTCAAGTCTTCCTCACAAAGCCAGTAGACAAATTGGTGAGTACAAGGTACTCATAAGTCTTACACAAATTAAAAATATTTATGCTGGGGATATCCAAAGGATGGCATTAGTGGCTTAGTTTTGCAGAAAATGCAACATCTTATATCTCTAGACCATCTAGTTTGCAAAAGCCATTTTGTAAACCATTGTTTAAGAAAAGAATTTCACAAGACATAGATAGTTATATAGATCAAGCAATACCAAAGTGGCTGCCCACTTTGATAAACTAAAGTACATGAACATCCCATTTATGCGGACCAAGTTATAACCATGTCAACTTCTAATTTAAAGTCTATGCGATGACTCATCCAGAAACCAAGTGTTGTCCATAACTGTGGATACGGCTATTCGAATAGATTAAACTCTGCAGAGGTGTACTACTTTACCCACATGACTCGACTAGCTCGTAAGCCCCGGATGCCTCGGTTAATGACAAACTTCCTTTGGTATGCCGTAGGGAGAATCGAGATCGGTCATTTCGATGAAGATCCTATTGAGATAGACCACCCATACGAGATAACTCCCAACTTAGACATAAGCATATAGAAAATGCTAAGCGGGCACGCACGTTGCATTGGAGGGGCCAATGTAAGGTAGTTAATATGTTGTTTGTGAGCAACATAAGTAATCATGGTCATTATTCACAGTATATATTACACTGGGTTCCTAAGGAACATAGGGATTTCACGGTCTCTATGTCCTTGCACCACCTACGGTCTAACCCAATAAAACCTTCCCCTTACTTAACCGGACGGCACCCATATACCGCATGTGATAGCACGCTCGTTACTTGGGTGAAAGTTCAAACCTCGGCCCATAAAGTCGGACAAGACCACCACATACCTAAAACTTGTGCATAACAACACCCCACTTACGACCACTTGTCGGACCTAAAACCATTTAACATAACCAAAGCTTAAACCAACAACCAGATATAACAATCTGGACAAAAGAAAATTAAGAGTTGTTATGTGTTTCCCACAATTGTGAGCTATTCCATGAATTGATCTATTGCGTTATCTAGACCCGCAATGGCTAAGCATTCACACACAACAACCATACCATCACAAGCATCTATCTTAGGCACATGTATATGGGAGATATCAAAGATAACCAACAAGTATAGGACATAGCTAACTACTCACAACATATTGATATACCGAAAATAGCATGCAAGCAATATCATTGCATTTCAAAAACTAATGTATAAAAACTGGGATCAATATGATGCAAGAATAATGTTCAAAAGATGCTTGCCTTACTGGTATACCAGTTGTTCACTCTCAGTAGCGTACGAGTCAATATCGATAGGCTCAGAATCTATATAAATACAATACCGAATAAACACCGAGAAATACCTCAAAATTCAAAATGCTAAAAAATGCATGATTTTTCTACAATAGCTAAGTCATGATTTTAGATGAATTTAGGTGAAATAATTATTCCATTTGGATTTAGTATGTGAGAGTATGGCAGTTTGAATTTCAGTTTGCTGGAAATTCCAATTTAATTAGAATATATCACTATTCACTGATTTTAATTATGTGGTGAAAATTTGCAGAGCATTGGGGGATAAAGGAATTACATAGATAAATAGAGAATGACAATACAAGCTCAAAATAATTTGGTTCATCTCATTTGGAGTTTTTATGAATTAGTTATGTATTTTCAAAGTTATCAGTCTTTTTTTGTTGTAAAAATAATAGTGTTAATGGATCAATTTTCCAAAATAGTACTCTCTGCGACAAAGACATGTTGGAAACCAATTTTAATATAAAGTTCATTAAAAATAAAAATTATCGAAATCAGTTTTACTGTTTTTGGAGTTAAAATGAGTAATTTATGTATTTATCAAGTTAATACAATTTCCAGTGTGCAAATAATTCATTTTTTCGGATTCTGGCCTGTATAAAAAGAAAAGAAAAGACCGGAGGAGGTACTTAAAAGAAAAGATCCATGCAAAATGGTTAGAGGTGATCTGGGGTGGTCTATCTTGGGACTGACCACAAGGGATGCCTTGGGGTGGTCATTGCATAATGAACACAGGGAGATCTTGTGGGTTAAGATTGGAACAAAGGAGGTTACGGATGGTTGAGATGAACTCAAGGGAGGTCTTAACGGTTAAGATGAGATTTAGGAGGTCCTAAAGGTCGGGATGAACTAAAAGAAGTGCAGACGGTCAAGATGAAAATAAAGAGAGGTCTGCGTGGTGGTCTTTACAAAAGAAAAGCCACGGGAGGTCAGAAGGGTGGTCTTTAAAGTGGTCTTTGCAAAACGACCCGGAGGAGGTCGAGGGTTATCTTTGCAAAATGACCTCGTGAGGTCCTTAAAGTGGTCTTTTTAAAGACGACCCTGAGGGAGGTCCTGAGGGTTATCTTTGCAAAACGACCTCGTGAGGTCCTTAAAGTGGTCTTTTTAAAGACGACCCTGAGGGAGGTCCTCAGGGTTGTCATTGCAAAATGACCTTAGGAGGTCGGGGCTTACGACAATAGGATTTTTTAGCCCGTTTTCTTGCTCGGCGGCTCGCTGGCGCTACGCGCCACGGCGGAGCCAGCCAGGGGCACGTAAAGGTCTGCAATAGTATTGCGCACAAGTTGGTGGTGGTGGCGACAGTTAAGGTTGCCCGTAGTGGCGGCTAGCCGGAGAGGGGCGGTGCTAAGCAATACGGCAAAAATGCAAAACGTAATAAAGCTCCGCATTGTCCTCTTAAGCGTGTGCCCGAGCTCCTAGGGACTATTAGGGGCTACTTGAGCTCGGAGGGTGATCGGAGAAGACGAGAAGTGGTCGAAGCTGTGTCGGTTTTGGAGAAGGCGATGGCGATGCGCGGTTCAGCGAGAGGTTAATCTGAGCCATAAACCAACAAAGATAGTTTGGGAAAGTCCAGAGGAGCAGTGAAAGTGGTGTAAGCGAGTAAAGGACAATGGCTCACTAGAGATGAAAGATGGTGAGAGATGCCGCTCGGTGCATGCCTTTGGGCAATGAAACACTGATGATGGTCAGAGAGCTACAAGCAAGGACAAGAGCTCGCATAAGTAAAAATGGAAATGAGGTTGGATGTAGGATTGAGAGGTACCACACGGTGGAAGCTTACCAGAAGTAGAACCAGAGAAGAGCTCCTCTTTCCTCGACCATCGAGAGGAAAGATGACGAAAAAGGGGTATGAGGACAGGTCTTGGTGGGGAAGATGACGGTAGTGGAGGTGGCATGAAGTGAGGAGCTCGGGAGTGGTGGATGGGAGCGGTGGATTGGCGTCCTTTGGCGCAAGGAAGAATCGTCGGTCGCGTGTCACGGGATGTGCGAGTTCACCTCGCGAGGTTGACAAAGGTCTTGACGAGCTGGGCCTGGTCGATGACAAGCGCATGCGCGTGAGATCATGTAAAGGGGTCCTCGTGTGCCGTTAGATTCTAATCGGACGGCTCGAGTCATAAAGCAGCTAACGAGAGAAAATCATTAAGCGCAATAGGCCAAGAATCGGCCAACATCAATTCAAGGAGGATAACACTTTTCTAAGAAACTTACCCATGACATCGCAACTAAGTTACGAGTAAGCGCATCAATATCCGTACCACGAGCGGGGTATAAGCGGCAATGCCCAAGGCAACGACCGCAAACCCTACCTCTTATCATTGACTATCCTCACTCATAGTAGTCATAGAAACAACACATAAACATACAAGATTATCTCATAGCATGAATAATCAATATAACATGTCAAAGCATGAATGCAATGCTTGACCCATCCCATCCTCATGCACGGTGTGTCAATTTAATATTTTTAATTACCACGGACCTAAAACACGGCTCGATACCATTGTAACACCCGGGACCCACATTACCTGGAATGCTACTAAACCACTCAGCTTCTTGAGAAATTTCAAGATAATTTATTACGCAACAATTTCTAGACATGAAGCATTAAGCGGAAGCATAAACAACTAAGGGGACAAAGATAACGGTAACAAGTTCAATAATTAAAACAACCTCTAGCAGATTAATCAAAGAAATAGTTCACAAGTCCATCATTATTAAATAAAATATTCACCCACGAATAGCTAAGCATTTGACTAGAATTTTATCGACTTTATTACAGCATGAGTTGATGAACCAAGTGCATTATTGTGGTGCCGCTCTACCCAACCCATGAATGCTCAACAATCACTGTGGGGAAAAACAAGGGTGAGATAAAAATCTCAACAAACAAAGCATTTAATGAGCTATTTAGACTACAAACAAATATACAACATCATTACAGTATCCACATGTCCACATCCAATAATGTGCATCCACATTCATTACAAGTTAATTAAACTACAAAGATATTAAGCATCAATATCCATTTCCCATAATGATCACAATTATAGCCTCAACCATATTTACTACCATCAATAGTAAAATATTAGCAAATGAATCTTGATTAACTTCTTCATATTATTCACCACTACCACTACCAATGACAATAAAGCATTAACAAGTTTTACCTCACAACTTTACTATTTCTCGCATCCACAACTGCTATCAACAATTACCACAAGAGAGTAGAATCTCATGCCACAATCACAACCACTACCATACCACAAGGATGAACCCCAATCTATGACCATAGCCACTTTCCTCACACCACAAGTGACTCTCATGAGCCAATTTCACATTACAACTATAAAGTTGCAGTTGTTTGTAATATAACTTCACCACAATATCTTGCATAAGTATGCAAATGATCTTTCCACAATGTAATGCATATGTATGCTATGCTCCACTGCACCTTTACCCAACAAGGTAAAAGTATGCATCGTGCTACGGCAATGCGATGTTGTGCCGTCTGATCGCGGCTATAAGCGGCGACATCCACAATGCAAATGTCATGATATGTCATGAATGATATGATAATCATAAACCACAAGAATTTAACCACGAAGGTCAACAACATACTCGTCATGAATATTTTCTCATAATCCACATGTGTCTCAATAAGCACAATACCATTGTGTCATAAGACCATTACCACATAACCCACACCCGATTCACCAATATCAAAATCAATCGATCTAAATGGAACTCTACCACATAGACCACAACATGATCATCATGAATATAACCACAAGGAATTATCAATATGTCCACCTTGAGTTTATTTTCATATTCGCATTTGGCTCATTAAGCAAATTACCACATGACTACCAACAACTCTTCCAACGCATGGCAAAAATGAATATTAATTTGCTACCACGACCTCATCCATAAAACATGCAACCATGGCATATAACTTCAAGTTATGAAAAACAAATATATTGCAAGTAGTAAGAATAACGAGTTAAACCGTAGCACAACCGCTACATTTACTTGCCTCTACCGGTGACGACGCAATCACGTCGATCAGGAGCAAAACCACCTGTTCAAAAGTACACCTCAGAACCATACAACAACACTCAAAATGATTCTTAAGAAGCAAAGGTGTCGCTAAGCCCAAATCCCACAACAACCTTTCCGCGTGCGGTTCTACACTAATCCCTCTGCAGCGGCGCTGCTTAACATTTCATATCTTTAAAAGTATAAAACTAATCACAGCAAAAGATATATATCTGGATTCCTCACTTAAATACCTACACTTTTCATGTAGATCATATATTTTTATTTTGTTCTTAGCATGGGGTAACTAAATGCTCAAAACAGAGATCCTCCTCTGTTCTGTCAGTCAGGACAGTCAGGTTCAAAAGCTTCCCAACAACAGAGTATGGCTCTAAATTTTTTTATTTTTATACAGCAACTAGCTTACTAAATTCCCTACAACTTTCTCAATGGTGGCCAAAAATATAGAATTCATATACTATCCCTAATTCCCATCTGAACAGTGGTCTGTCCCTGTCTGCAACCCTGATGGACAGTGAGATTCCAGATCCTGGTACGACTAAATTACGCGGCCAACAAATCTGAAAAAAAAACAGTAGATGCGCATCGTCATCCTCTACGTTTTTCCTTTTGGGACAAACTGCAGGAAAAATCGTTTCATGGGTCTAAACCGCGCAAACAACTGCGCTGCGCGGAGTGATCTACGGGCAATCAGCAGGAACTCTCTAATTGGAGAACCTAAATGCTAATCCCCATCAAATCCCGTGTTATGAACCCTAATTAAAGCAGAAATCAGGGGATTTGGGATGGGGAAAAATTACCTAACCTTGGGGATCACCCTCTTTTTCTTCTCCTCTTCCTCTCTTCTCCTTCCTTCTCTTCCTCTCCTTCCTCTTCTCCTTCCTCTTCTCCTTTTTCTTCTTGCACAAGGGGCAGCAGCCATGGGGGAGGGAGGGAGCTGGAAAGTGGCGGCCAGGGAGAGGGAAAAAGGGGAGGGAGGTGCAGCCAAGGGGAAATAAAAAGGGGAGTGGCAGCTAGGGCAAAGGGGGAGGGGGTGCGGCCACCCCTTGGGCCCTCCGGGCCCAAGGTGTCAAGCCCGCCCTCCCTAGACTATTTCTTAATAAATTAAATCTCTTTGTTTTTCCCAATTTAATGCTAACTTACATTTTAATTTCCTTTTCCCACGATTTACTGAATAACCGGTGACTCCGCGATTAATTTAAATCCGAAGCCGAAACGACGTTCAGGGTATTACATACTTCTCATGGGCTTTCTCCAAAAGCTGGTCATCAGACTGATCGCTTGTATATAGGTTCTGGTTAAACCACCAACATCCATTGAACATAGCAACCTTGGTGTTAATCCTATTTCAATAGTTTTGCATTGCATGACTGATCTTTTTTTATCTGTAGGACTATTGCTATTGTAGTCCTCGGCTACTTTATTCTAGTATTGGCCATTCTTCTTTGAGTTTCCCTTAATAGGATCATTGGAGTTGTTCAACCAAGAGCTAATTAGCCGTAAGTTATCTTGTTTGGTCCAGTTTGTGCGTGTACTCATCTTTCCTTCACATAGACTGCTATCACTTGAATCTTTGTGTCACTGTCTTTTTTGTGTAGTGGCATCAGAGAGGATGATTCTGAACCATATGAATTTGTGATGTCGAGAGCTCCAAACAAGCTAGTTGCTTGAGCTGGGGATGACGAATGGCTGGCTGTAGCTCTTCCAAGCATTCCATGGCTCAAGTTTTGAGCACCATGAAAAACTAGAGGTATGTGGAACTTGCTGCTGGTAATTTGTAGGTAAACCAAAGGAACACCATTAGAGGGATATCGAGGGTGTAATTGTTGGGCATATTGGAAGGATGGGAAGGAAAATGATGCGACAAATTTGGAGTGTATTCACTTTGCTATTTTGTGGATCTTGGCTTGACAAGTTTGAAGAGTTGAGCGGTTTGTAAAACTTGAAGCTAATGAATTATCGATGTTTGTTTGATTGAATGAAGTGCTTGTGTTGTGAGCTAGAACTATGTTCATGTAGACGTTGGATGGCAATAGACGCTGGGAAGGCAACAACTAAACGCTCAATCCCCTAGCAATCTACCTTGCATGGCAATTGGAATAAGAAACAAGCATATGTTGTTCTTTAACTTTAAATCGTGGTCTAAGGGTTACTGATGGGGGTGTTGGTGTATTTAAGGGCAGCCCCAAGCTTCACATACGCAAAAGATGGCCTAAGGCCGAACCTAATCTATTCGGCCAAGAAACCAAGTTGGACTCCAATTCGTCCCTTTTGACCGAATCAAACTCCTAAACCTAGAGCTTTTCATTCGGACTCCACCAGCGAGGTTGGTTGGATTTAAGAATAAAAGCGGGATTACAAGGCGAGTCAAGATGATTTTCGATCATGCCTTGCACGTGGTGTGGAGATTCTCACGGGCATTGCCTTCGGTTTTGAGAGGATCTCTAGAAAACGGTTTGGTTTTGAGAGAACTTTACAAAACTGATTGCTTTCTTGAAATACACGACAAAATGGTTTGGATGGGCCTTCTCCCATGTCTTGGGCTGGTGTCTTGCGGTTTGGGCTTCGGCCATGTGGATGGGCTTTGCTCCTTGTGCCATGACATGGGCCAGTGCTTTGATCATCCTCATTTGATGGGCTCCCTTCCTCCCACGTCTTCCTCTTGGGGTCCATCATTTTATGCATAAGCAAACAAGTCTTGATAGCCACAATTCCTCCATTGTCTTCTTTACATTCTTCAAATCTGAGTACACATAAAACACAAGCTTTAGCGGTATAAAATTCTCATCAAAATTATTATTATGCTCGATTAGGATAGAGTTCACCTCTTGTTGAAGTTGTTTGCACGTGCTCTACTAATTGGCCCTTAGGCAATTCTAGAGTGATATCTAGCTCTTGTGCTTGCTTAGATGAAGAATGATTACTAGCTATAGGAGAAGAAAATGGAAAGCTAGAGGTGCCCTCATCACCTCCCCTCTTGAAAAGGCGTCATCCTCGACACTGGATTGTCATTCCCAAAGAAAGGTGATAAATCAATGACATTAAAAGCAGAGCTCACGCCATAGTCGTCGCTGGGCCGCTCTATCTTGTAGGCATTGTCGTTTATCTTCACAAGCACCTTTAAAGGCCCATCGCCTCGTTGCAGCAATTTGGACTTGCGTCATTCTGGAAAGCGATCCTTGCGGTAGTGTATCCAAACCAAATCCCCTGGTTGAAAAATCATCTCTTCCTTTTCATGTTCGTCTTCTCAGCATGGTACTTGACCTTGTGCTCTATCTCTTCTTCTGAGATGCAATTTCTTCACATATTTAGCTTGCTTTGATGCCTCCATATGAGCACGGTGTTGACTTGGAAGCCGTAGCAAATCAAACGGTGTAATGGGCTTGAAGCCATACACCACCTCAAAAGGGCACATCTGCGTAGTAGAGTGCATGGCCCTATTATAAGCGAATTCCACGTGTGGCAAACAATCCTCCCACTCGTGCAGATTCTTCTTGATCATGGTCCGGAGTAGCATCGAAAGTGTGCGTTCACCACCTCTATTTGACCATCGGTTTGGAGATGACAAGTTGTCTTTGAATAACAACCGTCCATGGTTTTCCCAAAGAGTCTTACGAAGTAGCTCATGAACTTCACGTCACGATCCGATACAATGGTGCATGCCACGCCATGTAGCCTCACGATCTCCACGAAAAACAAGTCGGCAACATGCGACGCATCGTCGCTCTTGTGGTATGGAATAAAATGTGCCATCTTGAAAAATGATCCATAATGATAAAGCAGAATCTCTCCTATCTTAGTTCTAGGCGGTCCTAAAACAAAGTCCATACTAATATCTTCCGATGGTGCATTAGGAGCGGGTAGAGGGTATACAAACTATATGGATTCAATTTCGATTTCACCTTGTGACAAGTAATGCAATTTGCACAAACCTGTCTACATCATGCCTCATCTTAGGCTAATAAAGTGATCACTCAACATAAGCAACATCTTCTCACATCCAAAATAGCCTATCAATCCACCGACATGTGACTCCTACAATAAAAGCAAATGCACGGAAGATTCAGGCGCATAATTTGTTAGCGCTAAACAAAAACCATCATGTATGTGAAATTTATCCCAGCCTTTTCCCTCTTTGCAATGCGCATAAGGAATAGAAAAATCATGTTTAGTAGCATAGAGATTACATAAACTCTCTAAACAAGAAACTTGCATTCCTAATTGAGTGAAAAACACACTTTTTAGAAAGAGCATCAGCTACCACGTTTTTCCCTTTTGTATATGACAATGTACGGAAATGACTCAATAAACTTGACCCATTTAGCATGTCGACGGTTCGGTTTAGATGGCCTTGCAAATATTTTAATGCCTCATGATCGAATGTAAAATGAATTCCTTAGGCCATAAATAATGTTGCCAAGTCTCTACGCACGCACTAACGCATAAAGCTCTTTATCATAAACCGGATAATTCAATTGAGCACCATTCGGTTTTGCTAAAATAAGCTCTTGGTCTACCCTCTTGTATTAAAACACGCCAATACCGATTCCACTAGAATCACACTCAATTTCAAATTTTTTGTGAAATGAGGTAAAACAAGCAACGATACTTGATCAAGCTTTTCTTAAGTTCGGCAAAAGCATGTTCTTGCGCTACCCCACACAAATTCAACACCCTTTTAGTAAGTTCATTCAATAGAGCGGTGATGGTACTAAAATCCTTCACAAAGCAGATAAAAACCGGTGAGACCATGAAAGCTCCTAATCGACTTACGTTGATAGGAGTTGGCCAATTTAGATTCATCTACCTCAACTCCTTGCTGGAAACAACGTAGCCCAAAAAGATGACACGATCTTTGCAAAATATGCACTTCTCTCGTTACCAAACAACCTAGCATCACGCAAAACTTGTAGAACTTGTCTAAGATGGTCTACGTGTTCAGATTCTGTGCGACTGTAAATCAGAATATCATCAAAGTACACAACCACAAATTTACCAATCAAGTGCCATAAAACATGATTCATTAAGCGTATGAATGTACTAGGTGCATTAGTTAAACCAAGCGGCATTACCAACCACTCATACAAACCAAATTTCATTTTAAAGGTTGTTTTCACTCATCCCCTTAGTGCATCCTAATTTGATAGTAACCACTACACAAATCAATTTTAGAAAATAACAACACCACTCAATTCGTCTAGCATATCATCTAAGTGAGGTATAGGATGATGATATCGAATAGTGATATTATTAATCGCTCTACAATCGGCGCACATATGCCATGAACCATCTTTCTTAGGTACTAAAATAACCAAAATAGTACAAGGGCTTGAGCTTTTACGAACATACCATTTGGATAGAAGCTCTTGTACTGTTTTGAATTTTTGTTTCCTTGGGGTTGGTGCGGTAAGGTGGTCGATTAGGCGCGGCGCTCACGGAATCAAGTCAATCTTATGTTCAATCCAGTGGATAGGTGGTAGTCCAACAGTACCTCCTCTAGAAACACGTCATTGAATTCCTACAAAACATGAGCAACGCCACTAGGAAGGGAAGTTAAGTCATCAGGTGAAATCAAGGCATCTTTGTACAGGAGGAGCACTAAATTGGGATCCTCACTGAACTCTTTCATCTCAAACTTGTTGGCTAGTAGTGCGAGATTTTCTCTCCTCACTATTCTTTTACCACTCAAATTTGGCTTGTGGTGCTCACTCACCGAAGGTGGCCTCACGATATTCTTTTCTCTCTTTCTCATGCTCAATTTGCACCTCAACTTTTTGTATGGACGAATTCACAATTTTGGTTGGAGTGAGTGGCTATAAAAGCACCTCCTTGTTGTTCCACGAAACTTGTAGCAATTGGTACGACCATGACGAACAACAGAATGATCAAATTGCCATGGTCGCCCCAACAACAAATGACACACCATCATAGCTTATCACAATCAAGCGGTGTCATGGTGCTTGTCAATGGAGAATTTAAGCGCATGTGACTAACCTTTACTTCTTCATTGTCGCTCAACCATTGCACATGATAAGGGTGAGGATGCGGCAAATATTTCAAACCCAATTTGACGCACATATCCTTGCTAGCCAAGTTGTGACAACTACCACCATCAATTATCACCTTGCACACCTTTGTTTCAGCGACCTTTTCCCAGGTTTGAAATAAGTTGCACCGCTGCTTCTGTTATTACGCTGATAGCACGCTAAGTACCTTGGGCGAGCACACAATAGAGTACAAGTGCTCACCTGGCTTTTCTGCAGTACACATGACCTAGCTGTCATCCTCGTCGTCAGCCTCATCAAATTGCACCAGATTTGTAAACAGAGGTTCCTCATCACTCTCGGACTCATACTCTCCTAATTTGGTGAAAATCATTGTTTTGGTATTTGGGCAATCCCCTTGCATATGTCCATGACCTTTGTACCTATGGCAAATGATGTCACTGGTGCACCCTGTAGACGCCATGGAGGGCATGCCACTTGCAGCGGGTGCCGAACTCCAAGTGCCGGTGATGGTGTACTCATATCCTTCGTACCTGTTGCACCGCGATATGCAAAATTACCCTCAGACTTTGTACTCTTGTGTGGCTATGGCTTAGTGACAAATTGGCCCGTGATCACCGCGGAACGAGAGCGTGCAGCAAAATGTGCATCCTTTATCACTTGGTGCTTAGCCTCTCGCGCCTGATGCATCAGCACATACGATTCGCTTCACATTGTAGTACAATCCACTAAGGAATCGTGCCATAGTTTGCTCTTCATTCTCACGGACCGTAGCATGTATCATTATCTGCTCCATCTCTTTATAATATTCATCCACATATTTCAAACCCTGCCACAGTCCCGTCAATTTTGCAAACAGCAAGTGCTTGTAATGATGTGGCACAAAGCATGTCGCAACTTCGCTTCATTTGATCCCCGTGATGATTAGCAACAAATGACACTCCATACGCTGTCATACAACCTGTTCCCACCAATGTGTAACATAGCCATCAAACCGGTGGGCGCAAGGTGAAGTTTGCGCTCTTAGAAGAGAATTAAAGGTAGCACTTACGCTTGTGGCAGCTACAAGAAACCCAAATGACATGCAAGCGAATTTTAAGAGCAAAGCAAATGCACGACATGGTGTATGGTGGAGCTTGGAAAGGTAAATGTGTAACCTATGCGATCTGAGATTCAAGTTGTTGTAAAGCTAAGTAATGATCCAAGTTAGAATATTTTGCCTAGGTGCTGATCCAAAGGTTTAAGCGAAGTGTATGAGCAGCACATGAAAAGATAAATATGACTTAATACAAACAATAGAATGAGCTAGTGATAAGCAATTTGAAATTGAGATGAAACTAGCTCATTTTGCTCAAAGTATTAGGAGAGACACTAGCCAATTGCAAAAATATAAGTGTACGTAAGGGTGCAAGATTGCTCAAAGAGATTAAATACATAATCTAAAATTATGTACTAGCGTTTACTCTTCCCAAATTTCGGTCAGCTCCTTTTTCTCTTCACTTCTCTTTCTCAAAACCGCAAGAACAATGCTCTTCCCCCTTCCGCTATTAGGGCAACCAAAAGGAAAAGTTGGTACTGGTATTTACGGGTTTGACCTCTTTATATATATAGGAAGCTTTTTTCTACTCTAGGGAGTAGTTCCTCCCTATTCTGTATCTCACAACGTAAGAAGTATGTAACAGCCCAAATTTCAAATTCCAGTTAAAAATTAAAATTTAAATCATTTTGGTGGTTTTTCTGGAATTTTTAAAAGCGTTTACTTAATTAATTTAAAGCTAAATAAATTTATTTGCAAAATTAAAAGCCAACATTAAGTTGAAAATAATTTTATTAAGTCCAAAATAAATAAGGAAAATTCTGTGAATTTTTTCCATAATTTTTGGAATTATTTTGCTATTTCCTAAAGCTTATTTGAATTACCAGAATTAAATCAAATGGAAAACCAAAAGAAAATCCTCAAAATAGTTTTGGTCCGAAACCCAAACCTCGGACCAAATCGCCCCGCGCGCGGGGCCCAAACCGCGTCTCCCCCCTCTCTCTCTCTCTCTCTCCATCGTTGCATCAAAATCCCACCGCCGCCCGCACCTCTCTCTCTCTCTCTCCGCCGCTCGTAACCTCGGTCGTTGGATTAAAATCCAACGGGCCGCACGCACCCGTTCCCTTCCACGTCACCATGCGAGATCTCGGCCGGCGGATCAGCATCCAACGGCTCCGCGTCATCTTCTCCCCACCTTCTTCTCCGCGCGACCACGCTGCAGCGACCATGGGCGTGCTCGCGCAGCTTTGAAAGCGGGTGTCTCCAAGCGCCCGGCGTCCCCGTCATCGCGCCACGACCGCGCGTCGCGCGCACGATCCCCACCCTTTCCCTTCTTTCTCCGCACGCCGCCACGATCTATAGCCGCCGCCGCCACGTTCACCTCGTCGCGGCGCCACTCCCGGCCTCCTCGCCTATAAAGGACCCCAGGTTCGCAATACTCCGCATTCGAACCACGATCCTTGCTCCTCTAATGCTCAGCGCTACGCAATCGTGAGATTACGGTTTTATTTGCGCGGCAAAACTTGAGTTGCGCCGCCGTCTTTGTTGCCTCGCTACTGTGGAGTACACCGCCAACATCCTCGACGCCTAGGCTACCCGGAGCACCCATCCTCGTCGTCGGAGCCTTCCCCGAATCCCTTCGAGCAACACCCGGCTCCTTCGCGCCGAACTTCGCGCAGCCACTACATTCACCGCGACCACCCAAAGGTATACCAATAGATTCGCAATAGCCGTAGCTACACGGCCACACCACTCACTGCCAGTAACACGCCGCCGCTCGCCGTTGTCGGGCGAACCCGAGCCCTGTCGGCGGCAAACCACTATGGCCTTGCCACCTCAGCGCCGCATCACCTCCCTGGCTCGCATGGCACCCGCGTGTCGCCTACGTGGCTCACGATCGGCGCGCACGCGCGCGCGCTTGCGTGGCGATCCGGTAACCCGAACCAAAGCCTATAAACCCAGTCCACGGTGGACCGTGTCTATGACACGTGGGTCCTACACATCAGAAAATGATTTCATTTCTTTAAATTCTGAAAATCTCAGCGCTGACCTCATCGTTGCCCAAGACTTGCACCGGAGGAAGTTCCATCCTCACCATCATGAAGGAAGTAAAGCTTGAAGACATACCTGTGGTGCGAGAATACCCGATGTCTTCCCTGATGATCTACCTGGCATGCCGCCGGATAGGGACATTATGTTCTTAATTGACTTAGTCCCCGGGACAGCCCCAATCTCGAAGCGACCCTACAGAATGCCAGCCAATGAGTTAGCAGAGCTGAAGAAGCAAATTGAGGAATTGCAAAACAAAGGACATATCCGACCTAGTTCATCACCTTAGGGAGCACCAGTGCTATTTGTCAAGAAAAAGGACAATAGTATGAGAATGTGTGTGGATTATAGATCGCTCAATGAGGTGACGATCAAGAACAAGTATCTGTTACCTAGGATTGATGATCTGTTTGATCAGCTGAAGGGAGCAAGTGTCTTCTCGAAGATTGATCTGAGATCTGGCTATCACCAATTGAATATAAGACCAAAAGATATTCCGAAGACAGCTTTCACTACAAGATATGAACTGTATGAGTTTACAGTAATGTCTTTCGGTTTGACGAACGCCCCTGCTTATTTCATGAATATGATGAACAAAGTGTTCATGGAATTCTTGGATAAGTTCGTAGTTGTCTTCATCGATGACATTCTTATCTACTCAAAGAATGAAGAACAACATGAGAAGCATCTTAGAATGATTCTGGACAAACTCAGGGAGCATCAGCTCTATGCCAAGTTCAGCAAAAGTGAATTCTGGCTAAGTCAAGTGGCTTTCCTTGGACATATCGTGTCAGCAGGAGGAGTTGCAGTAGATCCCACCAAGGTCGAGGCAGTATTGGATTGGAAGCAACCCAGGACAGTCATCGAAATGAGAAGTTTCCTTGGACTAGCGGGTTATTACCGCAGGTTCATTGAAAATTTCTCTAAGATTGCAAGACCCATGACCCAACTTCTGAAGAAGGAAAAGAAGTTTGAATAGATAGACGCCTCTGAGGAAAGTTTCCAAGAACTAAAGAAGAGGCTAGTCTCAGCACCTGTGTTAATCTTACCAAACATCCGTAAGGATTTTGAGATCTTCTGTGACGCATCCCGTCAAGGTCTTGGATGTGTATTGATGCAGGAAGGCAAAGTGGTGACTTATGCACCTAGGCAGTTGAGGCCACATGAAGGGAATTATCCGACATATGATCTTGAGTTAGCAGCGATCGTGCATGCATTGAAGATCTGGCGGCATTATCTCATTGGTAATCGCTGTGAGATTTTCACGGATCATAAGAGTTTGAAATACATCTTCACGCAGGCAGAACTAAACCTTCGACAGAGAAGATAGTTAGAGTTGATAAAGGATTATGATCTCGGAATCCACTATCAACCGGGCAAAGCAAATGTGGTTGCAGATGCTCTGAGCAGAAAGGCTTATTGCAACACCATTATGGCGTAGAAGGATCAGCCCGAGCTTTATGAAGAACTAAAGCATCTGAACTTAGAGATTGTCAACTAAGGTTGTGTGAATGCTTTGGAAGTACAACCAACTCTTCAGAGTCAGATCAGAGAAAAACAGTTGGAAGATGAAGACATCAAAGAAATCAAGAAGAATATGAGAAGAGGCAAGGCTCCAGGATTCGCTGAAGATGAGCAAGGAACAGTATGGTTTGGGAACCGCATCTGTGTACCCGACCAGTAGGAAATAAAGTTATCGATCTTGAAGGAGGCTCATGAATCGCCTTCCTCCATTCACCCCGGGATTACCAAGATGTACCAGGATCTAAAGGAAAAATACTGGTGGGTCAGCATAAAGCGAGAGATGCTTGAGTTAAATGCGCGTTGTGATGTGTGTCGGTGAGTTAAGCGAACATCGAGACCGGTGGATTGTTGCGCCATTACCAATTCGAATGGAAGTGGGAGGAAATTGGTATGGACTTCATCACCGAACTTCCTAGGACCCAATCGAGGATATGATTCTATCGGGTGATAATCGATCAATTGACTAAAGTTGCTCACTTTATTCGATCAAGACCACATACGAATCTGATCGGCTAGCGAATTATATGTGGCCAAGATCGTCTATTTACAGTACCCAAGAAGATTGTGTCAAGCGAGTTCCCGATTTACATCAAGATTTTGCGAGTTTGTATGAAGCTTTATGTACTAAACTCAATTTGATACAACCTATCATCCCAGACGGATGGCGACGAGCGCACCAACCAAGTTCTTGAAGATATGCTTGAGCTGTGCCTAGATTATGGAAAAGTTGGGACAAGAATCTGCCATATGCAGAATTCTCGTATAACAATAGCTATCAAGCCAGTTTACAAATGTCTCCATTTGAAGCTTTGTATGGCAGAAAGTGCAGAACTCCGCTCCTTTGAGATCAAGTGAGGGAACATCATCTCTTTAGACTGAGTTGATCAAAGAAGTGAAAGTAAGGTAAAAGCTATAAAGCAGCACTGAAAGTGGCTCAATCCGACAAAGAGTTATGATGATAACCGTCGGAGAATTAAACTTTGAGGTAGGAGATTTTGTCTATCTCAGAGTTACTCCACTCAGAGGAGTAAGAAGATTCCGGACGAAAGGAAAACTCGCACCTAGGTTTATCGGGCCATACAAGATCTTGGCAAGGCGTGGAGAAGTAGCTTACCAATTGGAGCTGCCAGCAGCCTTGTCAACAGTGCATAATGTCTTCCATGTGTCACAGTTAAAGAAATGCCTTCGAGTGCCAGAAGACCACACCCTCCTGCAGAGCTATGATCTCCAAGAAGACCTCACATATGTCGAGAGACCAATTAAAATTCTGGATGTCGCGGAACATGTTACCAGGAGCAGGATCATCTGATCATACAAGGTGCAGTGGAGTCATCACCTTGAAAGTGAAGCCACATGGGAGAAAGAAGAAGACCTCAAGACTAACTACCCCGACCTTTTTGCTGACCAAGTCTGAATCTCGGGGTCGAGATTCCCTTAAGGGGGGTATGTTTGTAACAGCCCAAATTTCAAATTCCAGTTGAAAATTAAAATTTAAATAATTTTGGTGGTTTTTTTTGAAATTTTTAAAAGCTTTTACTTAATTAATTTAAAGCTAAACAAATTTATTTTTGCAAAATTAAAAGCCAACATTAAGTTGAAAATAATTTTATTAAGTCCAAAATAAATAAGAAAATTTACGTGAATTTTTCCATAATTTTTGGAATTATTTTGCTATTTCCTAAAGCTTATTTGAATTACCAGAATTAAATCATATGGAAAACCAAAAGAAAATCCTCAAAATAGTTTCGGGCCGAAACCCAAACCTTAGCCCAAATCCCCCCGCGCGCGTGGCCCAAACCAGCGTCTCCCCCTCTATCTCTCCACCGTTGGATCAAAATCCAACTGCCGCTCTCTCTCTCTCTCTCTCTCGCGCTCGTAACCTCGGTAGTTGGATTAAAATCAACGAGCGCGCGCGCCGTTCCTTTCCATGTCACCACGCGAGACCTCGACCGCCGGATCAGCATCCAACGGCTCCGCGTCATATTCTCCCCCTACCTTCTTCTTCGCGCGACCGCGCACGCAACCGCCATGGACGTGCTCGCGCCGAGCTTTGAAAATGGGTGTCTCCAAGCGCCCGGCGTCCCGCGTTATCACGCGCGACCGCGCGCCGTCGCCTCGCACGATCCCCACCCTTTCCCCCTCTTTCTCTGCACACACGCCACGATCTCACAAACCGCCGCCGCCATGTTCACCTCGTCACGACGCCACTCCCGGCCTCCCCTCGCCCTATAAAAGGGACCCCTGGGTTCGCAATACTCCCCGCATTCCAGAACCACCATCCACTGCTCCTCTAAAGCTCCAGCGCCGCCGCAATCGTGAGATTAGGGTTTTTCGCCGCCGCGGCAAAACTTCGAGTTGTGCCGCCGTCTTTGTCGCCTCGCCGCTGTGGAGTACACCGCCGACATCCTTGACGCCTAGGCTACCCGGAGCACCCATCCTCGTCGCCGGAGCCTTCCCCGAACCCCTTCTCGACAACACCCGAAGCTCCTCCGCCGCTTCGAACTCGCCGTCGGCCACTATAGTCACCCGCGACCATCCAAAGGTATACCAATAGATTTGCAATAGCCGTAGCTACACGCCCACACCACTCACCGCCGGTAACACGCCGCCGTTCGCCATTGTCGGGCGAACCCGAGCCCTGTCGCCGGCAAACCACCGTGGCCTTGCCACCTCAGCGTCGCATCACCTCCCTGGCTCACGTGGCACCCGCGTGTCACCTACGTGGCTCACAGTCAGCGCCCACGCATGCGCTTGCATGGCAGTCCAGCCCAACCCCAGAACCAAAAACCTATAAACCTAGTCCACGGTGGACCGTGTCTATGACACGTGGGTCCCACATGTCAGAAAATGATTTTATTTCTTTAAATTCCGAAAATCTCAGCGCTGATGTCATCGTTGCGCAATAAAAGGTTTTTCCTTTAGAAAAATAAATCAAGAAAATCTAAGAAATTCAGAATTTAGGTTTTTAATAGATTTAAACTTCAAAAATTCATATCTTTTGCATCTGAACTCCAAATTGGGTGATTTAAGTTGCAAAATTTGTATAAAATTATAATCTAGCTAACTAAACCAAAATATTTCAATTTGGAGTTAATTTGAGTTAAACCAAAATATTTAAATTTGGAGTTAATTTGAGTTATCTTTTTTGAATTTATTTGAATTTGAGTTGAATTTGTCGTATTTTTGCGTATAGACTTCGACGACTCCGGAGAGTTTGACCATCCTGAGGACCTAGATTTTCAGGACGTCAACGAAGGCAAGTTATACCATTGATCATATTGAACCCATTACTTTAAATTTATTTTTAGTTTTTAAATTATTTAATGCATGCATATGTTCATACAATTATTTCAATACCCTATTTTATACATAGTTATTCCAATATTCATTGTATGGTCAATTTGATTATTGTATATGAATGCCTTGTCACCATTAGATAAAATGATACTGAAATTAGTCATATGCTTAGCCATGCTTAGATCACGTACATGAATTTGGGAAGGTTTAGCCAAATCTTTTACAAACTAGATTTAAATTGACACTGTGGTATTGTTTTACCACAGAAGGTTTATAAAGAGGGTTTTACTCTAAATAAAATCAAAAATGGTTTGGACTTGGGCGAATTGGTTGGATGGTGGGTGCAGGTTCATGCACGGGTTTAATCTGGTTAAGATTAAGGCCAAGGGTTTGTTTGAAAGACGCCAGTCAATTGAGGACCGGTCTTTGAGCCACTTTGCTATGTCTTACCGTACCACCACACGTCTGTATGGGTAGGATTTGGCTAAGTAATTTGTAATGTTTTAGTGTATTTGTGCCATGTTGATTGTGTGAGTGTCATTAGACATTTATTCCCACCGCATAAGAGGGGCTTAGGAGGGCGGTTAGTCAAAGGGTTGAAACCTTAGTGGGCAAGTACACTAGGACGAGAACATTGTAAAGGCCTCATGATAATTGCTCAGTCGCACGCCTACGGAAGCGTGTATTGGCCGACATAATGAGCATATCATCTCGTGTGGGTAAAACTGTACAGACTCTGCAGAGTAGAAAACTATTCGAATAGCCGCGTCTGCGGTCATGGACATGCTAGCAAGGCCACCTGAAGTTAGATTTGTTTTTGGTTTTCAAAATGTTTATTCAAATAATTGGAGGATGGTGAATCCTTGTGTAAAATTGGGCGATCAGCCATGTGATAGGAGGATATCCTTCACCTATTCATTGGAGATTATCCATACTATAACATTGACATTTTAAAATCTGATTTTAGTTATAATATGAAAATGGCCTTGGAAATTACTATGGATATTTAAACTGAAAATGTTGCTTTATGCAAAATAACCCCTGCCTTATTCACTTGTTTACCTTATGCATGTATTTTCATTCCATATTGGGTGTAGCTTGCGAGCACGGTAGTAGTGCTCACTCTTGCTGAATAATTTTTATTCAGGAGAAGACTTCTTCCCCGATAGTGAGGACTAGGATGTTTAGGCCTTCGACTCCAGACGATTGCCTGTGGCAAATCGTGTGGCTCATTTTTATTACTGTGCTTCCACAATGTTATTTACTATTTGCTTATCAGACTCAGTTGTATTAAACATTTGATTATTTAATGTTATTTAAGTTTCCGTGATATGATTGTGATATCAATTTTGTGAGACTGTGTACATTGGAAATCCTGGACTGGTGTATGAACACAGAGAATTCGGGATCCTTCGTTCCCGGGTTCGACAAAGTATCTTGTATAACCGAGAGCATGTATGTGTAGTATACGAGTATATAAGACCACTTGTGTGGTATGTACACCTTTTTAGGGGTGGTATGTACAATATTTTAGACATACTCTTTTTTATATGCGAATATGAAGGTATTTACAAAATATGCTAAAAACTATGGAATCTTTTGCAAATTTTTCATGTGGTTCGTATTGGAGTATCTTATAATTAGTATATGAGTATACCCAAAGTGATAAAGAAGTGTGTCAAGTTCTTTTAGGTGGCATATCAAAGGTGGGAGTAACTACTCCCAGGAGTAGAAAGTATTAACACACACACACACACACACACACACACACACACACACACACACATATATATATATATATATATATATATATATATATATATATATATATATATATACTTTTTCAAGTCATGGCTTTTTCTTGTGTAGGTTGCCTTTTCTTCTTTCCTTATGCAATGGCCAAAATATCAAATAAATTGAAGTGTAATTCTTGTAGCAAGCGGTATGGGGTGCATTTGTGGTCACCTCTTGGTTTAGTTGTGAATTCGGTTTGAGAAAACCGATTTGTTCCAATGGAGTTTCTAATAAGAAATCAACAAGGAACTCGGATTAGGCTTTTGTTTTGTTTAGGCGCATGGCAAAAGAACACAGCTAGGGTTTCCAATCGACCAATTTATGGTGCGGCTAAAAGGAAGGTGCGGCTAGGGTTTCTAACCGGCCAAGAGAGAGAGGTGTGGCTAGGGTTTCAAAACTTCAGTAGAACACAAACTAAGATCAAAGATTATTTCTAAACCCTAAATCTTGAAGTGGCGCACATGGGATAACATGATTTTAGGTTTATGCGGATGCAAAGAAAGCTACGCAAAGGATCACAAAGATCAGCATGTAAACAAAATTTCTAATGGACTAAAACTTAACTAAACTCACATGAAATAACAGATTAATCTAGGGTTTTGGTACTGCAATTTTGGTTTAGTTGGACTAAAGGATAGAAAATGAATCTACTACTATGGGTAAAAGGAATTCTATCGAGCAAACCTTGGAATTTGATACCACGATGATACAGTGCGGCCCGATCTTCTCGACGTAGAACCCTTAATTCTGGTACCTCTCGACAAACTCTCTAGCTGAACACCTCGTGCCAATGCACAGACCCTCAACTCTTTGGAAATTGGCCAACACACCTGGGTTGTGATTGCCGTTGACCACAAGCGAAATCACCAAGCCCCAATTCCCGAGGCGGAACTACGACTTGATCTTGATTCAAGAACAAAACGCTCAATCCCTAGCAATCTACCTCGCATGGCAATTGGAACAAGAGACAAGCATATGCTATTATTTAACTTTAATCGTGGTCTAAGGGATACAATGGGGTCTGGTGTATTGAAGGGCAAGCCCCATGCTTCACATGCGCAAAAAGCTGACCTAAGGTGAACCTAATCTATTTGGCCAAGAAACCAGGTTGGACTCCAATTCGGCCCTTGTGACCTAATCAAACTCCTAAACCTAGAGCTTTTCATTCGGACTCCACCAAAACAAGTTGGTTGGATTTAAGAATAAAAGCGGGATTACAAGACCGAGTCAAGATGATTTTTGGTCATGCCTTGGCACATAGGCCGTGTAGATTCTCACAAGCATTGCCTTCGGTTTTGAGAGGATCTCTAGGAAACCAGTTTGGTTTTGATAGAGCTTTCCAAAACCAATTGCTTTCTTGAAGTGCACGACAAACTAGTTTCAGATGGGCCTTCTCCTGTACACCTTGGGCTCGTGTCTTGCGGTTTGGGATTTGGCCATGTGGATGGGCTTTGCTCCTTGCGCCATGACATGGGCCAGCGCCTTGATCATCCTCATTAGATGGGCTCCCTTCCTCCCACGCCTCCCTCTTGGGGTCCATCATTTTATGCATAAACAAACAAGTCTTATAGCCACAATTCCTCCATTGTCTTCTTTCTGTTCTTCAAATCTAAGCACACATAAAACACAAGCTTTAGGCAGTATAAAATTCTCATGAAAATTATTATTATGCTCAGCTAGGAGTGAGTTCGCCTCTTGTTGAAGTTGTTTGGCATGTGCCCTAGTAATTGGCCCCTTAGGCAATTCTAGAGTGATATCTAGCTCTTGTGCTAGCTTAGATGAAGAATGAACAGCAGTTATAGGAGAAGAAGATGGAAAGCTAGAGATGCCTTAATCACTAGCGGTGTTAAGTAGTTACTGTTCATTCACGGTAATATGCCTAGGTGTCATTGACTACTAACTCTCACTTGACGAATAATTATCCTAATTAACCTAATTTAACATTAACTAATAATAGGCCGCTTATAGGAATCACTATGGCTAACTTTTATTTCAACCTGATAGCACTAACTGGAGGAACTCTCATGGCATGAATTCATAGTTCACCTTCTATTTTCAATTAAGACCTAGTTATGTGTGGGTGTACATTTGTCTTATCATAGTTTGATTAAATTGTGCTTCTTTGAATAAATTAACCTTCAACTAGACCATTGTTAATGGCTTAGGATTAGCTATTATATGAAGTGCTACATTAATTATTTTTAGGCAAGGCCCCGAGGTTCAATGGTCGTTTAGACATCATATACACACATAGCTATATTTTATTAAAGGTGCAAATTTTATTGTTTTAACACTCCCTTTAGTTGAGTTCTATATTTTAATGACACATTAGCTAGCTCTATTTAACGCTTACCACTACTACATTTTAATTGGCATTTCTAAAATAGTTAACCCTTATGCTAAGGGATCTTAGGATGACAATGGTGAATTCCTAAATGGGTGGGCCCTAGATGTGTTTGAATTATCTAGCAACAAATGCTTATGTCTAACTTAATCACAATAGTAGTGTTTAAGCATTCATTATTATTACTAATTATTGTTTTGGTCCTATGCGCCAATAACACCTCAACAATTCTTAGTTATCCTTCATATGAATCAATTGTTCTACCTATTCAATATTTAGTAAATGCCTATTCGTAAGTGTATGTTTCTACTATTTATTATTTACTATTAATAATATTTCGCTAAACTACTTATTGTAGGTGGCTATATAATTAGCATAATGACTTAGTAAGGACCTAATGAGGGTTCATTTGTCAATTAAACATTGGTTAGGTAACTAATTCTAAATCAATTATATTAAGGGATTTAACTAAAGCATTTGGTTAACTAACTATTTGTTGTGGTTCATTGTTCATTTGAGCAACACATACATACACATAATTTTACTCTATCGCTATTTCTAACCATATTTGCATCCTAACTCAAATATTGATGATATGCTAATTATCCATGGCTAACATATAACACTAATGTTACATTGATTAGCTTCAATTAAGGTTTATTACTACTCTCTTTTAATTGTCATTTTAAACTAATTAACCCTCAACTTTTAATTAACCATTTGATTAACTAAATGGGGGCATATTTTGCGATGAAAATTACAAAGTCTAACTTAATTACAAATTATGTACTTTAGCCAATTAATTGTTTTAACTAACCACTAATTGATGTGGACCACTAATCACATCGACATTATGCTTTTATTACTAACGATATTTTGTCTAGATAGGATTTCTTATTTTAATTCAAATATTAATGACACATTTTACTATTTGATCAATTCCTAACATGGCCCACATGTCAATGACTTATTACCATTGGTGGTTTAATTGTGAGTTAATTGAAGGCTTAATTTAATTACTAATTAACTTAATTATAAAGGCCATTACTAACTAACCTTACACTTTTTAATTACAACTAATGACAAACTCACTATTCTTAATAAACATTTATCATTATTTAATTTTAATTAGCACTGGTAAAATTGATTAATATAATTTATGTTGGATCTATCTTTCATATTATCATTTTACAAAACTGTAAAATTAAATTAATCTCAACTAAAAATCCGAAAACAGTTACTAATGGTTTAGGGCCTTATTGCCATTTAGGCATTTTCCACTATAAGATTATACTTCAGTATGAATCCAATTGAATTTGTATTTTAACATAAATGTGAATAATACATTACTTAATCATATTACCATTGTCAATTTTATTTGGTAACATTATTATTATTAACTCTAGCCTAGGGCCCACATGCCATTGAGATAACTGCATTTTTAGTATAATTTCTAATTAAGCTTGCCCTTTAATTTGAAATGATAATGGTACACTAATCATTTTCATTAACCTCTAATTACTTAATAAAAAAGCACTTGATAATTAGAAATGTCATTAACTAATTACCTAATGAATTAAATTCTAATTAATCATTTAATTGAATGGGATCACTGATGATTTTGCCATTGTATTAGGTCATGTCGACATATACATTTATTTTTAATAGAGTCATCAAATCTTTATTTTGCTAAAATTTTCTAATTAGTTTAGGATCTTGACATTAATTAATATTGACATACTAATTATCTTAACCATTTTAAATGATTATTAATTTTATCTTTAAACTACTCACTATGGGTAGGCACTTGTCATACACCTACACTCAGAGAGAGCACCAGAGAGAAGGGGGCAGCGCATAGGAAAAATAGAGGAGGCACTTGGGAGGCTCTAGCAATCATGGCACCAACCAAGGGGGTGACGGCGGTGGTGGTGAGTAGCCAAAATGGAGCATGGGGGCCGAGGGGCCTGGAGCCATGCTGGTGATGGGAGTCGAGGGCAGCGTGGCAAGCTCGGCGTGGCGACGGCGCTGCGGAGGACGGGAGCGGGTGTGGGTAGTGCGCGGAAGGTTGGGGGAGGTGAGGGGACACTTTGGTAGGAAGGAATTGAAGGAGAGCTCGACCTGGAGGCAAGGGTGGGGTTCGGTCGGGACAAAGGAAGAAGATGGCGGCGCAAGTTCCCGTGGGTGAAAACAAAAATTGGTTGAGGGGAATTGAAGGTGTGGCTTGGGAACATATTTTGACTTGAACAGAATGGGGAGGAGCACACCGAATTGGCCAGAATGGTGAGGAGAAGGTGGCGGTCGGTGTAGACATGATACTTTCCTGAGCTTGATTTGGGCCTAGTAAGGAAGAAGATGGAGTGGGGGCAGGGGGCGGGGTTGGAGAGGTCAGCAAGGGGGCAAGGGGGCCAGGGTGTAGTTTTAACTAGAGGGCGGATGATGTGGGTGACACGAGCATGGGGCGGTCAAAGACATTGCCACGTCACATAGGATGACACAGGCCGACCAGACCCAACATGGCGGGGTGGTTGCGCGCTTTGGCTGATGCATCCATGGAGGCAAGGTCATGTTGGCGTGGATGCACAGGGAGGAGAGGACAGGAAGTCAGCCTCGGCGGCATGGCTACAACCATGGTGACCAGGGCACGGGCATGCGGACATGTGCGGTTGCCAGCCTCGTGAAGCAGCGAGAGGGACAAGTGAAAAGGGAAAAGGTTGCACGGGTTGGGCTGAGAAAGAAAAGAAGGGGAAAGAAGTGGGTCAGATTGGTTTTGGGCCCTAAAATCTTTAAGAAAACAAATGTTAGATTTTCTGTTTGAATTCAAATATCACTTTAGTTTGTTTTCAAATTCTCTGTCCTTAACTAATTTGCATCCTGTTAATTGATTTTGCGAAATTCAAGACATGACAAAATTTCAATTAGCAATCCAAGAAACTCAATTATCAATAAGAATTAATTTTAAAAAAAATTCCACATTTTTACGCATTTGAATTGAAAACAAATTTTGAAATGTTACAAAATCTGAGTCAAAGGGACTCGAACCTAGATGGTGGTGATGTACACCCATACCTCCAACTAATCGCTCAATTCCTTAAATGATGGATATCTATGATGAACTAGGTATCGATTTAATTAAGAAGAAATATGCACTTAAATCTGAGCCAAAGAGGATTCGAACCTGGGTGGTGCCAAAAGACAAGATTAGCCAAATGCTCAAAATAAACACTTGCTTTGCTTCTTGCATGATCATGCACCATTGGCACCCGATTTGGTTCCTCCTCTACTAGCCTTGCATGGAGGTTGCTAGGGGCAACTAGCACCGAGACTTATGATGGGAAATGCTCTAATGCAACATTGGTGAACAACTTGTGCAACAATTGAAATCAACGTATGCAAAAATAATACATAATAACAATGGAAATGCCGAGAAAATAAATAAAAAAAGAAATATATGATCTTCTCACTGAAAGAAGAATGAAACATGAGTATATGACTTAGCTAAGTGCTAAAACAACAAAAAGTTTACAACACCACAACTGATGAGGACATCCCTACCATGGATACAACCACGCCTACACACACAACTCATCCACAACAAGTGTTACAAGGATCACTTACTCGAGCTCATGTTTGCCAACTTAATTACCGGTGAATTCGTTCTTAGGTTTATATATTACTGAGAATAGACCGCTACCTAATGCAAGTGATTTAATTGTTCTTAGTGAAGGATCGCGGGAAGGCTACGATAGCACAAACAAAAATTTTACCGCGCAACCAAGGAACCACCGCAAGTAATAGATCACGAGATTACCACTAGGCAGCGCAGGCTCGTAGCGGAAGTAGAGTCGATGTAGCGAGTTGAAGCGATCGTAGTCGTACTTGCGCGCGCCTTCTCCTCCTACTCCGATGAGCGTCGTGAGTCGCGGATCGATCCTAGTGCTGATGCTTCGTAACAACACCTCCAAGGTATCCACACGTGCAGGCGGGGACACCACGCGCAGGAGTGCTAGCGCGGCGGCATGGTTGAGAGAGCGTGGCTATTAGGGTTTCGGATTTCTTCGAGAAAGATTGATCAATCATACCCCATGCCACCGCCCCTCTATATCTGAGCATCCATATTGGGTCCTCAACACAGTGGCCCATTAGGAACTCGTGGCCTATAAAATTGGATCTCCATCCAAATCAAATCCTTGCCCTTTAAGTGTGTGACCCTATAGGTTCGTGTGTAATCGGTTGTGACTCGGAAACTCTTTCCCGATCACAAGTCCTCAGCGGTACCTAGCAGCACATAACGATTCCCAAACACACACAGAATATATCGGACGAACCTTAATGCAATATGATCTCGACGAGTCCTTATCACTTATGACCAGTGCGTGCCAATCACGACAGTCTATAATTAGTTACAACTAGTTCGTAACTCCTTACGACCAATTAGTATCTAACTTCGACCAGTTTATAACTCCTTATGACCAGTTGGTGATTATGTTTGAGTAGTCTACGACTAGTTCGCATCTCCATACGATTTCGACCAGTCTACGACTACGGGAACTGAACGACCTGCTTGTGTATTCTCCCCTTGCCTCACGACATCTGGTTGAACTCCAGGTGAGATGTGGTGCCAACCATGGACTGTTCAATACTTTCTCGATCAAGTGTCGAATAACTTCATGTGGTCGACACTTCGACCACTTATGGCATGGCCGTGCACTTTCTTTATTCGACCACAACGAGGGGCCCAGAGACATCTCTCCCATTATGTTAGGAGGGGCAAATCCCATATCCGACCAGTCACATTCCTCTGCATGTTTCATAGCATACTCGAAAGCTACATTTATAACTACCCAGTTACGGAGTAGCGTTTGGCAGCCCCTAAGAGTGCTATTACACATGTAGGAAACCATGTTGATCTCAGGTCTAAGGATTATACATCATCATTGCTTGAGACCAACTAACGACACATAAGATCATAACAATCTCAATAATGTCTCAAGGTGGGTCTTATCCAACACTATGTTCTTTAACATGTGTCAATATTATTGGTTTGATATCTCCATATCTATGACCTGTGAAACATGGTCATCAACCAATACATATGCTAGTCTATTCATATGTGTCCTCATATGTTTCCGACCAGAGAATGTTTAAGAATAATTATCGCAGAAATACAGAGTTTCACAATCAAGTCACATACTTGATGACAAATATTAATGATATAATTATAGGAACAAGATAACACATTATCCAATGTTATGAACATAATGTAATATAATCATCTCTATGATTGCCTCTAGGGCATAATTCCAACACTTAGAAACATAGGAAAGGACAAAGGAGAGGCATGTGGAGTCATGTACACGCATGGAAGGCATAATGGAGGGCACCACGTCACTTTGGGTCTGAGCCAAGCAAGAGTTCAAGTTGGGCTCGATTCGAATTTGGACTGTTGCGACAACACTAAGTTCAAACGGTTGTAACTTCTTCATACATACTCTGTTTGGGACGTTCTTGAACTTCATTGAAAGCTTATCAAGCCTACTTTCCAACAGATCCAACTTCATCTTCAAATTCCAACTGATTCGGCCACAATCATCAAAATAGTTTGCGTCCATTTCTATGAAAGGTGTTGCATCACCTCAACTTGGGCCAACAGGCCTTGTATTAAGTCGAGCCCAATTTGGGTGCGTCCCTAGGGTTAGAGGATGTCCTCTACTCCTTCAAATACACCCTTTAGCCATCACAAATAGATTGGATTTCATTGAATTTAGGTTTAGCCACTGTGCAAACTTCTGTTCTTCAGTCGTGTTGGACGACCACCTGTCAAGACAGCCTTCGGGATCCCACCTTTGTTTTTCAATACCATCAATACTGCAATCTTATTCGCAATATTAGATTGCCTACATCTTATTCTTGCTAGTTCTTCGATTGCTCGCAGGAATTGAACCTCGTATTCAGGTTGATCATGCTTCCAGCAAGGTCAATAATGTCTCGGAGTTGGTTCAACAATTTCTAAGGCGCAAGCATCGTCGTACGGTTGTAGCCGGATCGTGAGAGTCACCTCCACCAAAAATCGATATTTATCAATCTCATCGAAAGATCGGCACCCCACCTGCATCAAGTGGTATCAGAGTTCCACGTTGCTTGGTGAGAATTTACTATCTTTCATAGTTAGGTTGCTTGATTCCGAAAGTTCAAAAAAAGTCAAAATTTTTTTTATAGAATTAGATCACCTTTCTGTCCAAGACCGATTGCACCATTGCATCTTTCTTTTCAGTAATTTGCATTGTTGAGTTTGTGTTGCATCATCGTGTCATGTTGCTGGTCTTAGTTGAGGTCGGTGTTTAGTTCGTACCTCGCTACCTTCGCTGTCGCGGCACACATCACCCCCCACCGTGCCACTGCCTTCGCTGCCGTGGCACCCACCACCCCTTACCACACTACTGCCCTCCGATCTTTGCTGTAGCCACCAAAACACTTGCCGCGGCAACTGATCAACCACCTCAGCGTTGCCGCGACAACTCCTCACTTCTGCTCTCCTGCCACCGTTCCATGTCGTAGCCACCAATTCGCTGCCGCGGTCACCAAGTCGCCTGCCGCTGCTGTGCATCCCCTGCCGCGGCAACCATACACAACCGACGTGCCCTGCCGTCTTGCTGCCATAGCCACGTCTCCCTGCCACGGCCACCTTGACTCCTACCACCACCACTCCTCGGTAAGATTGAAAGGAAACCCTAGTGCAGCTTTGTTTCGCTTTGGCCAAAGATAGAAGGAAGGAATTGATTCGGTTTGTCAAGAGAAAGGATAAGGAAGAGTTTGTTTTTGGTTTCAAGAAAAAAAGAAAAAAAAAAGAAGAGGTTGTTTTAAATGCCAAAGGAAACCTAAGTTTCATCGACTTTGCAACGCGATCAAAAAAATCAAAGTTTAATTACCTTTATACCCCTACATTCTACAAAAAGTTTGTGACCCATATACCTCCCTAGGCCCGGAAAAGGGATTTGAAGAGATTTGAGTCAGGTGCACATTCGCAAAAAAAAAAAGAAGAGGAGCAAAAAAATCATCTCTTCTAGAGCTATCAGCACCTCTTTCTTTTGATGCTTAATTTGTATTCCTCTACTTACTTCCATTATTGGTTTAGCTATTCCCCGATCTAGGCAAAGATCAACAATATTGACTAGTACCTTGAACATTTATTCAACTTGCATTGTTGAATTTATTGTTGCTAATCCTTGCTACAATACTTGAGCCTTCTCAGCTACACATTTTCTACATCGTACAGGCTGAACTTCACCTGACAATCACTCTATCCAATCTTCGGAGATATGTTGACACTGCTGATTGCTGATCAGCCCTGTTTGCTTGGTAAGAATTGGTAAGAATTTGATAGAAGGCTTCAGTGTAAGCGACTTTTGAACTACCACATCCTAGTAGTTGCTAGGGATATATACTTGTGATTTGCTAAAAATGGTAGGTTCTGTGGAGCTCTCGGATGAGGATACATCTCATACTCCTCGTACGAAGGCCATCGTACAATATTTTCAACGCATCATGAACCTTTGTGCAGAGGGTCTTGAGAAGGATGTCAGGGTCACGAATGAGCGACTTGCTCAACTTGAGGGCATCAGTTGAGACAAAGCCACGCTCACGCGATGGAGAGCGCAAGGCGTCACTAACACTTCTTTGGCGGGTATTATGGTGCGCCTTGAGGAGATTGCCTAGACATCCACCGCTATTCCCGCAACCTGGTAGAGACAAGATGAATTCGACTATGTGATCGTCACGAGGCCGATGACATCGGTAACCACAACAATGATCAAGCTCATTGATAATTGCATTTTAATTAACAAGGTATGCGGCGAGACCCCTCACGACGTGAGGTATGTGACCACGATGATTCTTTTGCTAAGGTTAAATTCACTATGCTCTCTTTTAATGGTAAATATGATCCTAATGGCTACCTTAATTGGAAACTAGTTGTTGATCAAAAATTTGCTTGTCATGCTTTTTGAGATTAGGCGAGTTAGAGCTACTACGGTGAATTTCTGACTTTGCTTCTATTTGGTGGAAAGAACATTGCCTTCAACATCCCAATAACATACCTAACACTTGGGAGGCCTTAAAATTGTTTATGCGATATCGATTTGTTCCTCATATTATGCTCATGATTTGTTAAATAAATTACAATGCTTACGTCAAGGTAGCATTGTAAATTGCAAATGGTATGTTACATTGTAGTTTAGTTGAGAATGAGGAAGCATCAATGGCTAGGTTTTGGAATGGTTGAATCGAAATTCGAGACATCCTTAATTATAAAGATTACAACTCTGTTACTAGATTATTTCATCTTGCTTGCAAAGTGAGCGTGGTGCGGGGATACGGATGAGGACATGATCTAACTTATCTGCAGGTCGCACAAACTCATGGATGCCACGCACCTCACGCCCATACGATGCACCCCACCTCAACCCTCCAACAACAAGCAGCGGCCCGCTACTTCAAATTCAGCACCATGAGTTTCTGAAGTAGCCAGATCAACACCACAAGCTTCCGCAAAAACCTCTTCTTTGGTTGCTTCAACAGGACGAACTAAGGATGTTCAATGTCATCGTTGCAAAGGCTATGGACACATGATGCGGGACTGTCCAAACAAATGCGTACTACTTATACGCGATGATGGTGGGTATTCCTCTGCTAGTGATTTTGATGATGAAACATATGCTATGCTTGCAACTGACTCTGCAGGACATGATGATGAATCTGATCATGAAGAGGAACATGTTAGCGCCGAAGATGTTGACAAGTATTTGAGCATTATAGTGTAACGCGTACTAAATTTTCAAGTTTCTCGTGTTGAGTAAAATCGAGTGCCATAATTTGTTCCAAATCAAGGCGTTATCAAGGCAGCTTGATTCGCATAATTGTTGATGGTGGGAGTTGCAACAATTTAGCGAGCATGGATATGGTGGAGAAGCTTGCTTTGTGACCAACCCTTGTCCCCATCCATACTATATTCAATGGTTCAACAATAGTAGTAAGTTGAAGGTAACACGAATGGTGAAAGTAAGTTTTCGATGGGTTCATACCATGATTATGTTGATTGCGATGTTATTCCAATGCAAGCTTGTTTTTGTTATTAGGAAGACCTTGGCAATCGATCACGATTGTGTGCATCATGGTAGGAATAATCAATACTCTCTCATGATCAAAGGAAAGAAAATTGTCCGCATCCTCGACTCTGAACAAATTGTTAAAGATGAACTTGCTAGAGGTAGTAGAGAGAAGAATCGGAGAATGCTAAGAGCAAAAATCAGATTGTAGCAAAAGTGCTTGAGCAACATAAGAAGAAATAACCTAAATCTGCTCATTTGAAGAATAAGAAAATTAAATTGAAAGGTGCTAGTTTTTGCTATTAAATCGATATGACTGAATTGGATGCTAGTAATTCTATTTGCTATGCATTAGTTTGCAAAGAAGCTTTGTTTTCATTTGAGGATATACCTTCTTCTTTGCCTCCTGTTGTCACTAACATTTTGCAAGAATACAAAGACATCTTGTCGAAGGACACACCGTCGGGGTTGCCACCGTTTCGAGGGATTAAGCATCAAATTGGTTTAATTCCCAACGCATCATTACCCAGCCGTGCACCATATAGGACCAATCCGGAAGAAACTAAAGAAATTCAGCGCCAAGTCCAAGAATTGCTTGATAAAGGGTATGTACGCGAATCTCTTAGTCCTTGTGTTGTCTCGGTCATTTTAGTGTCTAAGAAAGATGGATCATGGCGCATGTGTATAGATTTTAGAGCAATCAATAATATCACCATTAGGTATCGTCATTCTAGTCCTAGGTTAGATGATATGCTTGATGAATTAAGTGGCTCTGTTGTTTTCTCGAATGTTAATTTGCGTAGTGGATATCATCAAATTCGCATGAAATTAGGCGATGAATGGAAAACAACATTTAAAACTAAGTTCGGGTTATATGAGTGGTTAGTAATGCCTTTTGGTTTAACTAATGCACCTAGCACTTCATGAGACTAATGAATGAAGTTTTGTGTGCTTTCATTGGTAGATTTATGGTGGTTTATTTTGATGATATATTGATATATAGCAAATCATTATATGGACATCTTGACCAGTTATGTGTTGTTTTTAATGCTTTGCGTAGTGCACATTTATTTGGTAACCTTGAGAAGTGCACCTTTTGCACCGATCAAGTCGTGTTTCTTGCTATGTTGTTACTCCACAGGGAATTAAAGTTGATCAAACTAAGGTTAAAGCAATACAGAGTTGGCCGACTCCTAACACGGTCACACACAGGTGCGAAAATTTTTAGGACTTGTTGGATTCTACCGTCGCTTCGTGAATGATTTCAGCACCATCGCTACACCATTCAATGAGCTCACCAAGAAGGCGTGCCATTTGTTTAGGCGTTGCTGGGAGAACGCCTTCACCACATTTAAAGATAAGTTAACACATGCACTACTACTCCAACTCCTTAATTTTAATAAGACTTTTAAACTAGAATGTGATGCTAGCGGAATTGGTTTAGGTGGCGTGTTGTTATAAGAAGGTAAACCTATAGCATACTTCAGTGAGAAATTGAGTGGACCTAGTTTGAACTATTCTACTTACGATAAGGAATTATATGCACTATTTTGAACTTTAGAAACTTGGCAATATTATTTATGGCCCAAAGAATTTGTTATATATTCTGTGATATTACTACATATCAAAGATAGTTTTTGTTGAAAACCGTCTGTGATAATTAACTCATCATAGACGGTATGCTATTTTGCTCGCTTACTGATCCTCTAGTGTAGTGTAGCTCCTCAACAGAGCCTTCTTCTCCATCTCTGGCGCTACGATAGCCGCGGGAGATCTCCAAGCTCGGTGAGTCCATCGTCACTCCGGGCCCGGTTTGAGTATCGCCTCACCTCACTAAGCCCGCTCGTGTGGTCCATTTCAGTTATATATTGTCGCCCACGGCGAGCTGTCATCGTGGACCACTCTGTCACTGCCACCGCCATCAACGCCAACTCTTCTTCGGTGAGTCCTCGACCCCACCAAGGTCGATTTCCCCACCTATATGTCCCCCTAAAGCTGTGCATGTGCTTCGTTTCAGTTTATTTCCACCGAGAAGACACATCAGGAGGAGCTTCTTTGTCGTCGCCTCTATTCATCGGCCTTGTTGCCTTGGACCTTCCCCAACTTTGATTAGCGCCTTGGACCTTCGACTTCATTAACACCTTCCTCGTGATCGAGGTGAGCTCTTTGAGCATAAGCATCCTTTAATTTGAGTAGTTTGGCGTTTACACGAAATTACTCACGAGAACCCGTGGCACCGCCACGAGGACATCACCGTCGGTGACCTCGGGCGACCTTAGGGACCGAGCCACGACTATTAGCAATGCGATGTCACCCTGAGCCCAATTTAAGCTTCAAATCCTACTATTTTTAATCATTTAGTTAGTAAACTAACCAGTCTATGACATGTGGGACCGTCATAGATTTTATAAATAAAATAATAAAATAAAAAATGAGTTACTAACAAGTAGGGCCCACATGTAAGTTAATAAAATCCAAAAATATATAAAAATGAGAAAAGCCACCTTTAGTTTAGAGAAAAATACGCTTTATCTGTTGGAAAGCTTAAGCTTCTGAAAATACACTTTTGAAGTCATCCTTTTATTTATTTCCAGGGTTTTCAATACGAACCGTGTGATGGACCGAAGCTGGATGTACGCTGGCAACTGTGTGAGTGAAGAGTACATTAATGGCGTGTCTGCTTTTACAAGAGCTACCGAAAAGAATATATTGAATAAAGGGGTGGAATATATGTATTGTCCATGCATTGACTGCGAGAATCTGAAGATGTTTTAGAACCAAGTGCAAATCGAAACACACTTGATTCGAAGGGGTTTCAAAAAGGGTTGTACACATTGGACGATCGCGATGAAGAGCGGATTATCTGGGAAGGTAGTATAACGACATCATTGTGAAGTCAACGATATGCCGCCGGATGATGTTGATTGTGGTTCCAATTCGGATAGGCTACATAATGATAATCTAGATCAGATGCTTCGTGATGCAGAAGGGAACTGTGATGAGAGAGTATGTTAAGTGCAGGGCTTGATGGAGGACTCGGAGAAACCTTTGTTCCGGGTTGCAAGCGAGAATACACAAGGTTGTCATCCATGTTTGAATTGCTGAAATTGAAGGCAAGCCTTTGTTGGTCCAACAAGAGTTTCACAGATCTGTTAGGTATCTTAGTGGACATGCTTTCGGAGGGAAAAGAGTTGCCCAAAACCACCTACAAAACCAAGAAGGTTCTTTGCCCATTGGGAATGGAAGTAGAAAGAATACACACATATCCGAACGACTATATCCTCTCGTATGTGCAGTATGCAAACATGCATGTATGTCCGGTGTGCAACACATCCCGATACAAGCGTAAGAATCAATCAGATGACAACAAGAGAATCGAGGTGAAGAAAGGACCTCCTGCTAAGGTAGCATGGTATCTTCCTGTAATTCCCCGTTTGAAGCAGTTTTTTGTGAACTCAAAGGATGCAAAACTGCTGCATTGGCACTTGGAGGAGCGTAAGAATGATGAAAAACTAAGACACCCTGCTAATTTCGACCAGTAGAGAAACATCGATAGGAGGTTTGTAGATTTCGGTGCGGAACCGAGGAATATAAGGTTTGGATTGAGTACAGATGGAATGAATCCTTTCGGTAACATGAGCAGCCGACATAGCACTTAGTGCGTGGCGCTTTGTATCTACAACATTTCTCCTTGGTTGTGTATGAAGCGGAAGTATATTTCTTTGTCGATACCTATCCAAGTCTTGAAACAACACAGGAATGATCTTGATGTGTACCTAGCACCATTGATGGAAGATCTAAAAATACTGTGGATTGAAGGGGTATAGGTATGGGATGCGTACAAATGAGAGAACTTCACTTTATGCTCCTTGTTGTTCTGCACTATAAAACATTATCCTGCCCTTGCTAAACTTCGGGCCATAGTACAAAAGGGGGCCAAAGCCTGTACTCACTGCTTAGATGATATCGAGAGTGTGTGGCTGAAGCACTCACGCAAAACTGTGTAAATGCATCATCGTAGGTTCCTTTAGAGGGCTCGTCCATACCGCAGGATAAAGAAACAATTCGATGGAGAGAAGGAGGACAGTTCAGCTCTAAGGCATTTAAGCGGAAAAGAGGTCTATGATATGGTTAAGGATTTAGATACTGTGCTTGAAAGGAACGTAAATCGAGGATCCGTGAGAAGAACATCTGGAAGAAGAGATCAATATTTTGGGACTTACCTTATTGGGAGCACCTAGAAGTTCACCACTGCATCGACGTTATGCACATAGAGAAGAATGTATGTGACAGCTTGATTGGTCCTTTACTGAACATTCATGACAAAACAAATGATGGTGTCAATGCACGGCTTGACTTGGTTGATATGGACATCAGACCTGAGTTAGCACCGACAAAGACTGATAAAGGACAAATGTACTTTCCCCCTGCTTGTTACACTCTGTCCAAGGCTGAGAGAACTGAACTGTGCCAGTGCTTACATGGTGTGAAAGTTCCATCCGGTTACTCCGCCAACATGAAGAAACTTGTTTCGATGGAAGATTTGAAGTTAATTGGCATGAAGTCTCATGATTGTCATATGCTGATGACACGGATGCTCTCTGTTGCAATTAGAAGTATTTTGCCAATCAAGGTCCGAGAGACAATCATGAGGCTATGTTATTTCTTTAACACAATTGCTCAGAAGATCATCGATCCCCAAGGACTAGATGCTCTGCAGGACGAGGTGGTGATGACTCTATGTGATCTTGAGATGTATCTCCCTCCGTCGTTTTTTGATATCATGGTCCATCTCATTGTTCACATTGTGAGGGAGATAAAGATGTGCGGGCCCGTGTTCCTACGTAGCATGTACCCGTTCGAGAGGTTCATGGGAATTCTCAAGTTCTATGTACGAAATCAATCTCGCCAGGAGGCGACATCGTCGAAGGTTATGCAACCAAAGAGATCATTGATGTAATACTCGGATTAAACTTTGAGAATGAAATTTGATCTTGAGGAGAGAAACAATTGTTTTAGTGAATTGTCTCTGAAATGAGGGTTTTACGCTATTTGCGGACAACTTTGGGCACAGGCTAGAGGCCCATTTGGCCCCCCTAGTGGCCGGCCAAGGGGGGGACATCACCCCTTTTCTCCCCCTTTGCCAAACCCTAGCCCCTCTCCCCTTTTTGGCCGCCCCTCCCCCTTGGCCGCCGCCCCCTTTGGCCTCCCCCTTGCTGTGCGCCCTGCCTCCTCCCCTCCCTGGTGTTCTCTTGTGGTGCTGGTCCTCAAGGCGTCCTCCCAGCTGCGGTGTTGGTCTTCCTCCATTGCCGGTCTTCGCAAGGATCGGGGACGACGAGCGTGGGCTGCGGAACAAGAAGAAATCACCACCAACTTCTTCTTCGAGACTCGCTCAGCATCATCTCCCACGTCGTCAAGGGTAACGATGTGTTCTTGGGATTCCTAGAAGTCATTCGTTAAGCGAACGAGTAGTTTTGTTAATTTCCAGTCTGTCCGCGTTTCGTTCAGTTCTGTCCTGTATGTTGGAGGGATTGTTTCGGTTGTTTTTAGGCAGAATATGAAGGTTTGGTCTCCTAGAGATATCTAGGCCTCGTTCTTAAGTTTCAGTGGCCACCAAGTTCACTTGATTCCGAGGTCCGAGTCAAAAGTTATGGATGTTTTAGTACCTGCTGCCAGAAATCTGACGAGAATAAACTGTCTGGTTATTTCCTAAATTATGAAAGGGAAATTGGTTGAAACGGAAAGTTCACCCAACTAGGTTATTGTAGAGGATTCTATGACCTTTTCAGATTGGTAAAGAACGTTCAATTTGGAGCTACCTAATAAAAGTTATGATCTTTTTAATTCTGCTGTTCGTTCTGTGGACAGATTCTGGACAGAAAGTTCAAACGATTATTAACCTATTAAATTGGCCAAATTGGTTTATCTCGTCAACTAGAGTATTGTAGATTAGTCAGTTAGAAGCTACAGAAATTGGGTTTACCACTTTTGACTTCCTGACACTGAGATACGTTAGTTCTCGTGCTGCTGTCAGGGACAGTTTTAACGCTGAAAACATTGATTCTAGTTTAAGCTTTGTTTTATTGACTAGAGTCGTCGGGAAGCAATGTATAACGTCGGTTAGTAGAAATGGGTATTATTGGTGTTCTTATTGAATTTATTTCATTGGTTAGGCGGCGGAGCTTGAGTTTAGGAGCATCATCGCTTCCAACTAACGCGTCTCAACGCGGAAGGCAAGTACATTGTTGATCTAAATGTTTGTGCATTGTGGTTATTGATATGAGTGTCTGTGATAACTCTTGTGTAGTATGAAGTGAAATATCCATGTTTTGTCTCTATGTTGAATTCATGAATAGAAATGATGGTAATGTTATATTCAATAAGTTGCTTCATGCATTCATTATCTTTTGTCGTCCACGGGAGTGGATGAGAGACCATCAATTCGGGATGGTTGAGTAAGACCCATTAATTCCAATATGGGCAATGTTGGACACCCGTATAAACGTTCTTCATGCGGAAGTGGATCCCGCATTTTTGTTAAGATGCGGGCTTGAGTGAACACCGAAGCGGTGTTCACGACTATCTACCGTATATGTGTGTGTGCAGTCCATTCCCTTGATTTTGTCATAAGTACTCATTTGTGTTATGATTAATGTCGAGGCCGAGTAGGTCTTATTCGTATTGATAAATGTGTTTTTAATTATTGTACTTGTTGAGTCATGGACTCACCCTTGCTTTGTTTATCTATTTCTAGGTGATCGTTGATGAGGTTATCTTGGGAGGAGTAGACATGCACTACTCGAATAATGCACTTCACCTTAGTTCCATTGCAAGAATGATTAAAGACTCTATTATGTTAACTTTCAGATTGTAATAAATAAATCTAGTCATGGATGTCATTCTTTTATGATCTTTGAGGATTGATCGATGTTATTGAGAAGTTTTATGATGTATGGCTTATGTTAAATTGGTGGTTAGCATCTTGACTTCTTAATAGCCAAGGTGTTAACTTAGTTGGTTAATTAGGATTTTTGATTAAGTCTTATAACTGATTTTATTATTGTTTTATGATTTATTGTGAAAAACCTCCGGTATCGTCGTATACCAAAGAGGTTATGTCGAAATTTTGTGGTTTAGCTTAGGATAGTAGCATTCCGGGCTCATCTTTGAGTTGGGGTGTTCTGATTGGTATCGAGCGAGTTTTAGGTCCGTGGTTAAAATAAAACTATTAAAATTGACACCTTGTGCCTGATGAGGTTGGGTTGGGTGATTCATTGTTTCGCAATTTGTTGTTATGCTTTATTTGTTGTGTAATTGTTGTTTAGTTCCGTGCTTCTTACGAAGCGCTAAGTTAAGTGTTTAGTTTTGTTCGGTTGTGGTGTTCTTAGATGGCGAGAGGTAGAGGCGTGGTCGTCTGCAGGGCCGTGGTCGCGATCGTGGGCGTGGTCCGGTTGTTTTGCAACCTCGAGAAGAGGTTGCTGGTGGAGCTCGAGGAGGTTGCCTCGGTGCACAACCACCGAAGCTCAAGCTGCGCCGCCGTGGATGCCCGCGGCGTCGGCTATTATTCAGAATCTTGGCGGGAGAGCAGCGGCTCCGTCGGCGGATCTGGCGGCTCATCTGCTGCTTTCTGCTCTTTATTCTGCTGCTTTGTTCTGCTGCTGCTGCTTGTCTCCGTTGCGAGTCCTGTCGTTGCGGCGGTCCCACTCGAGACTAGGATAAGTCTCGCGAGTGGATGTCGCCGACTTAACACTTTTGATGGGCGGTACGGTTGAGCGGCAGATTGGCTCGGTACATGGAGCGGCGGTTTGGCGCGTTGGAGATGAACTTCGGTGCAAAGGTTCGTTTGTGGCCTTTCAAGCGAAGGTCAAGCGATATCCGGTGGGAAGGGTTCATGCGCTAGGACCCGGTCGCGAGGACCGTTACTTGGGAAGTTTTGTGGGGCAATTTAGAGCCAAGTACTATCCGGATTCTTTCGTGGAGAAGATGGGGCGATCTCTGTGGCGTTGACTCAAGGTCATAGGTCGATGTCGAGTATGGTGAGTTCAAAAGCACAGTGCGCTTTGTACCAGTGGTAGCCAATGATGATATGGAGAAGGCCAAGAGATTCCGTCGGGGTCTCGTTCGGGAGTATCGCCGGTCTCGGGGCATCTGTCTTGCGTGATTTGATGCGGTGGTTGAGCAAGCTAGAGGAATGGAGTTGGTGAGAATCTCCCTTCGCAGCCTTGAGCGGCTAGTGGCACATTCTGTTGGTGGTTACAGCGGTGGCGAGCGGAGCTTTAGTGGTGGGCGGGTCTTCTCGTGACTGCATCCAAGAGATTTCAAAAGTCGCGATCTCGTCGATTCGGCGATGGCGATCTTCTTCCTCGGCGCCACGCGCCGTCGTCCACACCCGGTGCGTCCGTCCGGGACAAGGTATGAAATGTTTGAGATGTGGAGAGGTCACGGTCTTGAGTGTTCTTCGAGAGGGCGTGTCGCGGTGTGGCGGGAAGGCCACAAGCGTCGGTTGCAAGCAGAACCCGAGCATCATTAAGTGGAAGCGATTCGATTGCGTCTTCTTCGGTGCACCTCGGGGCTCGATTCGGACTCTATTTGCTCCACAGTACCTCGGTTTTCTTGAGGATGGGTTCCTCCTGCAGTTTTACTCCTGCGCCTCTGCGGGTTCTCACGGAACCACCCCATCACACCACCTTCGTATGCTTCTCTGCAGCGGTTCCTACTCATCCTTCACGAGTCTTTGGTGCGTCCTCTACTCCGGTGCCCATGGGAGTCTCGCCATGCCTACTCCACGATCACAGTGGGCGTCTGGCGTGGTGTGGTACTTTGCTAGTTGATTCACATGAGGCTTTCGTACTATTTGATTCGGAGCTACTTATTCTTTTGTGTCCTTAGAATTTGTTAGAATGGCGAGTTTGAGTGTGCGGTTTATATCCGAGTGCTGTGGTGAGTCGGTTCTCAGGGGTCTTATTTCTAGCTCTACAGCGTGTCCTGGCTGTACTTTTACTATTGAAGATGAGAATTTCACTTGCCAACCTTATGGTGATTCGATTATCACCTTTTGATGTAATTTTGGGTATGGACTGGTTATTCAGATATCGTGCCAAGATTTGTTACTTTTGGAAGACGGTGACTTTGCAGGCTCCATCGGGTGAAGAACTGGTATTTCAGGGTAGCGCGCCGTTTGATTCCTTGTTCGTGTTGGCTAGTCTGTTTCCCGGTCGTCGAGCCTCAACCATTGGGTTGCTTTGGTCCCTTAGCGAGAAGTCGAATCTCACCGTATTGAAGATATTCGGTAGTGAATGAGTTTCCGATGTTTTTCGGTAGAGCTTCTGGAATGCCTCCGGCGTAAAGTGGAGTTCGGATAGATCTTGTTCGGGAACCGGACCTATTTCTATATCTCCATATCGTTTGGCGCGTCCCTTTCGGGAGGAGTTGAAAAAGCAATTGGATGATTTGCTATCCAAAGGTTTGATTGGCGTAGTGTTTCGCCGTGGGAGCTCTGTTCTTTTCACTAAGAAGAAGGGCGGTAGTTGGCGTATGTGTGTGGATTAAGGGCTCTTAACCAAGCAAGCTGTGAAGAATAAATATCCCTTGCCCGTATTGAGGATCTCTTTGATCAGTTGAAGGGAGCTAAAATATTCTCAAAATTGACCTTGATCGAGTTATAATCAGATTAGAGTTCGAGAGCAAGATATTGAGAAGACGACTTTCTCTACAAGGTATGGTCATTATGAGTATAAGGTTATGTCTTTTGGGCTAACCAATGCTCTGCAGATTTTCATGGAAGCCATGAATAGTATGTTGCACCCTTACCTTGATGATTTTGTCGTAGTATTCATTGATGACATCTTGATTTATTCCAAGGCGAAAGAAGATCATGCTCGGCTTTGAGGTTGGTACTTGAGACCACGAGTGAACCAATTTTATGCCAACTTTGAAGAAATGTGAATTGGATTTACGAGTTGGGTTTTAGGCCATGTAATCAATCAAGAGGGCATTTGGTTGATCCAAGTAAGATCTCAACGGTGGTGAAATGGAAAAGACCAACTAATATAAAAGAAGTGAGGAGTTTTAGGTTTAGTGGTTATTATCGGCGTTTCGTGGAGGTTTCTCTACCCTTGCTAGACCAATGTCACGATTGACACGAAAGGGTCAAGTTCGGTGGGTGTGGCGTGTGAGCGAAGTTTACGTGCTTTGAAGGATAGATTGGTGACGCTCCAATTCTCACTCTTCTGAACCAGGGAAGCGGTTCACTATTTATTCGGATGCATCTAGAGTTGGGCTTGGTTGTGTACTTATGCGGGATGGCAAGGTGATTGCCTATGCATCGCGGCGATTGAAGAAACATGAGCAGAACTATCCTACTCATGACCTAGAACTTGCGCGATAGTACTTGCTTTAAAGATCAGCGCCATTATTTGTCTGGCGAGTCTTGTGACATTTTCACGATCACAAGAGTTTGAAATACATCTTTACCAGAAAGATTTGAATCGAGATAGAGAAGGTGGTTAGAGTTGATAAAGACTATGATCTCACTATTCGGTATCACCCGGGGAAGCGAATGTTGTAGAGATGCTCTAAGTCGTAAGGCGACCCTCCTACCCTCGATTGTCTTGTCAAGGATTTTGGCGTATGAATATATCTTTTGCTTTGCGGGTACCGTCGAGATCGAGACCCATTTGCTTCTTGAGTCAGTCATTCCAGAACGAGTACGGAAAGCACAACAGCAGGATCATATGCTCCAGCGTGTGAGGAAGCGCCTAGATGAAGGCAAGCAAGGCCATTTTGGTATAGATAATTCTGGTGCTTTGCGATTTAAAGGTCGCCTTTGTGTGCCACAGGGGGCACAGGTTAAAGATGAGATTCTAAAAGAAGCACAGCGTACACCGTATACAGTACATCCAGGTGAGACCAAAATGTACAAGGATTTGAAGAAGAGCTTCTGGTGGAAGAGAATGAAAGTCGATATTGCGCGATATGTGGCCTCGTGTGGAATCGCGGCGAGTTAAGGTGAGCATAAGCGGCCGGCGGGATTGTTCAACCTTTAGAGGTTCGGTGTGGCCATGGGATGACATCTCCATGGATTTTGTAGTTGGATTACCTCGCTTTCGGCGAGGAAGGATGCTATTTGGGTTATAGTGGACCGATTCGATGAAGTCGCACATTTTATTCCCATTCGAACAACCAGTTCTGCGGCGATTTGGCTCCACTCTATGTACGAGAGATAATGCGGTTACAAAGGGTGCCAAAGACTATTGTTTCCGACCGAGATGCCAAATTTGTTTCCAAGTTTTGGGAGAGCTTGCAAAGTGCTTTGGGCACGCAACTCCGTCTTAGTACTGCTTTCCACCCACAGACAGATGGTCAGTCTGAGCGTACAATCCAAACCTTAGAAGATATGCTCAGGTGTTGTGTTTTATCCTGGAAGGGTGGTTGGGAAGATCACGGCTTTGGCGAGTTCGCCTAAAACAATAGCTATCACGCCCGATGTCGAGCTGCACCATTTGAGGTTCTCTATGGCGGAGATGCAGATCTCCATTGTGTTGGGATGCGATTGGAGAGCGGGCTGTTTTGAGTCTGTTGGGTTGACAAACCGTGGTTAGAGTAGCGAGAGATCGGGAAGAATCGCTGGCGCTCGAGCCGATAGAAGAGTTATGCGGATGTAAGAAGGCGAGAGTTGGAATTCGAAGTGGGAAGCGAGGTTCTTACGAGGTATCGCCTACGGAGGTGTCGTGCGGTTTGGTACCAAAGGAAAGCTTAGTCCGAGGTACATTGGACCATTCCCAATCGTGCACAATTGGGAAATTGGCTTATCGCTTGGATCTTCGAGTCCATGCATGGAGTTCATAATGTATTTCATGTGTCTATCTTGAGAAAGTTCTTAGAGACCACGAGCATGCAATTCCCTTAGAGCCTTTGAACATTGAGCAGGACCTTACTTTTGAGTCACGACGGAGAAGATTCTAGAGGAGTCGAGGCGGGTTCTAAGAAATAAAACCACGAAGTTTGTCAAGGTACTTTGGTCCCATCGGTGAGAGAGAAGCCACTTGGGAGGCTGGAATCTCGTATGCGCGATCGATATCGGACTTGTTTAAACAGTGTGTAACCTTAATTCCTAAGTTCAATTCAGTTATCTTCTTTGTAGGATGACGTTTAGATTAGGTCGAATCTGTTAAGAGGGTAGAGTGTAATACTCGGATTAAACTTTGAGAATGAAATTTGATCTTGAGGAGAGAAACAATTGTTTTAGTGAATTGTCTCGAAATGAGGGTTTTCTGCTATTTGCAGACAACTGGGCCTGGCTAGAGGCCCATTTGGCCCCTAGTGGCCGGCCAAGGGGACATCACCCTTTTCTCCCCTTTGCCAAACCCTAGCCCCTCTCCCCTTTTTGGCGCCTCCCCTTGGCCGCCCCTTTGGCCTCCCCCTTGCTGTGCGCCTGCCTCCTCCCCTCCTGGTGTTCTCCCATGGTGCTGGTCCTCAAGGCGTCCTCCCGCTGCGGTGTTGGTCTTCCTCCATTGCGGTCTTCGCAAGGATCGGGGGCGGCGAGCGTGGGCTGCGGAACAAGAAAGAAATCACCACCAACTTCTTCTTGAGGCTCGCTCAGCATCATCTCCCACGTCGTCAAGGGTAACGATGTGTTCTTGGGATTCCTAGAAGTCATTCGTTAAGCGAACGAGTAGTTTTGTTAATTTCCAGTCTGTCCGCGTTTCGTTCAGTTCTGTCCTGTATGTTGGAGGGATTGTTTCGGTTGTTTTTAGGCAGAATATGAAGGTTTGGTCTCCTAGAGATATCTAGGCCTCGTTCTTAAGTTTCAGTGGCCACCAAGTTCACTTGATTCCGAGGTCCGAGTCAAAAGTTATGGATGTTTTATTACCTGCTGCAAGAAATCTGACGAGAATAAACTGTCTGGTTATTTCCTAAATTATGAAAGGGAAATTGGTTGAAACTGAAAGTTCACCCAACTAGGTTATTGTAGAGGATTCGATGACCTTTTCAGATTGGTAAAGAACGTTCAATTTGAAGCTACCTAATAAAAGTTATGATCTTTTTAATTCTGTTGTTCGTTCTGTGGACAGATTCTGTACAGAAAGTTCAAACGATTATTAACCTATTAAATTGGCCAAATTGGTTTATCTCGTCAACTAGAGTATTGTAGATTAGTCAGTTAAGAAGCTACAGAAATTGGGTTTACCACTTTTTGACTTCCTGACACTGAGATACGTTAGTTCTCGTGCTGCTGTCCAGGGACAGTTTTAACGCTGAAAACATTGATTCTAGTTTAAGCTTTGTTTTATTGACTAGAGTCGTCAAGGAAGCAATGTATAACGTCGGTTAGTACAAATGGGTATTATTGGTGTTCTTATTGAATTTATTTCATTGGTTAGGCGGCGGAGCTTGAGTTTAGGGCGCCATCGCTTCCAACTAACGCGTCTCAACGCGGAAGGCAAGTACATTGTTGATCTAAATGTTTGTGCATTGTGGTTATTGATATGAGCGTGCTGTGATAACTCTTGTGTAGTATGAAGTGAAATATCCATGTTTTGTCTCTATGTTGAATTCATGAATAGAAATGATGGTAATGTTATATTCAATAAGTTGCTTCATGCATTCATTATCTTTTGCCGTCCACGGGAGTGGATGAGGGAGACCATCAATTCCAGGATGGTTGAGTAAGACCCATTAATTCCAATATGGGCAATGTTGGACACCGTATGAAACGTTCTTCATACGGAAGTGGATCCGCATTTTTGTTAAGATGCGGGCTTGAGTGAACACCGACGGTGTTCACCGACTATCTGATATATGTGTGTGTGCATCCATTCCCTTGATTTTTAAGCATTCATTTCATGTCATCATAAGTACTCATTTGTGTTATGATTAATGTCGAGGCCGAGTAGGTCTTATTCGTATTGATAAATGTGTTTTTAATTATTGTACTTGCTGAGTCATGGACTCACCCTTGCTTTGTTTATCTATTTCTAGGTGATCGCTAATGAGGTTATCTTGGGAGGGAGTAGACATGCACTACTCGAATAATGTACTTCACCTTAGTTCCATTGCAAGAATGATTAAAGACTCTATTATGTTAACTTTCAGATTGTAATAAATAAATCTAGTCATGGATGGCATTCTTTTATGATCTTTGAGGATTGATCGATGTTATTGAGAAGTTTTATGATGTATGGCTTATGTTAAATTGGTGGTTAGCATCTTGACTTCTGAATAGCCAAGGTGTTAATTTAGTTGGTTAATTAGGATTTTTGATTAAGTCTTATAACTGATTTTATTATTGTTTTATGATTTATTGTGAAAAACCTCCGGTATCGTCGTATACCAAAGAGGTTATGTCGAAATTTTGTGGTTTAGCTTAGGATAGTAGCATTCCAGGCTCATGCTGAGTTGGGGTGTTACAATTGAGTTCTGTGTCAATTACATGGCTCAAGTCGAACCGATAGGTGTGCCTCGATCTCACCATGAGGGGAGGCTCGAGGGTATCGGGTACATCGAAAGAAAAGCAATCACTCTAATATGAATCGTATGCTCAAGCCCATTTCACGGTCTTGCAACACATGGTGAAGTGTCTCCGTATATCGACCAGCACAAGGATATGCTTGACAACAAAATCTAAAGCGGTCGAATGTTTGGATCATGAGAAAGCATAACGATCGATTCAACCAATGGTTGAAGGAGCGACTCGCTAGGAGCTCGTCAAGTGATATCTTGACATGGTTGGCAAAGGGCCAACATTTGCGGTTGTGACATGGCAAGGATCGACATAAATGGGTACACATTCTATCGCAAACTCGGGATATAAAGTACTAACCGAATAGCGATGTCCGCATAAATGCATTCGATGCCGATGGGCTAAGGAGCTCCTACTATGGGCTTATAGAGGAGATATGGGAGCTTGACTACGTGCTTTTCTATATCCTCTATTTGGTGTCGTTGGGTCCATCTCCACGGTGAAGGTCGACAAGTACACTACCGTGGACCTCTAACATGTTGGATACAAAGAAGAACCATTAGTACTCTAACCAAGTTGTTCAAGTCTTCTATGTAACCGACTAGGCAAATAAGAAGTGACACGTAGTTCTTAGTGGAAAAAGAAGGATTATCGGAGTTGAGAATGTAGTAGACAAGGAAGAATACAATCAATTTGACGAGTTGCCTCCTTTTGTAAACGGCATAAGGGTCGAGGATGAACAACGTGATGAAACTAGCTACATACGCGTCAATCTTCATGAAGGGATAATTTTTAAAGATTGAACATTGTGTATATATGTATGTTATGAATGGTTAATTTTAGTTCATTTGAGTTAATCAATTTGTACTGTGAAATGGGTGTGCTTGTTTCTAAAATGGATGTGAATTGGATGTATACATGTACTTGTGTTTTCTGCTTATTTCAGAGGGCATGGCTAACATTTCCTGAGACTAGCCAATAAACATAACTAAATTTACCACTACAAAATAATATCATAGACGGTTTCATCTACAAGCATGCGTGATGATATATTCTGACGATTTCATCTACAAATAAATGCGTGATACATAAGCTATCACACATGGTTTCATCTACAAACCGTCGTGATACATAAGCTATCATGACGGTTACTTAGTATAAACGTGCGTGATACATCATATATCATAGGCGTTTATTTATTGGAACCGTTTGTGATATTATTTATCATAGACGGATCTACTTCAGAACCATCTGTGATGTCCATCGCTATTTATATTTGGACTCTAGGGTTTGCTGCACCCCACTCAAACAATTAATTTTCTCAACTCTGGCCTCCTCCCAGAGCAGTCGTTCTTGTCCTCGGCCGCCTCCTCCTCGAGCCCAGCGCGACTCCTCCCTCGAGCCCGTCGACCTCGACGTCGCCTCCTCCTTGAGCCCGGTGCGCCTCCTCCCCCGAGCCCACTGCCTCCTCCCCTCCCCGAGCATGCGTCGCCTCCTCCTCCCTTGAGCTCAGCGCGCCTCCCCTTTGATGTCGCCCTGCTGCTCTGGTACTGCTCCCTGCTCATCCTTCTCCTCGACGCCCGGCATTGCCAACCCCGACGCCCCTTTCCCTCACTCTTTCTATCAGTAATTTGCCATGCTATCATGGTCCTCATGGACTCATGATAATTGCACTGGTATCCGATTCAAACACTGAGTAGTATGAGGTGTTGTAGTTGTTTTAGAAATTTGTGTTTGTTCTAGTTAGTCATTCATATGGTATTTATTTTGATACTGCTACTAGAATATATGCAATGTGGTGTGGTGGGCTTGAGATGAATGCTCTGTGATGATAGTAGTCTTATACTGAAATTATTTTGATAATCGGGTTTGAAGTTTTGATAATCGGGTTTGAACTTGAGCTCTAATTGGAATGCTTACTCTACATCTGAGAGCAATATCAAAATGTTTATTTGTTCACATGATGTTTGTGTTGAGCATATTATTCCTTTTAAATGACTTGGAGGATTTACATGTTTATATGTTAATTATGTCATTGTATTGGTCCTAATTTCTTCCCTACATATCCTAATTATTATTAATTGGTGTGTATACCCATACACATAGGATCGAATCTTATGATAATATGTTCATGCGTGTTAGAACTTCTATTTTTTGAAGATGTCTTCCACTCATTCTTCGTTATCATCGCTTCATGTGTACGACGTCTGTTTGTCCTCTGGAATATCCAAGCGCGGTAGAAGCGAGGAATATCGAAAAGATCAGGGGCGATTTACCATCACGAGGTCCATGAGTCTAGGGCCCCTATCAATCCTCAAGCGGCGTCGCGTGCGGAAGCGGTCGGAATAGTTGCGCGACAGCGGTCAACATCACCTATGATTCGTGGAAGGAGTTGACCAAAGTTGGAAAGGTGAGCTGGCGGCGGATATTTTTCGATCGTTCGAGATCCGAAACAACACGAGGACTTCGTGCGATGACACGTGTTGCTACGGGCATGCAAAGTGTGGAAGAACTTCAAAATGCGCTTGTCAAGAAATGCGTGGAGAAGGATCGAGGCCCTTCCATAAGTATCCGTTTTGGAAGAGTCTTTGGGAAGACTTTGTGACGAAGAAGGCGATAGATGATTTTATGAGTGAAAGTCTGGCACAGGACCCTCCGGTAAAAACAAGCACCCCACGGACTTGGCACCGTTGGGTATGCGGGTAAAATCCTGCAATAGAGGAATCGGGACCGATGAGGCAAACCGTTCGAATGTCTCCCGCCATTTGTCAAGATCAACGATAAGCGCTTTGGCAGCTAAGAGAGGTTATCTACCACTGTCTTCGGGGGATATCTCCTTTCCAAACCCCACAGACGAGGAAGTGTCCCAGCGCCTAGTAAGATATCGAACTATCTAGTTTGTAATTACTCCATAACTTCATAGGAAGTGAAATGACATGTCGGGCTATTATAGGTAACACTGAGTGCACAATCTTCCCAAGGCTTATTCCAGGCAGACAGGGAGAGAGATATACTCTCCACGGCCCTGGGAAACAATGAGCACCCGGGTCGCATGAGAGGTGTTGGTCTTTATGTTCCATGGAAATACGGATTCCGAAAGGATTCGAATCATACCGGAGTAGGAAGAGAGCCAAAGCCGAGCGCGATAAAAGCTACGAGAGGAGATTCGTGAATCCCTCAAAGATGAGATCACTGAATCCCTTAGAGATGAGATCAATGATCATGTCAGAAATGAGATGCAATAGCAGATGGAGAGCTTTGAGGAAAGGCTTAGGAAAAATCGGTTGCAAGCCCACTGCCCTATTGTGCTAGCTTGACCCCAAACTTAGAGTAGCTACGCATCCAGCGAACCCTACCCCAAAAGCGACGATAGATTTCCTATCGATGACATCTAGGTAATAATTATTATCTCTAGAATGCTTGATCCATTGGTAGGCACATTAGAGTTGCTAATTTGGTATCATTATGTAGGTGGCTATGAAGTGCAAGCTCCAAGTGAGATATGCCTCCGTTGCCTAGATCTTGCTTGGGGCGGTGTATCCATCTAGTGTCGGGGCTTTGGTGCAGTGTAATTCCAACGTCGGCTTTCGCAAAAGTGAATATGGGCAGTGTTTATGCCAATTTCGCGGTCGTCGGCTCTGATTCCCTAGACAAAGAGGTCATGACTCTAGGGCAAACAATTGGAACATTCATCTAGTGGCCCAAGAGGGACATCTGCAGAGCTACTGCTCGGTGTCAACTTCATGGGAATGTCTTGCAGCGGTGTGAAGTCCACAGGAGCTACTTGCACCAAGCGGCAAGGTCGGTGCATCGGATGCATCTACACCTCGTGCTCGATCGACTCTCGTGAAGTCGATCTCTACAAGCGAGACAACAAGGGCAAATCAAAGGCGGTCGACTCTGTTACGATATCCTCTTCTTACCGTTGGCCTAGAAATTTGTGTTAGACGAGCCGTTGGTCGTGTTAGACAACCCTACCCTAGGATTGGCTTGCACAAGATTGCATATATGGTACATGGAACAGGCCAACAAGACGGATGAACAACGACATTCTGGTGTCACCGTCAAGTTCAAGAAGGATCATTTTAACCACGAGGCTCAAGACTGTGTCTTCACGATGACCTTCGAGGACTTGTTCTGTCTCTTCAACCTCGACTCCCTCGACGCCTCACTTATGTGATGCTAGACACTGTAAGTGTGTAAAATCATAGTCAATGTTCGTGTAATACCAATAAATGTTATATATAATTCCTTGCTTTTGTATATATATACATGATTTCTGATGCTGAATTAAGGAATTCACCGACAGGTTTCCTCAACCCACACTTGGTCTCCGAGCAAACCATCAAGGAGAATGCAAAATTCCTTGAGGATTACATGATGGAGTCATTGCTGGCTCACCACGACAAGGAATTCATACTTTTGCTTTACAACCAGGAGTAAGTGTTGCACTAGTAGCTATACTTGTTGATTTGTACTTTATAAGCAACACGAACTTAGGTTTAATGACCATGGCGACATACCTGTGTAGGTTCCATTGAATTCTAATTGTAATTATACCAAAATGAAACAAGGTAATATACCTAGATTCCCTACAGAGGGTCAAACATGACTTCACAGTTGTTCGACAATTAATCGACAGGTAAACACATTTCCTCTATAGAAACTCTATTGTAGTCTTTCCTTCCTTTGTAATGGCTAAGGCTAACTTCTTGGAATCACGTAGGTCGTTCACCGTGTACTTTGCTAAAGGAGGGAAATCCAAGGGAAGGATCCTACAACATGATCTAAAATTCCAGGTATTCGCTAGCTAGTACACATTAATCCTATATAACACTTCGTAGTAATACCTCTCGAACTAACCAATTCTATTTTTGCGGTGTCACTAGTAGCGTTGGCTGCAATATCTGTGGATACTATGTTTGTCACAACATGGAACTACTTGTCGATTTCGCGATGACCAATAATCCTCAGGTTTGTCAATCTTGTAATAATTATTTCATTCTTATCAATTTATATATACACGAATTTAATCTTTCTAGCGACAGGTTGCGAGCATCGATGCAACTGCGTTGGAATAGAACGACTTATAAACATTCAAGGACGGTTTGTGGCATTCTTGAACCGTGAGGTCATAAATCTAGATGAAAAGTTCCACAATGTAGATTGAACTTAATGGTACATGTGTGTAAATATACATGAATGGTTAATTTTAGTCAATTAATTTGTGCATTGGATGTGCTTCTTTCTGAAATAAATGCGAATTGGATATGCTTGTTTCTGAAATGAATGCGAATTGGATGTGCTTGTTTCTGAAATAAATATGAATTGGATGTATACAACTTGTTGTGTTTGACTTGTTTGAGAGGGCATGGCTAGCATTTCTGAGGCTAGCCAATAAACAGAAATAGATTTAGCAATACAAAAAATATCACAGACGGTTCCTTAGGACATACCGTCTGTGATATATCAGCTATCACAGACGGTTTCATCTACAAACCGTTTGTGATAGTCAACTATCACAGATGGTTTCAGCTACAAACCATCTGTGATAGTTGACTATCACAGACAGTTTTGAGTTAATAACCATCCGTGGTAGTATGTATCACAGATGGTTCGAAAACCGTTTGTGATGACCACATGTCATTACTGACCCATAAACTCAGACGGCTCACGAAACCGTCTGTGATGATGTTTTTGAACCGTCTATGAAGACCTTTTCTGTAGTAGTGTGTACCTATTTGAGATTATTTATGGTTTTATGCCTCGTGCTCCTATCGATTTATTGCTTATTTTATCTTCGAAGAAATTGAACTTTGATGCTAAACAATGTGCTGAATTAATTTTGAAAATACATGAAACAACTAAGGAAAATATAGAGTGCATGAATGCTAAATATAAACTTACTGGTAGTCAAGGAGAAAATATTTAACTTTTGAACACGGAGATCTTGTTTGGTTGCACTTGAGAAAAGATAGGTTCCTTGAATTGAGAAAGTGAATTGATGCCTAGAGTTGATGGTCCTTTCAAGCTGTTAAAAATATTAATGATAATCATACAAGCTTGAGCGCCTCTGATTTTGGGATTAGTCCCACATTTAACATTGCTGATTTGAAGTCATACTTGGGAAAAGAGGATGAGCTTGAGTCGAGGGCGACTCAAATGCAAAAATAGGAGGATGATGAGGACATCCCTACCATGGATACAACGCGTCTATACACACAACTCATCCACAACAAATGTTACAAGGACCACTTACTCAAGCTCATGCTCGCCAACTTAATTACCAAGTGAATTCGTTGATTTAATTATGCTTAGGAATATGGGAAATGACTAAGGAGAGGCATGTGAAGTCATGGACATACATGGAAGGCATAATGGAGGTCACCACGTCACTTTGGATCCGAGCCAAGCAAGAGTTCGAGTTGGGCTCGATTGAATTGATGCTTTGCAGCGATACTAAGTTCAAATAGTCGTAACTTGTTCATACATACTCGTATGGGCGCTTTTGGATTTCATTAAAAGCTTATCAAGTCTACTTTCCAACGGATCAACCCCATCTTCAAATTCCATCCGAGACGACCATAATCATCAAAGCGATGCATCCATTTATGTGAGCGGTGTTGCACCACCTCAACTTGGGCCATGGACTTTGTATTAAGTCGAGCCCAATTGGGGCGCCCTAGGGTTCTTGGATGTCCTCTACTCCTTCAAATACACCCTTAGCTGTCATAAGCAGTTGGATTTTATTGAGTTTAGGTTTAGCCATTGTGCAAACTTACATTCTTTAGTTGTGTTAGACGACCACTGTCAAGACAACTTTGAGATCCCACCTTTATTTTTCAATACCATCAATACTAAAAACTTATTCACAATATTAGATTGCCTACATCTTATTCTTCCTAGTTCTTCGATTGCTCGCAGGAATTGAATCTCGTATTCAGATTGATCATGCTTTTAGCAAGGTCAATAACGTCTCGGAGTTTGTTCAAACAATTTATTATTTACAAAAATGATTGGCACCCGTCCTTTGTTTTACCAAGGAACGTGAGAATGTTTATTGATTAATAAGGGTAGAAAGGCGACGTCATATTCCACCCTCAGCAAACTTCATACATGGCCACGTATCTAATGAAAATCAGCTAAGTATTGAAAAGCCGTGAAAACCAAAGCATAGAAGTCCAAAAGAAGCTCGTCAACAAAATGCAGGGAAGGGCATGTTATATAACCGTGCATACCATAATATTGGCCGTTCGTGCACAGAATCTAACAAAGCACACTAGCGCGAAGTCATACGGTATTGCAGCAGAGCAAAAAAAGAAAATTTGAACATGTGGGTAAAGTTGCATTTTTTTTTAAAAAAAAAAAAAAAAAAAAAAAGAAGAGAAGTCAAAAATCGCAAGAATAAAGATTCCATTAACAAAGGCACCAATAAGTAACAAATAAAGAGTAATAGAACTATCATACTCAACTCGCGAGAAGCAAGCTGCAGTTAGTTCATGCCTACAAGAGGAAACAAAATGGGGGCATACTCTATTCACTCGCTTCACATTTTCTTTTCCCAAATACTACTTACAATGTCGGCTAGTTGCTCACATAATAAAATAAAACGCAGCCTAAATTATCCGATTCACCTAAAATTGAAGGAAAAAATTGTAATACAAGGGTGCTCACAATGAAAAAGAAGAAATGTGAGATTTTGCGGGAGCTACAATGGTGATTGATTGCAACTGATCATAGAACCTTGACGCCACACGGCCGTTTACCTTCCATAGCATCCTTCTTGTCGCCGCAATCCGAACAAAGAAAAGGACCTTCCCATGGCTTAGAGCTCGAAGAGAAGATCGAACCGGCGTGAACTGATATACCTTCACTTGGTTCAAGGTCTACCTGGCAGATGGCACATGTAAACAAGCTTGAGGATGTTCTCCGACCACTTGAGTCGTTCCCTAACCTGTGGTGCAATTAAATGAAATGAGCATTCGTTTTATAATGGGCATCCCGATTGACAGATGACAATACGTTCACATCTTGTTCTTGAAACAGTGAATTATACAATACAAACTAATGCACCAAGATGGACAAAAAAGAAATGAAAACAGCCTGTCCTAAAGATGAATTCCAACTCACATCTAAAACATATGATTACAGTAATGTGATGTGTAGTTGGCTAGCCCAATAGGGCTACTACCAGGCTAATGGTCAAAATGGTCAGTCGGGATAGTAAACCTGAAGGTTTATCTTAGGAAGATCAAATCTTGATTTACAGTGAGCTATATGTAACTTAAAGCAAGTTCAGGCATATCTTGGATTATTCAAGAGGAATATCCAACATTCAAAGGATTAGCAATATAATTCACATTTTTTCGAAAATACTGTAAGAAATAAAAATGACAACTTGAATGCAAACCGGCCAGACCTCGACATGAACAACTGAAAAACTGGCCAGCTCCTGCCAAGTTCCAGCAGCCAGCTAATATTCATATTATTTAACATACAAACTCCACACCACCAGTGATTTAGACTATATCTATATGTAGCCTCCAAAACACGTATAAACTCAAGGATTACACCACCGCAACCCACCAATTAATAGCTTTACAGTCCTCATTAGTTTGTAGCAAAATTCAGTCACCAATTACAGTTCTCATGCTCAATTTACACATGCATAAATATCATATAACCCTAGATCTGCTCAATTCCTTCCAAGTGTTGCACCAATAAGGTCCTAGGTCTTACCAAAATCTGCATCCGTGGCCTGCATGACTGCACTTTTGAGACCACGCGGCACCCACAACATATCCACAATGTCACTACTTCAAGGTGCAAGGTCTTACCAAAATCTTCATCCGTGGCCTGCATGACTGCACTTTTGAGACCACGCGGCACCCACAACATATCCACAATGTCACTACTTCTATATGATTCAACTCGGTTCATCTGAAGCTCAATTATACAAGTTTATGCTTACTTCAAACGTTATAGGCTATGCTTAAGCTGAGTTATCAAGCACAGTAAGTAAAAATTAAAAAAGGCAGAGTTAAGCTGAGCTTATTCAAGTTGGGCATGCCTTCAACACACCCGAGAACGGTATTCTTCTACCAAGGGGAAAGGCTGCATTTAGCTAGAAGAGTTTAGTCAAACTGAGCAAGCATTTAATCTTTCTAGACACAACACTATTGTCCTTGCTTTACAACATTGGACTTTCATCACTTCCCTAGTTCCTAGCCATGCCTGCAAGGAGAAACTATCATGTGCAACGCTTGCACAGAGTGGCTTGTGTAACATTTCAATTGAAGGATTTGTGTGGAGGTGGTTTCCCCTGCTGTAAACAAAAGGTAATCATGGGTCTTATAGTCCACGAATAAAACAACCCCCTCTTAACTATCTGGTGGCTTTTCTCCTTTCCTCTTTCCTATATCATTCTCATATGGACAGGATGACCATTAGCACTCTAGACACTTGGTGGAGAAGCACCGCCGATTGCTTGAGCTCCACTGGCCTTCCTGTGCATATGAGAATGAGATGGGAGGAAGGGAAAAGTTGCTTGTGCACATGTACAGAGGGTCATTTTATTGGACCTTGGGACATACAAATTCCTTTCTGTTTACAGATGAGAGAAACTCCACCAACTTCCCTTTGACCGGAGACAGCTCTGTGCAGGCACTACATGATAATTTCTCATCTGCAAGACACAAATTTAATGATGTGACTTGTGAGGTTCTTATCCTTCGGAAACTGTTTCTTAAATATTATTTTCAACATCGATCTAATGAATGAGCACAGCCAACCCCTTCTTCGATGGCCACGAAATTTGAGGCAAACTCCTCACACTCATCCCATCTAGTCATCGATGCACACCCGCGTGGGGACTTATTGTTCAAGTATTATCCTTGAAAGAAGCAATTTGCACAAGCGGCGGACTAATAAATGATTATATAGTCAGATTTAGTTAAAGCATATGCAACAAATGCTTGCTAACATGTCTAAATTAGGATAAGTGAGGGATCATGAGTGAGTAGACTAGAATGATGGCGAAATTGATCATGGGATGATGGGGTCTTCATAGTAGCTGGTTGGAACAAAGTAGGCATCACCCATTGCAAGGATTGGGGATGGATCCCCAGAAATGTTGAAATGGGAATAAAAAGTAGCTGAAGGAACTTAGCCAATCGAAAAATCTAAACCCCATTTCTGAACTTTTGAATTATATATGCATAACTACAACAGACATATCGTTCAGTCAAATTTGCTGATTTGGCCGCACAATTCTGTGGTAGGTACAACAATACATATGTTTCTATTTTGAAAACGCAGTTGTATCTGATTTACAACATTACAATTCTAATATCTATGAATTTAGCTTTATTTGTTATACAATTGTAACAGCCACAATATCTATACATATAATCGATTAATCTACACCATTATAATCTAGTGCGACCAAAATAAGTGGTGCAGATCTTCTATTTTTTCTCTTAATTAATGAGAGAATTTTTTAGGATTTTTTTCTTTTTAACAGATTAATGTGAGAGTTTCTAGCCCTTAGACTCTTAGAGCGAAGGAGCCGCCTTAAATCCCACTAGTTGTTTATATTTATATAGATTGAATTGACATTAAACCTATGAGGTATCACTTCACATACATACTTGCGAGATATATCCTGGGGCCATACAGAAAACAAATAATCCTGATCTAAATCATAAACAGTAGGTGTTGAAATCAGTCGACATGTCGTCTGGGTTTGGGTCTATGAATTGCCAGTGTCCTAAATATACTAATTGAGAGGTTCTGATATGGTTTGAACAGTCATCCAACAAGCATACCCATAAAGCAACAACCATGTGAAGGTAACGTTTCAATAAACAGTGCAAAATCACAACCAAGCGGTTTTGGCTATGTGAACAACCTTACATCAGATTAGAAAAATTTTGGAATCCTATGATACCTTTACTGCTAGGTTCATGGATGAAGCCATTTGGTGAGACCGAGAGACTGGTTTTACAAGGGTTACTGGTCTCAATCAGGAGTTTGATTAAATCTAACAGAGATACTGTGGTGCATGATTGTGCAGGCTGTCAAGAGGTTCGCTCCATGGCACAGCATGAGAGAACAGCCACATGCCAAAACAACATATGTCATCAGCAGGGACCAATGCTGGAGGTGGCCCATGATCAAGCCAGCGATTGGGCCATCGCAATACTATGTGGTTGGTCATGTATGGCCGTTTCAATTAGGATTAGCTTAGTTGGCTCAATAGTCAATAGAATCTAACCTTGTCATGTATATAATTATACATGTATCATTCACAACAAATCTTACTACTTAACCCTTCAGCAGGGAACTAGTGGAAAAAACACTTGGCAAGTTTGGATTAAAGAAACTCAAAAAAATACTTTTGGAGCAAGAGTTACAACTAACCTCTCTGATAGCATCGCTGAACCTTCTTCAAATAGTTCTTCAACGATACCTGCTGCAGAAAGCTGCTTAGTCAATTTATTAGAAGGATCCTTTGCTTTTTTTCTGAATATCAGAGACTTCAATTTGTTCATCTTTTTCGGTGGAGATGGGGGTCGTATCGTTTGATCAGGTGGGATTATGTCAACAACAATGCAGGTTGTATCATCTTTTAGCCCCCTTGTCCTGAGCGCCTCCTAAATGATTATTTCAGACAAGTGATTGATCAGAAAAAAAACATGTTTGGCATCGCAAGGATAGTAATTTGGCAACCATTAGAAGTGTCACCCCATTAGAAGTGTCACCAGTGTTAAGAAGAACTGCTTAGAATCTATGAAGTAGAAGCGAATATTTTTACCTTAACCACTTGCTTAGCAGCAAGCTCAGCAGGCAACCCTCGGCAAGACTTCGCAGCTGCCTCTGAGGACAATGCATCCCAAATGCCATCTGAAGCAATAATAAGCCTCCACCAGCATTTGACAACTACATAAAATGAACATCACACCAAGAAGAAAGCAATTAGCATCTGCTAAAAGTATTTGGATGGAAAATGGGAAGCTTAGGAGAATTTTTATGGAGAATAGTGAACTTATATACTCAGAGTTATATTATTGTCGAGGAAAGCAAGGAGCACTTTTAGCATCTATTTGTGACGTGTCACAGTAGTACCTTCACTTGCTTGACATAAGGAACAGGTGCGATAAATTCACCGACATCTATATCTCCAATGGATCTTGATAGGCATAGACCTCCTGGCCAGCATCGTAATGGACCGATCTGAAAACAGGGAAATAAAAATTGTTAGCCCATTTCCTAATCATTCCGATGTTAAGCTACTTGTAATTAGTAGACCTATCTTATACAGCAGAACAAGCTAGCACATTACATCCTATTAATTAACAGAAAAAATGCAGTGAGAGCACACCTCTGCCCCACCAACAACACTAAGCCTTCCAACTTCACCTCCACTCGCTGTGACACGCTCCCTCCTGCCACCATTTTGTATGACAGTTAGGGTAAAGTGAATATGAACAGTTACTTCTCCATACTAGTGGTCAGGCATTAATCAGAAAGAATATAAGGCAATGCTATTATTTGGAGTTTCATAAAATAAAGCTAACATCAAAACCAAGAAGAGTGCAGTTAAGAAAATTTTCCACTTTCCACCCTTCCATTATTGCTGTGACATAATTATTTGAGTAATTACTAATCTCTATTAATAGCTGTTACATGTTCTTTTCTCTTTTTTTGGAAATTTTCCCTTCATTTTACCTCTCCATAATTTGAGTAAAAATGGAAAGGGGGGCATATATTATTTATTAAAAAACATGGAGGGAGAAATAATGGTTGCATGAAGAGGTGTAATAAACATTCTAAACAACTAGCCGTTGATTAACATATAAAAACACTCAGGCATGCTATTCTAGTTTTACCCATTCATATTTCCTTGCAAGGAAGGAAAAAATGATTGTTGACATGCAAAACCTCCAAACAAAACAGCATAGTAATACACATATTTTGGTAAGCAGCTGCTACTCACTCCTCAACATTTTCTTCTAGTCTGTGATCCACTGTAAGCAAAGAAACAACCCCACCCTGAGCATCCAAAATACATCGAGAATCGCCAACTGAAGCAACAGTGATAGTCCATCCATCAATTATCACAAATGTGGCGGTTGTGCCAGAAGTTTGGCCTGGTACATAGCCAAAAGGAAAGTTCATCAGTATTCATCATAACTTTTGGCGCAGCCGTAAACACAAATATCAATAATGACGGAATCATGCCTTTGCTTTGGAATTCCTTGTCGGTCTTAACAAACCCTCGACAAGCGCGGCGAGCAACGCATGCAACCACTCCTCCATGGAGGCCCGTGGCATCGCGCTGAGGACATGGTTGAGCAGATTGTCCCTTGTGTATATCGCGGCGGCATTACCGTTATGTCCATCAAGAACCTGAAGACAAATAAACATCCAATTGGCGAATAGTGACACAAGCCCAGTCCACCCTCGCAACCGCAAGCATTCCGTTTTATAGCCCACCCATGCTGCGGGTACACGCGTACCAAATTCCCACACCCTAGGTCCTAGACCAAGAACACGCCTAGCAAGATCTACAACCAAGCAACATCTAAAGCAGAGCACACCAATTCACCAATCACCCACCCCATCCATAGATGGAAGTGGGCAAACCCAAGTCTCAATGCAGCAGCAGTTGCTTCAACCAGCGAATCCAAGCTCACTAGCTAGCTATTGAGTTACTCCCGAGCTCAAACCCAGCTCCGAATCAAGTAGATACAGGCACCCAAGCCCCAAATCGCGCGCGCAGTACTGCTGCCCCACGCACCTACAGTACACTCACTCACTGGCTGAGTAACCCGAGCAGCAGGAGGGCACGCGACTTACGGCGAAGACGGCGAAGGTGAGGGGAGGCGAGGAGGAGGTCGAGGAAGAGGAGGTGGAGGGGCGCGCGCAGTCGGTCCTGAGAAGGAAGAAGTCCTCGCCCTTCTTGGACTGCGCGGCGCACCCGTACCGCAGCAGCGGGCGCCGCCTCTCCGCCCCGTCCAACGCTGCTCCGGCGCCCCCGTCCTCCTCCCGCGCGCAGATCCTGCTCCCGGCGCCGCGCCGCTCCGTGCGGGCCTCCTCCTTGATGAGCGCGGCGAGCGGAACGAGCCCGCTGTCACCGGCCTGGCGCCGGTGGTGCGCCGCCGACGCCGACGCCGACGCCGACGACATTCCCCCTTCCCCTCCCCCCCGATCGGATCGAGGCGGGGCGGGACAGGAACGCGGAAAGGTGGGGATCGAGGGAAGATGGCGAGACGAGCGAGACGCGGTTTTGTCCCCGTTTTATTACCCTGGCCTGGCACTCGCGCTCGCAGCTTACCATACCATAGCACTACAGTCCAGTTCAGTTGCTTTGTTGTTTTGCTAATTTTCTTTCCTTTTTCTCCTTGGTTTTAAGCATTTTCTTGTAATCTATATTTATCTGACTCAGGATGGTTGGGAGTTTTTCGTCTGTTTAATTGCGGGGAGGTGGTGGACGGCTGGGTTTGTTTGTCCCGTACCGAGCTAGCGGCCGCGGGCTCTGGCTCCAGCCGGCTCGAACGCTTCTCCTTTGCTTACCTCACCGGCCTCGCAAGCGTCTCTCTCTCTCGGGTATTAAAAAGCCATCGTCAGCTATCCGAAACTTGTAGGAAGTAGGTTCATGAAGCACTTGACAGAGTTGTGTTCACGCCCCTTTTTTGCCCATTTTAGAGAGAGGCATCTTGGAGGGCGCGCGCAGTCGGTTCTGAGAAGGAAGAAATCCTCACGCTTCTTGGACTGCGTGGCGCACCTATACCGCAGTAGTGTGTGCCGCCTCTGCCCCATCTCCCGTTATACCGCAGTAGTGTGTGCCGCCTCTGCCCCATCTCCCGTTCCCATGTTAGACTTCGGAATTGGGTCGTGTCTTTTCGGACAGGCCTGAGCAATAGCGAGTGCCGCTTCTTCGCTCCATCTCTTGTTCCCCTGCTAGATTTGGGAGTTGGGTCATGCCTTTTTGGCCAGCCCGACACCCGAATGGCATGGCATGACATGCCACGTGACAGGCCAGTATAGCACGAATGGTTGGGTCAGGTGGGGCCTGAGGATGGACCCGTTGGACGGCAAGGCACAACACGCCCAATTGGGTCGTGCTCAGGCCAACCCAGCACAAAAGTGGCGAGCGGTGGCAAGCAAAGCCCCCACATGCGCGGGGCGCGCCTGCCTCCACGTTGTCGCCCCCACCAACACACGACGCGCCTGCCTCTACGTCGTTGCCCTTGTCCGCGTGCCATGGCCCGTGTGACGTGGAGGGCAGCCGACGGCGCCAGGGGAGGGGGAGAGTGGGGAAGGCATCGACGCCGGGGGCGAGAGAGGAGGTGGAGCCGAGGCCGACGGCTCGGGAGGGCGAGGCTACGGGGAGTAGGAGGCGTGGGGTAGTGGGGCGGAGGCTGGGCGGTGGGGTTGAGCTCGGAGGTGTAGGGATTGTGGAGTGGGAGGGCAGGCGGTGGGCGGTGGGGAGGCGATGGAGGAGACGGGCGGTGGGGAGAGGTGGAGGAGGAGGGGTAGGGAGGTCGGGGTGGGGGCATGGGAGAGGGGCGGGGAGGCTGGGAGTGAGGAGGACTTAGGAGGTAGATGGAGTGGACCCATGGAGATGAAGCTATGGACTGTGGAGGACTAGAGGCAATGGGGAGTGGTGGAGGCAATGGGAATCGAGGAGATTCGTTGGGCAGCCATGTAGGGAGGCAGAGGTAACCACTGACCAGTGATAAGACTTGCTGAAATCGCATTAGTAGAGATTAGAGAAGAAAAGGGCGGGAGGGAGGGAGGCAACGGTCGTCTGCCCCATTCCGGTGACAAGACGGAGCAGAGAAAGAAGGTAACGGGTAGATGCAAGATTCTTCCTCTCCTTGCCTTTAAAAATGAACTCATTTGCTCATTTCTTCACCACCGATGCGGAAGCGCGGGCGGCGAGGTGTGCGCGTGTGCTGTCGATGCGAGTAACCGTGCGGCCGAGGCGGACGGAGGCGTGCGGCGACGACCGAGGCGACTGAGCTACAGGCGATGTGTGTCGTGCCTGTACCAGCATGGCCCGACGTGCCATCGCGTCGTGCTGGACCTCGCCATTGGGTGTTCGTGATGGCACCGTCGTGTCCATGCTAGCACGGCACGATCTGACTCTACCCTTGCGCCCCCGTCCTCCTCCCGCGTGCAGATCCTACCCCGAACTGCTGCTCCATGCGGGCCTTCCCCTTGATGAGCGCGGCGAGCAGCGGCGCCAGTGCGCACCCCCCCCCCATCGGATCGAGGTGGGTGGGATAAGCACGGGGAATGGTGTGGATCGAGGGAAGATGGCGTGGAAAGCGAGATGCGGTTTTGTCCCTTTTTCTTACGATGTGACAGAGAACATCCTTAGCTCTTACTCGGTTCAAGAGCTAAATGAACTAAATTTACAATAGAAAGGACCAAAATCACTAGAGCTAGAGCTCGGCAACTTCAATAACATGTGAACTTGTTCTTAGATGAGTTAAATTATGACATAATTGAGAATATACTGCTACCTCTAGTTCTTGTTTGCTATTACTTAGGTACGAAGAAGGAGACCACATGCTAGTTGACCAAGGCGATGAAGACATGAGATGCTCGTTACTTCAAGTTCTAAGGCCTGTTTGGTAGAGCTCATTCTTATTTTTTGATTCTGCTCTTGATTCTCTGAGAATCCACTTCTCGAGAACACAGAGTGTCTGTGAAAGCGTTGGTGGTAGGTTGGCTCCAAAACTATTTGAGGGAGGATTAGAGGCAAATAGACCATATTACCCCGGTTGTAATACTTCAATTGTATTTGTGTCTTTGTCCTATGTATTTGTACACAAATTATAGACTTTTCCCCAAATTTTGTTAGACCATATGAATGTATATATGTTGTATTTATACACAATGCCGAGTTACATTGCATTTACACTTCATGACGGCACGACTATTGGCAAATAACGAATTGACGACAACCATTGATTTTGTAGACGCAAATTTTGTCTTTGTTGACACTGCGATAGATGAAGTTAGAGATGTTGCATTCATATTGTATAATTATTCAAATGATAATTAAATATTATTACGTACATGTATTGAAATGTCAAATGATTGATAACAAAAGACCACAAAATTTAGCAAGTATTGTGTCCATCATCCGATTGAGCAATTGCACTTGCAAGGTCATCACGGAATCTATCCATAGATGTAGCACTCGTTTGCGACGTTGATGCATCCGATGCATCCGAGAAATGACATATTTGGCATATCTTGATGGTATTGTGGGCACATAATTAGGATCCCGATCGAACCTACGAAAATGCATATCCAACGAAGCATGTTCACGTATGAAGTTGTGGATTCCCATGGTTGCTGCAACAACCATCTTTTGTTTGGACATGTGAAAGCTCGGCATCTTAAGCAGAATTCTCCATTTCATCTTTCATACACCAAAGGTCCTCTCAATTACGTTGCGAACACTCGAGTGCAAATGGTTGAATTTCTCTTTCTCACCACTAGGAGCAACACCTCTCCGAAATTCTGGAACATGGTACCTTTGCCCCTTGTATGGTGCTAAGTACCTAGGCCTGTTTGGATAACCAGCATCAACAAGATAATATTTACCTACAATATAAGACGAAAAAATCATATATATCAACATCCAATGCATGAACATTACAATTAAATAAATTAGTAAATGGTACAAAACAAATAAAATTACCCTGTGGAGGATGTGGAAAGACTTCCCTGTCTACATCCAATGCATGATAAAAAAACACTAGTATCATGCATAGCTCCTGGTTGTCCAATAGATGCGTATGTGAAGCGCATGTCAAAATCACATACCGCCATGACATTCTGTGTTGCACTTCCTGATCTACCAATATATCTAATTAGATCTTCTGGAGCAACAGTAACAGAAAACTACAAGGATCAATCTTGAGCCCTAATAGAATGCTAACAACTCTATTAGGGTTCAAGACTAGTACTATCATGAGCAGATTTATCCAAGCCCACAAACATAGCCTTGAGCTTTAATCACTGGATAACATCATACATCATCTATCATCTGGTACTAATTATCATACATCATCTATCATCTATCATCTGGCTTAATCCTCACTGGATAATCAAGTGCATACATCATCTGGATAAACATCATACATCATCTATTATCTGGTACTAATTATCATACATCATCTATCATCTATGATCTGGCTTAATCCTCACTGGATAATCAAGTGCATACATCATCTGGATAAACATCATACATAACTATGATCATCCAAGCAGACAAACCCCATGTATCACATCCCAGACTTTGTCAGAGCATTGATAACAATGTCACAATAGAACAAGCTCACATATTCCAGTAAAATTCTAACACAAAACTCAAAAAATCAGGTGAAGAACTATCAGTACTACATTCACATATTCATTCACAAATTTCACAGATTCCCTCACATACGCATATGCAATCACAGAAGCACGGATGAAGGGAGGAGTAGGGAGGGCAAGGGGTAGGAGGATGGAGGCGGCACACTGGAGGCCCGACCTTACCTTCACAGGAGGCGGCCGGTAGTCGTCTTCTGGCGGTGGTGCACTTCGGCTTGGGCGGCAGAGCACTGATTCAATCACATATTCAATCTCAGATCTAAACGCATATGCAATCACAGAAGCACAGATAAATGGAGGAGTAGGGAGGGCAAGGGGTAGGAGGATGGAGGCGGCGCACTGGAGGCCCGACCTTACCTCTTCTCGCAGCGGCGCACTCCGGGTCGGGCAGCCTCTAGGGTTTCCGGGTCGACGGCTGTCGTTTTCTCGCGGCGGCGCACTCCAAGTCCGGCGGTGGAGCACTCCGGGTGCGGCGGCGGTGCGGTGGAGGTCCGGCAGGGGTGCGCTCGGGGGACGAAGGCGGTGCTCTGGTGGACGACAAAGAAATCGCCTCGGTCGCCAGAGCAGACATTGGGGGATTTCGCGAAGGGGTACGGCTCGGGTGGCCTCGCGCGATGGAGGTGGGAGGGGGTTAAGTGGATGGCATTTTGCGGGTAAATAAACTCAACTTCAAAGGGTATTTTGCTTCTATCAAGTTGGCTTCTTACGAGAATCTACTAAAGGTCGCTTCTCGTTGCTAGTTCATTTTTGAGACAACTTCTCGCGAGAATCAGAATCGAGTAGTTTTGATGAGGGCATCCCTAACACTTATACATCTTTCCCTATTGGTGGTCATACACATACTGAGGTGGACGCCATACATGACGCTACAAATAATTCAAGTACGTATGCATATTGGTCCACCGACGAGAGCAAGAGCTAAACTTCTAAATCAATAGTGCTTTTGTTTCTTAATGAATCTTCTATTGTCATTGATGAGAATTGGGTATTACCTCATGCAAATGTTTTGTGCATTCTTAGGTTTGAATATTGTGAAGCCTTTGGAGGAGAGGGAGGCCGGAACAAATTCATGGAGAAGAAACACATGTGGCCAACAAGGGTTACATTGGCATCAAAAGAAGCATCAAGTGTATCGAACAAATTCGCGCAAGCTAAGAGAAGGAAAGCTCACAATACAAGGGGAACCGAGAGGAGACTAGTTTAAATTTCCAAATTAAAGTAGGATGTTTTTGAATCGGATTATTGTTCACGTGAAGCGGCAATCGGACTCGGATTATTGTAGCAATGAACATGTTGTCGGACTCGGACATCAGAGCACTCGGCCATTGTTCATCCGAGTTTTGTGCTTGCGTGGGAGGCTATATAAACCCCCATGGCCGCACCATAGAGGCGAACCGGTTTATGCATAAGATTGAAACATAGCTATTGCTTGTTCTTTCGACACGAGTTCATGCGAGGACTTTGAGAGAGAATTAGGCGATCCATTTGTTTTGTTACGCAATCCAAGGTCAAGCCGTCGTTCCATTGGGAATTGGGGACTTGGCGTTCGCTCGTTCGTGGTCTCGCGACGAACAACTACCCGTGTGTTTTGGGCGTATTCAAGAGTTGAGGGTTCGTGCATTGCGCGAGTGTTCATTAGCGACATCGCCTACTTCGCATCAACTATCCACGGTTCCTCATCGAGAAGATCGGGCCTTCCCGTATCATATGGTATCGATTCTAGGTTTACTCGGTGGGAATTTCTTTACCGTAGTTAGATTCGTTTTCTATCCTATCGCCCAATAAACCAAAATTGCAATACCAAAACCGTAGTTTAATCTGTTATTTCTTGTGCGTTTAGTTAAGTTTTCATCCATTAGAGTTTTTGTTTTTAGTGCTGATCCATGTGTTCCTTTTTGCGTTGCTTAATCGTTGTGTTCACATAAACCATACCAAATTGTTGATTGAACTCCTCAATTAGTACCCAAAAGAGATAGCCGGCCAAACACTTTGGGTTTCTTGAGCTTCACTTATATTCTTTCATCCTTGAGACTAGCTTTTGTACATTGCACTAGGGTCTGTTCTTTGGTTTATTTACACGTTGTTGAATTGTGAGACTTGTGCAATCAAGAGGAGCAAACCCTATTTCGGCCATTGCAATAAGAAAAGAGGAAAAGGTGGTTACAAGAAAAAGCCACGGCTTGAAAAGGTATTAAAAAACAAAAGATCAAACCATAAATACAGTACCAAATTTTTTCCTTTCGGTTTCCTTAATAGCCGAAGGGCGAAGAGCTTTGTTAAATGCGGTTTTGAAAAAACAAACAAAAGGGGTGGCGAAATTGGGAAGAGTAAACCTTAGTCCACAATTTCAGATTGTGTATTTAATCTATTTGAGCAATCTTGTGCCCTAACATTGATATCTTTGCAATTGGCTAGCGTCTCTCATAGTACTTGGTGCAAAACGAGCTAGTTTTCATCTCAATTTCAGTTTGTCTATCACTAGCTCAGTCCTTTGTTTGCATTAAGTCACATTTATCTTTGTTTGTGCGTTCATACACTTCGCTTAAACCTTTGGATCAGCACATAGGCAAAATACTCTAGCTTGGATCATTACTTAGCTTTACAATACCTTGAATATCGATTGCATAGGATATACACATACCTGTCCAGAGCTCCACCTACACCCGCTTGTGTACTCCCTTGCTCTTGGTTACGCTCATACATTACGGGTTAAGGTCGCCATTGTCTGGCTATCGATTTGCCATCCTTGATTCACTTTGGAGCAGTAAGCTTGTCTTGTTTTCGGGATGCTGAGTTGCGAGCGTAGTAGAGAGCGCTTTGTTTTACTAACCCGATATAACCTCGTTTCTTGTTTGTGAGTTGTTGCCATGTCGTCACGAGGAGGATCCACCTAATCCAGAGGCACCGCATACGTGGGCGAGTACACTCGGTTGCGCGGGATCTTTGCAAAACAACTTCAAGATGGTGACAATGGCGTGCGCGATGAACTCGGGAAGTTCGGGATGGATGAACACCCTCGGGAGGAGGTCACACACCGCGCACGCCATCAACCATAACTTCCGGAGCTACGCGCCATGTTCGCACAACACAATCTTCGTGGGGTGCGCAGCCGATGACACGAGTGTGCACGGCCCTCGGCCGTTTTGCACAATGAGACCGAGGATGAGCGTGCTATTCGTGTGGATGAGGAGCGACGCGGCGGCAGCGCGCCGCATGGCGGTGCCGCCAAACGTTGGGATGGCGCCGCGCACGCCTCGAGCTCATGGGCGTGGCCGAGGCAACGGCGCCGTGGTGGAGGCGCACCACGTGGTGTCCACGAGGAGGTGTGCATCGTGCACCTCGTAGCATGGCCGATGAGGCCGAGCAATGGGATGACGATTTCCCGCCGACGACTACGATGACCGACAGCGCCACCATCACAACAACGCAGCGTCGACACGACAACGCCGACGATTTTGTCGCTAAGCCCAAATTTACTCTTCCTATATTTTCGTGGTACGGATGTGGAGCAATACCTCACTTGGGAGCGAAGGTGGATAAGTTGTTTCAATGAACAACTATTCCAATGAGAAGAAGTCGTTGCTTGCTTCCAATGGCTTGGATGATTATGCTACACATTGGTGGGAGCGATTCATTCGTAGCGCATGGAGCGCCATGAGTTGCCGATTATCACCGGGAGCAGATGAAGCAAGATTTGCGGGCACGCTTTGTACCTCGCCACTACAAGCGCCACTATTTGAGAAGTTGTGTGGTCGCAACAAGGTATGAGGTCAATTGATGAATATCATAAGGAGATGGAAACTATCATGATACATGCGGATGTCGCGAGAATGAAGAATGCACCATGGCGATATTTCTAGGCGGCATGAATCATCTTTGTCAGCGCATTGTCAATCACCATCCCTATAATGATATGATTGAGTTGTCGCACCAAGCACGCGCGGGCGAAGCGCGAAGTGATTGAAGATGCACGGTTCACTGCCGCTCACGCCCTTCACCACCCAGACAGCCATATAACAACAAACACCAAACAAGAGCACTCCGTGGAAGCAATTCGGCAATGCGCATTCCGCAAGTAAGAAGTCGGAGAGTACACCAAGACGGTGTGCGTCGACTGCGGCGCCCGCCGCTAGTGTGACTCGTCTATGGGGTCAACGGGACGCTCACGTGACATCATTTGCCACAAGTGCAAGGGTGTTGGCCATTTTGAGAGGACTTCCCAAATGTCGAACTATGCTTATCACCGAGGATGGCGGTTATGTTTCACTAGTGATGACGAGTCGCTTCGATGCGCAACGGCCTTGCACACCGATGACATAGAACAATGTGAGTGCGATCCCGAGTTTCCTAACACCGAGCAAGATTCCATTGTTTGCACGCCAAGGTGCTTAGTGTGATGCCATCGCCGTCACTCGAACAATGCAATTTGTTTCGGACTTGGGCTAAGCTTGATAAGGGTAAGGTCCGCAGCGATCATTGATGGCGGAAGTTGTCACAATTTGGCTAGCAAGAATATGTGTCATAAGTTGGGTTTGAAGTACTTGCCGCATCCACGCCCTTATCATGTGCAATGGTTGAGCGACAAAGAGGAAGTGAAGGTGAACTATATGGTGCGAGTGGACGTTTTTATTGGGAAGTACACCGACACCGTGGATCGCGATGTTGTGCCTATGACGGTGTGTCACTTGCTCTTGGGACGCCATGGCAATATGACCGCTCATTGTTCATGATGGGCGACAAATCGCTACACATTTCGATGGAATAATATGGATATCATCTTGAAGCCCCTTACACCGCAATGCATTGTGAATTCTTCAATGCGAAAATTGAGATGCACGTTGAGGCGCCAAAGAGCGAGAGAAGAATTTAGTGATGTTAGCCACCAAATCGAAATGAGAGAATTCAGCGAAGATCCCAATTTGGTGCACTTTGTACTATTGTACAAAGACGCCTTGCTTTCGACTAACGACTTGTCTTCTCTTCCTAGTGGTGTTGCTTGTGTTTTGCGGGATTTCAATGACGTCTTTCCAAACGAGGTACCACTGGGCTACCACCAATTCGTGGGATAGAACATAAGATCGACTTGATTCCGTGAGCGTCATTGCCGAACCGACCACCGCATCGCACCAATCCCGAGGAAACAAAGGAAATTCGAAACAAGTACAAGAGCTTCTCTCAAAGGGTATGTACGTGAAAGCTTAAGCCCTTGTCTTTGTTCTGTTATTTTAGTTCCTAAGAAAGATGGTTCATGGCGTATGTGCGTAGATTGTCGAGCGATTAATAATATCACAATTCGATATCGTCATCCTATACCTCGCTTAGATGATATGCTAGACGAATTGAGTGGTGTCATTATTTTTCTAAGATAGATTTGCTTGTGATGGTTACCATCAAATTAGGATGCATGAAGGGGATGAGTGGAAAACAGACATTTAAAACAAAATTTGGGTTGTATGAGTGGTTAGTCATGCCTTTTGGTTTAACTAATGCACCTAGTACATTCATGCGCTTAATGAATAATGTTTTAAGGCATTTGATTGGTAAATTTGTGGTTGTGTACTTTGATGATATTCGATTTCTGACAGATCGAATCGAACACATAGACCATCTTAGACAAGTTCTACAAGTGTTGCGTGAGGCTAGGTTATTCGGTAACTTAGAGAAGTGCACCTTTGCAAAGATCGTGTCATCTTTTTGGGCTATGTTGTTTCGCACAGGAGTTGAAGTAGATGAGTCTAAAATTGAAGCGATTAAAAATTGGCCAACTCTGTGAATGTAAGTCGATTAGGAGCTTTCATGGTCTCATTGGTTTTATCGGCGCTTTGTGAAGGATTTTAGCACCATAGTGCCTTTGAATGAACTTACTAAAAGGGTGTTGAATTTGTGTGGGGGTAGCGCAAGACAATGCTTTTCTTGAACTTAAGAAACGCTTGATCAAGCACCGTTGCTTGTTTTACTGATTTCACTAAAAATTTTGAAATTGAGTGTGATGCTAGTGGATGGGGTATTGGCGGTGTTTTAATGCAAGAGGGTAGACCGGTAGCTTATTTTAGTGAGAAACTAAATGGTGCTCAATTGAATTATCCGGTCTATGACAAAGAGCTTTATGCTTTAGTGCGTGCGTTAGAAACTTGGCAACACTATTTATGGCCTAAAGAGTTTATTATTCATTCGATCATGAGGCATTAAAGTATTTAAAGGGCCAAGCAAACTGAACCGTAGACATGCCAAATGGGTCGAATTCATTGAGTCGTTTCCTTACATTGTAAAATATAAGAAGGAAAGGAAAATGTGGTAGCCGATGCTCTCTAGGAAAAGTGTGCTTTAACTCAATTAGGAGTGCAAGTTCTGGTTTAGAGAGTTTGCGTGATTTCTATGCTCATGACCATGATTTTTCCGCTCCTTATGCACATTGCAAAGAGGAAAGGTGGGATAAATTTCACATCCATGATGGGTTTTTGTTTCGCAATAACAAATTATGCGTTCCAGACTCCTCCGTGCGTTTGCTATTACTGCAGGAATCACATGCAGGTGGGTTGATGGGACATTTTGGACGTGAGAAGACGTTATCTATGCTGAGCGATCACTTTTATTGGCCTAAGATGAGGCGAGATGTAGAGAGGTATGTGCAACGATGCATTACTTGCCACAAAGCGAAATCAAAATTGAATCCACACGGTTTGTATACCCCTCTACCTGTTCCCAATGCACCATGGGAGGATATTAGTATGGATTTTGTTTTAGGATTACCTAGAACTAAGAGGGCGAGTGATTCTGTTTTTGTCGTTGTGGATCGTTTTTCAAAGATGGCACACTTTATTCCGTGCCACAAGAGCGACGATGCGTCGCATATTGCTAACTTGTTTTTCAGGGAGATCGTGAGGCTACATGGCGTGCCACGCACTATTGTGTCAGATCGTGACGTGAAGTTCATGAGCTACTTTTGGAAGACACTTTGGGGTAAACTAGGGACGAAGTTGTTATTCAGCACGACTTGTCATCCCCAAACTGATGGTCAAACGGAGGTGGTGAACCGCATACATTCGATGCTACTTGGACCATGATCAAGAAGAATCGCGCGAGTGGGAGGATTGTTTGCCGCACGTGGAATTCTCTTATAATCGGGCCGCACTCCACTACGCAGATTGTGTCCTTTTGAGGTGGTGTATGGTTTCAAACCCTTTACGCCGCTTGATTTGTCGCCACTTCCAAGTCAACACCGTGTTCATATGGAGGCATCCAAGCGAGTGAGTATGTGAAGAAATTGCATCTCAAAACAAAAGAGGAGATAGAGCGCAAGGTCAAGTCCTATGCCGAGAAGGCGAATAAGAAACGAAAGAAGATGATTTTTCAACCGGTGATTTGGTTTGGGTGCACTACCGCAAGGATCGTTTTCCGTAACGCCGCAAGTCTAAATTGTCGCCACGAGGTGATGGACCTTTCAAGGTGCTTGAGAAGATCAACGACAATGCCTACAAGATAGAGCTTTCGGCGATGACTATGGCGTGAGCTCTACTTTCAATGTTGCCGATTTATCACCTTTCTTTGGTGGTGATGATCTAGCGTCGAGAACGACGCCTTTTCAAGAGGGGAGGATGATGAGGCATCCCTAACACTTATACATCTTTCCCTATTGGTGGTCATACACATGCGAGGTGGACGCCATACATGACGCTACAAATAATTCAAGTATGTATGCATATTGGTCCACCGACGAGAGCAAGAGCTAAACTTCTAAATCAACAGTGCTTTTGTTTCTTAATGAATCTTCTATTGTCATTGATGAGAATTGGGTATTACCTCATGCAAATGTTTTGTGCATTCTTAGGTTTGAATATTGTGAAGCCTTTGGAGGAGAGGAGGCGGGAACAAATTCATGGAGAAGAAACACATGTGGCCAACAAGGGTTACATTGGCATCAAAAGAAGCATCAAGTGTATCGAACAAATTCGCGCAAGCTAAGAGAAGGAAAGCTCACAATACAAGGGGAACCGAGAGGAGACTAGTTTAAATTTCCAAATTAAAGTAGGATGTTTTTGAATCGGATTATCGTTCACGTGAACAAACAATCGGACTCGGATTATCAGAGCAATGAACAAATGTCGGACTCGGATTATCAGAGCACCTTGCCATCGTTCATCCGAGTTTTGTGCTTGCGTGGGAGGCTATATAAACCCCCATGGCCGCACCATAGAGGCGCACCAGTTTATGCATAAGATTGAAACATAGCTATTGCTTGTTCTTTCGACACCGAGTTCATGCGAGGACTTTGAGAGAGAATTAGGCGATCCATTTGTTTTGTTCTCGCAATCCAAGGTCAAGCCGTCGCTCCATTGGGAATTGGGGACTTGGCGTTCATTGCTCATGGTCTCGCGACGAACAACTACCCGTGTGTTTTGGGCGTATTCAAGAGTTGAGGGTTCGTGCATTGGCGCGAGTGTTCACTAGCGACATCGCCTACTTCGCATCAACTATCCACGGTTCCTCATCGAGAAGATCGGCCTTCCCCGTATCAAGTTTTGAGAAGCTAGGTGTTTGGTACACTCCTCAAGATTTTATTGAGAAGTTGGGAGAGAAGTCGTACCAAACAAGTGCCTAAGAACTACCTGTACCAATGTGGACACTTTTAGCACGTATGGGATACTTATCAAGTCTATTTTGAAACGCAAAAAACAGAGCATCATTTGAGGTTGTGAGTTAAAAGTTATGGACGTTTTATTGCATTCTATCCTTGAAGCAAAGTGTTGCGAAAGTTCCCATAAGTTTGTCCTCGAGATCAACCTTCTACGGCCCCGTGGCTCTTGGGGCCTTTATTACTCGATCTAACTAAGGGTTATTCCTAGTATATATATTGGGAGATCAACCTTTCAATGGCCCGTTGGCTCTTAATGGTCTTTATTACTGCACCAAACTAAGAGGTTATTCCTAGTATATATTGCCCTTTGGTCTAATCCTTAGAACTTTAGAATCTTTCATATCACAAAAACAGAAACCTTTGTTAGCCAAGTGTCGCTTGAGAGTTGAAACTCTTCTCTCCTTTCCTCTAGTGATTTCCTTTGGTGATTGCAAAGCGGTCCTTCGAGGACGACCATCTCGTGCTTCTAACTTCTTGCATGGTTTTGTTGAAAACTTAAAAGTGTGGTTGGGTGAATATCGATTGCAAGTCCTTACATTGGCTTGTGGTTGGCTTTCAAGTATTCGTCACGTTGCACTAGTACCTTGGTTGTTCGCAGCAAGTTACCCTGAGTTCTACAGCGTTAGATCGGGCCATTGTTGTGGAATGTGGATACGTCTTCACCGGGCGTGTTCATATCATCTGGTATCAGAGCAAGCGTTAACACGGTAGAATTCCTCACTTTATCTCCTAGATAGGTCTAATTTCTGTCCACGAATCAACTAAACCAGAAAATACAAAAAAAAAATTCCTATAACCCTATGTTGTTCTTATGTTTAGCGTGTTTTCAGGTCTTTGTTCATTTTTCCTTAATTAGTTTTCAGGATCTAGGCGGTGGCGTGGCTCGAGGACGACTTCCGGCAATCGCCCAACTCCGACGACAAGGACGGCATCCAGTAGCAACGCAAATCGAGGAGAAGCTTTGGTCGCCGCACGCTTCCAAGGTCAGCCTCCAGCGGTGGTGCAGCTTGAGGAGGAGCTCTGCTCCGGTGGTGGTGTGCGGAAGCGACGTTCTTGAGATTAGGGACCAAATTTTGTAGCCCTTAATTATGATTAGGACGGGGGCTTGGGCATTCCGATCTGGGGAAATGAAAGAGAAGGCAAAGTGGAACGAGAACCTTGTTAGAGCTTCGGCGCTTGACTGCTTGAAGAAGGGTGGTGAAATATTTCCTTCCCTTTCCTGTGGGGACGGACAAACAGAGGAGAACATCGTACGAAAGTAGTAACGAAAATGTCGTATGTATAGCATTTTCCTTTCCCCAATCTAAGCGACAAACAGTAAATCAGCCGTAACTTTCGCTCCCAAACTTCAATTTCAATAGTTGAGTACTCAAATCGAAGCTATTGACGAGGCCCATATGTAGTGGCGGAGCCTCGTTGAGGCCAGAATAGGCTCTGGCTTCAACTTCACCTAATTTTTTTTAGTACCTAGTAATATATCTAAGCCCATATGATATTTAGCCGATTATTGGCCCACGCTGAGCCCTTCATCATTCCTGTGTCCTTCTCCTCACCATACACCACCAATGGTTATATCTCTTTTCTAGTTGATGTGGCTCTATACTATACAATCCTCTTGCTTGTGTGTTGTGTCATATGTGAGGTTGCAGCTGCTGCTACTGTCGTCAAGCCATGGGTGTGGCCTGGGGGAAGTAGAGAAGTGAAGAGAGGGGGAAAAGGAAAGAGAGTAGGGAAAATGGAAGAATAGAAGGGACAGACTGTGCTACTTCCATGAGAAATAGGAGATCGAAGATGCTGCTGTCCTAGGAAAGAAGAAGAGAGTAAAAGACCATGTACTCCCATGAGTTTTAGTCTGATTTTTCGATCCACAAGTAATCCAACCCTCCCATCTTGTGTATGAGCTTAGATTTGTGTTTTGGATTCTTTATTTTGGCTGTAAACATAAAGAATTGCAATAACCATTGATTGACATTGGGAAATTGGCCCTCTCTTATTTTCAACCCATGCTCCGCCACTGCCCATATGATTGTCCTAATGGGCGCAACATGTAGTTCTCATCTCCTCCTCGAATCTCACTGTTTTCGTGCTGTTTAGAGCAGAGCAAGTTTCAGTCCCATAAATTTCAGAGTTGTGGTGTGAGATTGTTCAGTCAGTTTGAGAGTTTTTCTACCCTAACCTTGTGAATCCTTCTTTTAGGCCCTTTTTCAGTGTTTGAGAGTGCAAAGAAAAATAATAAAATAATTAGAACAAAAAAAATGAGAGAGAAGAAGAAGAAGAAATGAGACAAGTTGCCAGAAGTTGGGTCTTGTTTATGTACGAGCTTTGTTTCTTGCTGTTATCTTTTAGGCCTTGATTCACGACCTCTCTAGCCTTCATTTAGTTTCTATATCCTTGTGACTAGGAGCTAGTTTGGGTGAATTTGTGAACCATTTCCTAATTTACATTTACTAACAGTTGAACTACAGCTTTAGTATTCTTACCAAGCTCCACAGAGAAATCACAAGAAGTGTCAAGGATCGGGTATTCGCCATACTAGCACCTATTATACCACCACTGCCACTACCGGCACACATCTTTTGCATTCCGAAAGGAGCCACAAGAGCTTTGATTTTTTTTTAAATAATATTATTTAAAAAAAGAATTACATAACTAAATAGTCATAAAAAATACAAAACTAGATCCTGTCGCCATTCCAATTGGTGTCGTGGACCTCGTTGACTCCTTGTCCCTGGTCCAACTCCCTATCGTCGCTCATATGGCGACGTGAAGTGAACAAAGGTTTTGTCGCCGCTGAATTGGCAATATGAAACCGTGTGATCGTGTCGCCGCTCGGGTCCATCTCTAGAAAACCGCAAAATCAGTCCAAATGTCATTTTAATTCCAGAAAAAAAGAAAAGAGAGATGAGGAGAGGGAGAGAAGAAATGTAGTGAGCGGAGGAGAGAGAGAAGGAGCATCAGATCCGATCGGCCATCTTGCAGATACATGTTTTTACAACTTCGTACATTATGTCAAAACCTTATCGGTTAACAAACAAAAATAGCGACATAGAATTCAATATGTTAGATAATTTTAGTCAAATTATGTAGTACATTATTTGAGCTGTATAGTCTAGTTCATCGTGCACATATTATAAATATTCCAAAGACTTGACCATTTATGATAATTCAGAGAAATAGGAAGACACCTATTACAAATCTATAAAAATTGTAGAGCGGCTAAGTAGGGTAGGTAGAGCGTAATCAAAATAATCCCAGCTTTATTTAGCTTCCCATTTGTGCGTGGTAATTATATTGTTAATGCCAAAAATTAATTTGAAACTAGGAAAATAGCATGATACATTTTAAAATTGTAAAGAAAACTGGTTGCTACATAGGCTACGTATGGTGAATGATAAAATTATGAATTTTGTTTATTGTTTTTATTTACACTCTGTTAATATTTAAAAATTCGTTGAAATTGGAAGACTCTATTACAAATCATAAAATTGCTGAGTAGCTTAGTATGGTAGGTAGACTTGAATCAAAATAGTCCCACTTAAATTTGGTTTACATTTATGTGTAATTATTTTGTTAATGCCAAAAATTCTTTTTAAAGTAGGAAAATAGCAAAATTCCTATAAAAATCAGAAACTACAGAGCAAAGTTAGTGGGGTTTGTGTAGTTTAACCAAAATAATTCTAACTTAAATTTAGTTTCTATTTGTGGTTGGTAATTATTTTGTTAATATCGCTTATTACCTTATGTACATGTTCGTAGTCTTTCAATGTATGCAATCGAATTTTCGTATGACGCCCAGACACGCCGCGTAGTAGTCGACGAGTTGCTTGACCGGTGATTGACGCAAGATCACCGAGCCACCTCGCACTCATCCTCCTCGTGGAGGGCGAGGCGGTGATTGAGCTTGGTGCGTTGCGGGTGCACACGCCCATGAGGGCGTGGAGGGTGGACCCACGTTGGGTTCCGAGGTACGTGCCATTGCGATCTTCGTGATACTCGCTTTGGCACCGACTACTTTGGGTGGACTAACATTTGTTCTTAACCTTACCCGACGCAGTTTGAGGGCAATAGGCCTCCTTCCGCTAGCGAGAATGGTTGAGGCGACGTGAGAAGATGACTAGGACCGCGTGGGCGGTCCTGGTTGTACGTCCAGATGCTTTCCATACGATCAGTCTCTACTGATAGCACTGGTTGATCGGGAGGCTGGAGATGCACACGTTTCACCTATCGTAGGAGATGGTGCCGACCCTTCAGACGCCACCTTCTTGATTGGGTACTCGCTACTACAAAAAGGCTAATACTGGACGTCTCATCACAAATAGTTGACCAAAATCGCCAAGATAAATAAAATCACGCACGGTTTTAGTTTAGAGACCGCTTGTGTTATCGGTTGCGCTAAAAACCGCTTTGTGAAGAGGTAATATCACGACGGTTCATGTTGAAGACCGTCGTCATACTTCATGCATTCGCTCATGTTGAAGATCGCCTATGACTTTTCGTCCTCATCACGCATTTATTTGTATTAAAAACCATCTGTGATAATTTGTAGACCGACTGCCGACCCTAGATCACCGGATCCGAGCCCTCCTGTGTTCCAACTAGTCCCAGACGAGCTAGCTCACGCAGGACATCACCGATGATAAACATATCCATACAACGAAATGACAATGAAGCGTATAAGTTAATATTACCTAGTAGCAAAAAGACCTTATGGTCAAGTCTTACAAAGTTTGCCATACAGGGTTTAACAACAAAAGGTAACTTGCAGCAGAACCAAAATATCTCGTGGTGGCCATCCGACATGCCCACAGGCGATCGAGTGGAGGATGCGACCTAGTTTGCCTAGTCTTCAAAGTAATCTTCCTCGTAGAACTCGCTGTTCCCTGGTTCTTCTTCTGATTGATCAACAAATGACGAACCGTGAGTACTTTAAAGTACTCAAAGAAGTCATAGGAAATGTATGTAAATAGTATTCATGCAAGGCTTGACAGGGATAGCGTTATGACTAATTTGCAGAAAGCAGTATTGATAGTAATTATAGTAAGTAGATTGAAAATTACAATTTAAAAGATTAATACATAAGTAATCAAGTTTCTTTGAAACATCTAGTGAACACTGCGTTCACTTCCCAACCATTCCATCCAAGCCATCATTCCAATAATTTTTATGAAAATCGACCCCTTGTGTGAAATCACTAGACAATGTCCATAACTAGGGACACGTCTATTCGAATAGTTTTACACTCTGTAGATGTTGTACAGCTTGACCCACAAGAGATAATCATCTTATAATGTTAGACATTGCACACTTCCGAAGGCGTGTGACTAAGTGATTATCACAAGGCTTTTACAAAGTTCTGCCTTGACCCGGTTCTACTCGCTAACGATTCGCCACCCCGACCCCTTCTGCACCAATTCAACAACCCAAATAGAACCAAATCAACACATTACTAATTATTTGGCTAGGTCTACCCCATAAATAGGCTTGTGGTTGCACGGTAAGGCCTAGATCAATGGCGCACAAAGTTAAACCCTTAGTGACTACTCAGGCGAGGCAACCACATCCCAAAATCATCCCCTTTACTGCACGATCACTCGCCTGAGTATAAATCATTTTTGGATTCAATCCGGCCAAATGACAACCCTTGCCATGGCACAACAAACTTTTAACAACAGTGGCCGCGCCACAATTCCATATTCCATTAAGTCAAATTTATACATAAGAGTATGTGATCATGAATCCATCAGATAGCTAAAGCATGGCTAAGCATATACGATACCCAAGTTGGTACTAAAATATGTCCAACTAAATTAACCCATCCTATGGTGTTCAAGGATACATGTCATTCAAATTTTCCAATGAGGCATAATGGCAATTAGGTAATTAGCTATTCCTAAAACTATTTTTATACAACTAGCAATGTATGTTGATATAAAATAATATAATTTTATAAAGAGGGTACGACATGATCAAAGGTCTACGACTTGTCTTCATTGAAGAGTTGAGATGCTTCGATCATCGAGTCCAAGAATTCTTCCGAAACACCATAATCTATACGTGCGAAACGAGCCAAATAAATAAAACAATTCGAAATAAAATCCAAAAATTATCAAATAGGTACCAACAGAAAGATAATGAATTTATAAATTTGAATCAATCGAATTGGAGCTCGAACGATGGAGAACGGGCTCTCGGAAGTTTGAAAACACATGAAATGGTGAAAATCATGATTTTTGGGATTTTCAAATTTATTTTCTAAAGGAAAATTGTATTAATGCGTCATCTGACGTTAGCAGGGGAAATTAGGTTTTCAGCCAAATTAAATTTATGAAGAAAAAAGAAAGAGATAGCCATGTGGGCGTAACTGGGTGGCCACATCGATGGGGTGACGGGCGCCACGAGCGAGGAGGTGGTCGTGAGGTGGCGCCACGCCAAGCACCGAAATGGCGACGCCGGGCCCAATGGCTCGCCGGCAAATAGCAGCGTCCTAATTGACGACGAGGGCACCGGTGGCAAGAGGGAGTCGAGGCGAACCTACGGCTCCCGGTTCTGGCGACCGAGCGTGAATGGAAGACCAGCGGCGAGGACGAAGAGCGGCGGTGAGGTCCGGCTAGCAGCGGCGCTAGGGTTCTGGCGGGCTTCTAGTGGTAGGGAGGTACACACGGGGTAGGCAGCGAGCTTACGATGCCACCGGCCGGCGACCAAGACGGCCGAGGGGCTTCAATAGCGGCGCTAAAGACGACGGCGAGGAGCTCGGCCGATGAGGAGAAAACTTGAAAAGCGGCCGAGCTAGAGTGAGAGAGAAAGGGGGAGTCGAGGGGAAAGAAAGAGGAGGGGGAGGGGCTTCTGGTGCTCACCTTTAAAGGGCTCGAGGGCGGCCGAGGGGGAAGATAGGCACGGTGCGGAAAAAGGTGGAAGGGACGACACGGGCGGGCGCGGCGGTGTCAGGGCGATGGGACGACGCGGGCACGATAAAAGGGGCAATGAGACGAGCGAGATGGCAAGAAATGCGGCGCAAAAGCCGCTCACGGTGTTGACACCGCGTGGCACGAACGCGCAAGGAAGAAGATGGGTAGGAGGGAGGAGGCGCTGACAGGTGGGTCCCCCTATCAGTGAGAGCGAGAGGAGAGACGTGGGAGCGGGCTGGTGCGGCGAAATGGGCCAGTGGAGTGGGCCGAGGGAGAAGAAAGGAAACGGACCGAGAGGAGGATTTGGTCCAAAACTTTTCCGGATTTCAAATAGGTTTTTGATTTAAAGAAAATACCAAAAAAGTAAAAAGGGTTTTAGAAAATAGCAAATATAGTCCAAAAATACACAAAAATCCCTAGAATTATTTTGAACTTAACTTTAGCTTTTAATTTTGCAAATAAAATAGATTTTAATTTTGGAACAAAAAGAAAACCCCTTTTTAAATTCCAGAAAATCCAAGAAATGACTGAAAATAATCTTTTTGACTTTTAAATCCAAATAAAATCCAGAAAACTTAAATAAACCCACTAAAATTTCAAGTTAAGCTTTAGCAACTTAATAAAATCAAATGGTTATTTTTAAAATTTTGAAAATTTTCAAAAAGCTCTAAAAATTGGAATGTTACACGACCTCACAGATGTGTCTTAAATTCCAGCTTTGTTCTCACACAGGCTGTTGCTGCTGCTTTGAGGAGGTTGGGCTTTAAGGTGATTTGGTGAAAGGAGATTGCAGATTTGGGAAGTGTGATTGTAGATCCATTTGTTCTGACTATCTATGGTTAGTAATTAATTAGTAGAAGTTGGTTGGGCTGTCTATAATGTGTTTGTGATGAAAACTCGACCCTAGGTGTATGGCCAAAGTTTAGATTTTATTGGTGTTGTTGCCATTGGTTACACACATATTACTGCACTCTTATTGTAATGCATTGTTGTTTTTTCAGTTCATTAGAAATACATATTTTAAATAACATATCAAAAGTTGCATATATAGTATACTAATTAATTAATTCAATATTTAACACTAAATTTTGTTATATGTGTCGCGAGATGGATCAAATCGATGTATAACGACAATCGTGTGAGTGAATAGTAGATTAATGGTGTGTCTGCTTTTACAAGAGCTACCGAGGAGGATATATTGAATAAAGAGGTGGAATATATGTATTGTCCATGTATTGACTGCGAGAATTTGAAGATGTTTAAGAACGGAGCGTAGATCGAAGCACACTTGATTTGAAAGGGATTCAAAAAGGGGTAAACACGTTGGACCAGTCACGATGAAGAGAAGATTATACAAGAAGGTAGTAATAACGACATCGCCGATGAAGTCAACGATATGCCGTCGAATGTTGTTAATTGTGGTTCTGATTCGGATAGGCTGCACAATGATAATCTAGATCAGATGCTTTGCGATGCAGAAGGGAACTGTGATGAGGCAGAGTATATTAAATTCTGGGGCTTGATGGAGAACTCGGAGAAACCTTTGTTCTCGGGCTGCAAGCCGAAATACACAAGGTTGTCATCTGTGCTTAAACTGCTGAAATTGAATGCAAGCAACACTTGGTCTGACAAGAGTTTCATGGTGCTGTTAGGTCTCTTAGCGGACATGCTTCCGGAGGGAAATGAGTTGCCCAAAACCACCTACAAAGCCAAGAAGGTTATTTCTCCCTTGGGAATGGAAGTAGAAAGAATACATGCATGCCCGAATGACTATATCCTCTACCGTAAAGAGTATGCAAACATAAATGTATATCCGTGTGCAACGATCCCGATACAAACATAAGAATCAATTAGATGACTACAGAGAATCGAGGTGAAGAAAGGACCTTCGGCTAAGGTGGTGTGATATCTTCCTGTAATGAGGTTTTTTGCGAACCCAAATGAGGCAAAACTGTTGCATTACCACTCGGAGGAGCGTGAGAATGATGGAAAGCTAAGACACCGGGCTGATTCTGCCCAGTGGAGAAACATCGATAGGAGGTTTGCAGACTTCGAGGTGGAACCGAGGAATATAAGATTTGGATTGAGTATAGATGGAATGAATCCTTTCGATAACATGAGCAGCCGACATAGCACTTGTCCTGCGACTCTCTATATCTACAACCTTGCTCCTTGGTTGTGTATGAAGTGTATATATTTTGTCGTCGATACTTATCCAAGGGCTGAAGCAACCTGGGAATAATATTGATGTGTACCTAGCACCATTGATGGAAGATCTAAAAATACTATGGATCGAAGGGGTACAGGTATGGGATGTGTACAAACAAAAGAACTCCACTTTACGCTCCTTATTGTTTTGCACCATAAATGATTATCCTATCCTTGCTAACCTGTCGGGCCAGAGTACAAAAGGGGCCAAAACCTATACTCACTGCTTAGATGATACCGATAGTGTGTGGCTAAAGCACTCGCACAAAACTGTATAAGGTTCCTTTGGAGAGCTCACCCATACCACAGGATGAAGAAACAAGTCGACGGAGAGAAGGAGGACAGTTCAGCTGCAAGGCATTTAAGCTAAAAAAGGTTTATGATATGGTTAGGATTTAGATGTTGTGCTCAAAAGGGACATAATTCGAGGACCCATTATTAGGAGCACCTAGAAGTTTACCATCGATCGATGTCATGCACATAGAGGAGAATGTATGTGACAACTTGATTGGTCTTTACCAACATTCGTGATAAAACAAAGGATGGTATCAATGCACGGCTTGACTTGGTTGATATGTACATCGATCCGAGTTAGCACCGATAAAGACCAATAATGGACGAACGTATCTTCCCCGCTTGTTACACTGCCTAAGGTCGAGAGAACTAAATTATGCGAGTGCTTGTATGGTGTGAAAGTTCCATCCTGCATTCGCCAATATGAAGAAACTTGTTTGGATGGAAGATTTGAAGTTAATTGGCATCAAGTCTCATGATTGTCATGTGCTAATGACACGATGCTTCTTGTTGCAATTAGAAGTATTTTGTCGATCAAGGTCCGAGAGACAATCATGAGGTTGTGTTATTTTTTTAGCACAATTGCGTATAAGGTCATCGATCCCGAAGAACTAGATACTCTGCAGGACGAGGTGGTGACGACTCTATGCCATCTTGAGATGTATTTCCCTTTGTTGTTTTTCGATATCATGGTTCATCTCATCGTTCACATTATGAGGGAGATAAAGATGTGCAGGCCCATGTTCCTACATAGCATGTACCCATTTGAGATGTTCATGGGAATTCTCAAGTCCTATGTATGGAATCAGAGACCCTGGCCTATTTAGCTTGTAATACTTAGCCTTCCATTGGCTCTAGCGTCACAAGCAAAATACACCATGCCTCGATGGACATGTACTTCCCAGAAATACAGCACACATACACCTTTACCAAAGCATGCATCAATTCCATACATCACATATTAACCAGTCTAACAAAAGACATACATAATATAGAATTATTACAAAAGATGGGCCGACCGGCCAAATAACATTAAAGTAACAGTAACAGTGGAAGCAAAAGTGCCATAAGATGGCTATAAACAAAACCAACCGGTTTGCCCACACAACCCACAAGGCAACCGACCGGGCCGCCAACTAGTCGCCTCCACCGTAGTAAAACTCACTGAAGTCGATCCCTTGGGGATCCACTTCTTCCTCTGCAACAACAAGCAATGCAGGTGAGTACAATAATGTACTCGCAAAACTTACGAGTAACAAGCCTATACATAGCTACATGAAAGTCAGAACAAAGGAGATGGTTATATGGTTAATTGGACGATAAAGCAAGTTTCATTTGCAATAATATAATAGATTGAAAGCAATTTCTCAAATCTGTTTTTAATCATTAAAATAATAGCGAGGTAACAAATAATAAACATAAGTAACAACCTAGAGGTGACTAACCCAATAGCCACCACAACATAGCACGAATCCCCGATTCGTACCACCCATCAAGTTTTAATGAAAAGGTTGTAGTCTAACTCTTGAAAGACCTTGCCAAGCGTGTCTATAACCTAGGACGAGGCTATTCGAATAGATCAAAACCCTGCACGAGTGTACCAATGTACACACACTTCAGACCGCCTTTTTGCCACAAAAAGCACACTTCCGAAGGTATGCCGGCACAACTAAGTCCTACGAGACATTTCCAATATTGTGTATTAACTACGAGCCGCTCGTATGGTCAGAAAACCATACGCTTACATTGTAAAGCCGAAAGTCAACTACCCTATAGGGGTAAAGCTTTTGACAACTACAATGCTCCCAACACCATCCCTCCCGCGACCCCCTGCGACTCGGAGCCAACACACGCCAAAGTACTAAGGCAAGAGAGGTCTCATACCCTCTAGTGTGGTTAGCACGCAAGAATGCTTGGTTTAGTGTAACAAGATGTTCGGTCCTTGTTGACTCGGGCACCAGTCCAGTCACACCCAAAATCACACCAACATACCAATGTGCCCAAGTTCAAATCATTTTATTTTCATTTTTAGTTTTCACAATTAAACATAGCAAAATGCTGAAGCATAAAGTTGTAATAAATTTGTGTGATCAAGGTTATCGACTAAGTCGACAACCGCCTATTTCTACCTGTAGCTAAGCATGACTAAGCAAATTAACTCAGAACTATTAAGTGACAAGAGCTCATCCAACGAGCTCTAAATCATAGAAAGATAACCCTAGGCTCAAGAGTAGAGGACAAACATTTGCCTACAGATAATGCATCTAATGGGCCAACTAATCGACAATAGTTTGAAACAAGATAGCAATGCATACGCAGAATTTGCAAACAATATATTAGACTTTGAAAATAATAGGAGCAATATGATCAAATGATGCTACATCCGCTGCCTTGTTGGATATAGTCTTCTTGTCGCCGAGGATCACTCGCAAATACCTAAATCGTCGCAATCTATCGATCGAGGAAAAGAACAAATAAGAACGAATAGCATGCATAATAACCAAAATTTCAATCTCATCTAATATAAGGTTTGATTCAATAAAAGGCGTAAAGGCCCGAGGAACTTTAGGTTTTCTTAAGTGGAGTCGTGCGAAGATTTGATGCGTGTGGGCCCTTAAATAGGGTCGGGGAGGGCCTATACATGTCGATGCCGACGGCAAGGCATGCACGCGAGAGACTCGGAGATGGAGTCCGTGATGGAGATGAAGAACAGTGTTTTGGTGGTACCCGTTGGTCAGTGGCACAGGCTCAGGAGGAAACGCGTAGCAAAAGGTGCTAGAAAGGAGATGCGCCGTGGGTAGAATTTGGCCGAATTGAACAGGAGATGGGCTAGGGTGAGAAGATTAGGCCCGAAGGAAATTCCTAGATTTTAAATAGCTTTTCTAATTTAGAAATACCAGTAAATCCAAATAGCAAATGAAAAATAGCAAATGAACTCGAAAAAATTACAACAAAATCTGGAAAATATTTTCAAGCACAAAGAACTCAAATAAAATAGTTTTTGGTTTAATTGATGTTTAGATTAGTCACATTAAATTGTTTTGACATTTTAAATTCCATTTAAGCTTTGTTAATTCAAATAAAATTCGGTGAATTTTTCCCAAGGACTAAACTGCTCAAAGGATTTCGAAATTCAGAAAATTGGGATGTTACAAACCTCCCCCTTAAAGGAATCTCGACCCGAGATTCGGATAACTAGAGAACTCCCATGTTGCTTCACTTTCTAAGTGGTTGCTCCATCGAACTTTGCAAAAATGAACGGTCATACTCGTCAAATAGTCTACCACGTCCAAAATCTTGACTGGTTGTTCTTTGTAAGTAAGATCCTCTTTTAGCTCAATTGAATCCAAAGGGGTTTGTTCTGTTGGCACACATGCACTCCTAGTAGCGACTGTGGCAGTTCAAGCTGGTAAGCAACTTCTCCTCGATGCTTCACAATCCTGAAAGGACCGACATACATAGGGGTAAGCTTCCCTTTGGCATGAAACCTTCTGACACCTTTCAAAGGAGTAACTCGACGATAAACAAAATCCTCTGGTTCAAAGCTGAGATCACGACGACGATTATCAGTATAACTCTTCTGTCTAGACTAAGCTATCTTTAATCTTTCTCTAATCATAGAGACTTGGTCTTCTGCTTCCCGAATAATATCTAGTCCGAATACCAAACGTTTGACTGTTTCTGTCCAATTCAAAGGAGTTCTACAGGCACGACCATACAAAGCTTCAAATGATGACATTTGCAGACTAGCTTGATAATTGTTGTTGTACGAGAATTCTGCATAAGGCAAACTCTTATCCCAACTAGTAGCATGAGCTAGAGCACAAGCTCTCAATATGTCCTCCAACACTTGATTTACTCTTTTAGTTTGTCCATCTGTCTAAGGGTGACAAGCAGTACTAAAATTTAGATGAATCCCCAAAGCTTCATGCAAACTTTGCAAAAAAAAAAAACAGGAGGTGAACTAGGATCCTCGATCTGACACTATCTTCTTAGGCACACCATGCAAACTGACAATTCTTGACATATACCATTCTACAAGGTGATCTCCTGAGTAAGTGGTTTTGACTAGTAAGAAATGGTCAACTTTCGTCAACCGATCTACTATTACTCAAATGGAATCGTAACCCGATTGAGTCCTGGGTAAACCGATGAAAAAATCCATTACGATCTCTTCCCATTTCCACTTTGAGATTTTCAAGGGCTGTAACAGACCTGCTGGTCTCTGAAGTTCCGCTTTTACTTTCCGACACACGTCACATAGGGCAACAAACTCGCGACTTCTCACTTTAGATTTAGCCACCAAAATTTATTCTTAACATCTTGGTACATCTTCGTGCTTCTAGGTGAATATAATACTAATCATGAGCCTCCTTTAAAATTAGCTATCTCAAACCATCAACATCCGCACACAAATACATCCATTGATCCAAAGCGTATCCTGCATCCTTGGTGAAATCCTTGAATTTCTTCGCCATCTTGAGCCTAATACCTTTAATCATAGGATCATTTGGTTGGGCAAAGACGAATCTGCTTCCAAAGTAGACTGTATCTAAACCGCCATGAATCCTTCGCACAACTTCAAACTTTAACTTCAAATTCTCATGAAGTTCTCGAGCAATTATCTTTTAATTCCAAATCATTATAGTAGCTCTTACGACTTAAAGCATTTGCAACAATATTGGCTTTACCGGGATGGTTGTGAATTCCGATATTATAATCCTTTATTAACTCGAACCATCTTCCCTGCCTCATGTTTAGGTCAGAATGAATAAAAATATACTTCAAGCTCTTATGATCTGTATATATCTCACAACGATTACCAATAATATAATGACACTAAATTTCCAAGGCATGCGCAATGACAGCTAATTCCAAATCATGAGTAGGGTAATTTTCCTCATAAGGTCTCAATTGTCTCGATGCATAGGCAAGAACTCTTCTTTCTTGCTTCAAAATGCAACCTAATCCTTGACGCAACGCATCACAATAGATATCAAAATCCTTCCGAATATCGAGTAGAACTAGCACTGGTGCTGATGTCAAATGTTTGTTTAATTCTTGAAAACTTTCCTCACAATCTGGAGTCCAAGCAAACTTTCTCCTTCTTCAACAATTGTGTAAGAGGCTTAGCAACCGTCGAAAATCCTTCAATGAAACGATGATAATATCCTATTATTCCCAAGGAACTGCAAATTTGAGTTACTGTCTTGAGTGGCTCCCAATGTAATACTACTTTAACCTTACTGAGGTCAACTGCTACTCCTTTAGCTGTCATCACATGACCAAGGAAATCAACTTCTTGCTTCCAAAAATCACACTTGCTGAACTTAGCATACAACTGATGCTCTCTGAGTTTCTCCAGTATTGTTCTCAAGTGCTCAGCATGTTCTCTGTCTGTCTTGGAATAGACCAATATGTCATCGATGAACACTACCAAAAACTCGTCCAAATATTCCATGAAGACCTTATTCATCTTGTTCATGAAATATGCAGGGGCATCAGTCAGACCAAATGACATGACTAAGAACTCAGAATGTCTCAGATCACAGAGAAAAAGCCTTCGGCATATCCTTCAGACAAATTTTCAACTGATGGTACCCTAATCGCAGATTGATCTTTGAGAATACCCCGGCTCCTTTCATCTAGTCAAACAAATCATCAAGTCGGGGAAGTGGATACTTATTCTTGATGATAACCTTGTTAAGAACACGATAATTAATACACATTCTCATGCTTCTGTCTTTCTTTCTGACAAATAAGACTGACGCTCCCCAAGGCGATAAACTAGGTCTCACGAAACCTTTCTCAAGAAGTTCTCCAATCTATTTTTTCATTTGCACTAACTCATTGGCTAGCATCTGATAGGGTCTCTTAGAAATCAGTGTTGTTCCCAGCACTAAATCAATAACGAACTCAATGTCACGATCTGGTGGCATTCCCGGTAAATCTTCTGGAAAATCATTCAGATAATCTCTGACAATAGATATGTCCTCTAAAGAAATGGTCTTCAGACTATTGATTACTAGATGTCCATCACATACTGTAGTGGTTAGAAACTCCACTTTCTTTCCATCAGTACCTTTGATCATTACGGCTTTTCAGCCACAATCTAGCACAACTTTGTGCTTTGATAACCAGTCCATACCAAGTATGACATATAAAGTAGGAGTGTCTAAGACAATGAGGCTGGATAGAAACTCAACTCCAACAATAAGTAACTATAACGTCCCGTTTGTCCTAGAGTTCTTACCAGTTTTCAAAACCAAAAGGAACCATTCGGTTTATTGGTTTGCTCAAACTTAACTTGGAACTTTGTAAATATTGGAGGTTTAACTTGAACTAACTTAACCTCAACTAAGTTATAACATCCCAAAGTGATGTTACCAAAATAAAATAAAATAAAGTTATGATTTTAATTGGATTTTTCTAAAATTTGATGGAGTTTCACTGCTTGACGTGAGTTTCTGAAGTTTTCAAAGTCAAAATTTAAAATTTATTGGAAGTTCTTGAAGTTTCAGTTGGTTTGATCTGGAAAATAAAATTTAAATTAATTTCTAGAATTTTCTGAGTTTTTAAAAGCTTTTCCTAAATATTTTAAAGTCAAAACAATTTATTTTGCAAAATTAATAGCCAACTTTAAGTTGGAAATAATTTTATTAAGTCCAATATAACTCAGGGAATTTCTGTGAATTTTTCCATAATTTTTGGAGTATATTTTCTATTTTCTAAAAACCAAATGGAATTGTCTCGATTAAAATCAATTCATGAATCAATTTAAAATCTTAAAACCCTTTTGGGCCTAAACCTTCCGGCCCATTTCCCTATTCCCCTCCTCCCGGCCGGCTTGGCCCGCGCAACCGCCAGCACACTCGCCCGCTTCCCCTATCTCTCCCCACCGTCCGATTTAAATCGGACGGCAACCGCAATACCACGCCACCCCACCTCTCCCGCACCGTTGGATGCAAATCCAACGGCGCACGACCCTTCTTCCCCGCGCCTTCCTTCTTCCCCAAACTTCTCGCACGCCGCCGCCATTATCGCGCCATCGAAGCTCGTCTTCGCCGCGATTCTTGCCCCCATTCCGTATGTGAATATACGCGTTAAATTCCCCGTGTTCCGGCTTCCCCAAATCCAGCTTTTCCCATCTTGATCGTTCGCGCATTCACCGGAAAGGACCGATGACCGCCGAGATCTTCGTGCACGCGACCTCCCCCTCCCGAGCCCCTCCGACCCTACAAAAGGGAGCTCTGGGACCGCATCTCTCGTCTCAACCCAACCCCGTCATCCACGTCTCCCCTCTCTTTCTCTCTTGGCCGGAATTCGCCGGCGAAGAGCGTTGGCCGAAGCTCCTTCCGCCGCCGGTAGCGCCGCCGTGGAACTCCCCGGCCACTCCGCCTCCACCGCCGCACCACTCGCCGCGCGCAACCGCGCGCACCTTCTCTTGCCCCGGGAGCCTCCGGAACACCACCACCGCCGCTAGCCGAACCCCGTCGCCGCCAAAGACCTCGCCGCCGGCAACTCCGTCGCCACCAACCATCGCAAGGTAGCGATAACACTCCTTATCACGCCTCTACGCTTTGGCGCGACTCGCCGCAGTTGCCGCTGTCGGCCGCCCAAAACTCGCCGCCGGCCAGTGACGGGCTCGCCACCTCGCCACTCACGCCACGCCGCCGCCTTTGTCCATGTGGCGCACGCGCGGCGCCTCGCCATCGCCAAAGTCACGCCACGTAGCCGGGTCCACCGCACTCAGCCGCTTCGCCGGTGGAACCACCCACCGTGAGTCGTGTCAATGACGCTGGGGCCCATCGTCGAAATTCATTTTAATCGAGAATCCCAAGGCTGATGTCAGATTGCGCAATAAAAGGCTTTTTCTTTAGAAAATAAATCAAGAAAATCTGATTTTAGGTTTTATTTAGATTTAGAACTTCCCGGTTCGCTTCTCCCTCAAACGAACTCCGATTTCGTCGTTTCAAATTCCTAAATTCTTATAAAATCAAGATCTAGCCATATAAATCAAAATTATTTAATTTTGGGTTCATTTGACCAATAATTCCTTTAAACCCTAATTCATTATTTCATGTAAATTCAAACTTCTAAAATTCATATCTTTTGCATTTGAACTCCAAATTGGGTGGTTCAAGTTGCAACATCTTTATAAAATTATTATCTAGCTAACTAAACCAAAATATTTCTATTTGGAGTTAATTTGATCTGTCTTTTTGAATTTATTTGAATTTGAGTTGAATTTGTCGTATTTTCACGATTAGATTTCGACGACTTCGGAGAGTCAGATTTTGACGCTGTTGGAAGAGCTTATAAGAAGATTGATTTTGATTGTATGATCATCGTGATTGTACACCTGGAGAAAGTACTTGTGAGTACTAGGTGACCTGTTGAGGAAAACAACATCACCTCAGTACCAGATGATCTGTTAAGGAAAACAACATCACCGCAAGCAAGGCAAGTTATACCCTTGATCATATTGATCCTACTATTTTAAATTATTTATATTCTGTTTTAAATTATTACTGCATGCATATGTTTATACAATTATTTTAATTCCCTGTTTTAATTGCCTAGTTATTCCAATTTTCCTTATATGACCAATTTGAATGTTGAACGTGAATACCTTGTCACCATTAGGCAAAAATGGTATTAATCATATGCTTAGCCAATGCTTAGATCAAATCTTGTATTTGGGAAATTTTAGCCAAATCTTCCAAATTTGATTTAAATTGGGTCTATGGTATTGTTTTACCATAGAAGGTTTATAAAATGCTTTTACTTGGAAAATAAAATGAAAACGGGTTTGGACTTGGGCATAATGGATGTTTGGTGGGTGCATGTTCCTCGCATCGCTTAACTGTTAGGTTAAGGCCTGTGGTTATTCGAAAGTTGCCGCTAAGGACCGGCTTCGAGTGCATGATGCTACGCTATCAGACTACCACAAGTCCGTATGGGACAGATTTTTAAATAATTTATGATGTCTTAGTGTCATTTGTGCTACATTGTTGGTGTGGGTGTCTGACAGACAAGAGTCCCACCGGCGCAAGAGGGGCTCCTGAGGATGGTTAGTCCAATGGTAGCTAAACCTTAGCTGCATAAATACATTAAGACGAATATTTGTAAAGGCCTCGTGATAATTACTTAGTCGCACACCTTCTAAGTGTGTCGACGGACATTAAAAGTTGATTATCTCTTGTAGGTAAAGTTGTACAACCTCTGCAGAGTGTAAAACTATTCGAATAGCCGTGTCCACTGCACGGACATGCTAGCAGAAACTACTCAAAGTTAGGCTTTGGTTTTGTTTGGAAAAGACTTCTTCAAAACTGGTTTATCCAAATGGGAATTGGGCAGGAAGCCATGTGATAGGAGGGTATCCTTCACCATTCATGTGTGAATATTATCTGACTATAAAACTGAGAATTTATAAAATGATTTGAAGTATAAAATATCTGCTTTGGAACTTAGTACCGTGATTTAAAGAAAATACCGCTTATGCAAATAACCCTATAAGCCATCCTTTGTTACATCCATATATGCATATCATTCTCATACTTGACTGTGTAACTTGTAGCACGAAGTTGTGCTCATACTTGCTTTATGCAAATAAAATTTCAGAGGAGAAGGACTTCACTACAAGTGTGGATCGTGACAACCAGGCCGCTACCCTACCGATTGTTCGTGGCGCATCACCGACTCCACTACTTCTTCATCGTCTTTGTGTTTATTTAATATTGCCTGTAAGGCTATCTTGTAATCAACTCGTTGTTTATTAATAAACGTTAGCGCTTATGGTTGTGTTATCACATTTGTTTATCGTGTGAGCTAGCCACCGATCATGGGACTAGTTCGCTTATGCACGTAAGATCCGGGATGTTACTCCTGTCCGACATAAGTCCAGCTTGGTTTGTGCTCTTTGTTCGCTGGAGTTCTTTGTGTTCTTTGGCCTTTAGTTCCCTTCTTTGTTTGCTCAGGTGTCCTCACCTAGTTTTTCCTCTCTTGAACCTCCTTTGTTAGATCTTGACCGCCAGACCTCCTTGTTAGATCTTGACCATCGTGACCTCCCTTGTTAGATCTTGGCCGTTAAGACCCCTTTCCTTTCTAACCCCTCTCCGCTGGACTTCCCTCTCCTTTGGACCACCCCATGGTCTTTTTGCAAAGACCACCTTTGCAGTTGAGACCCCCTTGTGGTCAAGACCTCTCGTGTAACGTCCCGTTTGTCTTAGATTTCTTGCCAGATTTCAAAACCTAAAAAGGAACCATTCGATTTGTTGTTTTTGCTTAAGCTTAATCTGGAACCTTTGAAAAACCGGAGGTTTAACTTGAATTAACTTAACTACAACTAAAGCCTTTTAGCTCTTGTGCATCGCGGAGTTCCTTGTCGTTTTTGGCTTTTGGCCCTTTCTTTTGTTTGCCTTATGTGCCCTTTAGCCTAGTTTTCCTTTTTCTCAGACTCTCCTCTTGGACCAACTCCTCTTATTCCTTGACTCGCCTTTGAAGATCTTGACCGCCAAGACTTCCCTTCAAGATCTTGACCATCAGACCTCCCTTTGTAGATCTTGACACCAAGACCTCCTTGTACCATTTTCCCTTGAGTTCCTTAGCCTTGACCTCTTTTCCGGTCTCCGCTGCTAGATCCTCTACCCTCCGAATCTTATTCGTTGAGACCCTTTGTATCGACTGTCGGGACCTGCATTACGACTCGGAACCCTCGTGTATACCGCACTAGTCCAGATCACGCTAGTGCACACAGGTTAACATAGGTAAATATCGATCCACACAAACGATAAATAAAGTAAACGATTAGTTTGAATAACAAATAAGGGTTTTGACCTTATGGTCGAGTTTACACTTATTAACACGCAGGCTAACAGAGAATAAAACAAAGAATGAACGGAAATAACTTCAACAGAGATCCCACCAATTCACCACATGCAACCGATCGATCCGCACCTTAACGATCAACAACCTTCGCGAACTCCTCCTCAAAGCAAAGCGGACTCCTCCTCTTCAGTAGGTTTGAGCACAAGTTTTACAACAAGCGTGAGTACACAACCGCATTTCGCAAATCATACCACGTAATGCAATGTATAGATGCAGCTTATTCCAAAGAAAAGGCTTCGTGGTTCTTTTGCATAAAAGCAACATTTGCAATTGAATACGAATAATAGATTGAAAGCATAATTCAAAATAAATGGACAATATTAATTTAACAGCTTGTTTTCACAAAGACACATAGCCTAAACAAATTATTTCACATAGCCATATGATTGAGGTCACACACTCCCATCCCAACATTTTATGAAAATCTACCCTCGTGTGAAATCCCCGAGCATGTCCATGATCATGACGCGCTATTCGAATAGATTGATTTAACACTGCAGAGGTTGTACACTTTACCCACAAGATACAACTAGTGTAGCAAGCACTAATCATAACAAAACGGTTCGTAAACTTCATCTCAACATTGACACTCCCGATGTGCTTACAAACCGCTATGCCAACCCAAACGGTGCTTTGGCATAACACACACCACCGACAGGAAGCGCGAACCGCCCCACGATGCAACCACTAAGTAGTCACACCTCCACCGTCACACACACCTAACCTATCCACCGAACATCAATGCCGAATCCATAACTTACTAAGTTAGGCCCGCCTCATACCGTGCATGTGGTCGACAAGAAGGCTCGGCCAATGGCGCACAAAGTTAAGCCCTTAATTGACCAAGGCAAGACTTCCATGTTCTAACTAAGTCACAAAGATTATCATTTCCATCACAAAGCCCACCATATCACACAGCCTTCCACCACTTGCCTCGCCTAAATCCTTACCACCCAGCTTGGTTTTAGTGCAACACATGCCATCCACAAAGTAATAGCACACAAGACACACGCTTTATCACATAGTTCCATAGTCACTTAGTCACATTTAATAATTGCAACTTTCATGAGATGTGAGACTCAGAGCATGGCTAAGCAATTGTACTGATCTAACCAACCCACGCTGGTGCTATAATAATACCAACTAATAACCAATCTAGGGTGACAAGGAAATTATGACGCACAAGGCCAAGGTGTGATAACAAATTTGGATAATAACTATACCCAAAGCATTTAAATAAATAATTAAAATAGAATGCAATACTTTGAAGTAAAGTAATTTGAAAACTGGGTTCAAGATGATCAAAGGTATGACTTGCCTTGAAAAGGTCTATGTACTGGTCTTGATCTTGGGGTGCTCCTTCTTCCACAAAATTCCCGATGAAACGACGCCTACTGCAAAACTAAACAAAAACAAAAAAATAACAGAGGCAAAACAAGCTCCAAAAATTAAATAAAAATCTCAGATAAATAGAGCCTGAATTTAGATAAATTTAGAAATTTGAATGGGCTCAATCGGAGTTAGGATGCAAAAGTTATGAGCTCTGGAAGATTGAATCTAAAAAGAAACCCTAATTTGATTTTTCGAATTTCCAATTATTTCTCTAAAGAAAATCGGATTATTGCACAATGCCGACGCAACAAGGAGTTTCGGGAATTAAAAGAAATAAAAAGAATATACTGACATGTGGGACACACATGTCAGTGACATGGCTCACGGTAGACCAAGTCTACCGAGCCGATTAAATTTGGGACCGGTGGACCATGCCACACACGTGCTGATGAGGCAGCCACACATGCGACACGTAGGCACGAGGGCTGAGGTGGCGACGAGGTGGCGCTGACGTGGCTACAGCGAAGGCGGCGGCGCTCGGGAACCGAGGGTCCCGGCGAACGGTGGCGATTCACCGGCGGTGAGTGGTACCGACGGACGGGGGTGGCACGAGGAACTCGTAGGTGTGCTCACCGTGGTCGGGACGCTCGTATGCGCCGGCGCGAGCGTTAAGGGCGCGAGGGCTACTGTGCTCGACGGTCGGTGCTCCGTGACGCCCGGCGAAACGGCGCCACCAAGGTGAAGCGCAGCCGCGCGATGCCGGCGGAGACCACGGCTCGAGCGCCCGCTGGCGCGAAGAGCTCGCCGGAGTTGGCGGCGGCAGATCGCTCGAGCTCCTACGGCGCTAGGGTTTGGCGCGAGGCAAAGGCGGCCGCGGAGGGGCGCGAGGCCGAGGGCTACCTCCCCTTTATACCGGAGGCTGGAGAGTCTGTGGCATGAACGCCAAAAAGGGATAGCACGGCGCGTGAATCTCAACAGATTCGAGACGACGATGACGTGGCGGGTGGGTCCCACCCGCCGGCGCTAGGGCTCAGCGCGGCACGCGCGTAAACGACACGCCACGAAATGCACTCAAGGATCTCGACCGCCATCCTAGATCGAACAACCCAAAATCGATGGAACATTCTGACACCGACTCGATCGTGGCACATCCAAATGCTCATCCTCGATCGAATGGTGGAGAACAAGCAGTGGCGCTAAGGAAAGAGAAAAGGAGAGACCGACATGCGGGCCCGCATGTCGCTTGAGGCGGCGCACACGCGGCGAGCTGGTCACACATGGAGATGGGCCAAGGAAAGAGATTCTACCGAGAGGATTTTCTGAGATTTTAATAGTTTTTTCTATTTTAGAAAATACCAGAAATTCAAATAAGCAATAGAAAATAGCAAATGTACTCATAAAAATTCTAAAAAAATTTAGAAAATATATCTGAGCACATAGAACCCAAATAAAATAGTTTTGGCTAATGTTCATGTTGGGATTATTCACATTAAATATTTTTATTAGAAAGTCTAATATTAAGCTTTTGAATTTAAAATCAAATAAATCCAAATGGTGAATTTTCTCCTACTAACTATTAAAAGATTTTTAAACTCGTAAAATTGGGATGTTACAACCTCCTTTAAGTCTAGGTCCTATGTGCACTTTTCTCTCCCTAGACCCTTCGATCCTAATCGTGGCTCCGATTTGTTGCGCCTTTTCCTTTTGTCCCGACCTCCTTCTTCTCTTACAGCTTGTACACCCTCGCAGGTTATAAACTATTTGAATAGCCTCGCCCTAGGTTATGGACACGCTTAGTTAGGTTTTGCAAGAGTTAGACTATTACATTTTGATAAAACTTGAAATGTGGTGGTACGAATGGAAAATTTGTATATTGTTGTGATGGCTAGGTTAGTCACCTCTAGAATTGTTAAATATGTTATTACTGTTTTCATGTTATTTTAACAATTAAAAATATGATTTGATAAAGTGCCTTCAATCTATTACAATATTGCAAATGAAATGTTGCTTTAGCCAAAATAAGCCATATAGCCTTTTCCATTGATTAAGTTTGCATGTAGCTATGTATAGGTTTGTTAATCGAAGTCTCATGAGTACAATTTTGTACTCAGTTACATTGTTTAAATTGTTGCAAAGGAGATTAACCCCCAAGGGGTTGATCAGCGTGAGACTGACTTCGACTTTGACGACTAGCTTGGCGGCCCGGACGGTTGCCTTGTGGATAAGGGGCAAACCAGTCGGCTTTTGTTTATTGGCATCTTATGGCATATGCTTCCGCTGCAATATTAGTACTCTGTCTTGTGTTTAGCCTTTCGGCTCTTTTGTAAAAGTCTAAGTGTATGTTGAACTCATTGTAAATTATAAAGACTCGGTATTGTAATAACTGTTGTATGGACTTGATGCTATATTTTGTGAGGGGTATGTGTACCGCTGTTCTGGGAGGTACATAATATCCTGAGAGTCGGGTTATCTGATTCGGGATGCTAGGACCAATTAGAAGGTTAAGCATTTCGAGTTAAATACCCCGGGTTCTCACAGAAGTTGCTATCAGAGCCATACTGGCTGTAGAAACCCCTAGCTTGGTCGTTAGTAGGATATTTTTGGAAAACTTGGTTTAAAAATATCAAATGGTTTATGAAAACTTAAGTAAGTTATCAGATTTTACTCCTTACCTATCTTAGATTGCTCATTTTACCTTGTTCTTGTCAAGTTTTTGAAAAAAATTGTTTCCTCTCATCTTCTTTCAAAAGATAGTTGTTACCATTTAAATTCGGTTTTGGGGATTCAATGAGAGTTGTAATATGAATTTTTGGCTGTTCTTTGGTGAAGATTAGAAGCATTTGGAGTGGAAAACTCACTGAGCGTGGTTACAAAATCTAGACAGAAGCACTTAGTTCTTTTGTTAGGCTAATAATAAGAGGAAAATTGAACTAAAACTCATGGGAATGAAAGGGTAAGATGTGATATTAGATGGCTAGTGCCTAATGCACCCTTAGATGGTTTTTACCATGACCCTTAGATGCAATAGAACTCGAGTTGTATTCTGATTTTTTTTCTCAACCGATTGCTCGTTCATTCAATACGAGTTAGTCATGCCGAGAAATTGATCCCATATCTTATGAGTTTTGCATTGGATCTGATGACTTTTTACTAATGTTTGGAGTTTTATTCTTGTTAAATAATTGTTTGCTTATGGTAGGGTGATATCGCTATCTGTCTTAGCAATTTTTCTTCCTTAGCTGCTGTCCTTCGCACTTGGTGTTCGGTGTTGTTTCTAACCCTATTTGTCGAAATAGGATGGCTGGACGACCCGTAGTGGGCAAGGTCAGCAAGCTGGCAATGATGAAGAGCTTCTGGCTCCGCCTACTATGGCTGAGGTGCTCCTTCAAATTGAGCAGAATCGAATGGATCAGACAAGGATTCCGGAGGTTATCGCGCGGAATACCTTCGCTCCTTCTGGTGCCTCTGGATCTGGAGGAGGTGGTGGCCAACAACAGCGGGGAGGACTCTCTGAGTTCCTTCACACGCGGCCACCGACTTTCTCCCGATCGGAAGATCCTCAACGCAGATTTACTAGCTTCATCTCGCTGAGAGGAAGTTGGACGTTGCTTAGTGCCGTGATCATGAGAAGGCACTCTTCGCCTCATTAACTTCGCGCGCGCTTTCATGGTGGGAGAACTTCTCGCCATGCAACCCGCCGCCGAGCCGTTACTTGGGAGGAGTTCCGCATCGCCTCCGATGGACTCATATGCCCGCCGCTTGATGAAGCTCAAGAAGAAGGAGTTTTTACGCCAAGCAACAAGACAAGTCGATCATGGAGTACCTCCATGAATTCAACCATCTCTCTCGCTATGCTCCTAAGGAGGTGTCCTCGATGCTACTAAGCAGAGAAGTTCATGGATAGCTTGTCCGAGGAGCTGCAAGACAAGCTATCTATTGTCGGCTTCCCCGACTTCCAGACATTGGTTGACAATGCCATTGTCGCTGAGTACAAGGGAAGGGTGTTGAGCGAGTCCCGCAAGCGCAAGTGGGAGGTCCAGAAATCAGCAAGGGCCAACCTTCCCCGTCCTCAGGCTCCACCACCACCGAGGCCACTGGTGCCTATACCTCACCCTCTTAGAGGCCGTGTTTCAGCCACGTGCACCTACGGGACAGTAAGGTGGTCTATGCAATCCCGCTGCTGAGGTCACTTGCTTTTTCTGCAACAACAAGGGCCACTATGCAAATTCTGCCCTAAAAGACCGAGCGCCACTCGCCTAATCCAGGCAAGTGCAAGGACAAGGACGTGGTCATCCCCAGCTTAGAAGGTGGCCCAACAATTCCGTAAGGTTGCAAGCGGTCAAGTCAACCATATCTCGCTAAGGAAGCGCAGAGGCACCCGACATCGTGTTGGGTACGCTTCTTGTCAACTCTCATCCCGCTACCGCTTTGTTCAATTCGAGCTTCATTCCTTTACATCAAAGTCTTTCACCGCACTTGGTTATTTTCAAATTGTTCCTATGCATGTTCCTTTGGTTATTCACTTCGGGTCAAAATGAGAGCTGAAAATGAGTGTCGGGTGTCTCTATTGACATCGAAGGAGTGGGATTTTTGGCCAATCTTATTCTCCTCAATTTAGCAAGTTTGGATGTAATACATGGCATAGAATAGCTGTCCCAACACTGGGACAAATCGATTATGCCAAGAAATTCATCTCCTCACAAGTCCCTCCTGCTCAAGTTGGAATTTCACGAACCGCAAGAACCGCACCTTTTCGCGCTTAGCTAAGCCGCTCTAGAAATTCATGAAGTCCCAGGTGTGTGACTTCACCGATATATTTTCCAAGAATTGCCCGGGATGCCTCCAAATAAACATCGACTCGCCATCGAAGTTGCTGCCCTACATCACCCCGATTTCAAAGAGGCCATACCGGATGCCTCCAAATGAATTAGCAGAATTGAAGAAGCAACTTGGTGAGGTATAGGAGAAGGGTTTCATTCGCCCTAGCTCATCTCTGTGGGGCTGCCCAGCAATCTTTGTGAAAATAAGGACAAGACTCTGCGGATGTGCGCCGACATCAGCCCACCAATGGAGTGATGAAGAACAAGTACCGCTGCCTCTGATTGATGACCTTTTCGATCAATTGACTAGAGCTCGGTATTCTCCAAGATTGACTTGAGATTAGGCTATCACCAAGTCAGGATCAGATCTGAAGATATTCCAAAGACGACTTTCTCTACTCGCATCGATCGCACGAGTACACCGTCATGTCTTTCGCTTGACGAATGCTCCCGCCTTTTCATGAGTCTTATGAATACGGTGTTCACGAGTATTTGGACAAGTTTGTGGTGGTCTTCATAGATGATATCCTCATCTACTCAAGAATGATGAAGAGCATGCCCAACACCGGGTTAGTGTTGGAGAAGTCTGCGGAGCACCGCTATACGCAAAATTCAGTAAGTGTGAGTTCGTTGGAAGAAGTGGCATTCTTGGGTCATGTTCTTTCAAGGGGAGGCATAGCCATGGATCCCAAAGAAGATCAATGATGTGCTCTCCTAGGGTCACCCAAGTCAGAATCGATGTGAGAAGTTTTCTTGGTTTAGCGGCATACTATCGCCGCTTATCAAGAACTTTTCCAAGATCGCAAGCCAATGACGGAGTTTCTCAAGAAGGACAAGAAATTTTTGTGGTCCGCTGATTGCGAGAAGAGTTTTTAAGAACTCAAGAAGACATTGACCATAGCTCCACTCTCGTTCTTCCGATGTCCACCGGAGTTTCGATATTTATTATGATGTGTCTCGCCAAGGACTTGATGTGTTCTTATGCAAGAAGGCAAGGCGTAGCCTCACGATCAAGACAATTGAGACCTCATGAGCTCAATTATCCAACCCATGACTTAGAACTAGCCGTAGTGGTCCATGCACTAAAGCTTTGGCGACATTACCTCATCGTAATCGCTATAAGTATTTTCGGATCACAAAAGTTTAAAGTATTTGTTCACCCAACCGATCTGAACCTTAGACAAAGAAGATGGTTGGAGTTGATTAAAGATTACGACATGGGTCTCCGATATCATCCAGCAAGGCTAATGTCGCGCCGACGCTCAATGAAAGGTTCATTACAATATCTTGATGCTCAGGAGCAAGAACCTACCCTTCATGAAGAATTTTAGCGCTCAACTTGGGAGTGGTCAAGCGTGGTTTCTCGCCGCCATGGTTATGCAATCCACCTTGGAAGACCAGATCAAGGCTACTTAGCAATTGAACGAAGGGTGCAATCAATCAAGCAAAACATCAAGAACGGGATAGTCAAGTGTTTCTCATAAGATGACCATGGTGTTGTGTGGTTCTGACAAAGGCCTTATTGTCCCAAAGTCATGGAATTGCGTAACTTGATCCTCCATGAAGCCCATGATTCTCCTTTGTCCGCTCATCCGGCCACGAAGATGTATCAAGATCTCCAGATAGATTCGTGGACCCGAATGAAGCGAGATCGCAAGGTTCGTGGTCGAGTGCGACGTATGTTGTCGCGGTGAAGCTTGAACATCAATGTCCAATGTATGCTTCACCTTTGCCGCACTCGTATCGGAAGTGGATACCGATCGGTATGGATTTTATCACTAGTCTGCCTCGAACTTCCAAGAAGAATGATTCCATCTGTGTTGACATCGATCGTTTGGTGAAGGTAGCTCATTTCCCGCCAAGACGGACTAATCTCGCAGTGAGTCTGGTGGACTCTACACTTCTCGTGATCGCAGCTTACATGGTGTACCAAGACGATCATTTCATATCGCGCGCTCTTCACCACCGATTTTGGAAAAGTTTACAAGAATCTATGGGGACTCACCTTCCTTTACCACGCAGCACCATCCACAAACAAGAGGCCAAACCGAAAGAGTCAATCAAGTTTTGGAATACATGCTCCATGCTTGTGTTCTCTCATATGGAAAGAATTTGGAGAAATGTATGTCGCTTGTCGAAGTTCTCTTATAACAACAGCTTTCAAGCTAGTCTCTGCATGGCACCATTTGAGGCCTTATACGGAGAAGGTGTAGAACGCGTTGAATTGGTCCGAGACCGCAAAAGGTCATTCTTGGCCCATACTCGATCAAAGAGGACGAAAGTCAAGTTCTGCTGATTCAAGACCGCTTGCGCACGCCCGCTTCTCGACAAAAGAGCTATGCAGCATCGACGCCGTCGCGAGTTGAGTTTTGAAGCAAATGACTTTGTTTATCTCAAAGTCACCTTTGAAGGGAAATCAACGGTTCGCATTAAAGGAAAATTAGCTCTTCGATATGTTGACCTACCGTATCAACGAAGAAAGGAGTCAGAAGGAGCCGTGGCCTACAAGTTAGACTTGCTCGCCGACTTTCAAGGGTGCACGATGTGTTTCGCGTGTCTAAGTTGAAGAAATTCCTTCGTGTTCCAACCCAGCAAGCTCCTTTGGAAGGTCTTGATGTACAAGAAGATCTAACCTACCGCGAACGTCCAATTCGCATCCTTGAAGAAGCTGAACGGAATATAAGGAATAGTGTAATCAAATTTCTTAAAGTTCAGTGGTCAAATCATACCAAGGATGAAGCAACTTGGGAATGGGAGGATCGCCACGCGGACTACCCGCTCTTCTTTTCGAGTGACGTAATCTCGTGACGAGATTCTTATAAGGGGATTTGTAACAACCCAAAACTAGGGTTTGTGTTTCAAATGTATAAAAGTATGGAAGTTTAAAACTTTTGTTGTATCTCATGATCATGCTCTTGGTTTTCTAGAACTTGTGCACAATGTTAAAAATTTTGAAGCTCAGATCAAAATTCCTTTGAAAATTCAAACTTTTAACTTGAATTCAAGTTTCGCTTGAATTTCAGAAAATGTATGTATAAAAGTTTCTAAAATAATTTATTCAAATACTAGATTATTTATATTATATTAATAAAAATTTTCCCAAATTTCTAGAAGTTATTTTGACTTCTTCAAAATTCAAATCAAATCATTAATGCAGATTTGAAAGTAAATTAATCCTGACAAATTTTAGTATGGGCGGTCTCATCGCGAGACGAAAGCGCGATGACATCCTCCATCGTGGGCATCGCTGCCTTCCTCTTCTTGCTATGCTGTTTCTTCCGAAAAACACCCACACGATCGTCTACGACAAATGTGACCACTACTCTTGAGGCGATGGGTTCGGTTGGGAGGGTCGCATAAATCTCCAACGCCGATTGGCTTCCTCGATGGTGATCTTCCTCACCTTGGAGGGTGCATCGATTGTCCTCATTTTACTACCCGAGCGGGATACAAAAATTGAAGAAGATCAACAAAAGTGGATCCTACGATTGCTACATGTGAGGAATTGTTTTACTTGAAATCAACATGAAAACTATCCCAAAAAATGCTCTAAAAATATGGAGGAAGAAATCACCCCAAGATATCTAGAAATTATGAAAATTAGGTAAATTACTGTTCAAAACCCTAGAAAACTCCACTTAATGAGAGAAGAAGCAATCCAAAACAAAAGAAACAACCTATTCCCTAACTTTAAAAGCGGATGGGTCGAGGGTGCTAAAACAAAGATCGCTTTGCACCGGGACCTTGATTTTTCATTCCTTTGAGGGTTGAGCGCACTGAAAGAGAAATATGATTTGTTATAGTGCGGGAAACGGCTCGACGATGCCCCACGCACATAATATATGTGACTTTCGTGCCATTCAAAAAAAGGAAAACTCACAATGCAAACTCTCGATGCACCTCTCTAGAACATTGATCCGATCATGCTTCACCCACTCGGACCCATCCGACTTAGTGCTTTTTCACAACAACAATTCTCTCGCACATTTGACTCACCTAGATTAATCTGCTCACATTTAACTTAAACTCTTCCTTCTAAGGAGAATTGATCCTGCCAAGCCCCAAAGGTACATATATTTGTAGAAATTGTCGACCCATGCTTCGGTGACCCAAATCATCCGACTCACATTGAATTTCCAACATACATTCTCTCTAGAAAATTGTTCACTCTTGGTCCTACTTACTAAGATTATCCAACTTGCAATCGAATTTTCCCGAATAACAGCTCTAAAACTTTGCAACTTCGTAATCATCGCAATTTCACTTGGCTTCCCGACAAGATATAAGCTAGAGAGATCTAGTGTGCACCACAACTAGCTACCCAACCTCATCAAGCTAAAGCTACTATCCTTGAACCCACCTTAATAGTACAACCAAAGAGAAAACAAAACCTATCACTAAAATGATCTATATCCAACACCTCAGATCATTTCTAGTCATAAGTTCCTTAATCTTTCACAAACTTTATGTTTTGCCATCATTTGCATATTTGGGGTTCCATGAATGCTAAGAACAACCCAATGCAATCATAACCTAAATTAACTCAAATTTACTCAAAACAAAGTTAGTCTTGACAATTTTGAGTCATTAATCACCAAAACACTAACACTTCAAAATTGGGGCCTAGATGCTTATATGTGACACTGCTAAAACCCTAGCCGCCACCTCCACCTGAGCCACCTTAAAACCCTAGCCATGCACGCAGGTGCTAGCACACTGACACACGTCGTTCCACCCCTGGATGTATGGACTTCGATAGAGGCATTGTTGTGATCACAATGTTGATCGGGGAGGATCGCTAGAAGGAGATAGTCGGATCGTGAAGATCATCGGCCAATGCTAGGAAGGTGATCTATCGCTCGTGAAGACGATCAACTACTAAGTACATTGGACGACCAACTACTTCGACTATACGATGCGTGCTTCATTGGACAGGGCTGCTCCAACTCTTCTTTTTACTACACAGCATGTCCAGTGGTAACGATCCATGATCTCTTACTCGAATGGATTCCTAGTTTACGCGATAGATTTTTTGCACCGCTTAACCTCACCAGACATTAAACTCGAACTCTTGGTGTTAGCCGAGAAGAATGTTACTTGAGTGTTTTGTTTTGGCCTATCGCTTGTTTCTGCGCTTAGAATCATAGACTGATCTAAAGTGAGTCTCGCAAGGAATGAGATAGACTGAAGTGAATGCTGCTATTTGAAGTGAAACTCTGCAAAGGATCTATACTTTGTCTCCAAATAACCGTCTACGCTTGGATTTATTCTTTGTTTATTAATAACTATGCATGCTTTCGAATGTTCTCTCCATTGCACGATACGACGCCACAAGGCACACCAAATGGTCTACTTGGGATAAGAACAACATGATGCCCACTCGAATCGTAAGCGTAATGCCCCACTAGCCCATGGGACCAGGAGCCATAGCTCAAGCGTAGGGGAGGGGCGTGGGTGGTGTCATGCGGTAGTGGAGGCGGAGGGGAGGGGGTGAGGCGCGGCCGACGGTTTTGGAGAGGATCGACTCGAGATCGAGGGGGTGTAACATCCCAAATTTTGTCTTTTTCAAAAATTTATTTCAAATTAATTAATTCAAAGTGTTGGACTTGTTTGAAAGCTTATTCCAAGGCCCACACAATGGGTATGGCCCCAACTTCGTAAGACGATCGTCGCTACCGCTATGACCGAAACAATGTGACGGGTTTAAGTTAGGTTTTTTGTGTGTTTTTGGTCTTAGCCGAATTAGAGTTTGATTCGGGTGTAGCCGCCCTAGGCGTATGCGTGAGTCGTGGAGGGCGCCTTAAGTACCCTTGCCCTCCATTGTATCCATCGCACTGGGCTTAGATTGAAACATAGCTATTGCTTGTTCTTTCGACACCGAGTTCATGCGAGGACTTTGAGAGAGAATTAGGCGATCGATTGTTTTGTTCTCGCAATCCGTGGTCAAACCGCTGCTCCATTGGGAATTGGGACTTGGCGCTCGCTGCTCGTGGTCTCGCGACTAACAACTACCCGGGTGTTTTGGGCGATTCAAGAGTTGAGGGTTCGTGCATTGGCGCGAGTGTTCACTAGCGACATCGCCTACTTCGCATCAACTATCCACGGTTCCTCACCGAGAAGATCGGGTCCCCCGTATCATGTGGTATCGATTCTAGGTTTACTTAGTGAGAACTTCTTTACCCGTAGTTATATTCGTTTTCTTTCCTATCGCCCAATAAACCAAAAATTGCAATACCAAAACCGTAGTTTAATCTATTTCTTGTGCGCTTAGTTAAGTTTTCATCCATTAGAGTTTTGTTTTAGTGCTGATCCTTGTGTTTCCATTGTGTAGCTTAATCTTTGTTTAAAATTGCCGATTGAACTCCTCAATTAGCACCCAAAATCGTAATCAAACGGAGTTGTTTCCTTATCCGAACTCCTTGGTGGGACTAGCGTCCGTATCAACCTCTAGCTCAAACACAATCCGAGTCCAATTGCTCCATCTTGTGTTTCGGCCACGACATCATCACCGGCTGAACCACATTTGGTATCTTTTATATATCCTTTCATCTTGAGACTAACTATTGATATTGCTTTGGTCGCTCATTGAACTTTGTTTACACTTTGTCGAATTGTGGACATTACGCAAACACCGAGTAGCACAAAATACATTCGACCAATGAAAGAAGAGAGAAGTAAGAGCAAAAGGCCAGATTTAGAAAGAGCCGCAGATAAAAAAAGCTAACTTTTGCATATGACCTCCGACGAGCGCTTGATCCGTTGGAAAGGAAACGGGAAAATAGATCCAAAAAAAAGAAGTCTGGGAAATCTGGGGATTTTAGATCCGCGTAAGCACTCGGGCATATGCGCAGCGACTTCGACCCCAAAAAAGGTCGTTTAGGGCCTCAAAACGGGCCCGCAAACCGAGAAAAATCAAGTTTCTCGACTCGCCAAAATTGACACGCACCTCTACAAGTGATTCTAAGGATTCCGTGAAGACGGCATCCTTTTCCGAGTTGATCCGCGCCTATTTTGGGTCAAGCACAGCATCGGTCATAGTTTCAGCTTTGTGTTTTTCAATTTTCTTTGAGCAATCTTGTGCCTTAGTATATTTTGTTGCAATTGGCTAACGTCTATCCTTATACTTGGTGCAAAACGAGCTTGTTTTCTCTCTATTTCCGTTTGAGCTCATTCCTTTGTTTGCATTAAGTCTCATTTATCTTTGCGCAGCGCTTATACACTTCGCTTAAACCTATTGGATCAAGACATAGGTAAAATACTCTAGCTTGGATCATTACTTAGCTTTACAATACCTTGAATATCGATTGCATAGGATATACACATACCGCCCAAGCTCCACTTACACCCATTTGTGTACTCCTGCTCTTGGTTACGCCATACATTACTGTGTTAAGGTCGTCACGTCACAATCGCCGATTTGCCGCCCTTGATTCACTTTGGAACGTAAGCTTGTCTTGTTTTCGTAATGTGAGTTGCGAGCGTATTAGAGAGAGCTTTTGTTTTACTAACTCGTATATAACCTCGCTTTCTTGTTTGTGAGTTGTTGCCATGTCGTCACGAGGAGGATCCACCTAATCCGAGGCGCTTGCACGCGGACAGAGTACACTGCTGCGCGAGATGCTACAAAACAACTTCATGATGGTGACAATGGCGCGGCGTGATGAGCTCGGGAAGTTCGCATCGATCAACATCGGATCAACACTCGGGAGGAGGTCACACACCGCGCATTTACCATCAATAATAACTCTCCGGAGCTACGCGCCATGTTCGCACAACACAACCTACGGGGTGCGCAGCCGATGACACGAGTGTGCACGCCCTCCGACCGCTTTGCACAATGAGACCGAGGAGGAGCGTGTTATTCGTGGTGGATGAGGAGCGACGACATCGACAGCGCTGCCGCATGGTGGTGCCGCCAAACGCCGGATGGCCGCCGCCGCGACGCCTCAGCACATGGGCGTGGCCGAGGCAACGACGCCGTGGTGGAGGTGCACCATAGGGTGTCCACGAGGAGGTGTGCATCGCACCTCGTAGTCGGGTTGATGAGGTCGAGCAATGGGATGACGATTTCCGCCGATGACGATGACCGACAGCGCCACCACCGCAACAATGTGCGCGCCCTCGACACGACGACGCCGACGATTTTGTCGCTAAGCCCAAGTTTAATCTTCCTATATTTTCGTGTGGTACAGATGTGGAACAATACCTCACATGGGAGCTGAAAGTTGATAAGTTATTTCGGATGAACAATTACTCCAATGAGAAGAAGTCGCTATTTGCGCCCAATGGCTTGATGATTATGCCACACATTGGTGGGAGCAGTTCATCCGTAGCGCATGGAGCGCCATGAGTTGCCGACATCACCGGGAGCAGATGAAGCAAAGACTTATGGCACGCTTTGTACTCGCCACTACAAGCGCCACTATTTGAGAAGTTAACAGTGGTGCGATAAGGTATGAAATCAATGATGAATATCATAAGAAAATGGAGACTATCATGATACATGCAGATGTCCGTGAGAATGAAGAATGCATCATGGCGAGATTTCTAGTCGGCATGAATTATGTCGTCAAACGCATTGTCAATCACCATCCCTATAATGATATGATTGAGTTTCGCACCAAGCACGCGGCCGAGCGACAAGTGATTGAAGACGCATGGTTCGCCGCCTGCTCACGTTCTTCACCACCCAGACACCATATAACAAAGAACCGCCAAACAAGAGCACTCCGCCGGAACAACCGCGATGCGCAGCCCGCAAGTAAGAAGTCGAGAGTACACCATCACAGTACGCCAACTCGCGGCACGCCGCTAGTGCGCCTCGCCTATGGGGTCAACAGCCGCTCATGTGACATTATTTGCCACAAGTGCAAGGGCGTTGGTCATTTTCGTGAGGGACCGCCAAATGTCGAACTATGCTTATCACGAGGATGGCGGTTATGTTTCACTAGTGATGACGAAGTCGCTCGATGCGCAGCCGCGCTTGCACACCGATGACATAGAACAATGTGAGTGTGATCCCAGTTTCCTAACACCGAGCAAGATTCCATTGTTTGCACACCCAAGGTGCTTAGTGTGATGCCATCGCACACTCAACAGCGCGTGCAATTTATTTTAGACTTGGGCAAAACTTGATAAGGGTAAGGTGTGCAAAGTGATTATTGATGGTGGAGTTGTCATAACTTGGCCGCAAGGATATGTGTCATAAGTTGGGTTTGAAGTACTTGCCGCACTCCACGCCCTTATCATGTGCAATGGTTGAGCGACAAAGAGGAAGTGAAGGTGAACTATATGGTGCGTGTGACGCTTTCTATTGGGAAGTACACCAACACCGTGGATCGCGATGTTGTGCCTATGACGGTGTGTCACTTGCTCTGGGACAGCCATGGCAATATGACCGCTCATTGCTCACGATGGGCGACAAATCGCTACACATTTCGATGGAACAATATGGATATCATCTTGAAGCCGCTTACACCGCAAATGATTGTGAATTCTTCAATGCGTAAAATTGAGATGCACGTTGAGGCGGCAAAGAGCGAGAGAAGAATTTAGTGATGTTGGCCACCAAATCGAGATGAGAGACTTCGCGAGATCCCAATTTGGTGCACTTTGTACCGTCAGATAAAGACACCTTGCTTTCGACTAACGACTTAACTCTCTTCCTAGTGGTGTTGCTTCGCTTTGCAGACTTCAACGACGCTCTTTCCCGACGAGGTACCACTGGCTACCACCAACTGTGGGATAGAACATAAGATCGACTTGATTCCGTGAGCGCCGCCGCCGAACCGACCACCGCATCGCACCAATCCCGAGGAAACAAAGGAAATTCGTAAACAAGTACAAGAGCTCTCCAAAGGGTATGTACGTGAAAGCTTAAGCCCTTGTGCCGTTCTCGTTATTTTAGTTCCTAAGAAATATGGTTCATGGCGTATGTGCATAGATTGTCGAGCGATTAATAATATCACATTCGATATCGCCATCCTATACCTCGCTTGGATGATATGCTAGACGAATTGAGTGGTGTTGTTATTTTCTAAGATAGATTTATGCAGTGGTTACCATCAAATTAGGATGCATGAAGGGGATGAGTGGAAAACAGATTTAAAACAAAATTTGGGTTGTATGAGTGGTTAGTCATGCCTTTTGGTTTAACTAATGCACCTAGTACATTCATGCGCTTAATGAATCATGTTTTAAGGCATTTCATTGGTAAATTTGTGGTTGTGTACTTTGATGATATTCTGATTTACAGTCGCACTAAATCTGAACACATAGACCATCTTAGACACGCTTTACAAGTTTTACGTGAGGCTAGGTTATTTGGTAACTTAGAAAAGTGCACTTTTTGCAAAGATCGTGTCATCTTTTGGGCTATGTTATTTCGCACAGGAGTTGAAGTAGATGAGTCTAAAATTGAAACGATTAAAAATTGGCCAACTCCCGTGAACGTAAGTCGATTAGGAGCTTTCATGGTCTCGCGGTTTTTATCGGCGCCAGAAGGATTTTAGCACCGCCGCTACCCTTTGAATGAACTTACTAAAAGGGTGTTGAATTTGTGTGGGTGGTAGCGCAAGACAATGCTTTTGCTGAACTTAAGAAACGCTTGATCAAGCATCGTTGTCGGTTTTACCCGATTTCACTAAAAATTGAAATTGAGTGTGATGCTAGTGGATTGGGTATTGGCGGTGTTTTAATGCAAGAGGGTAGACCGTAGCTTATTTTAGTGAGAAACCGAATGGTGCTCAATTGAATTATCCGGTCTATGACAAAGAGCTTTATGCGTTAGTGTGTGCGTTAGAAACTTGGCAACACTATATATGGCCTAAAGAGTTTATTATTCATTCGATCATGAGGCAATGAAGTATTTAAAAGGCCAAGCAAATCTGAACCAGAATTCATTGAGTCATTTCACATTGTGAAATACAAGAAGGAAAGGAAAATGTGGTAGCCGATGCTCTTTCTAGGAAAAGTGTGCTTTAACTCAATTAGGAGTGCAAGTTCCTGGTTTAGAGAGTTTATGATTTATATGCTTATGACCATGATTTTTCCGTCCTTACGCACACTGCAAAGAGGGAAAAGGTGGGATAAATTTCACATCCATGATGGGTTTTGTTTCGCACTAACAAATTATGCGCCCGAATCTTCCGTGCGCTTGCTATTACCGCAGAATCACATGCGTGGATTGATGGGACATTTTGGACGTGAGAAAACGTTGTCTATGCCGAGTGATCACTTTTATTGGCCTAAGATGAGGCGAGATGTGGAGAGGTATGTGCAATGATGCATTACTTGTCACAAAGCTAAATCGGTTGAATCCACACGTTTGTATACCCTCTACATGTTCCCAATGCACCGTGGGAGGATATTAGTATGGATTTTGTTTTAGGACCGCCTAGAACTAAGAGGGAAGTGATTCTGCTTTTTGTCGTTGTGGATCGCTTTTCAAGATGGCACACTTTATTCCATGCCACAAGAGCGACGATGCGCCGTGATATTGCTAACTTATTTTTCAGTGGAGATCGTGAGGCTACATGGCATGCCACGCACTATTGTGTCGATCGCGACGTGAAGTTCATGAGCTACTCGAAGACGCTTTGGGGTAAACGGGCACGGTTGTTATTCAAAGACAACTTGTCATCCCCAAACCGATGGTCAAACGGAGGTGGTGAACCGCACACTTTCGATGCTACTCCGACCATGATCAAGAAGAATCGCGCGAGTGGGAGGATTGTTTGCCGCACGTGGAATTCGCTTATAATCGTCGTGCACTCCACTACGCAGCTTGTGTCCTTTGAGGTGGTGTATGGCTTCAAACCCTTTACGCCGCTTGATTTTGCCGCGCCAAGTCAACACCGTGTTCATATGGAGGCGTCCAAGCGAGCTGAATATGTGAAAAAATTGCATCTCAAAACAAAAGAAGAGATAGAGCGCAAGGTTAAGTCCTATGCTGAGAAGGCGAACAAGAAGAGGAAGAAGATGATTTTTCAACCAGGTGATTTGGTTTGGGTACACTACCGCAAGGATCGTTTCCCAGAACGCCGCAAGTCCAAATTGCTGCCGCGAGGTGATGGGCCTTTCAAGGTGCTTGCGAAGATCAACGACAATGCCTACAAGAAAGAGCTTTCGGCGATGACTATGGCGTGAGCTCTACGCTCAATATCGCGATTTATCACCTTCTTTGGTGGTGATTTATCTCAGCGCCGAGGACGACACTTTTCAAGAGGGTGAGGATGATGAGGGCATCCCTAACACCGATACATCTTTCCTATTGGTGGTCACACACATACCGAGATGGACGCCATAAGTGAAGCTACAATAATACAAGTGTATGCATGTTGGTCCACCGACTAGAGCAAGAGCTAAACTTCTAAATCAACAGTGCTTTTGTTTCTTAATGAATCTTCTATTTTCATTGATGAGAATTGGGTACAACCTCATACAAATATTTTGTGCATTCTCAGGTTTGAACATTGTGAAGCCTTTGGAACCGAGAGGGAGGAGAGGGAGGCCGGAGCCAAAGCAATGGAGGAGAAGCTCACGTGGGTCAAGCAAGAGGAGAAAAGCCCAAGAATTCAAGCCCAATTGATCTTCCACAAGTCCAACCGAATTCATCTCGAATCAACTCGTAATTCAATTGATTCGTTCGGGACAGCCCAACAGGCCTGTAATAAAAAGGCCATAACTTTTACATACGGAGTCCAATTGGGGTGTTCTTGGACTTGTTTGAAAGCTTATTCCAAGGCCCACACAATGGGTATGGCCCCAACTTCAGAAGACGTACAGTCGCGCCGCTATGACCGAAAAAATGTGACGGGTTTAAGTTAGGTTTTTTGTGTGTTTTTGGGTCTTAGCCGAATTAGAGTTTGATTCGGCGTGTGTAGCCGGTCCTAGGCCGTGCGTGAGTCGTGGAGGGCGCCTTAAGTACCCTTGCCCCTCCATTGTATCCATCAGACCAGTTTATGCATAAGATTGAAACATAGCTATTGCTTGTTCTTTCGACACCAGAGTTCATGCGAGGACTTTGAGAGAGAATTAGGCGATCGATTGTTTTGTTCTCGCAATCCGTGGTCAAGCGCTGCTCCATTGGGAATTGGGACTTGGCGCTCATTGCTTGTGGTCTCGCGACAAACAACTACCCGTGTGTTTTGGGCGATTCAAGAGTTGAGGGTTCGTGCATTGGCGCGAGTGTTCAATTAGCGACATCGCCTACTTCGCATCAACTATTCACGGTTGCCATCGAGAAGATCGGTCTCCCGTATCACTCTCTCTCTACTCGCCTAGCTTGAGCCGCCGCTCTGGTGCGCCATGCGCCACGCCATTCATGTTGTCTTCAAGTCTCGCCATCACCACGCTCATCAATGCCTCTGTTACCACAACCCATTGTTAGTGCATTGCCATTTTGATAGTTTCCAAACAGAGCCATGAATGGCACTAACGTTCGTAATCGCAGCCAAGTCGATTCAAACTCCATCCGAATCTATAAATGGAAGTCACAGCACCACCTTCACCCCTTCACACCTCGCTACTCCCAAAGCCACCGGAGCTTCATTGCACCAAAATCGCCATCTTCCCGAGCGCCGGCCGCCACTCCGCTGTCGGTTCTCGCCGCTCCGGTGACAATTTCAAACCCCGAACTATGTCACATCGTGTTCCCGAGCCCCATGATCATTTCCCCTCAATCAATTTCATTTTTTTGTTGCAGTTTATTGCCACGTCATTTCTTCCAAAAGGCCAAAATCTCCTCCATCGCCGATCTCTTTCTTTAGTGAATTTCACAATTGGACCACGCCATCACCGCTCCGAAGATCCTCTACCTATCCTCACCTTGGTTCACCGATTCATCGCCATGGAGGGCCACCACCGCCGCCACCTTCTCCCCGCCGCAGTCGCCATTGCCGCGCCGCCGCCACTTCCTCTGCACCGCATTCTCGCATGGCTATGTGCTACCACCACCGCATCGCCATCGCCCCGCGGCCTGCACGCAGATCGCCACCACTACCTACACGTAGGGGACCCACCGATTCCATTTTTGTGGACACCCGCCCCGTGCCACCTAGGGCTCCTCTGCTTTACTTTGTTCTGCTGTGCTCTTTGTGTTGTTCACATTGAGTCAATGACACTCATGCCCCACATGTCATTCACTATCTCTTTCTCTCTTTCTTTCACTAGCATGTGGGTCCAAGAAGTCATGCATCAGATTGTTGCTATGTAAAAATTAGAAGAGTATATTCCCTATAATATTCCTCTCTCTTCCATTTTTTAGGATTTTCTTTCCAACAAATCTTTCTGATGCTCGTTCTCCTTCATACGACCTCTAATTTCATCGATTCTTATTTCCTAAATTCAATATCTCTATTGATACAAATTTTATAATTTATAATTTTTATTTGTTTTCTTGTTATTTATTTTGTCTCGATTCACGCAGATAGAGTTCGACGCGTCGACACCCGCATTTGGACCAACTGCACGTGTTAACCTCCAATTTCGATGAAGGCAGTTTCCTTTGAACATTTTGTACCTATGATTTTTAAATATTATTTTCAGTTTTAAGGTATTACGCATTGCTATTTCACATAAAATGTTGAGTTCAAATTGTAGATTTGTTAGTTAGACCTTAAATTGATAATTGTCTTCCTTTGATAATTGTTGTACTTATACCTTTGTAACCCTAGCATATTAATTCTGGAATATTGATCACAATATTATGGAATAGTTAAACACGGTAGGATTGCTTAGACATGCTTTTCGGTTTTGATCAACCTTTGAGGGAAAACCCATTATTACCTGTTATGCTATAGTTTAGAAAATGTATGACATTAGGTAATGTCAGTAATTGGAAAATAAATAAAATGGTCGAAAATTGTTTAGATTAGGGTGAGTGGCATGAGTTTTGACTATCTTTCCTTGGTCGATTAAGAACCGATGCTTGTGTCTATTCAAACCGAGCAATACTGTACAACCACATGTCCTAAATGGGAAGGACCTGGCTGACTAATTTACTAAGTCCAGACATTTAGCCCGTATGCTGTAGATGGTAGGCATTACCTAGGTAGTGCAGACGTTGGTAATTGACGTCTATGCCTGTTGGGGCTTGCATCGGATGATAGTAATTGACGTCCATGTTCGGGCAAGTTATCCCCCACAACGGTGAGCTCCGGGTCGATGATAAATGACATCCATGATATGGGGTTGAGCTCATCGGGTGGGCTAATGTTAGGATAAAGTATTGTAAAATTTGTGTGAGAATCGCTTAGTCGCACGCGTAAGGAAGAGTGTTATGGCCAACATTACAAGTCGATTATCTCGTGTGGGTCAAGCCATACAACCTCTACAGAGTATAAAACTATTCGAATAGTCGTGCCTACCACAAAGGCGGGCATGGTGCATTTTCACATGGTAGATTTCAGTTTTATTTTCAAAGAATTATTTTAGGAATATGGGAGTATTTGGAACTCTTGGATTGTTGTTCTAGCAGTTAGAGCCAGTTGGGCAGCTAGAGCCCTACTCATAAAAACATGACGGATAGAGCCTCAATACTAGTGACTGGTAGCTAGAACCTTCACTAGAGAATTAAATCATTTTAATTATTTAATCTTCATTTGTCAATTGCACTTTAAGAAAAATGTTTAAATTTAAAATATTACTTTGTACAAAAGAACCCTATAAGCCCAATTGTTAAAACTATGTATATGCATATTTTTTCAAGACTCGCGGAGTACTTTATGTACTCCCATGCTACACTCAAAACAAATCTTTGAAGTCTTCAATGATGCCGAGGACGACTACGACTTCTATGCCTGCGGGTTTGACGAAGGACATCTGGAGTACTAGGCTGCGCTTCCCAGTCGAATACTAGTGGGTGATTCGATGGGCCACCTCAGAGTTTCTTTATTTTTGTTTCCATTGCTGTGAGATTCAAGGTCTTTTGACCTCTTTTATAATAAGTGGTCATAAGGTCGATACTCAATTATTTATTAATGTTATTCTATGACTCGAACTTATTATCAATGATGTTTCCACTGTTTGCACTAGCTACTAATCTGGGACTGGTGCAAAAATACATAGAGGGATTGGATTCAGAAATATGGTCTCGACAAGGGGTTTGTTTCGGGTGGGGGCGATGGTCGATTGGGGCATGATGATCGATCGATCGATAGGTGCAAAGGCAGTGGGAAACATGACATGTCAATGTGGCCTAGCTCGCTACTCGTGTGTTTGCCTCGGTCCGCCGGATTGAGAAATGGCGCCACACACATCCACCGGACCCTACTTGGACGGTTGTGTCTAGGTTCGACGCAAGCACTACAAAGAGTCAGAAACGGTGATACAAATTATCTGTGTTATTCGACACCCTATCGAATACGGTTTAGATTTTTCATCCGATTAATAATTTGTTCCTATTTAAATTGTATTTGTGAAATAGTATATGCATGTAAATATAGTATAGATTTCCATTGGAATTGTTATATTATCCAAGCTATTCGTATTCATTATCGAATTAGACACAAGAATATACATATCGCGCGCTTCTTCACCACCGATTTTGGAAAAGTTTACAAGAATCTATGGGGACTCACCTTTCCTTTACCACAACAGCACTCATCCACAAACAAGAGGCCAAACCGAAAGAGTCAATCAAGTTTTGGAATACATGCTCCATGCTTGTGTTCTCTCATATGGAAAGAATTTGGAGAAATGTCCGCTGCTTGTCGAGTTCTCTTATAACAACAAACTTTCAAGCTAGTCTCAGATGACACCATTTGAGGCCTTATACGGAGAAGGTGTAGAACCGCGTTGAATTGGTCCGAGACCGCAAAGGTCATTCTTGGCCCATACTGATCAAAGAGGACGAAAGTCAAGTTCGGTTGATTCAAGACCGCTTGCACGCTCCGCCTCGACAAAAGAGCTATGCATCGACGCCGTCGCGAGTTGAGTTTTGAAGCAAATGACTTTGTTTATCTCAAAGTCACCTTTGAAGGGAAATCAACGGTTCGCATTAAAGGAAAATTAGCTCTTCGATATGTTGGACCTACCGTATCAACGAAGAAAGGAGTCAGAAGGAGCCGTGGCCTACAAGTTAGACTTGCCTCGCTGCACTTTCAAGGGTGCACGATGTGTTTCAGCGTGTCTAAGTTGAAGAAATTCCTTCGTGTTCCAACCCAAAGAAGCTCCTTTGGAAGGTCTTGATGTACAAGAAGATCTAACCTACCGCTGAACGCCCAATTCGATCCTTGAAGAAGTCGAACGGAAGATAAGGAATAGTGTAATCAAATTTCTTAAAGTTCAGTGGTCAAATCATACCAAGGATGAAGCAACTTGGGAATGGGAGGATCGCCACGCGGACTACCCGCTCTTCTTTTCGAGTGACGTAATCTCGTGACGAGATTCTTATAAGTGGGGATTTGTAACAACCCAAAACTAGGGTTTGTGTTTCAAATGTATAAAAGTATGGAAGTTTAAAACTTTTGTTGTATCTCATGATCATGCTCTTGGTTTTCTAGAACTTGTGCACAATGTTAAAACTTTGAAGCTCAGATCAAAATTCCTTTGAAAATTCAAACTTTTAACTTGAATTCAAGTTTCGCTTGAATTTCAAAAATGTATGTATAAAAGTTTCTAAAAATAATTTATTCAAATACTAGATTATTTATATTATATTAATAAAAATTTCCCAAATTTCTAGAAGTTATTTTGACTTCTTCAAAATTCAAATCAAATCATTAATGCAGATTTGAAAGTAAATTAATCCTGACAAATTTTAGTATGGGCGGTCTCATCGCGAGACGAAAGCGCGATGACATCCTCCATCGTGGGCATCGCTGCCTTCCTCTTCTTGCTATGTTGTTTCTTCCGAAAAACACCCACACGATCGTCTACGACAAATGTGACCACTACTCTTGAGGCGATGGGTTCGGGTTGGGAGGGGTCGCAATAAATCTCCAACGCCGATTGGCTTCCCTCGATGGTGATCTTCCTCACCTTGGAGGGTGCATCGCCGGTTGTCCTCATTTTACTACCCGGAGCGGGGATACAAAAAATTGAAGAAGATCAACAAAAAGTGGATCCTACGAATTGCTACATGTGAGGAATTGTTTTACTTGAAATCTGAACATGAAAAACTATCCCAAAAAATGCTCTAAAAAATATGGAGGAAGAAATCACCCCAGTATATCTAGAAATTATGAAAAATTAGGGGTAAATTACTGTTCAAAACCCTAGAAAACTCCACTTAATGAGAGAAGAAGCAATCCAAAACAAAAGAAACAACCTATTCCCTAACTTTTAAAAGTGATGGGTCGAGGGTGCTAAAACAAAGATCGCTTTGCACCGGGACCTTGATTTTTTCATTCCTTTGAGGGTTGAGCTACTGAAAGAGAAATATGATTTGTTATAGTGCGGGAAACGGTTTTGACGATGTGCCCCACGCACATAATATATGTGACTTTCGTGCCATTCAAAAAAAGGAAAACTCACAATGCAAACTCTCGATGCACCTCTCTAGAACATTGATCCGATCATGCTTCACCCACTCGGACCCATCCGACTTAGTGCTTTTTCACAATAACAATTCTCTGCACATTTGACTCACATAGATTAATCGCTCACATTTAACTTAAACTCTTCCCTTCTAAGGAGAATTGATCCTGCCAAGCCCCAAAGGTACATATATTTGTAGAAATTGTCTGACCCATGCTTCGGGTGACCCAAATCATCCGACTCACATTGAATTTCCAACATACATTCTCTCTAGAAAATTGCTCCGACTCTTGGTCCGGCCTACTAAGATTATCCAACTTGCACTGAATTTTCCGAATAACATCTAAAACTTTGCAACTTCTGTAATCATCGCAATTTCACTTGGCTTCCGACAAGATATAAGCTAGAGAGATCTAGTGTGCACCACAACTAGCTACCCAACCTCATCAAGCTAAAGCTACTATCCTTGAACCCACCTTAATAGTACAACCAAAGAGAAAACAAAACCTATCACTAAAATGATCTATATCCAACACCTCAGATCATTTCTAGTCATAAGTTCCTTAATCTTTCACAAACTTTATGTTTTGCCATCATTTGCATATTTGGGGTTCCATGAATGCTAAGAACAACCCAATGCAATCATAACCTAAATTAACTCAAATTTACTCAAAACAAAGTTAGTCTTGACAATTTTGAGTCATTAATCACCAAAACACTAACACTTCAAAATTGGGGCCTAGATGCTTATATGTGACACTGCTAAAACCCTAGCCGCCACCTCCACCTGAGCCACCTTAAAACCCTAGCCATGCACGCAGGTGCTAGCACACTGACACACGCTGCTCCACCCCGGATGTATGGACTTGATAGAGGCATTGTTGTGATCACAATGTTGATCGGGAGGATCGCTGAAGGAGATAGTCGGATCGTGAAGATCATCGCCAATGCTAGGAAGGTGATCTATCGCCGTGAAGACGATCAACTACTAAGTACATTGACGACCAACTACTTCGACTATACGATGCGTGCTTCATTGGATGTGGCGCTCCAACTCTTCTTTTACTACACAAAGATGTCCAAAGTGGTAACGATCCATGATCTCTTACTCGAATGGATTCCTAGTTTACGCTGATAGATTTTTTGCACCGCTTAACTCTACCAGTATTACTAAACTCGAACTCTTGGTGTTAATGAGAAGAATGTTACTTGAGTGTTTTGTTTTGGCCTATCGCTTGTTTCTCGCGCTTAGAATCATAGACCGATCTAAAGTGAGTCCGCAAGGAATGAGATAGATCAAGTGAATGTCGCTATTTGAAGTGAAACTCGCAGGATCTATACTTTGTCTCCAAATAACCGCTCACGCTTGGATTTATTCTTTGTTTATTAATAACTATGCATGCTTTCAATGTTCTCTCCATTGCACGATACGACGCCACAAGGCACACCAAATGGTCTACTTGGGATAAGAACAACATGATGCCCACTCAATCGTAGCGTAATGCCCCACTAGCCCATGGGACTGTGGAGCCATAGCTCGCGTAGGGAGGGGGCGGGGTGGTGTCATGCGGCAGTGGAGGCGAGGGAGGGGTGAGGCGCGCCGACGGTTTTGGAGAGGATCGACTGAGATCGAGGTGTAACATCCCAAATTTTGTCTTTTTCAAAAATTTATTTCAAATTAATTAATTCAAAGTGTTGGACTTATTTTGGAGTTTTTCCGTTCATTTAAATTTCAAATCTGTAATTCAAATCTAAATTCTATTTTCAAATCAATTCAGATGCAAACTTCAGTCAAAATTCAAATTCAAATTTGACCTTGAATCTCCCTCTCGCAATTTGTTTTTGGGCCTAAATCCATTTCTTTTCTCACCCGACCCATTTGTTTTTCCCTTTTTCTCTTTCTTCTTTCTTCTTTCTTTCGTTCCTTGCTCTCTGATGAGGGCATCCCTAACACTAATACATCTTTCCCTATTGGTGGTCACGCACATACTGAGATGGACGCCATAAGTGAAGCTACAAATAATACAAGTGCGTATGCATGTTGGTCCACCACTAGAGCAAGAGCTAAACTTCTAAATCAACAGTGCTTTTGTTTTAATGAATCTTCTATTTTCATTGATGAGAATTGGGTACTACTCATCCAAATGTTTTGTGCATTCTCGTTTGAACATTGTGAAGCCTTTGGAACCAGAGGAGGAGAGGGAGGCCGAGCCAAAGCAATGGAGGAGAAGCTCACGGGTCAAGCAAGAGGAGAAAAGCCCTAGAATTCAAGCCCACCTGGATCTTCCACAAGTCCAACCGAATTCATCTCGAATCAACTCTGCAATTCAACCTGAATTCGGGACAGCCCAACAGCCTGTAATAAAAGGCCATAACTTTTACATACGGAGTCCGATTGGGGTGTTCTTGGACTTGTTTGAAAGCTATTCCAAGGCCCACACAATGGGTATGGCCCCAACTTCAGAAGACGCACTGTCGCGCCGCTATGACCGAAACAATGTGACGGGTTTGTTAGGTTTTTTGTGTGTTTTGGGTCTTAGCCGAATTAGAGTTTGATTCGGTGTGTAGCCGCCCTAGGTCGTATGCGTGAGTCGTGGAGGGCGCCTTAAGTACCCTTGCCCTCCATTGTATCCATCGCACTGGGCTTTAGATTGAAACATAGCTATTGCTTGTTCTTTCGACACCGAGTTCATGCGAGGACTTTGAGAGAGAATTAGGCGATCGATTGTTTTGTTCTCGCAATCCGTGGTCAAACCGCTGCTCCATTGGGAATTGGGACTTGGCGCTCGCCGCTCGTGGTCTCGCGACTAACAACTACCCTGTGTTTTGGGCGATTCAAGAGTTGAGGGTTCGTGCATTGGCGCGAGTGTTCACTAGCGACATCGCCTACTTCGCATCAACTATCCACGGTTCCTCACCGAGAAGATCGGTCTCCCGTATCATGTGGTATCGATTCTAGGTTTACTTAGTGAGAACTTCTTTACCCGTAGTTATATTCGCTTTCTTTCCTATCGCCCAATAAACCAAAATTGCAATACCAAAACCGTAGTTTAACTCTATTTCTGTGCGCTTAGTTAAGTTTTCATCCATTAGAGTTTTGTTTTAGTGCTGATCCTTGTGTTTCCATTGTGTAGCTTAATCTTTGTCGTAAAATTGCCGATTGAACTCCTCAATTAGTACCCAAAATCAGAATCCAAACGGAGTTGTTTCCTTATCCGAACTCCTTGGTGGGACTAGCGTCAGACAACCTCTAGCTCAAACACAATCCGAGTCCAATTGCTCCATCTTGTGTTTCGCCACGACATCATCACCTACGAACCACATTTGGTATCTTTTATATATCCTTTCATCTTGAGACTAACTATTGATATTGCTTTGGGTCGCTTCATTGAACTTTGTTTACACTTTGTCGAATTGTGACATTACGCAAACACGAGTAGCACAAAATACATTCACCAATGAAAGAAGAGAGAAGAAGAGCAAAAGGCACCGTGATTTAGAAAGAGCCGCAGATAAAAAAAGCTAACTTTTGCATATGACCTCCGACGGAGCGCTTCTTGATCCGTTGGAAAGGAAACGGAAAATAGATCCAAAAAGAAGTCCGGGAAATGGGATTTTAGATCCGCGTAAGCACTCGGCATATGCGCAGCGACTTCGACCCCAAAAGGTCGCTTAGGCCTCAAAACGGCCCGCAAACCGAGAAAATTCAAGTTTCGTAATTCGCCAAAATTGACATGCACTTCTACAAGTGATTCTAAGGATTCCCTGAAGACGCATCCTTTTCCGAGTTGATCCGCGCCTATTTTAATGCTACAAGATCGGGTCATAGTTTCAGCCAGTGTTTTTCAATTTTCTTTGAGCAATCTTGTGCCTTAGTATATTTTGTTGCAATTGGCTAACGTCTATCCTTATACTTGGTGCAAAACGAGCTTGTTTTCTCTATTTCCGCTTGAGCTCATTCCTTTGTTTGCATTAAGTCTCATTTATCTTTTGCAGCGCTTATACACTTCGCTTAAACCTATTGGATCAAGACATAGGTAAAATACTCTAGCTTGGATCATTACTTAGCTTTACAATACCTTAAATATCGATTGCATAGGATATACACATACCCGCCCAAGCTCCACTTACACCCATTTGTGTACTCCTTGCTCTTGGTTACGCCATACATTACTGTGTTAAGGTCGTCACGTCACAATCGCCGATTTGCCGCCCTTGATTCACTTTGGAACCGTAAGCTTGTCTTGTTTTCGTAATGCTGAGTTGCGAGCGACAGAGAGAGCTTTTGTTTTACTAACTCGTATATAACCTCGCTTCTTGTTTGTGAGTTGTTGCCATGTCGTCACGAGGAGGATCCACCTAATCCGAGGCGCCTACACGCGGGACAGAGTACACTGCTGCGCGAGATGCTACAAAACAACTTCATGATGGTGACAATGGCGGCGTGATGAGCTCGGGAAGTTCGATCGATCAACATCGGATCAACACCTCGGGAGGAGGTCACACACCGCGCACGCCATCAATAACAATCTCCTCGAGCAACGTGCTGCGTTTGCACAACACACCCACGGGGTGCGCGTAAGCCGATGACACGAGTGTGCACGCCCTCCACCGCTTTTGCACAATGAGACCGAGGAGGAGCGTATATTCGTGTGGATGAGGAGCGACGACATCGACAGCGCTGCCGCATGGTGGTGCCGCCAACGCCGGATGGCCGCCGCACGCCTCAGCACATGGGCGTGGCCGAGGCAACGACGCCGTGGTGGAGGTGCACCATAGGGTGTCCACGAGGAGGTGTGCATCGTGCACCTCGTAGCCGGGTTGATGAGGTCGAGCAATGGGATGACGATTTCCGCCGATGACGATGACCGATAGCCGCCACCACCGCAACAATGTGCGCCCTCGACACGACGACGCCGACGATTTTGTCGCTAAGCCCAAGTTTAATCTTCCTATATTTTCAGTGGTACAGATGTGGAACAATACCTCACATGGGAGCCGAAAGTTGATAAGTTATTTCGATGAACAATTACTCCAATGAGAAGAAGTCGCTACTTGCGCCCAATGGCTTGATGATTATGCCACACATTGGTGGGAGTAGCTCATCCGTAGCGCATGGAGCGCCATGAGTTGCCGACATCACCGGGAGCGATGAAGCAAAGACTTGCGGGCACGCTTTGTACCTCGCCACTACAAGCGCCACTATTTGAGAAGTTAATGTGGTCGCGATAAGGTATGAAATCAATGATGAATATCATAAGGAAATGGAGACTATCATGATACATGCAGATGTCCGTGAGAATGAAGAATGCACTCATGGCGAGATTTCTAGTCGGCATGAATTATGTCACAAACTCATTGTCAATCACCATCCCTATAATGATATGATTGAGTTGTCGCACCAAGCACGCCAAGCCGAGCGACAAGTGATTGAAGACGCATGGTTCGCAGCCCGCTCACGCTTTTCACCACCCAGACAGCCATATAACAAGAAGACCGCCAAACAAGAGCACTGCCGGAACACCCGCGATGCGCAGCCCGCAAGTAAGAAGTCGAGAGTACACCATCACAGTACGCCAACTCGCGCACCCGCCGCTAGTGCGCTCGCCTATGGGGTCAACAGCCGCTCACGTGACATTATTTGCCACAAGTGCAAGGGCGTTGGTCATTTTCGCGAGGGACCGCCAAATGTCGTAACTATGCTTATCACAGAGGATGGCGGTTATGTTTCACTAGTGATGACGAAGTCGCCGATGCGCAGCTGCCTTGCACATCGATGACATAGAACAATGTGAGTGCGATCCGAGTTTCCTAACACCGAGCAAGATTCCATTGTTTGCACACCCAAGGTGCTTAGTGTGATGCCATCGCCACACTCAACAATGTGCAATTTATTTTAGACTTGGGCAAAACTTGATAAGGGTAAGGTGTGCAAAGTGATTATTGATGGTGGAGTTGTCATAACTTGGCCAGCAAGGATATGTGTCATAAGTTGGTTTGAAGTACTTGCCGCACTCCACGCCCTTATCATGTGCAATGGTTGAGCGACAAAGAAGAAGTGAAGGTGAACTATATGGTGCGTGTGACGCTTATTGGGAAGTACACCGACATCGTGGATCGCGATGTTGTGCCTATGACGGTGTGTCACTTGCTCTTGGGACACCATGGCAATATGACCGCTCGCTGCTCATGATGGGCGACAAATCACTACACATTTCGATGGAACAATATGGATATCATCTTGAAGCCGCTTACATCGCAAATGCATTGTGAATTCTTCAATGCGTAAAATTGAGATGCACGCTGAGGCCGGCAAAGAGCGAGAGAAGAATTTAGTGATGTTGGCCACCAAATCGAGATGAGAGACTTCGCGAGATCCCAATTTGGTGCACTTTGTATCGTTGTATAAAGACACCTTGCTTTCGACTAACGACTTAACTTCTCTTCCTAGTGGTGTTGCTTCTGCTTTGCAGACTTCAATGACGCTCTTTCCCGACGCAGGTACCACTGGCTACCACCAACTGTGGGATAGAACATAAGATCGACTTGATTCCGTGAGCGCGCGCGAACCGACCACCGCATCGCACCAATCCCGAGGAAACAAAGGAAATTCAGTAAACAAGTACAAGAGCTTCTTCCAAAGGGTATGTACGGAAAGCTTAAGCCCTCAGCTGTTCTCGTTATTTTAGTTCCTAAGAAAGATGGTTCATGGCGATGTGCGAGATTGTCGAGCGATTAATAATATCACACTGATATCGCCATCCTATACCTCGCTAGATGATATGCTAGACGAATTGAGTGGTGTTGTTATTTTCTAAGATAGATTTATGCAGTGGTTACCATCAAATTAGGATGCATGAAGGGGATGAGTGGAAAACAGATTTAAAACAAAATTTGGGTTGTATGAGTGGTTAGTCATGCCTTTGGTTTAACTAATGCACCTAGTACATTCATGCGCTTAATGAATCATGTTTTAAGGCATTTCATTGGTAAATTCGTGGTTGTGTACTTTGATGATATTCTGATTTACAGTTGCACTAAATCTGAACACATAGACCATCTTAGACACGTTTTACAAGTTTTACGTGAGGCTAGGTTATTTGGTAACTTAGAAAAGTGCACTTTTTGCAAAGATCGTGTCATCTTTTGGGCTATGTTATTTCGCATGTGGAGTTGAAGTAGATGAGTCTAAAATTGAAACGATTAAAAATTGGCCAACTCCTCGTGAACGTAAGTCGATTAGAGCTTTCATGGTCTCGCCGTTTTTATCTACGCTTTGTGAAGGATTTTAGCACCGCCGCTACCCTTTGAATGAACTTACTAAAAAGGGTGTTGAATTTGTGTGGGTGGTAGCGCAAGACAATGCTTTTGTCGAACTTAAGAAACGCTTGATCAAGCATCGCTGTCGGTTTTACTCGATTTCACTAAAAATTGAAATTGAGTGTGATGCTAGTGGATTGGGTATTGGCGGTGTTTTAATGCAAGAGGGTAGACCGTAGCTTATTTTAGTGAGAAACCGAATGGTGCTCAATTGAATTATCCGGTCTATGACAAAGAGCTTTATGCGTTAGTGCGCATGCTAGAAACTTGGCAACACTATTTATGGCCTAAAGAGTTTATTATTCATTCCGATCATGAGGCAATGAAGTATTTAAAAGGCCAACAAATCTGAACCGAGAATTCATTGAGTCATTTCACATTGTGAAATACAAGAAGGGAAAGGAAAATGTGGTAGTTGATGCTCTTTCTAGGAAAAGTGTGCTTTAACTCAATTAGGAGTGCAAGTTCCTGGTTTAGAGAGTTTGCGTGATTTATATGCTTATGACCATGATTTTTCCGTTCTTACGACATTGCAAAGAGGGAAAAGGTCGGGATAAATTTCACATCCATGATGGGTTTTGTTTCGCACTAACAAATTATGCCCAATCTTCCCGTATGCTTGCTATTACCGCAGAATCACATGCGTGGATTGATGGGACATTTTGGACGTAAGAAAACGTTGTCTATGCCGAGTGATCACTTTTATTGGCCTAAGATGAGGCGAGATGTGGAGAGGTATGTGCAATGATGCATTACTTGTCACAAAGCGAAATCGGTTGAATCCACACGGTTTGTATACCTCTACATGTTCCCAATGCACCGTGGAGGATATTAGTATGGATTTTGTTTTAGGACCGCCTAGAACTAAGAGGGGAAGTGATTCGCTTTTGTCGCTAGGATCGCTTTTCAAGATGGCACACTTTATTCCATGCCACAAGAGCGACGGCGCGCCGCGTATTGCTAACTTATTTTTCAGGAGATCGTGAGGCTACATGGCATGCCACGCACTATTGTGTCGATCGCGACGTGAAGTTCATGGGCTACTCGAAGACGCTTTAGTAAACCGCACGGTTGTTATTCAAAGACAACTTGTCATCCCCAAACCGATGGTCAAACGGAGGTGGTGAACCGCACACTTTCGATGCTACTCCGACCATGATCAAGAAGAATCGCGCGAGTGGGGGATTGTTTGCCGCACGCGGAATTCGCTTATAATCGTCGCACTCCACTACGCAGCTTGTGTCCTTTTGAGGTGGTGTATGGCTTCAAACCCTTTACGCCGCTTGATTTGCCGCCGCCCAAGTCAACACCGTGTTCATATGGAGGCGCCCAGCGAGCTGAATATGTGAAAAATTGCATCTCAAAACAAAAGAAGAGATAGAGCGCAAGGTTAAGTCCTATGCGAGAAGGCGAACAAGAAGAGGAAGAAGATGATTTTTCAACCAGTGATTTGGTTTGGGTACACTACCGCAAGGATCGCTTCCCGTAACGCCGCAAGTCCAAATTGCCGCCGAGGTGATGGGCCTTTCAAGGTGCTTTGAAGATCAACGACAATGCCTACAAGATAGAGCTCTCGCGATGACTATGGCGTGAGCTCTACGCTCAATATCGCGATTTATCACCTTTCTTTGGTGGTGATTTATTCAGCGCCGAGGACGACACCTTTTCAAGAGGGTGAGGATGATGAGGGCATCCCTAACACCGATACATCTTTCCCTATTGGTGGTCACGCACATACCGAGATGGACGCCATAAGTGAAGCTACAATAATACAAGTGCGTATGCATGTTGGTCCACCGACTAGAGCAAGAGCTAAACTTCTAAATCAACAGTGCTTTTGTTTCTTAATGAATCTTCTATTTTCATTGATGAGAATTGGGTACTACCTCATGCAAATATTTTGTGCATTCTCGTGTTTGAACATTGTGAAGCCTTTGGAACCGAGAGGGAGGAGAGGGAGGCCGAGCCAAAGCAATGGAGGAGAAGCTCACGGGTCAAGCAAGAGGAGAAAAGCCCAAGAATTCAAGCCCATTCGGATCTTCCACAAGTCCAACTGAATTCATCTCGAATCAACTCGTAATTCAATTGATTCGTTCGGGACAGCCCAACAGCCTGTAATAAAAAGGCCATAACTTTTACATACGGAGTCCAATTGGGGTGTTCTTGGACTTGTTTGAAAGCTTATTCCAAGGCCCACACAATGGGTATGGCCCCAACTTCAGAAGACGACAGTCGCGCCGCTATGACCGAAAAATGTGACGGGTTTAAGTTAGGTTTTTGTGTGTTTTGGGTCTTAGCCGAATTAGAGTTTGATTCGGCGGTGTAGCCGGCCCTAGGTCGTATGCGTGAGTCGTGGAGGGCGCCTTAAGTACCCTTGCCCTCCATTGTATCCATCGCACCAGCTTTATGCATAAGATTGAAACATAGCTATTGCTTGTTCTTTCGACACCGCAGTTCATGCGAGGACTTTGAGAGAGAATTAGGTGATCGATTGTTTTGTTCTCGCAATCCAGGTCAAGCGCTGCTCCATTGGGAATTGGGACTTGGCGTCGCCGCTTGTGGTCTCGCGACTAACAACTACCCGGTGTGTTTTGGGCGTATTCAAGAGTTGAGGGTTCGTGCATTGGCGCGAGTGTTCACTAGCGACATCGCCTACTTCGCATCAACTATTCACGGTTGCTTATCGAGAAGATCGGCCCCCGTATCACTCTCTCTACTGCCTAGCTTGAGCCGCCGTCAGGTGCGCCATGCGCCGCGCCATTCATGTTGTCTTCAAGTCTCGCCATCACCACGCCATCAATGCCTCATATCGCAACCCATTGTTAGTGCATTGCCATTTTGATAGTTTCCAAACAGAGCCATGAATGGCACTAACGTCAGAATCGCAGCCAAGTCGATTCAAACTCCATCCGAATCTATAAATGGAAGTCACAGCACCACCTTCACCCCCTTCACACCCCCTGCTACTCCCAAAGCCACTGGAGCTTCATTGCAGCCAAAATCGTCATCTTCCCGAGCGCCGGTCGCCACTCCGCTTCGTGCTCCTGTCGCTCCGGTGACAATTTCAAACCCCGAACTATGTCACATCGTGTTCCCGAGCCCCATGATCATTTCCCCTCAATCAATTTCATTTTTTTGTTGCAGTTTATTGCCACGCCATTTCTTCCAAAAGGCCAAAATCTCTCCATCGCCGATCTCTTTCTTTAGTGAATTTCACAATTGACCACGCCATCACCGCTCTCAAGATCCTCTACCTATCCTCACCTTGGTTCACCGATTCATCGCCATGGAGGGCCACCATCGCCGCCACCTTCTCCCCGCCGCAGCCGCCATCGCCGCGCCGCCGCCACTTCCTCGCACCAAGCACTCGCATGGCTATGTACTACCACCACCACTATCGCCATCGCCCCTGCCTCGCACGCGCATCGCCACCACTACCTACACGTAGGGGACCCCACCGGATTCCATTTTGTGGACACCGCCGCCTCGTGCCACCTAGGGCTCCTCTGCTTTACTTTGTTCTGCGTTGTGCTCTTTGTGTTGTTCACATTGAGTCAATGACACTCATGCCCCACATGTCATTCACTATCTCTTTCTCTCTTTCTTTCACTAGCATGTGGGTCCAAGAAGTCATGCATCAGATTGTTGCTATGTAAAAATTAGAAGAGTATATTCCTATAATATTCTCTCTTCCATTTTTTAGGATTTTCTTTCCAACAAATCTTTCTGATGCTCGTTTCTCCTTCATACGACCTCTAATTTCATCGATTCTTATTTCCTAAATTCAATATCTCTCTATTGATACAAATTTTATAATTTATAATTTTTATTTGTTTTCTTGTTATTTATTTTGTCTCGATTCACGCAGATAGAGTTCGACGCCACGACACCGCTTGGACCAACCAGACGTGTTAACCTCCAATTTCGATGAAGGTAGTTTCCTTTGAACATTTTGTACCTATGATTTTTAAATATTATTTTCAGTTTTAAGGTATTACGATTGCTATTTCACATAAAATGTTGAGTTCAAATTGTAGATTTGTTAGTTAGACCTTAAATTGATAATTGTCTTCCTTTGATAATTGTTGTACTTATACCTTTGTAACCCTAGCATATTAATTCGAATATTGATCACAATATTATGGAATAGTTAAACACTGAGGATTGCTTAGACATGCTTTTCGTTTTGATCAACCTTTGAGGGAAAACCCATTATTACCTGTTATGCTATAGTTTAGAAAATGTATGACATTAGGTAATGTCAGAATTGGAAAATAAATAAAATGGTCGTAAAATTGTTTAGATTAGGTGAGTGGCATGAGTTTTGACTATCTTTCCTTGGTCGATTAAGAACCGATGCTTGTGTCTATTCAAACCGAGCAATCGCATAACCACATGTCCTAAATGGGAAGGACTCGCCGACTAATTTACTAAGTCCGACATTTAGCCCGATGTCGTAGATGGTAGGCATTACCTAGGTAGTGCAGACGTTGGTAATTGACGCCTATGCTCATGGGGCTTGCATCGGATGATAGTAATTGACGCCCATGTTCGGCAAGTTATCCCCACAACGGTGAGCTCCGGTCGATGATAAATGACATCCATGATATGGGGTTGAGCTCATCGTGGGCTAATGTTAGGATAAAGTATTGTAAAATTTGTGTGAGAATCGCTTAGTCGCACGCCAGAAGGAAGAGTGTTATGGCCAACATTACAAGTCGATTATCTCGTGGGTCAAGCCATACAACCTCTACAGAGTATAAAACTATTCGAATAGTCGCCTCACTGGCCAAAGGCGCAGGTGCATTTTCACATGGTAGATTTCAGTTTTATTTTCAAAGAATTATTTTAGGAATATGGGAGTATTTGGAACTCTTGGATTGTTGTTCTAGCAGCTAGAGCCGCTTAAGCCTAGAGCCCTACTCATAAAAACATGACTGTAGAGCCTCAATACTAGTGATCGTAGCTAGAACCTTCACTAGAGAATTAAATCATTTTAATTATTTAATCTTCATTTGTCAATTGCACTTTAAGAAAATGTTTAAATTTAAAATATTACTTTGTACAAAAGAACCCTATAAGCCCAATTGTTAAAACTATGTATATGCATATTTTTTCAAGACTCGAGGAGTACTTTATGTACTCCCATGCTACACTCAAAACAAATCTTTGAAGTCTTCAATGATGCCGAGGACGACTACGACTTCTATGCCTGCGGGTTTGACGAAGGACATCCGAGTACTAGGTCGCGCCTCGTCGAATACTAGTGGGTGATTCGATGGGCCACCTCAGAGTTTCTTTATTTTTGTTTCCATTGCTGTGAGATTCAAGGTCTTTTGACCTCTTTTATAATAAGTGGTCATAAGGTCGATACTCAATTATTTATTAATGTTATTCTATGACTCAACTTATTATCAATGATGTTTCCATCGCTTGCACTAGCTACTAACTGGATCGTGCAAAATACACAGAGGGATTGATTCGAACTGGTCTCGACAAGGGGTTTGTTTGCAAGGGCGATGGTCGATTGGGGCATGATGATCGATCGATCGATAGGTGCACAGCAGCGGGAAACATGACATGTCATGTGGCCTAGCTCGCTACTCGTGTGTTTGCCTCGGTCCACTGGATTGAGAAATGGCGCCACACACATCCACCGGACCCTACTTGGACGGCTGTGTCTAGGTTCGACGGCACTACAAAGAGTCAGAAACTGATACAAACTATCCGTGTTATTCGACACCCTATCGAATACGGCTTAGATTTTTTCATCCGATTAATAATTTGTTCCTATTTAAATTGTATTTGTGAAATAGTATATGCATGTAAATATAGTATAGATTTCCCATTGAATTGTTATATTATCCAAGCTATTCAGATTCATTATCGAATTAGACACAAGAATATACATATTTCATTGCAATTTGACTAACAAATTGATATCTTTAAAAATTATTGTAAATGTATGTTTCTTTAAAATCAATCAATACATTACAATGATTAATTGCATTGTCTATGAGGTTAAAATGTCCTCAATATCTTGCCACTACACATTATATATAAGTTGCATGGATATAGAAATTCAACCAATTGAGTAGGTATTCATTTATATTCATATTCATGCTCGAATTCGTATTTTTATTCATTTAGAAAATATGAACATGAATGTGGGAATACCACTATTCGATCCGCTGACACCCTACCCGCGTCACCCGACTATTTACCAAAGAGGACAACGAGGAAACAGACCGCATGCACAATCCACTCATGCCACACACGCACATACATCCGCGTGTTCACTACATGCTAGAAATTTGAGATAATTCTTTATTTGTCATTGAAGTTGGCTAGATCCTTGAAATGACAAAAACTTATCCTCCTTTCATTGCCACTGATCTCAACTTTCATCGCTTATTTGTCACTCCCATCACCCTCATAGACCTAGCTACCGTTGAACCCAATGAACTTGTCAATTTTTTAGAAAATACCCATCCTACCCTTGCCGACCACACGCCAATAATTTCCCATCTTCTTCCTTCTCTCCTCACTACTACAAAACAAGCTATATTGACGCTTCATCACGCATGCTTCTTGTGGAACCGCTCAGGTTAGTATTATCACGCATAATTTTAATAAAAATCGTCTATGATATGTAGCAATGGCTAAAACCGTCTGTGATACATAATTATCACAGATGATTCTTGTTAATAACCGTCTGTGAATCATCACAGATAGTTTTAAATACAAACGGTCTGTGATGTCTTCGAATATCACAGACGGTTTGTATTTAAAACCGTCTGTGAATCATCACAGACGGTTTTTATCATGAACATATCATAGACGGTTTTGCAGAAAAAATCATCCCTGATACTTTTGTTTTGTTGGGCGGGAAAAATTGACTTAATGGGAGGGTCACAAAACTCGCTTTATATTAAAAGCCACCCTTATCCACCGCACACCTTCATCTCCTCCTCCGCCATCTCTCCTCTCCCCAACCCTAACCGAATGCCACCGCCTCGCCCTGACCTTGTGCCCCGGCCTCCCCCGAGCTCGTCGCCCGCAGCCTCCTCCACCTTGCCCCGCCTCCCCTGACCTCATAGCCCATGGGCTCCCCCGACATCGTCGCCCCTGGCCTCCTCCACCTCACCCGCCTCGCCGTCACCCCAGCCTCCCACGACTGCCACCCCCCGCCTCCACTCGCCTAGCCTCGCTGCCGCCTGCCTCCCAACCTCGCTCGCGCCCCAACCTCTCGCCGACATGGTCGCCCCGCCTCCACCTCGATCGCCACTGCCTAGTAAAACAACCATAACATTTGCATACGAACTCAGACACGATGTTCTTGGCCTGTTGAAAAGCTACTAAAGTTGCATCCAAAAATCCATCTTTAATTCATTTAGATAGGGCCTCTACATAGTGTCAAAAGTTGCAAATCAAAAGTGAAAACCCAAAAAAAGAGGTCATTTAGGCGCCAAACGACTCCAAGTTTAAGCACCCGCTGTTGCTCGCTCACCGCCCGCTTTGAGTTTTCTTTCATTCTAGATTGTGTAATCAATCATATGTAGATACTCAGGTCCAACTGTCCAGAATTGATTGGTTTGGCTCAAAATTCAAATTTTTTTTGCAATAGAAAAAACTAGCACGAACGGTTTTTACTAAAATTGTCAGAAAAGTCACACAGACGATTTTGAACTATCACACCGTGATAGTTCGTAATCGCTCGTGATGCCTTTTTCCACATACGTTTCATCGTGATAGTTCGTAATCGCTCAGGATGTTTTTTCACGCATTTTCAAAAACCATCTGTGATGACGATTTAAACCGTCTGTGATGACCTTTTATGTACTAGTACCTCTCCCCCACCGACCGTCCTTCTCTCTCCCCTCTCTAGTCCACACCGACTTGCCGCAACTCTAGGAACTCAATGCGCGCCCCTACCTCCCCCGCCACCTCCGGCCTCCACCCCCACCTCCCACACAGGCGCCAACCCATCTTCAGCCTCTACCCCACTTCCCGTGTTGCCTGTGGTCTCCGCTCCAACTTCCCACAATGGTGCCACCCTACCTCCGGCCTCCGCCCCCACCTCCCACGCTGGAGCTGTCACCCACCTACAACCACCTAAACTAGCAGCCCATGGCTGAGCGCCGCCACCGACCATCGCCGCTTCGTGTCCCCACGAGCTCCTCCGCCTTGGCCACCACCTTCGCGCAACCTCCACTTCCCGCTCCACCACACCGCCATCGCCACCTCGCCGCTTTCACCACAACCGTGCCAACGCTCTTGGTACCTCCACCGATCTCAACCCACCACCGCTGCATCGTGAGCGATGCCTCCATGGGCCCGCGAGTCAATAGGTGGCGGGAGAAGACAAGGGCGTGGGCTTAGTGGCGTGCATGATTCATGGTCGACGTTGGGAAAGGCGTTGGATTCGTGGTCCTCCACCACCGAATCGACTCGCTGCCACAATCGAGCACCTCCACCGCTTAATCAAGCTCACACGCCGGCTCAACCACCATGCGCCACCAAGCTCACACGCCGGCACTAGGATTTGAACTCGATGGGTCGAGTCAGATTTCCACAGCACCACTATACCAAGATGTGGTTCTCGGTCTAATGATGTGCCTCACGTGAGATTGGTGTCAGAATGATTTTGCTATGGTAAAATCGAATTTACATAAAACTTAAAACAACACAACTAGTAATAGAGTAATAGGTAGTTGCAAATGCTTTTATAAAGTTGTGATTATTGAAGAGAGAATCGAAGCATTTTCCTTGTCTAAAATCCTGCTATGCTCAGAAAACCTTGTCTTATTAGCCGTAAAACCTTGTTGAACTGTGACTTTCTTTTAGCTAATAATGTGTCATTTTTGCTATGGTAACCACAAGGCATAGAAAGGCATAGAAAATTATGAGCCTTATCAACATTTTTTTCTCCAGTATTACGACTCTTCCAAAAGAACTTCTCAAGAAGACTGTGGAAGTATAATGTGTCGTACAAGTTGGTAAAAACATATTAAGAAATGTATTTGAAATGTTGCAGCAGTCCAACAAGTTTATATATACTATTCTCGTTTCTTCATATATGCCATCTCATGTGTACTATATCCTACATGCCGTCTCCTAGTCCAGGCCAGCCACATCTCTTATGCCCCTTTTGTCATAGTCGAAGTATATATAGATTGTCAGCACCCCCACAAATATACATGTATAGCCTCATTCCCGGATGAGGTATTCTCAACTTTGATGGTACTGTCTTAGTGGACTTGTGTAAGTGGTTTGTTTGTTTGCTTGCTTTTTATATGAGATGGTAGTACACCATTTGGCTTGGTTTAGTTGTATAGATGGACATAGGATTTATTGAGATGTTGTAAGACTAATTAATTGATGAGATGCAAAGCTAACGCACCCCAGAGAACTTTTGAAAATTGAGTTTGGCGGGTATATATTGTTACTAGAGATGCATACCCATAATTATACTTGTCAATATCGTTCTGAGATATGCCGCTTGGCTCTTGGAATGATATATTTCGCATGCATATATCGATGCACCATTCCGAGTTTAATATAATAATATATATTTATAAGTATATATATATATGTTTAATTATATGTACATTAAATTTCACTTGTAATATTACTCCAAATACATAGTAGTAGGATCAAATATAACATATACATCAATAAGTTGAAATGTTCAATAGATGATTTTCAATTCCACCGTATGACCAACATTGACCGGTATCAAAGACAGATGACCGATATCGAGGTTCGATAGAACGATGACTACTTTGTACCATTTTAAATGGAGAAATAGTACATACCGATCATACCGCCGGTCCGAACAGCCTGATAAGCTTGCCCACAATAGCATAATCGGTTCTAAATAAATTAAATTTGCAAAATATATATAGAAAAACCACCGTGGCAAAACCGGCCCCGCGGTTGAAAGGGCTGTCCAAGCTTCAGCCCGGGGCCCATGCCCAGTAGCCCTTTTATCACCGAAGTAGCCTACAACAATTTCTGGACTTTCAGATTTAATATTTCTTGGCAGAACAATCCATCAGCCCTCCTCTAAGAGGCCTTTCCATAGCCCGCGCAAACGAACCCGTCGCGTGAACAGAGGCCAGAAAACGATGGCCTAAGCTTGTAGATTGAGTTTGTCCTCTAATCACCACTAATTCGTTTCCAGAACAGCGATTGAGTTGCCCCTTGACGATATAATAATGAGTGATTGATTGCCTAAGCTTGTAGAAAACCATGCTACATTGCTACTCCTACATCTCACCATTTGGTATCTAAAATAAATATTCCTAAGTTGCAGCCCTCCACATTTCTTGAAGACCATCGTGATCTGCATATTTTCATGTTTACATGGTACTAAACACAAAATTTGATCCATATCTCAATAGTCCTACTCCATACATAGGGATGACTGAGATACACAATAAACACACACCCACCACCAAGTTTAAGTCATCTTCAAGGCGAATTTGGTTTTATTATGACTCATGTGTATTTTTAGTTATTGCAGAGATCGTGAGTTGTACTTCTATTTTTTTAAAAACAAACAAACAAACACACACCGGGTTACTTACAGTGATTGTGCTGCTGCGCTTCAAACCCTGAAGGTGAACGCGCCGGATCACTCAAAACTGACATTTCCCACTCAAGAAAGTTTTTGGGTGGTTGTTAGGCTAGAGAGATTAGAAAATACATATATAATAGAGCGTGCAAGCTTGTTTGACATGCCTAGAAAACTCAACAAAGTTCTGTACTTCGGTACGGCTCTACCAAGCCTATGATGTTTTCAGTTTTCATGTCTTTAGTTAACAATTGCTGGAGTAGTGTTTTGTATTCTGCTAGCTAGCTCCGTTGGAGACCCACCTCCACCACACCCTCCGCTGTCGCCGCCAACACGGCGGTGGCGGCGGGCCTCTCCTCCGCACTCGCCTCTCCTCTCTCTCTCCAAGTTTCGCCTTTTTCTCTTAGATCCATTTTTGTAGAGGTTCTAGATCTGCTTTTCATGGCGTATTCTAACGCCCCATTGTCCTCGACTCTCCCGCGGCTCCATGCTGGGAGGCGCAGGCGCGCGATGGCCGTGGCGGCGCGGCGGCGCCCGAACCGACGAGCCGCGCGGGCACCGTGACACGCATCGCGCCGGCAGCCGCGGCACCGTGACACGCATCGCGCCGGCAGCGCGTGGCGCCGTGTGGAAGCGAAGCGGCGCGACGGTGCTCCCGCACGACCACGCTCGTGGTGGCTGCGCGCCCTCGCAAGGGCGCTTCAGCGGCGGCAGCTTCATTTTGCGCGGCCCGCCTGGCTTCCGGCCGGCATTAGAGGGTTGGAGCGGGAGGCGCAAGAGCCACGCGGCAGCGGTGTGAAGGGCGCCGCGTAGCGCGAGGCACGGCCGCATAAGCGCTGGTGGCATAGCCGCTCGATCCGGTTCGCTCGGATATGTGCTTTAGCGCCGATCCGATGACGGAGATGCACTTGATGGGTTTTGGTGGGGATGTGGCACGTGGCCAACGGTGGTCGCTGGCCTCCTTTTCGTGGAGGCCGATGTGACCGTGGCTTCGCGTTGTGCTAGGTCAGGTTCATGGTTGCATTGGACAATAGTGGCGATCTAGCCTTAATCGTTGGATCGACATTGAGGATGCATTGCGGTGTTGTCTTGAGCACCGATACCGCTTCTTCGGGTGAAAACCTCGATCTAGCTTCAGTGGTTGATCCGCGACGGCGACGCATTTGAGTATTGATCCGTCTTCACTGTTGGGTCGACGACGAGCGCCGTGTCCTTTTGAAGGCATTGTCTTAGAGTGCAGATTCGCCACCGGGTGAATACCCTTGATCCGCCTTCGCGGTTGGATCCGTGGTGATGATGTACCGAAGCTTTGATCTCGCTTTGGTTGGGTTAGACGACGAGCGCCGTGTTCTTCTTGAAGGTGTTGTCTTGGAGCACCGCCGCCACCGGTGAAAACCTTAACCGCTTTGAGTTGGATCCGACGACAACAACGTACTGCGTATTGATCTGACTTTCACTGGTTGGGTCAGACGACGAGCGGCGTGTTCTTTTTGCAGGCGTTGTCTTAGAGCACCGTATCTCGCCACGGATGAAACCCTAGATCCGCCTTCATTGGTTGGATCTAGCGACGTTTTATGTCCCTCCTTGGAGGCATCACTTTGATGACTTGATCCTCAAGCACCTTGTTGCACAACTACTATTCGAATGTGTTGGTTGAAGGAGAAACTAGCTGTCGCCGGCGGCAGGCTGTTCCCAATGCTGGCCACAGCATGACAATTTATTTGTCATTTAGTTCTTGGTCTGTTTTTTGTAAGCCAATTTGTTCATTTATAATAAATTATGGCTATGTGCATCATATGATGCAGAGGCCGGAAGACTTGCCTTTCCATTATCTAAAAAAAAAGTTAACAATTGCTACATGGTTCAAACTTTCAATATGGATTCGTCCAACTTTCAATGATTCCTACTCAACTAGGGCTCTCAAAAGTTGTGTGGCTTTCAAAAAATGGATTTTGAAACCTCCAACTCAACAAAGAGGGTGTTTTGAACTTCCAAATTAAATCTTAAAATTTCACCTCACATTTAAAGAGAAAATCATATTTTTTTGTGTTTGAAGCTTCCACTTGAGGAGGGGGGGGGGGGTGTGTTAGGATTTGAGGAGGGAGAAGAAGAAGAGGATCACCATGTGAGGAGAAAAGGGAGTGCAGATATGGGCGCAACACGAGCTAACCGTGGTAGGGTGTGCGCAAGTCATTAGGAGTCGAGGGGATTTATGAGAGAAGTGCAAATTTGTGGACACAACCTATGTTGAGAGCCGAGATGTAGAGATCAGATAAACTAGATGCGCACACGAGCAAGATGGCGATGAATGAGTTTCTGACTTTAGCAAGATTTTTATTTTTACACCTCCTCTCATTAGGAATTTTTTTAAATAATATTATTTTAAAAGATATTTACAAAAATAAATAGTCGCCTCAAAAATTATAAAAATATGTCCTCTGCCATTGAATCGCGATAGGGACCCATCCCTCTGCCGCTAGTTGAGGTATTTATCGCCGCTCAATCGGCGACAGAATCAATCGCTAGTTCAATCAAGCGACAAGAACCTATCGCTAGTTGAATCGCGACATATACCTCAGCTTTCTAGCCAATTTTTGATTTTGCCTATTCCACTTAGGCGGTTTGTGATTTTTATAAATTTTAAACGTATTTAAATCTGTTACACTCGCAATAACATTTTATCATCGTCAGATGTTGTTCTACTACGATAAATTTTGGAGAATTTAGCGAGAACGCTTGAGGTATGAACGATTCAGTAAAGAGGAAGGTAAGTGATATTGCAATTGCTCGGGAATTCATACACACCGATATTACGTAACTTGCGCAGTAACGCCATAACACTTAATTGAAATGATAATTCGTAACATTGATAATAATATTTTTCTCGCGGTCGCGATGTCAACGCCTCCCATGTGGATCGCTCTAGTCGGGCACTAGATGAGGTCCCCGCGCGACGCCCGAATGCCGATGTCTCCTTGGTCCTAAGTATTTCGCGGGGCATGTCTTGAAGGTGTGCCTGCACTCCCGCAAATGGAGCACTTCTTCGCGCGACGTCCGGCCGCTCGCCCATATCATTCGATGCACCGCACTGCCGCCGCCAACCTTTCCTTGAGCCTAGCAATGTTCGCGCCCGCATTAGTTGCTCCTGTGTTGATGGCCGTGAAATGGCCAACAACGACGTGAACCATACATCTCTCCACTCCATGTTTGCATCACCGCCTCCTTGGTGAAATAGTGAGAGAGGCATCGCCGAGATGTCGCGCCACCGCCGAACAGCGCCATGACATGGGAGCAGGCCTATGCGTAAGAAGGGGCTTGTTATAAGTGCATACGCAACTATCGTGGCGTAGCATGCACTCATGGTGATCCTCTCGCTAGTCCCGCGACGCCCTTTATCTCTCGCACATTATCTCGGCTAAGCTCCTCGTGCCCATCTTGAATGCCCTGCATCTCACCTTTCTTGCTCTTCTCTCCATGTATGTGGTGATCATGGTGGAGTAGAGTACTCATCATTTGCCATGGTGAGCAACGCATTGTCGTGATCTCGTTAACAAAATAGTTTGTAGTACCGCGAATAATTTCTCCACAATACCAACCAAAGGGAGGCACCGCGCCGCGCATGACCCGCTTGTAGACCTCAGCTAGGTTGGTTATCATGATACTACATCGAGCACCACCCCGCCATGTAGTAGCGACTACTTGTCCTTAGGCTCGTGCTCAATCTAGTCTCGAGAAGCATTTGACCTGCGCCCTCGCCTTCCTCGTGACACTAGGAGCGCTCGTGGGTAGCCGTGGAATGCTTCGGGCCTAGTCGGCGCTGGGCGGCCCTTCACGATGCCTCCTTCGTGGGTTTGGGTCCGGCCGCCCGTAATCTTCCAGAGTGTTTCAACTTACGCCGTTGGTTCCGTTGCACAGCGCTGAATAGGTTCATCAAGTCCTTGTTGCGAACCGCTTATAGAAGTTTGCACCCAAGTGCCTCATGCACCACCGCTCAGATCCGCCATGGAAGTGGTACGCTCTTCCTCGTTGTAGCCGAGTTATTGCACGCAGCAGCCTCGCGTGCCGGCCATGTATGGGGCATACGTTGGGACGGTCCCGCATAAATGTAAATCTCACATTCTTCAGAACCACAGCCACTATTCGTTTTCGCCAACGAAAGCGAATGCCACGGAAGAACTTGATTGTTTCCACCGCCGCTATTGCAACAAGATCCGCCCTTGTACCTCCCCAGAACGTGTCATCGATGCACAAGATTGGACGACAGCGCGTTTAATGCATTGATGCATGGACCAAAGGCTAAGAATGCTTGTTGTAGTACCCTCTTATTAGGCCACTTCGGATGTGTGGCGCCTTGAATGTCGACATACGAGTGTCGGATTCTGCCTTGTATGACTCGAGTTGCCCAGTGGAGGTTGTGGTAGGAATCTCTAACGCGTCGAACCTTAATTCCAATGCCTTCGCTTTGCCTCCAAGCCTTGGCATAGCCGATAGTGCATCGAACCTGCCTCAATGGCCCAATGATGGATCGTGGCTCAAAATCTAGGTTATCCACGATCTCACCGCATATGAGATTGGCGATGAAGCTCGATGATAGGATCCGTGGATCGCATCGATCAAAGAACGACGCATGCGTGAGGGAACACTATGGAGCACTTCCAAAGAGGTGCCCCACTTTAATGAAATGCATGCACGCGCCAAGAGCATCCTCTATGTCGCACTTCACGCCGTAGCATCTGGGGTAGACTTGACGACGGGAATGTGCAACGCACCAACAATGCCTAATTTGACCGCATCCCGCACGACCTCCTTGTATTTGTACGTAGCTCCTAGTTTGACTCGCTCGTCATACTCCCACGGCACATGGGAGCCTTCCTTGACGATGAGGTTCTCGAATCGTATGTGTTCCACTGATGGAACCGCTGGCCGTCCGCAGATCATCGCCATCGTAACCTTCATCTTCTGACAATCCCATGTAGTCCCGGTCTTCGAGATCCATCATTTGCACCAAGTCTTCAAGCTCCTCCTCGCCGCCAGGCCACTAGCTTGTCTCATCGAATGAGGTAATTCTAAGATAGCCTTCATCGATGACATCGCAACCTCTTGCCCTTCTCGCCATTGTGTGCGCCTACCGAGTCACCTATTTCTTCCTGTAGCGAACTCCTACTTGTTCCGACGCAGATGCAGGAGTGGATTTTGCATACGCCGACCGTATGACCAATTTCATCCCTCTCCATCGCCATGCGCACATACGACCGCCATGAATTTGTTCCTTTAGTTGCACTAACTCCCAATACGTGTTGTCCCGCCCGGGGCAAGGCAACTCAATGTCGATCGCACACATCACGATCCACTTGGAACGTGGAACAACCACCGCATCACAACACAATGTACGCTGCTCAAGTCTTGGTAGGGCACGTCACGACCGGAAATAACTCAAATCAATTCCCTGACCTCCATAATAGTCCTCTACCGTAGTAAATTTTGAAATTGACGACGCCGCATATATTTGACGACCGCATGTGAAGAACATTTACACGATGAACTATATATGTGCAACTAAATAGCCCACACAAAAGTATGTAAAACGGACTTCACTACATAACAGTACATCAAAAATCATGTAATCCGTTCTGTTAAGAAAATTACCCGAGAGGTGGGCAACTGGACGAGCAGCGCTTCGCTAGCTTTTCTCCTCCTCTCGCCCCGCCCTTCTTTTCCTGAGTAAGACTGAGTCCTGTGTGGAATTTCGAGGGTTCCAAGAGGGTTATATACATGTCAAGGCTTGTCGCTAGTTTAAACGGCGATAGTTTCATGTCGCCAGTTGAACTGGCGATACATAGATGAACCGGCGACAAGCGGTTCAATCAAGCATGTGGATTCATTTTTGTAACTTATTGCGCCTGTATTTCTTGTTGTAAATATCTTTTAAAATATGTCGCATTGTTGCAAGATTTTTCGAGGACGATTGAGGGATTAATGATTTGTAAGTACGAAGTGATATTATAATGCGTCCGAATTTCGCACAACTCCATTGGAGAACTTTGGAGAAATGACGAACGATAACAACAAAACATTTCATCGGAATAAGGGGTTACATGGCACGCAGACAACGAACCGAGGCGTACACGCATGCCTTTAGGGAAATTGAAATACATGGATATGTGGAGGACTATGGTAGAACCACTGAGTGGAACGTGGCCATTTACCCTTGCGCCCACCGGCGTTGTACTCTCGCCTTGCGCCTTAGCTCTCACCGCGATGGCCTCTTCCGCCTCCTCTCTCGCCTCCTGCCGCCTCATATGCTCACGCCTCGCCTCACGCGCTCGCCCCGCCTACCTTGCTCGCTCGCCGGCTTTTCAACTCTTGAGGCGCCACGGTCTCGATGTTCTTCTCGCCCAGCTTCTTCCGTGTCGCAACGACCACATGTCGTAGGGATGGATCTTGTCGTCGATCCACCGCCAAGTCGATAGGGTCAAGTGAGACCGAGGTGGGTAAAGAGAGTTTATTACGCCGTTACGTGAAGAAAAATAGCATTGTACCATGAAATACGGTTTCATTACGGATGCTCGCTGTTGCCGCCCACGACGAGTTTGGCAAAGCACCAATAGCGCCGCCCAATGGTCCACTCATCGGCTGATTTGACGACGTGCGCGCCCCGACACCAAAGATAGGTGGCGCCACCCTATCGGGGCCCTTCCGAGGGCGCTCGCGAGCATAGGTGGGGTCGTGGCTCGACCCATAATCATTGGGCGTACTACGAGGCAGCTTCCTCAGATCCACCAGTTTTGGAAAAATTTGTGTGTGAAAGGTTCCTGACTAGCAGCATGATAGCGAGCGTTGGTCTCATGGGGAGACACCCAATCCTTCAAAAGCTTACAGATTTTCTCCCATTTCTTCTCCTTGTCCATGTTTTCTACTTGGTGGTGCTGTTGTGGACTTGTTGGACGAGTTGCGCCAGATGATAGCTAGAGCGGACGAGCCGCAGCTGTGGCTCGCCTTGGTAAAAGGTGCCTCGTCGGGTCAAATACTCTGAAAAGTCGCCTCGCCTGGTCACATCGCCCCAAAAATGCCTCGCCTCGTCACATCGCCCTAAAAGTCGACTTGTCTCGCCACATCGCCCCGAAAAGCTAGCTCGTGGGGTCAAATAGTCCTAAAAGCTAGCTCATCCGTCACATCATCCTAAAGCTAGCTTGTTTGCTCACGCCGTTGTCAAAAGTTTGATCGCCGATCACGTGGTATTCAAAAGCTTTTGGTATCAAACCGAGACCGCCATAATAATAGTTGCAAACGTAATAAAATTTACATAGCTACCATTATCGATACTAACGTAAATCAATATCTAGTGGCGCCCTCTTAGGGCGCACTCCGCGTGTCGCCCCGGGCCTCGCCCATCGCCGTGCAAGTACGCCGAGGGTCGGGCCGCTCGACTACCCGACCCGCACGAGTAGCTCGTGGTGGTGTCGCCAGGCTTCTCCTACGCCTACCGGGTCTACGCCGGGCGGGACGAACTCGGCGCACTCGCACCGCAACCGAGAAGCCTCCAAAGAGAACCGCGTGTCACGCGATCCTCAAGAAGTCATCGATGGGTGCAGATAGGTATACATCGTTCGCGACAATGCATCCTCCTCCTGCCGCTCGCAATAATTACGCTACAAACATAATCATGGCGAAAGAACGTTACGCCGACCAAGCGGAACTTACTTGTTGGCCCAAGATGTGCTCGGACGACGCGACATAGTCCCGCCCGCGCACGGTGGAGCTAAGGACCCGTAATGTAAGATAGTCGTCACAAACTTTTGAGATTCAAATGAAGAAGCGATGTGAGCGTGTCGTACTCACCTCCGCATGTCCCGAGGTGCCCCACCGCCACGACGACGAGCCCGCCCCGAGCGAGCAGATGTCGTGGTCTCGCCACCTCGGTTAACCCTCGCCCTGATCGGTCGGTCCACCGGCTCGGTCGGCGCGGCGACCAGCCCCGACCGCACTCCGCGACTCCGCCTCATGATCCATCCGCAGAGCCCTCTCGTCCCGCCTGTTGTCATGTGTCGCGCGAGTCTACCAACTCGACAATCTCCCTGAAGATCCACCGCATAGGTAATCAACAAGTTGTAGACCTAAGTCCGCCAAATTAAATATGAAATAAGGACCGCTGAGTACATACGCATGCGGAAAGCGAGTCCGGCCGGGTGGGGTACGTGTCCGACGCCGCGCCTCATGTCGAGGAGGGTCGACCACGACCCGCACGCACCAAGCCTCGCCCGAGTAGCGCATCACCCATGTATCGCCGACGCTCTGGGTTGTAAGGATCTTGCCCACACTAGACGAGGTCCTCGCGCGCGCTACTCCAACCTCGACCCAAGGGCCATCCCGTCCGACTCAGACATCGTGCTACTGAACTCCCTTCCTAGTGTACCGTGGACGGCAAGAAACATATTTGTGCATATTTAACACACATTATACGAAAGAAGTAAAGAGTGAACTTACGCGCACGCGCGCCAAGACGCGCCGCCTCAAGGGGCCGGGACCTCCGCCGCATCGAATCGCACATGACACGCTGCACCGTACTCTCCACGAAGATATCATGCACTAAGGCACTCGCGCGTACCAAGACAGTAGTCTCGCGTGCACAACACCGATACCATTGGGGGCGCGATCACCCCGGCGCCATCAGACGGTGTCCGATGACGCGGTCATCGGTCAATCGATCGAACATCGCAACGCACTGCGGGTAGGAGCCCCGCGAGGTGATCGGCGCGGAAGGTGACTCGTGCAATAGAACACCGCAAACTAAGCACACAAAATAGTGATTGCAATACGAAAACAACAAATTACTATGAAACTAACCCGCTTGGCGCACCACACGTGCCCATGGTCGGCCGATCCAGTCGCCCCGCGACGCATAAGCTATCCTCATACGCTCCCAAGTCCGTGTGGCCGCCCGATCCGGAAATGCTCCAACGACCACAAATCGCAGAGAAGCGTGCATCCCGAGAGGATGGAGCCGCCGCGGCGAACGCCGCACGCGCCGCACAAGGCGCGCAGACGCCGCGACAAAGACGGCCGACCCCACGCGCATCGCGGATCTGGTCGACCGTGAGTCCGCCACTCACGCCGCTGCACGGATGTAGTGCTTGTTGACGCCGCCGCCGTGGGAGCCCAGGAACATGACCCACCCGAACAACCACGAGGTAGGCCTCCGCGCCTCCTAACGTTGACGCCCTCGGGTTTCGTGCCATACGCCGGGCCGCAAAAGGACACGCACACGCCGCCAAGGTTCACATACGAATTATTGCGAGAACAATAGTTACGAACACTTACGAATCGCGCATCCACTTCGCCGGGCCTGCGGCGATCGCCGAACTCCACGCACTCGCCGCCGCTCGTGGGCAGACATCGTGGAACTCGCTAGGAGGTCTGCGCGCCACGTGGTCGGACGACGTCGGCACCGCCATCGAGCGCCGCGTAGGGCAACCCGGGTCGTAGCTCACGCCCCCGCAATGCCGGCGCCATCTTCCCGCACGGAGGTGGAACGTGTGGGTCTTTGGCCTCAGGGCAACCAACTGCCGCCGCCAGGCTTGGCCGCACGGAAACACCTAGACGCACGACAAAGACGCTGGTCTCGCTTGTCCTCCACCGCCGCTCCACCATCCTCGCTAGTGGAAGGAGGCTCGCCGCTCTCAACTGCGGTCCAAACGATTAAGAACAAACAGAGTCAACGCAAAATAATCGGATCGCGATTGAGTGCATGAAGGTCACAACTTCACGCACTTAATCCGCCTCGATGCAGCCTCCATGCCCGATGGGGTGCGAGTCTAAACGCCCCAAGCTCTATCGGCGCCTCACCCGGGAGCACGCGATCGAGGCGGCTATGGTGACGCACGCCAATCATCGGGTCAAGCAACTCGAGTGACTCGCCGCCATACACGAAAATGCAAAAAAAACAAAGTTCATATTTTTTCATGCGTCTTTACATAGCCTATGTAGCAACTACGAATTTTCTTTACAAATTTAATACATATCATTCTATTTTTCTAGTTTAAATGGTATTTTTCAGACTAACGAGATATTGACCGCAAGACTAACACAATAATGACAATAAGACTAACAAAATAATAACCACGCACACATATTCTCATTGCTCTTCGACCTAATCACCACTCGTGTTTATCTCACAATTTAAAATTTGTCATGCAATTCTCCTAGTTTAAAAGAGAATTCATGCATTAATTATATTACTACAATGGTCAACCAAACGCCATACTCAATTCTATGTCGCTATTGTCGCAATTCTGTGTCGCTACACAACTCAAAATATCTAGTACACAGTTCGACTACATTTATGTACCATACTCAATTCTATGTCACTATTGTCGCAGTTCTGTGTCGCTACACAACTCAAAATATGTACTACACAGTTCGACTACATTTATGTACCATACTCAATTCTATGTCGCTATTGTCGCAATTCTATGTCGCTACACAACTCAAAATATGTACTACACAGTTCGACTACATTTATCTAACCTACTCAATTCTATGTCGCTATTGTCGCTATTCTATGTCGCTACATAACTCAAAATATGTACTACACACTTCGACTACATTTATCTAACCTACTCAATTCTATGTCGCTATTTTTTTTGCTAACCTACAAGGTTTGGACGTAACGTACACAGTTTTAAAAAATTTACCTGCAAGATGATCGATCGAAACTGATGCTCTGTTAATCTCTCTCCTCCGCGACGAACCGGCAGAGCTTCGCTACTATTTTTTCTCTCTCCCTCTTGAACTCTCTCTTGTTTTTTTTTTTCTGGAATAAAAATGAATTCGGCACTGATTTTTTTGGGTTTTTATAGTCGGTTATCGCCGCCAATTCAATCGGGCGACAGAACCTATCACCGATTGAATCGGCGATAAGAACTCGCTTATCTTCTCTGCCGCCAGTTCAATCGGCGATAGCTAGTGGACTGCCTGAGGTGGCATGAGGATATATTTTGTAATTTTTAGGAGCGACTATTTATTTTTGTAAATATCTTTTAAAATAATATTATTTTAAAAAAAATTCCTCTCATTAGTAAAGAAATATCTTCTTAACCTCGGTATAAAACAGTGTGCGCTAACACACACAGTTATAAAGGTGGGCCAAATGTTTTTTACCTGCCCAACATGCAGATAGTAAAATGTTTGCGCCAAAAGCTCGTGGTAAATCACGCGGTTTAAGTGTTCAACCCTATCACCCACGAATAGAAAATATTAACCGCCCAAGGACATGTGTTAAACAACGGTTCGTCCAAACACCATGCCCACCGTCCTCTACACCTCTCACTAACATACGGAACCACATAAACCAACCTGTCAGTGACCAAGCCCAACACGCCGCGTGCGCGCCACCACCTGCCGCAACAAACACCCGACACGATCAAGATGCCTCCCGTCGCGCCCGTGTTGCAGGCTCACCCACTCCTCGCCGTCCACATGTTCCCACCCACACACGCGGCGTCCCGTGCGGCCCCGCGTGGGCCAGGTCCGCAAATCGCGCTCCTCGCCACCACGGCAGAATCACTGTACCGTGGGCCCTAACGTTTCCTGACCCACAAATCATCGAAACTTGACAACTGTGAGTAGCCTATCTGCGCGTGTGCCTGCCAGCCTAATCCGGGCTCGATCCGGGGAGTCCAGCGGCCGACCAATCACGAGCGGGGAAACCCGCAACCGTGCTCCTCGCTCCGGCCTCAAGAGCACTGACAGGTGGACCCCGGCGGGACCTCGGGAGTCGGGCCCGCGCGCCAGCGTCGAGCCGTGGCATCCCAGGCTTGTGCCCCCGCGCGAATTCCCTTCCTGCCCCTTCCCATCTTTCCCCTCCTTTCCTTCCCGTCCCGCCTTCCCTATAAATACACCTACCCCGGCAAACCTTAGCTTCCTCTCCTTTCCATTTCTTCCCTTCCGCCTTACCTTGCGTCTCCTCCAATCGAATTAGTTCCCAAATCTTAGCGTTAGGTTTCGTCTATTCCTTCCCTTCCTCGCCAGATTAGCTCGTCCCTAAGCGTGAGGGCTAGCGTCGCGCGTGGGATGATGGGCACCGCCGTGGAGCTCTTCCGGAGGCAGGGCGGCGACCGCTTCTACGACGCCGCGAGAGCCCGCCGAGGCCACCACCACGGCCTCCTGTCGCGGTGGGCCGCCGCCGGCGCCGCCCAGGAGAAGGCGACGGAGGAGCCGTCGCCGTCGCCGCCGGCGCCGCCCTCCGTCGCGGGCAACCTCGAGCGGTTCGTGGCTCCATGACGCCGTCCGTGCGGGCGCAGTACCCCTCGAAGGTTAGCCTCTTCGCCCCCGCACCGCATGATTAGATCGTTATCACTTGTGATAGTGTTACTGTTTCTAAATCGGCGGTGGATTTGGGAATTTTGGATGCAGAGAGCGGTCAGGGGACGGAGGGGTTGCGGCGTGGATGGCGAGCGGGAGAGGCCGTACTTCGTTCTTGGTGACGTATGGGAGGCGTACAGGGAGTGGAGCGCGTATGGAGCCGGTGTGCCGCTCATGCTTGATGGGTGCGACGGGGTCGTGCAGTACTATGTGCCGTACTTGTCCGCCATCCAGCTCTACGGAGACCCCACAATCCTGCACACATCTTCTAGCCCAAGGTAATTGGGGTTTGTTCGAATCTTGCCCGTAACCGTTGGTTGCTATTGGTTTCAGTTATATGGTTCCATTTAGATGTTGTAAATGATTTCAAGTTAATTGAAGGCCTTAGTATATTGTACACTGCAATGCACCTGATCTTCAATAATTAATGTGCTGTGCTATCTGTTCATTCTTGATGAGGCAACTGAGATGAGTATATTCTACGACATATGGAGATCATTAGGCATTGTTTCCTGGCATTTGACAAATCACCATCTTTTTTTCCCACATTAATTAATGTGATATGTGGTTTTATGTAATTATGCGATTACTGTTGTGGTCACCTACAATATTGGACTGCACTTTTCCCTGATACATGGCCATCTATATTTCCTATAAAACTTATGAGGGTGCCTAGGATGATTACTAGCATGTTAATAGCCCCATAGGTAGTGAATGTTCCTTTGTGAAGTTCGTAGTTGTTTCTTCACATCAAAGAGGATGATCCTGAATATTAATATGAAAGTATGTAGGGTGCTCATGTTTGCTCAATGGATATGAATATAGTATATGAACTCCAAACTTCAGGAGGTTTCAATCCAGTGGCATGTGTTTATATATTCCAAACTAGTAAAATGTGAATCATTCAACGTTCCAATAAGACTTGGACCTGCCTCAAAGTGTAGTTGGTGCTTGGTTAAACTCAAATCGATTCTCATTAAAGGGAAGTTAACTGTGATCTCTTGCTGTTATGATTGCAGAGCTAAAATGATATTTTGTTATTGCTTATTGTCAACACTAGTTTGGTCTGTTGTAGGCTCGTAGCATTGTACTAGCATTTTGTATTAGTGCCATAGAAGAAATAGTTGCAAGCTTTGACTTGTGCACCACTTTATTTTTGTAACCATTTCGTGAAGTTTTGTTTTGCTTATAGTCACCATATTTCTTATATACTCTTAGCCATTTCCTTCATTGATTCCATCACAATCTCTGCATGTGAGATGATTACATACGTATAGAAATGTTAAAAAATGCCAATTAACCTCTCCCATACGCCTGGTATGCAAAAAGCCTTTATGTTCGTTTAGATTATTAGTTTGTTAAAGCGATTTAAGTTGTTGTTTGTTCGTTTAGATTATTAGTTTGTTAAAGCGATTTAAGTTGTTGTTCTTTTGATACTATGCATTTAATGGGCTTAAGTTCATTGTACATGTGCCCACTTGGCCACTTGTATGTTTTACACTTAATATTGCTTTACATGTGCCCACAAGTTGGTTCCATAGGCTAATAGTCTAATCACTTCAAATTGTTTTACATGTGCTCGTATGTATGCATTGCAATCTTTTGCTTTCCTGTTGCCATTCAAGTTGTTGATGTTCCTTCTTCACTGTTCATTTGATAATGTCATCTGAAAAGAGTTTTCTGTGTTGTGGAGGATGGACCAAAAATTTATATCTAGCAGGCCAGCAGGGTAAAAGTGCTAATAAAATTTGCTAATCATTTAAGATCGCTTTACACAGACCCTTATATTTGTGTGTAGCTAGTTTCATGCAATATTTCAGTTCTTAACTATGTGTGGATCAAATCTTTGAAGCAGACATATGATGGATGACAGTGATGGGGATTGCCATGATTCCAGCAGTGATGGAAGCAGCGATTATGAACATGGAAGGGTAAAACATCTAACTCATGAAGGCTTCTCAAGTGATGATGGTGAATCAGGAGATTCACAGGGCCGCTTGCTCTTTCAGTACCTAGAGTTTGATTCTCCATTTTGTCGTGAACCATTGACTGATAAGGCAAGAATTAACTCTATCGAGTTTGTATGGTCTTTCATGGCATTTTCATGTTCTAACATTCTTTTTCTTTCAGATTTCTAGTCTTTCAGCTAGATTTCCCGGACTGAGGACCTCAAAAGTTGTGATTTATCACCGAGAAGTTGGATATCTGTTGCCTGGTATGTGTTTCTTTTATATGTACGCAATTGGTGCTTCTTATAGGATAGCAGTAACTAATAAATCAAGTTGCTTGCACATTATGCAGGTATCCAATTTACCGTATCCCTACTGGCCCAACATTAAGAGATTTGGATGCTTGCTTTCTCACCTTCCATCGGCTTTCAACTTGCTCAGAAGGAGGTAATTACATTCAGGTTTTGTTTTTCATTATAGAGGATCGTAAGTTGAGATTGTCTGATAAGTGATAATGCTAGCTTCACTATCCTCTGGTAGTGTTCAAAATTGGGGTCCCAAGTACTACTTTTTTTTTTCCCAAAATAAATCTATATAACACCAGCTTCCATCCCTATGCTGTGTTCATTGTACATTCTGTTATCCAATTTAGCAGACACCTAGGGACACATACATTGTTGACATGCAAGAAAGATTCTACATCTACTTAAGTCTGCTTTGTGTTTTTTCTAGTGCCCATTCTGTAACTTAGCTGGGATTTGAAGTCGGTGAACTAGAGGAAATTCAGTTGAAGAAACTATGTAGTGTTCGGATAGTAAACTTTGTTAGTCTTATTCTGGAATGCATGCAACACTTAGATGGCTGACAACGTCTTTTTCCTGATGCTAACGCTAAAGGTGTCGTTAAACAAGTACCTGTTGCATGTAACATCTATATAGAAAAGGCTTGCATGGTTATGGAAAGTGTACTTCAAAATTTTATTTTCCATACTTTTCGTGTCGGGTTTTAGGCAGTAGTGCTGATTTTACTGATTGTTGCATTTTTCCTGCATGTACATACATATATTGGATTATGTTTTCAGGAAACCGAAAAAAAAACCGATAAATAGAAAGTAGCACAGTTATCTGAGTTTGCTATCCAAGTTTAATAGAAATCTTTCAGCTTTTGGCTGGTTCCTAACTGCCATTGTAACTAAGTCTATTGGCTGGTACCAGGTTGATTGCTGCTGTAACTTGCTACGAACCTGTAAAAGCCAATTAGTGTTGTCCATTGGCTTTTGATTTTACCAACCTTGTTGCTAGAAACTATACCTATGAAATTACTATTATATGGTATTTGTATGTTGTGCATACCAACTGAGAGTTGTTGACATTGCTGCTGCTTCTTTTTTTTTTTGGAGAGAATCCATCCGTCCTTCTTTAGTTTAATGTTAATGAGCCTTGTTCTTAAGCACTGAGATGACAGTTTGCTGTTGTAGGACAATGAAACTACCGTGGCCTACTTGCCTGATTGCTATTATCTGAGATCTTTTGTGTTTCTTTTGTCCAGATCATGGTGGTGCTGTAGAATATCCATGGGGTCGGATAGCACACGAACGATACCGCTTCCAATTTTGGTATGGCTTCTTACAAGTTCAGCAACTCAGTATGGTCTTCAACTGATGGAGATTGGCAACTGGCTAGCTACTTACTGCAAGCTGCTGCCGATTGGCTGCGAGATAGCCATGCCAGCCATCCAGACTATCAGTTCTTTGTCACGCGTGGTGCGCACCATAGGTAGTGGCACCAAATACGCCTTTGGCAGAATTTGCAACAGAATGTTTGGAAGGTTCTCGTTGTAAACATAATCAAGGGAGGCGAGCGACTGACTGCTTTCACTCCGTGATGCATGTACAGGGTTTGAGCTCCCATGGTGGGAAGCGAGCAATGTTGTTCTGCTTTGTAAATTGCACTAATTGGAGGGTTTGATTGGCTGTATTTTTATGCTTATAGTCGGTTGGTGATCCTCCTGAGAAAAGTTGGGATGAAAAATGAGAGAAAAAAAGGGAAAAACAGACAGTGAAGAATGGGGCTAAAGACTTGTTGCACTTGTTGAATTATGCATGCCTGCTGGGTAGTTAGAACTGTAGAACTCTTTTATGTAATACAAAAAATACGGGGGACAAATTTTGATGAGATCTCCCTAAATGTCTGTAAACTTGTGAAAGCTTGTCGACACTGCAGCGTTAAAGAAAACTTGTAGCTAGCAACTTAGCATCATTCTGTGGATTGTAATGTTTATATGCATCCTGTGCTTAATTCTGTAACTTACAGTGTGCTGATTGTGACCTGCTGTGTGCAAATATTTGGTTAGATGGTGTTCCTGTAAGTGTTTTTATCTTATTAGGAGGGGGTAGAAGCTTTTTTACTGCAAATCGATTTGTACAGCTTTCGGTGATTGCATGTTTTGTAATCAGGCTAAAGCTCGAGTGAACAACGCTCAGATGGGGGTTCAGTGTAGTACTGCTATTCATGGTACGCAAGACAAGTATACAACCATGAGTTTTACGTTTTTTTTAAATAATACATTTAAAAAATTAGAATTACATGAATAAATGCTTGTTTAATAAAATTATAAAAATAGGCTTCTGTTGCCATTGCAAATAGCAAAATGGTCATGTTGTCATGCAAACCGTGTTGCCGCCTTTCCAATCGACAGACAGCAGGACCTAGAAATTGGAAAAAAATTGTTTATTTTTGTAGAGAATTTAGCTTCAAATTTTACTGGATTTCATTAAGTCTTTTGGTAATATCTTTAAGTGATCACGCAACTAATCATTTTTAAAAGACAACGAAACATAAAGTAGAGAACGATTTTTAAGTTAACTTTAGAAGATGAGATTTCAATTGCGCAGAAGACTTTGGAATGTATTTGTGAATTTCATAGCGCATGTGATTTGGTTATGTACATTACAAACGACAACATACACGTAATCATCAACCCAATCGTACCTAGGATACACGTGTGCCTTTTTGCAATCGAAAATGAGGGTTGATCGGAACAAAGTTGGTCTTGGCGACCAAGTAGCTCCTTCCCCTTGTCTCTTGCCAACCCACGGCCGTGACCAGTCCCGAATGCAGCCTACCATTGGGCTTCGAAGTTTTCCCACCTCGGAGGATTATTGCAAGTTCGCCCAACACTCGATGGGACAATCGATGCCTTCCCCTTGTCTCCCGCAGACCTGCAATGCGACTAGTCTCGAAGCCTATTATGTTCTACAAGAAGGGTTGGAAGATAGAATGATGTTAGAGAACGTAACGCCAAATCGATAATCAGGATGCAAATTAAACATAACTTACCTCTTCGATCCAAAGTGCGCCTAGGCGATGGGGAGTGCTAGGACGGTTGTCGGTCTCACTAACAGGAGCCTTCCCCTTGTCCGCCGCGTGCATGGCACGGTCCTCCTCTGTGTGTTGTTCGGGGGTCATCCACCACCACCTCGGTTTCTTAGGCTCCACCAGTGCCTTTTCAATAGGGTTAGGTACGGAAGGTTTCCAACGTTGGAAGATCTCGGGTCGCTTCGCATAGTTGAACATGTACTTTTGGTTGAAGAATGTCATATCGTACATGTCTGGGTCGACGATCTATTGGAAGAAAAAGCAATACTCCTGCAGCTACCATTATGCAGAGATAAAGTTAGCGGTAGGTGTCGATTATCTCGGCTATGTGTGGCTGTGGGTCGTCCACGACCCGAGAGCAACGCACTCTCGTCCGAGTGCTGTACCACTGGATATAGTCGTGGTACGTCCGGTGGTCGTATGAGGTAGCCTCTTGACCACGCCGCCCAATGCATGCACCACGCCCCATGCAAGTTGCCTAGGATGTGCACTACTACAGAAAACCTCATCACGAGCATTTGCCGAACCGTCATCACGCAGCGATTTCCAACCGCTCGTAAAAGTACGTCTGTGATAACGGCGTTATCACTGATTTGGTTTTGAGCCGTGCGTGATAAAGTTATCACAGACGGTTTGGAACAGAGCGTCAGGAAAAGCAGTATCACAGACGGTTGAACAAGAACCGCTCGTGATATCACAGACGGTTCTTGTTCGAACCGCTCGCGATACTATTTTGCCTGACGGCTCTTGTTCCAAATCGTATATCACTGCGGTTCTTGTTCAACCGCTCGTGATACTGCTTTCCGCACGGCTCTTGTTCCAAACCGTCGTGATAGCTTTTTATTGCAAAAAAATATTGCCATTTTTCATGGATACACTCATACACATACACCGCCATTTCCAAGCCTCCCAAACATGGATTCATTGATACACATACATGGATTCCTAACTCCTAAGCCTCCCAATAAATTTCTCAAGCCATGGATTCATGGATACACACATACACTCGATCATACACAAGTACCAATGAATGAATGCGGAGGAGAATCTAATGTAATCTGGATATGAATCTAACACAAGTACCACAAGCTCATACATACAAATGGATCTGAATCTAATATACAAAGTACCAACAAACATCGACGTCGGAGGAGGACTGGAGGAGCTGGCGGCGCGCGGAGGAGGAGTAGAGGAGGTCGGCGTTGGTGTCGGCGTCGACTCTCAGCTGTTGGGGAGGAAGACCATGTCGAAGGTTGGGGACTACGGAGCAAGGGAGGACCGGAGCACGGAGGTGTAGCGGGGCCGTGGAGTTGCGGGAGGACCGGAGGAGCAACTACCACCGGAGCTCGGAGGAGGATCGCGGAGCAAGGAAGGACGGACCTGAGGAGGACCGGATCGCGGAGTGCGAGACTAAGCGCCCGAGGAGGTTGGCCATAATATATAAGGACATATTTTGCCTCCGCGCGCGCGTTCAAAATTTTCAAATTCCGCAGCTGCGAATCACGAGCGGTTTCATACAAAACCGTGCGTGATGACAAATCACTGACGGTTCGTATCACGAACCGCCTCGTGATAATAACTCATCACGCGACGGTTCTTATACGAACCGCCTGCGTGATAGTACCTCATCACGACGGTTGGTATTAAGAGCGTCTTAATACGAACAAATGCGTAAGAAAATTTTTAAGCCATAGTAAATCAAAATCGCAGGCGGTTGTTAATCCCAACCGCTCGTGATGAGGTAATTATCGCGACGGTTGGTATCACGAACCGCTCGTGAAGTATCATAGACGGTTCGTTATACTAACCGCTCGTGATGAGTGTCCTCATCACGAGCGGCTCCTTCTACCAACCGCTCGTGATACTTCGCGACGGTTGGTAGAAGGAGCCGTCGTGATGAGGCACTATCACGCAGCGGTTCTTATTATGAATCGTGCAGGAAGTATCACGATGGTTGGTAATAAGAACCGCTCGTGATGAGGCACTATCATGAGCGGTTCTAAAGGGAACCGCTCAGATAAGTTCAATCTGACGGCTCCTTTGGAACCGTCGTGATGAGGCGCCCAAAGATGACTGCTTTGTAGTAGTGGTGGCACCTAGGACACCTTTCCTAGTGTGCATGCAAAGCAACATGACCAAAAAGTTAGTACACAGGGAAAATGATTAAGAAGATTCTATATTCAAGATGAACTTACTTGTGGTCATCCAGTGTCAATGGCTCTCCCTAGGGGACCGAGACCTCCTACCATAGACCGAACTGCCTCATCACACGATGGACGGGGTACGCCTCCACATACACATCGTACACTATGCAACTCCGCATGAGCTAGTAGGCGGAGTCTCAAGAGCACTCGTTGGAAAACTCGTGGGGTGCGCAGTCGTACACCCTCTTGGGAGTGTACGGTGTCTAGATGACGCGGTCGTCCATGAGCTGGTGGAACATTTCCACGTACTCCGGGTACGAGGTGTGCGTAGTGAACGGTGTGAACGTGACCTGTAGAAGAAAGCAAACACACACCTCAATACATACGGTGGAAACAAAGTACAAAACAGACAAACCGTATGAAAAACTTACGCATCGGCGACACCACACTGTAGCTATGGTCGAAGTCGTTGACGCCGCCGTCGACATATAGGCGAGGAGTATGCCCGAGGTTTACTTGTGGTTGTCCGATCCGAAGTGCTCGAACGACTACAATCAGAGCAGGTGGGCATCCACAAAGTATGGATCCATCCCAACCTCGAGTAGGCATCGAGAGGCCTCGGTACATCGTGCACAACACTCATCGCCCCGGTGTACTACGGATCTCCTCCAAAGAAGCGTTCGTCAACTCTCTATGCGTGCGGATCGTGTGCTTGTTGACGTGTCGCTGTGGAACCTATAGAACAAGACCAACCCGACGAGCCACAACAAGTAGGCCTCGAAGTGCCTACTCATTGATAGTCGGGCGTTAGGGGCCAAGGTGCGTGGTGCAAAAGACAAGGACACATTAGTAAGTTCGTGAAAAAAATGAAGTGTGACCACTAGAGAGGGGATTTACGATAATTGGTAGAGCCACTTCGGCAAAGGGCCATGCGCATCGTCGGCGACCAATTTGCAACAACACCCCCGAACAACAGCAACGGCATGCGCGCCACATTGGCGTGAACTCGTGTGTAGTCACGGTGAGGGCCCGCGCAGGGAGACCGGTGAGGTACACAACGCCCCGTGAGCGAGGAGTCATCTCCGTATGGAAGGTGAAAAGTGTCGCCTCTAGCCTCCAACGATCCGCCAACGCCGTCAACAGCACCGGCCGATGCTGAAACGCCCGACGCATCACGGATGTCCCTTGTCGTCCTCCCGCGTGGCCTCTACCATCCTTGCAAGTGTACATAGGCCAGATGCTCAACCTACGTTGAAACGATAAAGAGGGCACGCCAATACATAAATACCCACACAAGTTGTATTTAAATGGAATACAAAAATGTCACAACTACACGCACCTGGGAACTCAACGTGGGTCGATCCTCCATGCCTTCATGGGTGTGCGCAGATGGAACGTGCCAAGCTCGATGGGTGTCTTGCCAAGCTGGGGCTGGACAGTACTGAGGCGACTATGGTGGCTAGCATCAACAACAGGGTCTAGTAACTCGAATGGCCACTATGCAGAACCTCATGCGGACGTCATACCTAAAATAATGTGAAAAAAGAGTGCTTACATTATTATTAATAAGAAACATAATAGAAAAATAAAATAAACAATATTAATCGTATTCTAAGCTAATCACCATTCCAAATGGCGATAGAGCGCAGTAGAGAGGGCTTTTATCGCCAATCCAATCGATAGGGCATGTGACCAATCGGACGACGATGTGGCCATGTCGCCATTTCATATGGGACATAAGCCAATTTTTCTAATTTTATTACACATGCATTTGTTTATTTAATTCTTTTCAAAAAGTACTACTAAAGTACAAATATGTCTACAACTGAACTACGCACACCTAAAAAGATTTACTAGACTACAAAACTATACATCTCAAACTATCTAATACATTCTATTACTGCACCATAAATATATCTACATGAGTAACGACATATCTAAAACTAAACTACACACACCTAAAAAGATTTATTACAAAGAACTACACTACATAACCATAGATCTAAAACTATTTAAACCATTCAATTACTACACCATAAATAAATTTCTTTATGTGTATTCAAATTTCTATAGCTAAACTACACATGCCTCAAAAATAAACTACACCGAACTACACTAAATAACCATACATCTAAAACTATCTAACCCATTAAATTAAGGGGGATTTCATAATTTGCCATTATGAGATAGATGGATTTCAGGATTTGCCCCCCTATGTGTCTACGACATGTGGGTCATGGCAAATCCTGAAATCCATCTATTCACTGTGGCAAATTCTGAATTATTCTTTAAATTAATGACCTACTAGTTTCAGTTCTAACCTACTAGGATTTCAGATTAAAATGTAAAGTTACAAAAAAAAAAAAAATACCTACAATGTGGGCGGCCGAATCCGCTCCTCCCTCTGTCCCCTCTACGGCTACTGATAGACAAGGCTTCTCTACCTCTTCTCCACTCTCCTCCTCCCTCTTTTTATTTTTTTCGGATTAAAAGTGAATTAGGGTCAATTTTTCTGCCAATTTATAGCATAGCCACTACGCCATTTGAAATGATGACAGGTTTGGTTGTGCAGTGCCTCCTATCGTCGATCTAACGGCGACAGGCCTGTTACCAATTCAAATGATGATAGAAGCTCATTTTTGTAATTTTATTAAACAGTAATTTATTTCTGTCATTCTATTTTAAAAAATGTATTATTTAAAAAATTCCAAGTTTTATCAGCGCAGCTGCATGTACAACTGCTGCGTTATTTGGCATAACACTGAAGTAGTAATAACGAGCGACTCCCTTTCAATAAATAAATAAATAATGACGAGCAACTCTTGTCCAAGAGTCAGATGTGTCATCTCTGAAAGCTAAGATAAAGATCGATACATTTGATTTTTGCATTGCCAATTGCTAGACTGCAAATATTGCAACGGTCATACTGTTGAATCCAGTAAAAGAATGCACACCTCCAGCGCTGTAAATGTGCAGTAAAGATTCATCTCAGTATCATATGCAAACCATCTTTCTCGTGCAATTGTCGTAGGCTGCCTTGTGCACTGCAATCGTGACACTGCAAGAATCATGGTGTATCTATCTATAGGGGCGGATCCGGAAAAAATAAATCATTAGGGTCACCACACTCTAATCTCACTAGAGCCATGTGGTTATCTCTTACATACAGAGGGTGTTCGCTGGGTCACATGACCGCAATGATTACACTGTGGATCCGCCCCTACATATCTATGCAAATCGTAACCGAACCACACCGAACTGCGTGTGTGTAATTCATGATCCATGAACTATGACTGCCAAAACTACACATACATAACACAGGAAAGGATAATGAGATCGTCACTTTTACCATTGAGGGTATCCATCATAATCAAGTAATTTACAAGCGCGATCGTGCATAAGACTTATTCGCGCAAACGCCAAGCGATCGTGATTGTCCACACCAACCGAAGACCAAGCATGGGGAGTCATCGACATCCATTTGCATCGGCCGAACATGCGTCATGGTGATCGGCTGACCACGTATTGTTCCGGCCAGAACATACCTTGGTTGGCCGAAACACAGTCAAGCCTAAATTCGTGCCACTACTCCACCTTCCCGCGATGTGATCGGCCGATGCATGACTTGTTCAGCCAAAACACCTCCATGGACATTATAAATACCCCCTACACTCAACACAATTCGTGCCACCTATCAAGCCATCATACAATCCATTCCATCCATTTTCACTCTCAGCTAGTCTCGTATTAGGAAGAGAGTTAGTGAGGGGAGATTGAGAGGGAGTGCTACATGGAGACCGGAGTGCCAGTGCTCCAGGGTTCGGGTGTTCCCTCGATGATGTTAACCCAAGCTATGGAGTAAATCAAATCTTCTTCTAGTTCGGTAATCCTCGTGTGACCCTTCCTCAATTATGTTCCAAATTACTTTGGGTATACTTTTACATTTGTTGTTCCTTGTAAGAGATGGATTTGGGAAGAATGACCGCACACATCTATTCCACTCAGTAGGGGTACAAATACAGGAGCAAAGCTCTGGCCAGCCACTCGTTGGTTACAGCAGATCCTACAATCTAGGAGAGGTGGAGAACGGTGGCTGGCCTATTACAGCGGACGCACTGAAACTAGAAAACTGATCAGAGCTATCCTAAACTTGTACGTTGACACCCCCCGGCAGTTTGAGCATTGGTTGATCGAATGCACAAACTGGTCTTGAAGTCTGTGAACTATTGAGAAACCGTCATTGCAAGTTCAGTCCAGCGATTACCTTGTAGACAAATAGAGAATCGTAAGAGCGATGCAAGAACACAAGAACGAACAATAGATGAACACAAGTATGAGAGGGGACTGCAGGCTTCTCTTTATTGCTCTTCCAATAATAAATCTGTGTACAATGGTTGGGGGGGCCTCCCCCCTCCTATATAGTCTAGGGTGGATGAGGTGCCCACCCGGAACTGGACTCCTGGCCGGGCCCGGTTTCCTAACACTCCCCCTTGGGCTCTCATCCTTCATGTCCATGTCTCGTTAAAACTCCATAAAAACCTAGTGGGAAAAATTTTGGAGAAAGAATACGTGAATCATGTTCTGCTATGCTGCACAAATTGCCTAATTAAAAACCTTAACCGAGAAACTTCAAGAAAACTCGTCAAGGGAAAAAGAGTACAATCCACCCAATTTTATTTAATCTCCAGGATTTGCTCTTTGGGTACTCGATCTTCGTGATCAAGCTTTAGTAATGAGTTTGTGAAGATTCTCCCCTTGAATTCTGCACTTCTCTAAGTCTCATCAACCCAATTCCACGTATGCATCTTTCAAAGCTAGATGCTGGAAGTGACTTAGTGAATAGATCTGCAAGATTTTCACATGACTTAGTATGCAGTACCTTAATTTCGTCCATCTTTTGCATTTCATGAGCATAGAAGAACTTGGGGTTGATATGCTTTGTGAGAGGACTCTTCACATAACCCATCCTGCATTTGTGCAACACAAGTCGCATTATCTTCATAGATAATAGTGGGGTTTTGTGCGGTATTCAATCCACATGATCGTTGGATGTGGTGAATCATCCGCGAAGCCAAGAGCATTCACGTGCGGCCTCGCATGCTATAATTTACGAGTGGTTCGTCGAAGTTGATACCATACTTTGCTTACACGATTTCCATGAAATTGCGTTCCACCACACAGAATACATAGCCTGCTTGTGACTTAGTCGTATGCGGTCCTGACAGTACCCAACATCCGATAGCTACCATTGTAAGATCCTGGTTCTTTGTGTAGAACAGTACCAAGATCTTTACTTCCTTGGAGGTATCGGAAGATGTCCTTTATTCCCTGCTAATGCATTTTGGTAGGTTCTGCACTATACCTTGCTAGAAGATTCACTGCAAATGCAATGTCCGGTCTAGTACAGTACTTTTGCCAAATACATGAGTGCTCCAACTGCGCTCAAGTATGGGAATTCGGTCCCAGACTTCCTCCCCTCTTACAGAGGTCCGAACGGGTCCTTGTCTTGCCGCAAGGATCTCCCGACCATTGGCACTTTCGAGGGATATGCCTTTTCAAAGCCGAACCTTTCTAACACCTTCTGGATGTAGGTTGACTGATGTACTAAAATCCCTTCAGGGGTATGCTCAAGCTGCAAGCCTAGGCAATATTTGGTTTTACCCAAATCTTTCATTTCGAACTCCGACTCCAGGTAAGAGCTTGCTTTTTCAATATCTTCCAAAGTCCCGATGATATTCAGATCATCTACATATACTGAGATTATACAGAATTCATCCAGGATCGCCATATAAACACAGAGGACAATCCTCACTGCTCGTAGCCTTTCTTGCAGAGAAAGTCGCTTAGGCGATTATACCACATCCTGCCTGATTGCTTCAGTCCATACAGTGACTTTCTGAGTTGCACACTGTATAGATTTCTATTTGCTCTGTCTTGGTTCGGTACAGGGATACCTTCAGGTACCTTCATATAAATTTCCGAATCCAAGTTCCCATAAAGGTATGCAGTTACCACATCCATCAATTTCATTTTCAAATTCAGATTCACTGCCATTGAGATTAAATATCTAAAGGTAGTTCCGCCCATGACCGGGGAATAGGTTTCTTCATAATCGACTCCTGGTCTTTGAGTGAAACCTTGTGCAACAAGCCTTGCTTTATATCTGACAACTTTATTTCTTTCATTTCTCTTTCGAACAAATACCCATTTATGCCCTACAGGTGCACATGAGGAGGTGTGCGACTACTGCCCAAACACCTCTCTTTTATTCAGAGATATTAATTGCGCTTCTATTGCCTTTTTCCAATCTTTCCAATCTGATCTTTTCTTGCATTCAATGAGCGATGCAGTGCTCGATCAAGATCAATGATTGTGGCAATTTTCTTTGCAAAATAGATGTCGACATTGGTCGTTGCTCTATTTATAGATTCTCCGTGATCACATAATTTATAGCTATTTCTTCATGGGACGGTTTTGCTAATGCTTCTACTTGCTTACTGCTGCTTTCAATTGCGGGGCAAGTCCTTTAGTTTTTCACTATGTGTGCGCACACATCCATGCGATGTCTCTCCGTGGGAATATTCAAATCGTATGCCTTTTCTTGAAGGTTCCATACCGGTGCAGTCTCAAGCGGCCCCTTACATTTGTGGGAACTTCACGATCGATCGTGACAAGTCCTTCTTATCCTTTTCGCAAAGCGTCCCGGTTACTTGGGATTCGAGGGCTGGAGTTCTCGTCCTTTATTACGAGGCCTCTGGACGGGATTAGGGATACCTTCTATTTTCTTTGGTATTTCAACCCTCTCCGGTGCATTGCGTGCATGCACATGCGACTTGGTCACGCTCTTCAAATCACTAAAGTGGTCAGGCAGTTGATTCGCTAATGCTTGCAAATCTATTATCTTCTGGACTTCTCTATCTGCTTCACTAGTGCGTGGGTCATGTGCATTAATTCCCGTGGCTTGCCACGTTATTTCCCGACATTTTTCATCAAGAGGTTGATTTCCTCCTCCTAATGACGGGAAACTATCCTCATCAAATATGCTATCAGCGAACTGGTCAGATGCAAATCTCTAGTCATCGGGTCAGATACTGATTATGGATGCGATCTCATAACCAACGATATCCCGGACTTTGGAGAGGGCCCATTGCAGATTATTTGCGGTGGTGGTATAGGTACATAAACCTTGCAACCAAACCTTCAAGATGAGAGATTTTCGGTGTTGACCCTTGCGCTAGTTGCATAGGTGAATGGATGTTGTATGCCGACGGTCTAAAATTGATGAGAGTTGTGCGTGCAGATCGCATGTCCCCAACATGTAGTTGGTAAATTACAATTCGTAAGCGGTCGGGCAATGAATTTAATTCTTTTAATCAATGCCCCTGCTAGTCCATTCTGGGTGTGGACATGTGATACCGAATGCTCAACGGTAATTCCCATTGCCATACAATAATCATCAAATGCCTTTGAAGTAAATTCTCCGGCGTTGTCCATTCTGATGGACTTCACATGATGATCAGGGAAATTATTCTTTATTTTAATTATCTGCGAGATCAGCTTTGCAAAAGCATGGTTTCTCGTAGACAATAAGCATACATGCGACCATTTCGAGGAAGCATCGATGAGCACCATAAAGTACCTAAATGGCCCTGATAGGGGCTGAATAGGACCACAAATATCTCCCTGGATTCGGTCCAGGAATGCAGGGATTTCATCCTTCACTTTCAGAGTAGAAGGTCTAGTAATTAATTTCCCGGTGGCACATGTAGGGCACACGAAATCTTCTGGATTCGGGAAATTCTTTACATTGATATTATGTCCCTGAGAATTGTTAATTATATTTCTCATCATTCTAAGACCGGGATGGCCTAATCTATCATGCCAGAGATAGAAAAGTTCAGAGCTTCTAAAAGATGTTTTCAGGACAGTATAGGCTGTAGGTGCCCTAATATGAGTGTAGTATAGCCCAGATTCATATGAAGGAAGTCGTTCTAATACCCTTTTCCCATTCTCCTCACGCTTTGTAATGAGCGGTATTCCTTACTATACTCTTCTTGATCTCTACATGGAGACCGTTAGCGAATATCTTTAAAACTTAAGAGAGTTCTAGTCGATTCCGGTACAACAAGGCTTCTTCAATGACCAATGTTGTGCCCATCGGAGTATAATTGTGGCTCTTCACGAGCCTAGTATACAAATATCGTTGCAACGATTGTCGTAAGACTACGGCATTCTTCTTGATCATTGAAAAATTTCGTCTCTCTCAAGATGGTATTTGTTGTGCCGTTATCCGCTAGGCACACTTCCTCCATAGGCGCCACGGGTTCGATATATAAGGTATTTATTAATATGGAGCAAACAATCCACACATAAATCATACTTCAAAACAGAACAAACTTGCTTTATTAATACGGGAAAATCTTTCTGGACACATCATAAGAATTTATTGCAAATGCTCTTCTAGAGCTTACAACCTTTATTCAATAATTCAAAAAGCTAACATAAGCGCAAATGGTAGTAAAACTAAGTGTCATGCATGCACTAGATTGAATCAGCGAAGTATGAATTAACTTCGCACGAACTGGTCTACTTCTATCTTTTCTTCTTCAGCAACTACGGCTGCGGCCGTTGTAATGTCCAAAGAAGGAGTGATAGGGTCTGCTGCAGGGATGTCCACATCCATAGGTGCAGCCAATGGTTGTGGATCTTCTATGCCTGCAATGGCGAGGTGCGCCTCATGCTGTCCTTTGCCCTTCTTCTTTGCCTTGAAAGCATCAATCACGTGCTGCGGTTCATGGCAGACACGTGACCAATGTCCCCAAGTGCCGCATTTGTAGCAGCTTTGGTCCTGCTGACCATAGGGCGTCTCATCGCGCTTCTTTCGTTCGCCATTCTTGGCTTGAGCATTTTGCTTAGTCTTGTGACTCATGGCCTTACCTTTCTTGCCTCTTTGCTTTGAGTGAGGCTTTTTCACCTTGTAGCTGCTAGCGTTGACTTCATGGCCAATTTTGCTACTAGGTGGCTGTGAGATGTAGTTCTTTCTGAGAACCTCATCTTGAGCTTCATAACTTGCATAATATCTATCGGTTGGCGTACTCCTTGTAGCCATCTGACGGTAGTTGCGTGTCGATTGCACCGCATTTGGGTGAAAGGTAGAGAGGTTTTCTCAATCTTCCACATCCGTGATTACTTTACCACATAGTGAAGATTGGTACAAATTGCGCAAAGCGAGTTGTACTCCCCACGGTCTTGTAGTCGACAAAGCGTAGTCGAGTCCATTCTGCTCTGCCGGGCGGATGGTGTACTTCGATTTTGAACCGCTTCTTGGGCGTCCATAAAGCGGCGCGCTCTTCTCGCCATATACTCATTCTTGAGAGTTAGGCAAAGGTGGTGTCACGAGAAAATAAAGTGCACGATCATTTTCCTCGGCGGTTGGAGCGGCGTCCTACGAGGTGCCGAGTCCATAGCAACACGGAGCTTCTTGGCTCCCGATGCGATCTCAACATCGATGCGAGTCAAATAGTTACGGCCATCTTTGGGCACTCCTCGAACTCGGTTCGTAATTCCGATCATCTGCATATTCATGCAAGAGGTGCATAAGATTCTCGCTGTAATGTGCATAAAAGGTTGCAAGGATTCCTATAATGTTCCGTATTTTTCTACGCATTTTCAAGATTTACTGCTATTTTCAATGATTAAAAGCAATATATACAATTACAGATAATCAAAACAGTAAATACAATAAATAAATTGCATAGAAATAACAATAACAAGAATAAATATGCTTCAAGGTTCAAAAATATACAAAATTTTGGATTCCCGAGGCCCTTTTCTGTTGGAAATAAGACTTTCGGCGAAAACTGCAAGTTTCGGGGGTTAAAACGCGAAATTTTAGTTCTGAAAGAAAAATCGCGTAATTTCATATTTTCCGAGGGGTTTTGGCAAAAATCCAGATTTTTTTCCACCGTGCCCCCTTTTCTATTCTTTTTCACCGACCGGTCCTCTTCCTTTTTTTCTATCGGTTGGGCCGATTCCATCCGGCCCGATCTGCCTATGCCCCCCCGCCTCGGCCCATGCAGGGGCCCATCCGGTTGGCGCAAGGGTCACATGGGGGTAGGGTTTCCCCTACCATAGCTACAAGCGGCGGCGGCTTGAAGGTGGCCGGCACGCGCGGGCTTCAAGGCGGCGACGGACGGCTTCAAGGTGGCCGTCGGAGGCGGCCGGCGCGGCGGCCTTCAAGGCGGCGACGGGCGGCTTCAAGGTGGCAGCGGCGCGCGGCCTTCAAGGTAACGGCACGGCGCTTCAAGGTGGCGTCGAGGCGGCGCGGCAAGGCGGTGTGAAGCCGGCGCATGGCGGCTCTGGCGCCGCGGCGAGCGGCGGCACAACCGGCCGCGAAAAGGCGGCGCTGCTGAGGCGGCGGCCGCGGCAACACTCGAGGCGACCACCGGGCGGGCGGGCGCGGGGCGGCCAGAGCCCGTCTTTGGAAGTGGGCGCGGCGGCATGCCCGGCGGTGGAGGCGAGTCGGCCGGGCGGTTAGGCGTAGGGCCGCGCGGGCGTCGCTGCAGGTGGGGCTAGCCGCGCTCCGGCATCGGCCGGTGCCGGCGTCGCCATGGCGGTTGATACGGGGAGGCCCGATCTTCTCGGTGAGAACCGTGGATAGTTGATGCGAAGTAGGCGATGTCGCTAGCTGAACACTCGCGCCAATGCACGAACCCTCAACTCTTGGAATCGCCCAAACACACCGGGTAGTTGTTCGTCGCGAGACCACGAGCGATTTAACGCCAAGTCCCAATTCCCAATGGAGCAGCGGCTTGACCTTGGATTGCGAGAACAAAACAAATGGATCGCCTAATTCTCTCTCAAAGTCCTCGCATGAACTCGGTGTCGAAAGAACAAGCAATAGCTATGTTTCAATCTTATGCATAAACCTGTGCGCCTCTATAGTGCGGCCATGGGGGTTTATATAGCCTCCACGCAAGCACAAAACTCGGATGAACGATGGCAAAGTGCTCTGATAATCCGAGTCCGACCTTTGTTCATTGCTGATAATCCGAGTCCGATTCTGTTCACATGAACATAATCGATTCAAAAACCGTCCTACTTTAATTTGGAAATTTAAACTAGTCTCCTCTCGGTTCCCCTTGTATTGTGAGCTTTCCTTCTCTTAGTTTGCGCGAATTTGTTCGATACACTTGATGCTTCTTTTGATGCCAATGTAACCCTTGTTGGCCACATGTGTTTCTTCTCCATGAATTTGTTCTGACCTCCTCTCCTCCAAAGGCTTCACAATATTCAAACCTAAGAATGCACAAAACATTTGCATGAGGTAATACCAATTCTCATCAATGACAATAGAAGATTCATTAAGAAACAAAAGCACTGTTGATTTAGAAGTTTAGCTCTTGCTCGTCGGTGGACCAATATGCATACATACTTGAATTATTTGTAGGCGTCATGTATGGCATCCACCTCGGTATGTGTATGACCACCAATAGGGAAAAATGTATAAGTGTTAGGGATTCCCTCATCATCCCCCTCTTGAAAAGCGTCGTCCTCGGCGCTAGATCATCACCACCAAAGAAAGGTGATAAATCGGCAACATTGAAAGTAGAGCTCACGCCATAGTCATCGTAGGAAAGCTCTATCTTGTAGGCATTGTCGTTGATCTTCTCAAGCACCTTGAAAGGTCCATCACCTCGTGGCGACAATTTAGACTTGCGGCGTTCGGAAAGCGATCATTGCGGTAGTGCACCCAAACCAAATCACTGGTTGAAAAATCATCTTCTTTCGTTTCTTATTCGCCTTCTCGGCATAGGACTTGACCTTGCGCTCTATCTCCTCTTTTGTTTTGAGATGCAATTTCTTCACATACTCGGCTCGCTTGGATGCCTCCATATGAACACGGTGTTGACTTGGAAGTGGCAGCAAATCAAGCGGCGTAAAGGGTTTGAAACCATACACCACCTCAAAGGACACAAGCTGCGTAGTGGAGTGCGGCCCGATTATAAGCAAATTCCACGTCGCGGCAAACAATCCTCCCACTCGCGCAGATTCTTCTTGATCATGGTCCAAGTAGCATCGAAAGTGTGCGGTTCACCACCTCCGTTTGACCATCGGTTTGGGGATGACAAGTCGTCTTTGAATAACAACCGTCCCGGTTTACCCCAAAGTGTCTTCCAAAAGTAGCTCATGAACTTCACGTCACGATCGACACAATAGTGCGTGGCACGCCATGTAGCCTCACGATCTCCACGAAAAACAAGTTAGCAATATCGACGCATCGTCGCTCTTGTGGCACGGAATAAAGTGTGTCATCTTTGAAAAACGATCCACAGCGACAAAACAGAATCACTCGCTCTCTTAGTTCTAGGTAATCCTAAAACAAAATCCATACTAATATCCTCCCATGGTGCATTGGGAGCAGGTGAGGGTATACAAACCGTGTGGATTCAATTTTGATTTCGCTTTGTGGCAAGTAATGCATCGTTGCACATACCTCTCTACATCTCGCCTCATCTTAGGCCAATAAAAGTGATCGCTCGGCATAGATAACGTCTTCTCACGTCCAAAATGTCCCATCAACCACTGCATGTGATTCTGCAGTAATAGCAAGCGCACGGAGAAGTCTGAACGCATAATTTGTTATTGCGAAACAAAACCCATCATGGATGTGAAATTTATCCCAGCCTTTCCCCTCTTTGCAATGTGCATAAGGAACGGAAAAATCATGGTCATGAGCATAGAAATCACGCAAACTCTCTAAACCGGAACTTGCACTCCTAATTGAGTTAAAGCACACTTTTCCTAGAGAGAGCATCGGCTACCACATTTTCCTTTCCCTTCTTATATTTTACAATGTAAGAAGCGACTCAATGAATTCGACCCATTTGGCATGTCTACGGTTCAGGTTTGCTTGGCCCTTTAAATACTTTAATGCCTCATGATCGAATGAATAATAAACTCTTTAGGCCATAAATAGTGTTGCCAAGTTTCTACGCACGCACTAAAGCATAAAGCTCTTTGTCATAGACCGGATAATTCAATTGAGCACCATTTAGTTTCTCACTAAAATAAGCTACCGGTTTACCCTCTTGCATTAAAACACCGCCAATACCCAATCCACTAGCATCACACTCAATTTCAAAATTTTTAGTGAAATCAATTAAAACAAGCAACGGTGCTTGGATCAAAGCGTTTCTTAAGTTCAATAAAGCATTGTCTTGCGCTACCCCACACAAATTCAACACCCTTTTAGTAAGTTCATTCAAAGGCAGCTATGGTGCTAAAATCCTTCACAAAGCGCCGATAAAAACCAGCGAGACCATGAAAGCTCCTAATCGACTTACATTCCACAGGAGTTGGCCAATTTTTAATCGCTTCAATTTTAGACTCATCTACTTCAACTCCACTGTGCGAAACAACATAGCCCAAAAAGATGACACGATCTTTGCAAAGGTGCACTTCTCTAAGTTCCGAATAACCTAGCCTCACGCAACACTTGTAGAACTTGTCTAAGATGGTCTATGTGTTCAGATTCAGTCTGTTGTAAATCGAGAATATCATCAAAGTACACAACCACAAATTTACCAATCAAATGCCTTAAAACATGATTCATTAAAGCGCATGAATGCACTAGGTGCATTAGTTAAACCAAAAGGCATGACTAACCACTCATACAACCCAAATTTTGTTTTAAATGTTGTTTTCCACTCATCCCTTCATGCATCCTAATTTGATGGTAACCACTGCGCAAATCTATCTTAGAAAAATAACAACACCACTCAATTAGTCTAGCATATCATCTAAGCGAGGTATAGGATGGCGATATCGAATTGTGATATTATTAATCGCTCGACAATCTCACGCATCGCCATGAACCATCTTTCTTAGGAACTAAATAACGAGAACAAGCACAGGGCTTAAGCTTTCACGTACATACCCTTTGGAGAAGCTCTTGTACTTGTTTCGAATTTCCTTTGTTTCCTCGGGATTGGTGCGATGCGGTGGTCGGTTCGGCAATGGCGCTCACGGAATCAAGTCGATCTTATGTTCTATCCCACGAATTGGTGGTAGCCCGGTGGTACCTCGTTTGGAAAGACGTCATTGAAGTCTGCAAAACACAAGCAACACCACTAGGAAGAGAAGACAAGTCGTTAGTCGAAAGCAAGGCGTCTTTGTACAATAGTACAAAGTGCACCAAGTGGGATCTTATTTGAATTCTCTCATTTACGATTTGGTGGCTAACATCACTAAATTCTTCTCTCGCTCTTTGGCAGTCTCAACGTGCATCTCAATTTTCTGCATTGAAGAATTCACAATCTGCATTAAAGAATTCAAGATGATATCCATATTATTCCATCGAAATGTGTAGCGATTTGTACGCCCATCATGAACAATGAGCGGTCATATTGCCATGGCGTCCCAAGAGCAAGTGACACACCGTCATAGGCACAACATCGCGATCCACGGTGTCGGTGTACTTCCAATAAGCGTCCACTCGCACCATATAGTTCACCTTCACTTCCTCTTTGTCGCTCAACCATTGCACATGATAAGGGCGTGGATGCGGCAAGTACTTCAAACCCAACTTATGACACATATGCTTGCTAGCCAAATTGTGACAACTTCCGCCATCAGTGATCGCTCAGCATAGATAACGTCTTCTCACGTCCAAAATGTCCCATCAACCCACCTGCATGTGATTCCTGCAGTAATAGCTATTGCTTGTTCTTTCGACACCAGAGTTCATGCGAGGACTTTGAGAGAGAATTAGGCGATCCATTTGTTTTGTTACGCAATCCAAGGTCAAGCGTCGTTCCATTGGGAATTGGGGACTTGGCGTTCGTCGTTCGTGGTCTCGCGACGAACAACTACCCGGTGTGTTTTGGGCGTATTCCAAAGAGTTGAGGGTTCGTGCATTGGCGCGAGTGTTCAGCTAGCGACATCGTCTACTTCGCATCAACTATCCACGGTTCCTCACTGAGAAGATCGGGCCTCCCCCCGTATCACGTACCTTCTCTGACTGCACCTTGTTGTACATCCTTCAACTACGCATAATCGAACCTCCTTCGACTACTCATATTCGAGCCTTCTTCTGACCAGGTAGTCGAACTTTTTTCGACTACATATAGATAAACCTCCTTCGACTATACATAGTCGTACCTCCCTCGACTGCATGTAGTCGTACCTCCTTCGACCACACTTAGTCGACCCTCCTTCCGTTTGGAATGTAGTCGAAACCCTTCCGACCAGATGGTTGAAACCTTTCCAATAAGGTAGCCGAAAACCCCTTTCGACTAGGTACTCGAAACGATGCACAGTAGTCAAAACCCCTTCTGAGCTTGTAGTCAAACTTCCTTCCGACCAGATGGTCGAGACCACTCACTCTCGACCACTGTGTCTCGACCACATAGGTTTGACCAATCTTTCGACCACTGTGTTTTGACCACACAGTTCAACTACTCATTCTCGACCATTGTGTCTGATGACACGGGTTCGACAAATCTTTCGACCACGTGTTTCGACTATACGATTTGACCTCTCGGTCCGACCAACGTGTCTTGACCACATAGGTTCGATCAATCTTTCAACCACTATGTTTCAACCATACAGTTCGACCACTCATTCTCAACCACTATGTTTTGACCACACAGTTCGACCACTCATTCTCGACCACTATGTTTTGACCACACAGTTTCGACAACTGTGATTCGACTACACAGTTTCGACCACTCATTTTTTTATCACTGTGTTCTAACCACACAGTTTCGACCACTCATTTTTTTTATCACTGTGTTCTCACCACACAATTTCGACCACTGTGTCTCGACCACACACTTTCAACCACTCAGTTTTGACCACTGAGTTCCGACCACTTAGATCCGACCACTCAGTTTCGACCAGTCGGCATCGACCACTCAGTTTCAACCACTGAGCCTCGACCACAATAGTCTATGTCTTCGACCAGTTTATTTCGACCGCCTTTGGTCTATGCCCGACCACAACGGTCATGGCGACCGATTAATTCGACCACACTGGCCTATGCCTTCGACCGTACTGGTCTATGGCTTCGACCAAATTGCTTTGATCGTACCGGTCTATGCCTTCGACCAACCTAGTCTAAGACCTCGACCACACTATTCTAAGGCTTTTGGTCTAAGACCTTGCCCGTTAGTGTAAAGACACATACGAGCTCGATTCCAACAATAAAGGCTAACTTCAAGGACCATTCATAACTCGAAAGTAGATCTGAGAGTATTATCTAACCAGGTAATCTCTCCCATCTAGGTAACTGTAACATCCCAATTTTGGGCTTGTGTTTCAAATGTAAGAAAATGAGAAGAAATTAAAACTTTTTCTTACATCATGTGTTTCCTGTTTGTACTGGACAAGTATTGTACAAGACATATGGAAATGCAAAGTCACAAGTCTTTTGATCCAAATCTTGTTCCTTCAAAAACAATCTTGTCAAACCTTTTTGATCATCCTCTGGAAATATTTTTCCTAAGTTCTTGGGATGATATGTGACCCCTCTGAAAAATTTCACAATTTTTAGAAATTGTTTGAATACTTTAGAGGGTAGTCAAACCTACTTGACTCTCAGTCAAACATTAAAACAGAGTCTTGCAGAATTTTGGGAGGTTTATTCACAGTATAAAACCTCTGAAAATTTTACACAAGGTTAATATCGAGTTAGCAAGCTCTGTAAAATTTTCATAAATTTTGGAGTTAATTTGCTATCTCAAATAAATCTTTCAAAGTCTCTGTTTTTATTTCAAAGTCAAACTTGGTTTCTTGTTACTCGGGTTCGAGTTGGACTCGGGCTCGAGCCAATTGATCGGTCGATCAACTAAGCGCGCAGAGCCACCCTTTCAAAAGCGGCGTCGCGATATCACCGTTGGATTCGGATCGCGTGGCCCACGTTCGTGTGAGCATTCGGACCCTCGGTTACATTAACAAATTGGGACCGTTGGATCTCGATCCAACCGTCCCGATTCTGAGAACAACGGGTGTCCGGCGAACTCGTTAATCGTGACCGTCCATTTTTAATCCAACGGTCGTGGTTTGCCTTCTACTGTTCTTCTTCCTCCTCGGCTTCTCGTGCGCGGCGGCAATGGCGAGCGAGCGCAGGTGGCGTGATGTGTCACCTCCACGTTGCTTTTGTCAGCGTCTCTGCAATGCATTTAATGCGCACAGGCTTTCTCCTCCATTGTCACCATGCTCACTTGCTCCCATCACTTCTTGGTCCTTGACCGCGCCATGAACCAAGGCTCACCATGGGCTCATGTTCTTGCTCGAAACCTAATTCCTTTCCTATAAATAGCCCCTCTAGGTCCTCCAGTGTTCTTTTGCGCTACACCTAGCTACTCTCTGTGTTTGAGCTCAAAACCATCTCAAACCTTCAATCCACCATTGTTGACCCGAGTGCTCCCATGGCGGCCTTGGTGTCCAGTGGTTCATCCTCAACATTTCTTGCACCCTTTTGAACTCCCCAACCTCCTTTGTATTTCCCCTAACTTGATTTTGGGTTGTATTCACAGGAATCACTCAATTTTAAGTTTGGAGATTTTCGGTTGGTTTCACCCCCTTTCTTCTCCAGCTCCGGTAAGTGGTTCTTTTTGCAATTATTTGCTTTTGGAGCCTCTTTGAGCTATAATGAAGCGGTGGTGATGATTTGGTTCCACTCATTTTGCTCAGAACCTCGTCTTCCACTTCATCTTCTTCGGCTCCGGTGGACTTCATCGTGTTCAAGTCTTCCCCGGCCATCTTTGAAGCTCCTCTCGGATAAGGTAGCTTCTATATAGTCCCTAGAAGTCATGGCACCCGCATCCTAGGTCTGCAGCTGAGCTTTTCGCTATTTTCGTGTTTAGCCGTAGGGTTCCGTTTTGTTTTCGGCTGGCCGGCGTTCTGATCCTCGCGGCGAGAATACTACCATTAGGTTAAATCTTGTTATTGCGAATCCATTTTGGGTCTTGTTCGCGCATGCATGATCGCAGATCGCGGCGACAAGCCGTCAAAGCCACTCGGGTTTTCTTAGGTTGAAGCTCCGTTTTAGTCATCGATTAGAGCACATTAATTGCTAATCATTAGTTGTTAATTGTGTCTTAATCATTATTGTTGAGCCACCGACTAGTGGGCCCAACATCCTTTAATCACTCTCGGTGCAATCCCGCTTGTTCGAGCATCATTAATGCTTAATCATTGATTAATAAAAATGTCGGCACTTAATCTGTCGGAAACCTTCTCTAGGTCGTCGACTTGTGGGCAGGAGTTAAGATCAAATCTCAGAGTCATTAGTGTTTAATTAATGGTAATCATTAGAAGCATTAATCTGTCCTAACCGCCACTCTCGATCGACAAGTGGGCGGTGCAACGTGCACGTGTGTTAAACCGATCGCGTGGGTGACTGAAGTCAGCGACATGCGGTCCCACATGTCGACATCCCTTTGACTGCGATCATTATCCACCGTTCATTTTTAGATCTCGGCCTTGATCGTAAGTGCATTCGGACCATCCGGTTCCCTCATCATCTGGGCCGTCCATCTCGAGATCTTGGTGAGATCATGTGTGCAATCGGACCTTAGGTTAGATTTGGGTTTTGAGCGTTCATCTTTAGATCTGCGATGCGTGGTTCGTCGAGGTAATCGCATCCTCGGTTGCATGCTTCCTCGTGGCCGTTGGATCTTGATCCAACGGTGGGTTTCGTTATGAATCGCGCGGCGTGCTTTGTTCTCGCGCGTGTGGCCGTTGGATATTGCATCAACGGCCCACGGCGTCCACGTCATTTATCTCGGTTGGGTTGGTTTTATTTACGTAAGTATTTATTTATCAATGAAAATTGTATCAAAACTTTAGAAATTCATAACTAATTCAAGATAAATCCTTTTACATGAAACCAAGCTGTAATAAATTTGTAATTCACTAAAGTTTAATATAAAAATGCTTTTAGCTATGCTTACGTAGTAGAAAATTGTAATCTTTAATAGCTTGTTTTCGCTATTTTTATATATTCCAGAATTGTATTAAAACTTGGAAAATGCATATCTTTTTCTGTATATCTGCTAATTGAATGATTTTAACTTTGATAAATTTGTTATTAACTAAACTTTAATCTAAAAATGGTGGAAGGTCTATATCAGCACCAGAAAAATATGTTAATAGATTTAACCTTATTAGTAGCAATTAAAAATTCATTTAATGTTGTAATAGACACCAGTAATTCCCTGTAAATCCTAAAAATAGAAATTTGATGTTAGGAAATCCCTCTGTTATCATACTATAATGTGAAATAGGTTTTGCACATGTTTATATTTCTGGAAAGTGCATTATGCTAGTTTTGCATCTTAGGAAAATCATAACTAAATCATTTTAACTCCAAATGACCTGAAATTTTATATGGGTTACCTCTATACCAGTAGGTAGCTACCATAAAAATTTCAGCTTCAAAATCTTTCTAGAAAATATTTTTGCTCTGTGCTAATTATGGCCAAAATGTGTTTTTAGGCAATATCTTTTGCACCACAAATCCAAATTAGGTTTTCCAGTTTCTATGTCTAGGTATATTCGTATTCTACCTTATGTATAAATTTTGTCGCATTTGGATAATTGTTGCTTGCTCATTGGTTTATTTGTGGCTCGTCTTATTGGTTGTTCTTGGTTCTTTTGCCTCTCGCTTAGGATTCGACATTTGCGGTAATCCGAGAACGACCCTCCACAGCAGTTGAGCAACGACAAGAAGGCAAGCATTTGATCATGTTAATCCCAGTATTTTAAGTATTTATGTTGATTACAAATTCTATGTATGCATTGCTACTTTGTTTTAATAGTTGGCCTAGTAGATGCATTTCCTTAGCAAATGATTATCCTCTACTACCATGAGCCTAGGTTACTTCTTGTGATTTAGAGTTCATGGATGGGCTCTTGTCACTTAGTAGTTTACGAATTAATTGCTTAGCCATGCTTAGTTTGGTAGAAATGGGCGGTTATCGACTTGTCGATAACCTTGATCACTAAAACTTATTATGATTATGATTTCCACCTTGTGCCATGTCTACTTATGAAAACTAAAGCGAAAACAAAAGATTTAGACTTGGGCACAATGGTATGATGGTGTGATTTTTGGGTGTGATGGAATGGTGCCGGGTCAACAAGGACCGAACATCTTGTTACACTAAACCAAGCATTTTAGCGTGCTAACCACATTAGAGGTATGGGACCTCTCTTGACTAAGTACTTTGGCGTGTATTGGCTTGGGTCGCGGGAGGTCGCGGGAGGGATGGTGTTGGGAGCATTGTAGTGTCCGAAAGACTTCACCGTGATGGGATTTGTTGTCTTCGACTTGCAATGTAAGCGTATGGTGTTTCTACCCATCTGACGGCTCGTAGTTAATACGCAAGATTGGAAATGTCTCGTAGGACTTAGTGCTTGAAGCATACCTTGATGAGTGTGCTTGTGGCTTGAAGGCGGTGCAAGTGTGGGTACATTGGTACACCCTGCGAGGTTAAAACTATTCGAATAGCCTCGTCCTAGGTTATGGACACGCTTGGCAAGGTCTTTCAAGAGTTAGACTACAACCTTTTAAATTAAAACTTGATGGGTGATGCGAATCGGGATTCGTGCTATGTTGTGGTGGCTATTGGGATAGTCACTTCGGTGGTTACTTGTATGTACCTTTACTTACGCTACTTTGATAACAAAACAGATTTGCAAACTTGCTTTTAAAAGTATTACATTATTGCAAATAAAGTTGGCTTTATGCAAAATGAGACATACAACCTCCACCTAAATAAGCTTGCATGTAGTTTATGAATAGGTCCGCTATTCCACACGTCGATCTTGCGGGTACAAAGACAATCTTTGTACTCGGTTGCTACGCTTAAGCTGTTTTGTTGCGAGAGGAAGAAGGTGAGCTCAGAAGGGCCTCACTTTTGTGAGTGTGTTGTGGTAGCTTGAGGCGACTAGCTTAGCGGCCGGTCGGTTGCCTTGTGGGTATATGGCTAACCTGGTGGACTTTTGTTCTAGCCATCTTATGACACCTTTTGCTTCCGCTGTCATTCTTGTATATTGTTCTATTTGGCCGGTCGGCTCTTTTGTAATAACTTTACTTTATGTATGTCGTGGTTAAACCTTGTGATGTTTGTGTATGGAATTGATGTGTAATTTTGTGATGATGTGCATATCTTGCAGTGCAGGAAGCATATGTCCATCGAGGCTTAGAATGTTTAATTAGTAATGCCGGAACCATTTGGAGGTTAAGTGTTACTAGTTAAATATTCCGGGTCCTCACAGTAACCATTGAGGAATGTTCCTATGAACATTCTCTCTTTCCCTGTTAGAGTTGTCCACTTTGGTCTGCAAGTATTCCCTGTTGGGATTGAATCGCTCAATCCCCTCTCTCTTAGAAACCACCCACTGGTCTCTCTCGTATCTCTGGATAAACATACACAGAGAGGAAACTCCTTGGGATTGAATCACTCAATCTTTATTTGTGCTTCACTTTCTTTAACAGGAAATACTCAGCATAAATAAACCTCCTGCACATAGGGTGGCACGATTTGTACTCCACGCACCCACTAACTCCACAAACGCACCCACTAACTCCACAAGGACCTATTCTCATGCCACGACCTCCTAGAATCTCTCCATGATCCAAAAGACTCGGCCCACTTATTGCCTTAGACTACTGCTTCGTTCGGGCATTCCAACTCCTACAATTACCGTAGCTTTTACGACCACTGCGGCTCCTCGACCGCTATAGCTCCTACGATCACTGTAGCTTTTACAACTTTTGTAGCTTCTACGACCACTGTAGCTGCTACGACCACTGCAGCTCCTACGACCGCTATAGCTCCTACGATCACTGTAGCTTTTACAACTTTTGTAGCTTCTACGACCCATGTGGCTGCACACGACCGCTGCAGCTCCTACGGCCGCTATAGCTCCTCGACCCCGTAGCTTTTACGGTGCAGAGCTTCTATGACCACTGCGGCTCCTCGACCGCTATAGCTCCTACGACCATTGTAGCTTTTATGACTTCTGTAGCTTCTACGACCACTGCGACCACTATAGCTCCTAGGACCATTGAAGCTTTTATGACTTCTGTAGCTCCTAAGACCAGTATAGCTTCTACGACCACTGCAGCTTTTCTACGACTATCCCTAATTGTAAGTCCTCCTACAATCGATGCATGTAGTCGTAACCCTTTCTATGAACACCACTTGGTCGTAAGTTTCCCACCACTTGGTCGTAAGTCTTTCTACGACCACCACCTGGTTATAAGTTTCTCTACAACCAGTTCCTAGTCGTAAGCCTTTCTATGACCATCCCCTAGTCGTAACTTCTTCTCTAACTAGTCTCTAGTCGATGGGGCTTACAGACATGTAGGCCCAGTCGACCAGGGAGTCTTCTACGCCATATTTAAAGATATGGTATGGTCATTCTATCGAGTTGTCCTTAGATATGTTTGCTCTTATTCGAAGTGTTTACATTTGTTTGAATGAATTTGGACTTTGGATTTCATTTGGTTGTTTTCAGTCGTTCTGGAGTTCAATCGTATTATGCGTAATTAGAATCTGAAGATATAATGGAACAGCAACCCCAACAAGGACAAGATTGCTAGAACATTGAACATGATGATTATCAGTGTGAGAGCCACCGGGCGATTTAACTCGAAATGCTTGACCTTCCAATTGGTCCTAGCATCCCGAATTAAATTTCTCCACTCTCGGGATATTATGTACCTCCCAGAACAGTGGTACACATACCCCTCACAAAACATCGAGACGGCTGGTGCCTCGGTGGCTGGGGCCCGCTGGGGAGAAGCGGCCTTCTTTCCCATGACTTGCTTGGGGGCTGCGGTGGAAGGCCACTCAGAATGTTGCTTTCCAAGCGAAGCTTGAAGCAAGCCCACTCGGAGTATCACTCTCCAAGTGGATGACCACAACAATCGATGGAATGTCTTCCTTGTGTGTGTGGCCTAGCTACGTGAGCAATTTTCCTAGAGTACCTATGATGTTGTTCTTCTTCACAATTTTCTCGACGACTTTACCAAGCCGAGAGCCTTGACCTCTAAGCGGTTTCGACTTTAGTGGTGAGTGGCTAGACCTGCTCATTGTTCTGGTCGAGCACTCTAAATCAACAGAGGAACTTCTACCTTCCATAGGTTGGTGAACTAATTTTGACCACAGGGGCTCGAGCTAGAGGCAGCGATTGCTTCTTCCAACGTTGTAGTAGCATTCACAAAGGAAACAAAATTTTCCCAATCTTCTCTTTGCACTTGTTTTGCATGATGTTGATGTCTACTATGCACCTAAAATTACTCACAAGCTCACGAGACCATTGTTGCTTTCACCTAGAGTATTACAGGTTATCGAATCCACAAGGAGCTTCAAGTCTTAGAGTAACTATCTAAATTAATCTACTACTAACTAGAAAATGATGATTATGAGATGGAAATATAAATCAACCTAGGAGAATAAATAGGTAAAAATTAGATCAACCAATAATCAAAAGATCTTCCCTAGGTTTCGGTTCACCAACTACAATTCAAGCATGGCAGAGATAACAATTCAATCTGGCAAATGCAATACTATGGAGATTCATGCCCCTACAAGCAGATAAAAGTCATTGTCACCTTCATGCTATCACCATACATCAGTTCTGCATCCTCTCTTATCTAACTTGCAAAACATGATATAGATCGACAATATAGACCTAGACAACATGTCTAATTCTGCTGAGTAATTGATAACTATGTACAACTTATTACCAATCATGAATAATCACAATATCAAGCAGCCATAGCAAAGCATGTACTAAAAATATTATTAAATCAAATCATGTCTAAATTACAACAGGATCCCCATATCGGGGGAGGAAACATCGATTACTGCATGCAAGGCTTGGAGATACACATGGTTATCAATGAAAGAGAGTCGAGGAAGAAGATGCAGGATGAATACCGAGACAACATTGCTTCACGTAGGGGGTAGTTTCGGGCAACGCTGACTTGTGCTAGGGTTGCGCTGATGCGCGCTAGGGCTAGCGTGGCTCAGCGCTTCAGTGACTTCTTCTTGATTTTGGTGATAACTTGGCTAGAAACCATAATTTCACTATGGAATTGATGATTCGAGGCGGCCTATGCCTCTTGTTATATAGGGACCCGGGGAAGAGTCCCGGTCAAAAATGGCATGGAGAGGCAGTTTGTGCCAAGTCATGCAAGGAGAGCATAGGGCCGCGCGGGACTCGACATTGCGTCAATGTCACGTCCCTCCTTTCTAGAACCTTTCAAGACATGCACCAGGTCACACTAGGGTCATTGGTCTTCAAAATGGGTTCTTTGTGCCTCCAGTGCTAGCCCATGTAGCAGTGCATCCGGCCCACGAGGGTGGCTAGACTTTTATGTTTGACCTACGATTTGGGCAAATAATATATAAATTTTGATCGTTTTGACGATGTGGTCATCATGGTGACCTCCAATTTTTTATTTGATTAAATTCATTTTAGCATGATTCCTGAGGAAGCTCTTTTTCGGCTCTTTATAGCTAAATATGACGTGTTTCCGCATAGTACATGCATCACTAACTTATTTGCAAACATCTCCAAAATTGGTTAGGGTTAGTAGACAAATGACTCCCATGATCGATTATTATGGGATAAACTAGAGGAAAAGTGGCATGATTATTAGTATAAATCGGTGTCAACAAAAGAGCAAGTGAAGGAGAAATTGCGAATGTCATGGTACCATAGTAGAATGGTACATTCGAGTGTGGAGCCTTTCTTTTAGGCTCCACCATCATCTTCACCATTTCTTTACTCCTGTACCTGCTGCTCGGGACTCGAGAGCGAGTGATTGGGGAAGTTAGTGGTAGAGAGGAACTCGACCCCTCGCCTTTCTACTTAAGTGTTGCCTTGGTCAGGTGATGCCTCTTGCTAATGGGGACTGTCGTCCAAGGACTTCCGCGCGCCCACAAGTTGTGATAAGGAAAAGCTAATTAGTAGGAACTCAAAGTATCGGTTATTGACATTAGTCCTGATTAAAGAGGCATACCTTTAGTCGAGTAATCCTCTCATTGTCAGAGATGACAGCTAGAATTTGAGGATCTCCCTCCTTGTTTGTAGGTTTCTTCTCACAGATATTTTTTACGCGCTCAGCAATTTCTACAGAGGGCAAGTCTGCATGTGAAAAACTCAAATCAAATTCTACTTAGAAAGAAAATGCTCTGAATAGATTTGATTGAGAACACTTACCATCTTTGTAATCTCTGGTTGGGTCATTGACCCCGAGTATGCCCACATAGGGTGTGCTTGTTTCTTTAGAGGGCTGATGCTACGCGTGATGCAATCATTCACCACATGCCATCTGATCAACCCTCTAGCTCCCTTAGCAGGTTGATGGCCTGGATCCAGGGAGTGATTATCGCAAAGCTTTTCCAATCCCCAGCCTTGACACTAGACCCGCTCCGGTGGGTAAAAACCCCTCAACAACTGGGATAGTGCCTGTTACAGGGCCACTTCCCATAATGCCTTTATTCTATGTACGTATTTTCTGAGGGACCCTCCATTGTTTGGAAGTCATGACCTGTCTCGAATTAATATAATATGGGCACGGGTCTTTGAGTCAAAGCTAAGTAGAGTAATAGGCCAGGTCTATCTCATACTAGACTTGTGATTTCTTGGATTAGTACTTGTGAATGGAACACATGATTTGGTCATGTCGACTCGGAGCGAGACAATCCACCAACCCACTCGTGCACATTGCCCAAGTCTCAACCATCTATAAATCCATTTTCTATTTCGGTGGTAACCCATGTTACCACACTATGGTTCAAATATATCCAAGTTCCTTTTGTGGCAATGTTTGTGTTATATTCAAGTTCAATTACTAAGTAGTGCCTAAGCATAACCAATTATCATCTTTATTTAACCAACAAGAGTTTTACTCTTGTAATAATTATCCATAGAGTGACAAGCTATAATGGTTATCAACAATAAAGGAGGGATCCATAATGATAATCAAACTTTGGCATAACTAGGTACCAACTTTTAACATAGCATTTCATAAATAATAATAATAATAAGCATGCAAGTAATAATTTGAATTGAAATACTTTTCATTTGAAATGTAGGTTCAATATGATCAATGGTAAGGACTTGCCTTGCTAAAGTGTGGATTGGTCTTGGTCTTGGCTTGAAGCAGTGATGAAGTCTTCAACGACATTTGAATCTATTTGATGTAAAAACAACAACTTCAAATACAGGCTCATAACATAAATAAATTCAAATTAAACACAAATGAACTCAAAAAATTATGATTTTGGTACTACTGGAAATATATTGAACTTATATGGATTTAGAAACAAAAATCAAATCATCTGGATTTAAATGAGGAAGAACAAGCTCTCCAAAGTTTGACCTAAGAGGAAATTCCATAAAATCTGAAAAATCCTGACAGGTGGGTCCCACTGGGATTTTATTTTCCTTTTAATTTATTTCTATTAAATAAATTCCACTATGACAAGTAGAAGGGGTCCACCAGGGTTTTTTTTAGTTGAGAAAATCCCAAGAGACTAACAGGTGGGGCCACGATCCACTGGACCTGGTCCACTCAACGACGCACAAGGGCTAGGGCCCATGGGTCAGTGGTTAAGGGTGAATGGACTTGGTCCACGCACTATTTTTCTGTAATACACTAAATTGTTCTAAGGAAGGAAATCGCAAAAAGAAAATTAGAAGGAGGAAAAGGGGTTTTTCACGGTTGTGCGAGAACACAGGCTTTGGGCTTTTGGTCCACGAAGCCCAAGAGGGAGATGGTGGAAACCCTAGCATATACTATAGCACGCTTTGGCACTATAGCGCCACCATGTAGGACACCACCCCTCCTTGTTGTCGGTCAAAATAAAAAAAGGATGGAGGAAGAGAGAAGAGAAGGGAAGAAGAGCAGAGGAAAGAGGAAGGACCAAGGATCACATTTTCTTATTTGGATGATCTTCAAGGGTAACAATCTGGAAGTCTTTGGCAAGCCCTAGTTTAATTTTGGTTTGATTTGTAGATCGTTTATCCAATAGGAAGTCGGTTTTGGTTCCTGTCCAGTTAGTCGAGTTTAGGTCAGCGCCTTGTGAGGGCATTTTGGGATAGTTAAACTCAAAATTAGAACTCTGTCTAGTTAGATAAAAGATAATTTATTTCATTATCTTTCTTTAGAGTGCTGGATCACAATTTTTGGATGAGTAGATCTCGAGATATGAATTTTACAATGCTGCTGTCCAGATTCTCTGTCAGGTTACAACAGTCGTCGTAATTAATAAATAAGAATTTGTTAGTGGCCAATTCAGGGTTGTTGCCCAAAACTATTTCTGTAGGTAACTCCATTAGCTTTCAGGATTGTTAAAGAACATCCTTTTTGGATTTTTAGAATGAAAGTTATTTACGTTTCAATCTGGCTGTCCAGAGTGTATGTCAGATTCTTACAGTAGTTTTGAGCTGTCCAGAGGATGAGAGGAAAACAGTTTTTAAAACTCAATTAGAGCAAGATGAGATAGAAAGCTAAGATGGATAAGGAATAAAATCTGAGAACTTACTTAAGCTTTCATAAATCATTTGATACTTTGAAATTAAGTTTTCCAAAATATCCTAAAGGCGATCAAGCTTGGGTTACTACGGTCGGAATGGCTCGATACCAACTTTGTGAGGACCCGGTTTATTCGACATCTTGTTTAACCATCCACTAGGTCCTAACGATTACAACTCAAATAAACCAAGCCTCGAGATATGTATACTTCCAAATGCGATATACACACCCGCTACAAAATCATGCATCAATTCCATTCATACACATAGAGCGAAGCAAAAGCAACAAGCGAACGACATAGATAATATAAAGAGAGTTATTACAAAGAGAGGCCGACGGCCAAAATTCATAAAGACAAGTAAATACAGTGGAAGCAAAATGGCCATAAGATGGCGATAAACAAAGCCAATCGGTGTGCCTTTACCCACAAGGCAACCAACCGGACCGCCAAGCTAATCGTCCCAAACAGCGCGCGCAACACGACTCACAAAAGTGAGGCCCTTGGGCTCACCTTCTTCCTCTGCAACAATTAATATTAAGCAAAGCGGATGAGTACAAAACTTGTTTTGTACTGCTAAAACTGACGTGTGAGATAACAGAACTATAATTAACTACATGCAAGCTTTATTTAAGTGGATGAGGCTTTGGACTTATTTTCAGACATAAAGCAAGTTTTCATTTACAATAAGGTAATAGATTCAAAGCAAGTTTGCAATTAACTTTTATTGTTCAAATAAAGAGAGACAATAATAACATAGATAGAGACAACACCAACCTAGAAGTGACTAACCCATAGTCACCACAACAATAGCATGAAGTACCCTTCATACCACCCATGTCAAGTTTAAGTTTTAAAAGGTTGTAGTCTAGTTCTTGTGGGAAATAACCAAGCGTGTCCATATCCTAGGGCGAGGCTATTCGAATAGTTTTAACCTGCAGGATGTACCAATGTACCCACACGATAGACCGCCTTTCCACCAGCCACGGTTAGCATACTTCCTTTGGTATGCGAGGCACGGCTAAGTCTACAAGGCGCTTTCCAATGGGCGATGCTAATTAGAGCCGCAACCCACGGGAGAAGGATACATTAGGCAGCCCTAACCGGTTGCTAATGCTCCCTCGCACACCACAAAACACACACGCACACACCCACCGACCAGCTCATAATTAACACCTCCCAAAGTACTTAGTCAAGAGAGGTCCCATATCCCCTCGTGTGGTTGCACGCAACAATTGCTTGGATCAATGGCACAAGTAACTCGGTCCTTAGGGACTTAGGCACCATTCAATCACACCAGAAGATCACACCAACATACCATTGTGCCCAAATCAAGATATAATTTTGTTTTGAGTTTTGATTTGTAAATTGGTAAAACACAAGGTTGGACATAATGGAATAATAATAACATTTGTGTGATCAAGATCACGACTAAGTCGATGATCGCCCAATACTACCGACAACTAAGCATTGCTAAGCATCATATCGTAAAAACAAATAAAAGGCCTAAATCATTCACGGGCTCTAATTCACGGTGAGGATAATATTCTAAAGCGTGGCGGGTGAACAATTTAAGGGAAACAATGCAATAGGATTAGCTACCTCTATTCGCAAAATTAATCATTGACACAAAAGCATGCATACATACAAGTTAAACAAAATATTAGACTTTGAAAGTAATGGGATCAAATGGGAAATGATCAAGCTGCTTTTTTGCTTTGTTGCTCAACTTGTTGCGGAGGGTCGTTCTGGGATTACGCAAATATCGAATCCTAAGCGAAAGAGCGAAAATAACCAATAAGACGAGCAACACTTAAACAAAAGAGCAAGCAAAAATTATCCAAATGTGACGAAATTTATACACAAGGTACAATACAAACATACCTAGACATAGAAACTGGAAAAACTTAATTTGGATTTGTGGTGCAAAAGATATTCTCTAAAAACCTAATTTCGGCCATAATTAGCACTGTAGCAAAAATATTTTCTAGAAAGATTTTGAAGCTGAAATTTTTATGGTAGCTACCCACTGGTATAGTGGTAACCCATATAAAATTTCAGGTCATTTGGAGTTAAAATGATTTAGTTATGATTTTTCTAAGTTTTAAATCTAAGACATGATTAATTTCAGTATTAAAGATTACTGCAAAACCTATACTAAGCTAAAGTACTTTAATAGATGCATTTATCGAACTTTAGTTTGTTAAATTTGGAGCTCTGAGAGAAAAAGTTACGCAATTTTGAAGTTTAAAACAATTAATATGTGCAAATAAAAGCTTTTCGGACTAAATCTGGAAAACCCATAAAAACTGGGAGGTCGTGGGCCGTTGATCAAAGATCGCACGGCTCACGATCTCAGATGCTAAAACCCGCTGACGAGCACTGGGCGCAAAGACCTCATCGCGCCAAGGGAGGTCTTAGCGGTTAGATCTAGACTTGATGGTGCGAATCTAACGAGGAGGTCCTAGACGGCAAGATCTAGCGAGGAGGTCTAAGCGGTAGATCTTGAATCCAATGGCTACGACCGGTGCACGCACGGCGACGCAAAGGAGGTCCTCGCGCTGCAGAGGTCGTGGCCGTCGGATCAAGATCTGGCGGTCCCGAGCACTAGGGGAGGTCTAAAGGTCAGCGATTGATCGACGAGATCTTAACGGCTCGGATCTCCCATAGGAGGTCTGGGCGGTTGAGATCTACCGAGAGGTCTAGCCCGTTAGATCTAAATCTAACGGTCCGAGTGGCGAGGAGGTCCTAGGCAGTCACGATCTCCAGTGGGAGGTCTGAGCGGCTAAGATGAAGCGAGGAGGTCGGGGCGGCTAGGATTTCACCGAGGAGGTCATGGATGGCCATGATCTTCGCGGGAGGTCTGCGACAGTGTTCAACGAGAGAGAAGTGCGGGCGGTTCGGATCTCCGTGGGGAGGTCATGAACGGTCCGGATCGAGCGGAGGAGGTCCTCGACTTCTTCACAAAGGGCGGAGGTGGTCTTTTGCAAAGAGGACCCTAAGCGTAGTTTGAAGGTTCTCTTTACAAATGACCGAGGGTGGTCTTTTGCACAAGAGGACCTTGGTGGGGTGGCTCGGGGTGGTTTTTCAAAGCGACTAAGGAAGGACTTTTTGCAAAGAGGACCCCAAGGAGGCCGAGAGGCGGTTTGACAAAAGCGGCCAGGGGTGACCTTTTCGTCTGAGAGGACCTCAAGGAGGTCTTTTGCAAGGACCCCAAGGAGGAGGGTGATCCTAGCGGTGGGATTTAACCTACGGAGGTCTTTAACGGCGAGGATTTGGCGGGAGGTCTGGAGTGGTTTTAATGGCGCGAGACCTCCGGACAACGACAAAAAGCGGCGGTTAAGACAAATTAAATGCTCCGGATGATTGACAATAAATGAAACTAAAAGGACACTTAATGATTTCCAAACTTTAATTCTAAACCCATGGCCCACACGTCGGTGACTCCACGGCACAAATTAGGACACAATTAATGCACCAATGATGAGCAATGATTTGAGCATTAAAGTGGTCCTAAGAATATGACAGCGGGAGGTTTTGACCGACAAAACCCGGCGTGCCGCGTGCTTGCCGCGGCGATGTGGACCTCGTCGGCGGAAACCAAAGGCACGAATGAGCTCCAAATAGACGGAGGACCTAAGGGTGCCAAAACTACACCAACAAGCACCACCAACCGGCGGCTAACCGGAGATAACCGGGGACCAATTACGGCCGGCGAAAACCGAAGAGGTCTAAAGAATAGGGATTTCGATCTTGAAATCTTGACCGGGGAATGGAGGAGCTAGAGGTGGCGCAAGAGCTCCGGTGAAGGTGGAGGTCGCGGGAGGTGAAGAAGGCGACGCTCCGCCACGAACCACACGCTCCTACTTTATCAACCTCTGTGAAGGTCAAACAAAGCAAGTCGAGAGGCTCGAGGTGACCAAGAGAACAAAAGGATTAGCCAAAATTGCAATAATGAACCACTGGAGCTCAAGGGTGCGGAGAGCTCCAAGGTCGGCAATGGTGACAGAGGCTTTGGGTGACTTGAGCTCAAGAGCAGAGGAAGAAACTAGGGGTGCAAGAATGGATCCAAAGAAACTTAAGGGAGAAGCCCGGGATCCATATATAGCGGCGCCAAAAATGAAAACAAGGTCACACCCACTCGGGTGCACAGAGCTAGGGCATCAACGACATGATGGGAGCAGTGTCGGGGTGACTTTTGAGCAAAGGTCTTGCGGACATTTAATGTTGGCAGCACATAGCCGTTGTCGACCCTAGAGTTGACAAGGCACTGCTCCTCTTGCCACGCACAAAATTGATAATGCCAGAGCCCACCCCGGTGAGAGAAATAGGAAGACTGGTCAAATGAACTCAACGGCTAAATCGTTGAGCTCCACCGGGAGGTCGTGGTGTTGGATTGAAATCAAGGGCCGATTTTGGGCTAAGTATTAGAGGTCCTAACACTTAGGGAGAGTCGAGCCACGGATCTCAAGATGGGCGGCTCAAGATCACCCAAGTGCTAGGGGTGGTCGTGGAGGGCCGAGGAGGTCGCCAGGTGGTCTTTGCAAAGGTGCAAAAGAGGTCTGGGAGGCCCTCGAGGTTGTCTTTGTAAAGAACACGAGGAGGTCGTGCGGGTGGGAGGTCCTTTACAAAGACCCGAGGAGGTCTTTGGCGTCGATTTGAAAATCCAATGGCCCGGACCACTGCGCCCAACTTTGGCCGAGCCCGGCACGGCTAAGCGGCTCGGTGTGACCAAGACTGGAGGTGCAGGTCCAACTCGACTCGGACCAGGGCTTAGGGTTTAATTTTGAACCGGGATCTTGAAGGGACTTTTAGAGCTAGCAAACTAGCTCCAAATTCTATGAAATTTTGGCAGTAGCTTGCGACATTGAGATGGACCTTGCATAAAATTTCCAAAGGTTTTATCTTTGAGCATTTCTCTCAGAGAAATTATACAATGCTTTGAGCTAGGGTTTGACTACAAGTCAAGCAAGTTTGGTGACCAGAAAACTCTTCAAACAATTTCTGAAAATTTGTGAAATTTTTGAGAGGGTCACATATCAACCCAAGAACTTAGGAAAAATATTTCCCAGAGATGATCAATGGACTTGTGACTTTGTATCTCCATACTCTGGTGCAATAATTGTTTAGTACACACAGGAAATACATGATGTAAGGAAAAAGTTTTAATTCCTACTAATTTTCTTACATTTGAAACACAAGTTGAAAATGGGGATGTTACAAAGACCCACTATTCCAATATAGGTAAATTGGATCCCCGATATGAAATATTCTTCATACGAGCATTGGATCCCCACATTTTGGATAATGCAGGCCTGAGTGAACACCGACGGGTGTTCACTGGCTATACCGATATAAGCAGAAGTGAAGAGCATGCATTTCATACTTTCATAAGTTTCCTGGAATTTTATTTATGTATTCGAATATTGGGAATGACATTTATTTGTTCCATTGCTTTCTGTATTGTTTAATTGTATTTGCTGAGTTGTGGATTCACTCTTGCTAGTTTGTTTGTTTTAGGTAAATGATGAAGATGGTATATTTTTGGGAGGGAGTAGTCACATGAATAACTTCACTCATTTCACCAATTTCACTTTTATTTAATGAACACCTTTTACCATTCGATTAAGAATTTTGGGATTGAAATAAATTTTATCTGATTTTACATTCATTCTCTTGTATGTTGATCTATAAGCTGTCATTAGTTGTTAAAGTGTTGAAAGTAAACTGTATTGTTGCTTTGTGTTAGAGTTTTAGGTAACATTTTGGCTTTCGCATAGCCAGGGTGTTACATTTTCCTTAACTCAATGGATTAATTACTTACTAATTGAAAGGACCCGAGATTAACACCCTAAATCCTGTGTATTTCCGAACTAGTCCTATGATCAGTGGCTAGCTCACATAGTAAACAAATATGGTACCACAACTATAATCGCAAAACTTTATTAATAAACAACATAGTTGACTACAAGAAAGGCTTACGAGCTGACAATACAGAACACAGTAGAAGTCGAAGAGCAAGTAGTAGAGCCCAGCTAATCTACCACAGGCAATCGACTGGGGAGGCGGCCTAGTCTTCCAAAATCTCAATCTCCTCGTAGCATTCTTCTCCTGCTCAATATTTGAATTAAGGAAGAGTGAGTACAAATAACCATGCTCGCAAGTCACACCCGTCAAGTAACAGATTATAATGCATACAAGGATATCTCAACGGAAGGTTTATAGAGTTGATTTGCATAAAGCTATGTTTCTTTCCAAATACGTGTACTAAATTCCACAGCAGTTATTCTATACTAAAATTCATTTTCTAAAACTCAAGTTTTATAGTCAGATAACATTCATCAACAAGTAGTGAATGATACCCTTCTATCACAAGGCTACCCGCCCAAAACCCATTTGGATACAGATCCAAAACCATTTAATAAAGTTTTTTTGAAAACAAAGCCAGAAATCTAACTTAGAGTGGCTTTGCTAGCATGTCCATGACCGTGGACATGGCTATTTGAATAGTTCTTAACACTCAGAGAGGTTGTGCGGCTTTACCCACACGACACGACTTCTCTAGTTTGTTTGGCATCCGTCGATACCACCGCTCAACGCCTTAAGTGGCGGTCCGAGCTGCGTGACAAGGCCCTTACAAGCGCCATTCCACGCGATCCCCTCGCTAAGGTTTCACCCATTTGGATAGAAACCCGTAGGTTCAGGCCCCTCTTGCGCTAGGTGGAAATACATAAAAGTAGGTTGTAAATGACACCCACGCAACCGGATGGAGCGACCACGGTGAAATATTGCAAATTAGTTAGCTAGGTTCCGCCCACTAAGAACATTTGGTCGCATGCGATAAGGCATAGCAAAGAAGCGCTCAAGACCGGTCCTTAAGCGACTTGGCGACTTCCAAAAGAACCTAGGCCTCGATCATAGAAATGAATCGATCCCGTGCATGAACATGCACCCATCCAAACATCCAGTTCGCTCAAGTCCAAACCGATTTTATTTTATTTAACAAGTCAAATCATTTTATAAATCTCTATGGTAAAGACAATACTATAGTATCATTTTAAACCATGGTTGAATTTGTGGCTAAATTCCCCAAGTAAATATTTTTGAGCTAAGCTTCGACTAAGCACAGAGTTTTTGCAATAAGTGCTAGTTCATACTAATGTACCAACTAGCTTTTACTAGGGTATCAAGGGTGATTCAAACAACAGTCAAGTGTGGATATACAAAAGAATTAGGAATAACTATAAAGTTAAAATAGAGATTTAAAGTACTTGAATTGAAATACGCATGCAGTAATAATTTAAAATGGGATTTAAATAATTTGAAATACTAGGATTCAATATGATCAAAGGTATGACTTGCCTTGCTCAAATGCTTGAGGATCTACTTCTTTGAAGTACTCGGGTTCTCCGGAGTCATCGAAATCTACACGTGAAAACGAGCCGACTTCAAATAAACTTCAAATAAATACAAATAAAATTAAATGAACTCTAAATTAAATAGTTTTAGCGTAGATAGCTAGATCTGGAAGTTAGATGGATTTAGATATTTGAATCGCTCGAATCGAAGTTCAAACGGAGGAGAACGGGCACTCGGAAGTTTGAGAATTACAGGGTCGGAAGAAGATTCGACTGGTCGTAGGGTGGTTCGACTACAGGGTTCAACCAACTGGTCGGAAGGCTTGGACTACCTGGTCGAAAGGAAGTTTCGACTGGTCGGAAGGTTGATTCAACCACTGGTGGTCAGAAAGGTGGTCGAATGAAGGTTTCGACTACCAGGTCGGAAGAGGGATACGACTACTCGACGTGGTTGTAGGAAGGATACGACTACATGACATGGTCGTAAGAAGGAAAGCAAGAGGGATTACGACTACTCGACGTGGTCGTAAGAGAGAAAGGATTCAACTACTTGGTCGAGAGAAGGTTTCGACCCACTGGTCGGAAGGATGTCGAAAGTAAGCTTTGATTACCAGGCCAAAGAAGGATATGACTATTCAACAGTGGTCGAAGGAAAAGAGGGGTTCGATTACTCAATAGTGGTCGAAAGGAGGATTGAAACCGAGAGGGTGATCTCAATTGGGAGGGAGGTCCAAACTGAGAGACAGATGTCCAAACTGAGAGAGAGGACTGTAACATCCCAAGTTTCAGACTTGTGTTTCAAATGTAAGAAAATGAGTAGAAATTAAAACTTTTTCTTACATCATGTATTTCCTGTGTGTACTAAACAATTATTGTACAAGAGTTATGGAAATACATAGTCACAAGTCTTTTGATCCAAATCTTGATCTTTCAAAAACAACCTTGTCAAATCTTTTGATCATCCTCTGGAAATATTTTTCCTAAGTTCTTGAGATGGTTTGTGGCCCCTCTGAAAAATTTCACAATTTTTAGAAATTGTTTGAATATTTTTAGAGGGCAGTTAAACTTGTTTGACTTTCAGTCAAACCTTGAACCAGTACCTTGTAGAATTTTAGGAGAAAAATGCAATGCATAAAAACCTCTGAAAATTTTATACAAGGTCAATATCTAAGTCAGCAAGCTCCTGTAAAAATTTCAGAATGTTTGGAGTTAAATTGATACCTCTAACAAATCCTCAAAAGCCTCTGTCTAGTTAAAATCCAAAACCTGGTTCACTGTTCCTTGGGTTTGAGTCGAACTCGGGCTCGAGCCACTTGACTTGACTCAGTCAACTAACTGCACCGGGTCCGTTTTTAAACGCGCGGTCGATATCGGCCGTTGGATTTAAATCGCTCGGCTCGCATTGGTTGTGTCGTTCGGGCCGCCGCGAAGAGCCCATCCTCTTTGAGCCGTTGGATTAAGATCGGGCCGTCCAGATTGGTTGTGCTGATCGGGTCACCCGAATGTCCCGATAGATCTCAGCTGTTCGTTCTTAATCGGACGCTCCAGATTGAGTGTGACGTTAAAACCTCCGATCGTCACCGTGTAATTGTGGCCGTCTATTTTAAATCCAACGGTCACCGCATTCTTTCTTTGTTCTTCTTCTTCCTCTGGCTCCCGTACGCGCGTGCGACAAGACATGGCGTGGGAGAGCCCTTTTCAACGCCTTGCGTCACCATTTGAACGGCTCTGGTCCTCTGCATTTAATGCTCTCAGTGAGTTTTCGCACTCAAGGTCCTCTTCTCAGCTGCCCCCGTCAATTTCATGGTCCATGGCCGCACCATGAACCGAGCTCACCGTGAGCCCTTGTTCTTGCTCAAAACCCTAATCCTCCCTCTTTAAATAGCCCTCTTAGCCCCTCCTGGTGTTCCTTTACACCACCCTTAGCTCTTCTCTGTGTTTTGAGCTCAAAACCACTTCAAATCCTCAAAACATCATTGTTGACCCGAGAAGCTCCAATGGCGGTCTTGGTGTCCAGTGATTCATCTTCGATATTTCTTGTACCCTTTTGAGCTCCTCAACTTCCTTTACATTTCCCCTAACTTAATTTTGGGTTGCATTCACAGGAATCACTCAATTTTAAGTTTGGAGATTTCCGGCCGATTTCACCCCTTTTCTTCTCCAACTCCGGTAAGTGGTTCTTTTTGCAATTACTTACTTGTGGAGCTTATGGGAACCTTAATGAAGATATTTTGAACACCCATTGGTGTTCATTTTGCTCAGGTTGTCATTTTCTTTTTCATCTTCCTCGGCTCCGGTGAACTTCATCGTGTTCAAGTCTTCCCCGGCCATCTTTGAAGCTCCTCTCGGTTAAGGTAGCTTCTATTTAGTCCCTAGAAGTGTTGGCACTCGCTTTCGTGGACCGCAGCGGAACATTTTGCTATTTTCATGTTTTGCCGAAAAAGCTCCTTATGTGTTTTCCAGCTCGCCGGCATTCTAGACCTCCACCGTCGACGAGGTCATCACCATTGGGTCCGCATCACTATTGCGAACCCATTTTGGTATTTTGTGGGTGCCGCCGCGACCGGAGTCGCCGACGACAAGCCGCTGTTCTCGCTCGGGGTTTTGCCGGGTGTAGCCTCCGTTGTCGTCAAATTATTAGGACACAGTAAATGCTTAATCATTGCCAATCATTAGAAGTATTAATGGTGTCCTAATCCGGCCTAATGTCTCACTGGCATGTGGGTCCAACCCCTGTAATCCCCTCCACTGGCGCTAATCAGTGAGTTTAGGACATCATTAATGTCTAATCATTGATTAGTTAAGTGTCGGTATAAAGGGCTGTCGGAAATAACCCCTGTGCCACTGCCAGGTGGGCCCGTAAGCTTAAAACCGAAAACCAAAAGGCATTAGGGCTAATTTTGGGTTTATTTATTGCTAAGCATTGTTAGCAATAAATGTGTCTGAAGCCGTCATCCTGTGTCACTGGCGTGTGGGCCCTCAATCCTTAAATCACCTCTGCACAAAATCTTTAGGACACATTAATTGCTAATCATTGGTCATCAGTAATTAATTAGCTGTCCTAAAATATTCTTGTGTCTCGCTGCCATGTGGACCACGGGCCCTGTGCACGTGTGTTAAAGCTCGCGTGTGTGACTCATAGTCACTAGCACGCGGCCCCACATGTCAGCGCTCCATTTTGCATTTCGATCAAAGGCCACCGTCCATTTTGCGATTTGTGGTCCAGATCAATTGGGCCGATCGGGTCACCCGATCCTCCCATCCTTGTGTGTCGTTCATCTCATGATTGACGGCTGTGGGTCGTGTGCTGTTCGGGTCGCCCGAACCGCACTCATTATGGACCCTCCGATTCTTAATCGACGGTCGTGATGGATTGGGCCGTTCGGGTCGCTCTCGCGCACCTGCGCGTAATTAGATTCCAAATCAAGGGCCCATAGTTGTCCACATCGATTCTTTTCTGATAAGTGTTGTTTTATTTCGGTAAATATTTATTTGTCATCTGAAAAATTGTATAAAAACTTTAGAAATTCATATCTAATTCAAAATAGATCTTTTTTAAATGAATCCAACTGCAATAAATTTGTAATTCACTAAAGTTTAATATAAAAATGCTTTTAGCTATGCTTCTGTGGTAGAAAATTCTGTAATCTTTAATAGCTTGTTTTCAGCCATTTTTGTATTGTAACAGCCCCAAATTAGGATTGTATTTTAAATGTATAAAAGATTAAAAATTTAAAAACTTTTGGTTGTATCTTTTGATCATGCTCATGATTTCCAAAATCTTGTGCACAATTTTAAAAATTTGGAGATTGTATCAAAGTTTGTGTTGAAATTTTAAACTTTTAAACTTAAATTCCATTTCTATTTGAATTCCAGAAAAATATGTGAATGAAAGTTTCCAAAAATAATTTATTAAAATACTATATTATTTATCTTGATTTATAGTTATTTTTACCAAATTTTTAGAAGTCATTTTACCTTCACTAAAATTCAAATGAGATCCCAAATGCAGATTTGAAAACAATTTAATTCTAACAAATTTTAATATAGAAAGTGTTTGAAATTATTTTTCCTAAGTCCCTTGTGAAACTCAGAGTGTCCACAAAAATTTTCAGGATTTTTAGAATTTTATTTCTACCTCAATCGGCTAGTCAAACTTGTACATTTTTGGTCAACAATGAAATCCTAAATCTAACTTACCTCACTGCCGGGTGGGCCCCACCCGACAGTGGTTCTTCCTCCACCGCGCCTTGCGCGCGGCTTCGCTCGGGACACGCGCTCTGCGCGCGTCTCTCTCGCCAGCGCCATCAAACCGCGCGTTTCGTGTGCATCGCCTCGGCCTTGCCCTCGTGGCCTCGTCTCACCGCACGTCACCTCCACGCGCCGCCGGCCGGGCGTTGGCGCCATGTCAAGTTTGCCACATCGTGTGCGGCTCAAACAAACGCCACCGAGCACAACGTTCTCTTGTGCTCTCGCCGTTTCGTCTATAAAGGGAGGCACCGAGCTCGCCGGACCTTCCTTTGCGGACCTCCTTCGCCGGTCTCCTCTCCATCCCACCCTATCTCTTCTCCAGAGCTTGAACCAAGTTCCGAATGTCAGCCGCACCGCCTCCGAGCTCCCTAGCCACTCCGGTGAGCTTCAGCCGCCTTAAACCGTGTCACGGCGCGTCCCACCTCCCCAAGAGACAAACCCCTCAAGAGATTTCAGATTTTATCACCCGAGGACCCGCGCGCGTGGTTTCTTCTCCGACTCCGGCTCCACCGCCTCCACCGCCGCCATGCCACCGCCCGTGAGCTCTAGCTCAATTCCTCCTCTCGTGAGCATCTCCTAGGCTCCTTCTTCCTTCCCGATCATTCACTCGCGTCGCTTTGCTACAGGGGGACCTCCACGGTGAACCACCCGCGCCACCGCGGCTCTCGTCGCCGGCCCTCTCCGGCCACTCTCCGTCATCGCCGACCACCCAGGCCCGTTCCAGGTACCTCACTAGTGCTCATGCTCCCTCCATTTGATCTCAAATCCACCCGAGCTCTGCGGCCACGTTTCACCTCCACGGCCGGCCGCCGTGCTCCTTCGCCGCGCCGCCACACCGCACCTCCGGCCACCCCGAGACCACCTTTAGCATCCACGAGCATCCCTTGACCCATTTTGGCCATCACCGGGGTCTCCCCGCCACTCCAACCGCCGGCGATTTGCCGCCCCAAAATCCAGCCCGAGCCTCCCTGTTTTTCAGCCATGTCTTCCTCTGTCTCACTGAAAAGTGGGGCCCACTCCCTAAGCAAAAATCTTGTGCTGCTAATAAATCTTGTGAATGTCTATTAGTTCACTCACATGCATTAGCAAATTTGGAGTTGAGTTTGAAAGAAGTTCGTATATGAATTCTCTGAAAATTTTTCTCTGTTGTCAGTAAGACTGAAAATCAGGTTGTAGGAGAAATGCATTAGCAGAGAAGAAAGTGAGTAGGAAGGAAACTTGTTTTGGTCAGTAGAACTCCCTTGTTAATCAAGTCATCTTCTACTAACAAATGTTGTGGCTGCCACTTAGGTCACTAAAATGGATTAACAAACTTTGAAGTGCGAATCTGTCGAATTTTAGAAAGTTCGGGATCTCGGTTTTCTAACAGATATGGCAAGTGGTGTCCACACTGGACTAGATTAGTGTCTAGCTATTCGGGAGTTAGTGGTAGTAGTATGTTGAGGCTAAGTGAAGATAGCTTCAAATCGGTAGAAGTTTAAATAGGAATCATCTTGAGTTGATTAACCATGAGCACTTACTCTAAAAATAAGTAAAACTAATTAGAGGTCTAGAGTTAGACTCTATAATTATTAAAATGACGATAACCTTATGGCATGATATGATAGTAGCAGAGTAGTACGGTGATAAGTAAAAGGATTAGCAGGAGTTTGGGGGTCAGTTATCAGTGAACCATAAGCTAACAAGCATAAGCTAGTGCTTCATTAGAGTATGACTGCCAGTAGACCAACACAAGTCCAATGATTATTTAGAAGACAGGTAGCAGTGTTATATGATAATGGGTCATAGGATATTAACCCTCTTTAAGTGCTTTCAGTGAAAGGTACAATAGCTATGGCAATCAGCTTAGATAGTTAAAGGCTAAGATGATATAGGAGAGGTCAGACATATGCTAAGTCAAACCGTAGGTAGTGCGATTAAGTGTTAGTTAAAGTCATTCATTGACCAAATGATATTAGGGGTAGTAGTATGGCATTAACTATCTTTGTAAGGAGTAAGGTTAACTAGAGTAATAATATAACTTGATGCAGGTTGCATAAATTAGCTAGTTAATTAAAATGTAGTAATTTGCTGCTCAGTTAATAGATGTGCACACAATCACCATCAAAGTCTATCGAAAGAGGAAAATATATAAGAGGTTTGATTTTGACTGTATGATTATCGTAGAAAATAAGTAAGTTTGGAAAGACCAATCAGAAGAAATCTTAACAAATTTAAATAAACTCCGTAGCAACTAATTTGTTGTTCCTAAATTCATAATCTGTCTTCTGTGTTTTTGATTTTTGGATACCTTTTGGCATTCTGGTGTTTATTCGCTGTTTTTCGCGTTGGCAGTTTTTATCGTTAGATGGCGTCGATTATCGAGTGATCCTCTGCGACAAGTCGAATATCTCAAACAAAGCAAAGGCAAGCGATTTGATCATATCCAGATTCATTCCCATTATTTTCAAGTCTAATATTTTGTTTAACTTGTATGTATGCATGCTTTTGTGTCAAAGTAATTTTGTCGATTAGAGGTAGTTAATCCCATTGCATTGTTGCTCGAAAATTGTTCACCCTGCCACTACCCTAGGAATATTATTCTCTTTGGTGAATTAGAGCCGGTGAATGATTTAGGGCCTTTTATTTGTCTTTGCGATATGATGCTTAGCAATGCTTAGATCCAGAGTAGAATTGGGCGGTTATCGACTTAGTCGGTAACCTTGATCACACAAAATTATTATAACTTTATATTTTAGCATTTTTTTGCTATGTTATCTGTGAAAACTAAAAATGAAAACAAAATGATTTGGACTTGGGCACAATGGTAAGATTGGTGTGCTTTTGGTGTGATGGAATGGTGCCCAGAGTCAACAAGGACCGAACATCTTGTTACACTAAACCAAGCATTTTGCGTGCTAACCACACTAGAGTATATGGGACCTCTCTTGACTTAGTACTTTGGCGTGTATTGGCTCCGGTCGCAGGAGGTCGCGGGAGGGATGGTGTTGGGAGCATGGTAGTTGTCCAAAAGCTTTATCACGAGTGGGTAGTTGTCTTTTCGGCTTTACCATGTAAGCGTATGGATTTCTATCCATACGAGCGCTCGTAGTTAATACACAATATTGGAAATGTCTTGTTAGACTTAGCCGTGCTGCATACCAAAGGAAGTGTGCTAACCATGGTGGTGGAAAGGCGGTCTAAAGTGTGGGTACATTGGTACACCCTGCGCAGGTTAAAACTATTCGAATAGCCTCGTCCCACGTTATGGACACGCTTGGGGAGGTCTTTCAAGAGTTAGACTACAACCTTTTAATTAAAACTTGATGGGTTGGTATGAGCGGGTGTTCATACTATTGTTGTGATGGCCATTGGGTTGGTCATCTCCGGGATGTCTTTATGTTACTACCATCGTATCATTGTTATTTCATAAATAAAATTGAATTGTTAAAACCGCCTTCAAACTATTACTTTATTGCAAAAGAAAACGGCTTTATGCTAAAAGTAAGTCGAGCCCCTCCACTTAAATAAAGCTTGCATGTAGTTAAATTATAGTTCTGTTACCCTACACGTCAGTCTTGCGAGTACAAAAATAATTTTTGTACTCAGTTGCTTTGCTTAATGTTTTTGTTGCAGAGGAAGAAGGTGAGCCCCAAGGGTTTTCCTTTTGTGAGATGTGCTGCGGGTTTGACGACTAGCTTGGCGGCCCGGTTGGTTGCCTTGTGGGTAAAGGCACACTAATTGGCTATTTTATTTATCGCCATCTTATGGCTTTTGCTTCCGCTGTGTAATTTGTTATTTTATCTTGTAAGTTCTTTCTGTTGTATTTATTGAAGTTTTGATATTGTAACCTCTCGTGTATGGATTTGATGCTTGATTTTGTGACGGGGTGTGTATACTGCATTTCTGGGAAGTATACATATCCTGAGGCTTAGTTTATTTGAATTGTAATGCTAGGGTCAATGGAAGGCTTAGCATTACAAATCGAATAAACCGGGGTCCTCACATGTATATTCTAGAATTTAATTAAAACTTGAAAAATGTATATCTTTTTCAGTATATCTGTAAATTGAATGGTTTTAACTTTATTAATTTTGTTATTTACTAAACTTTAATCTAAAAATGGTTGTAGGCCCAAATCAACACCAGAAAAATATGTTAATAGATTTAACCTTATTGGTAGCATTTAAAAATTCATTTAATATTGTAAAAGACACAAGTAATTCCCTGTAAATCCTAAATATATAAAATTGATGCTAGAAAATCCCTCTGTTAGCATACTTTAATATGAAATAGGTTTTGCACATGTTTATAATTCTGGAAAGTGCATTATGCTAGTTTTGCAACTTAGAAAAATCATAAGTAAATCATTACAACTCCAAATTTAGCAAACTCAACTTTGCTGTGATTAGAATGGCATAAACTACCTACCATAAAAATTTTGGGTTTCAGATCATTATAGAAATTTTCGCCATGAACAGTACCAGTAATTAATTTAGAGAATTTATGGGCTGAGAGAACTTAGTTTAGCCATAACTTTTTCATGCTAAGTCCAAATGAAGTGATTCTTGTTTCTAAAATTGTCTAAAATCAACCTCTAGCTGCTGTGTAAATTTCATGGGATTTGGATGTCTTTTGCTGTTGAGTTTTGTTTGGTGTTCTTCGTTCTTATTTGGTTTTATCGCATTTTCGCGTTAGGTTCCGAAGATTATATTGAACCTGAGAATCCTCCTCTGTAGCAAGAGCAATTCCAGCAAGGTAAGCAGTTTGATCATGTTAATCCCTGTATTTTTAAGTATTTATGTTGTTTGCAAATTCAATGTATGCATTGCTAGTTTGTGTTAAACTATTATCGTTAGTTTACCTAGTAGATGCATTTCCTTAGGCAAATGATTATCCTCTACTACCATGAGCCTAGGTATTGCTGTGATTTAGAGTTCGTGGATGAGCTCTTGTTGCTTAGTAGTTTTGCGGATTAATTGCTTAGCCATGCTTAGCTTCCGGTAGAAATGGGCGGTTATCGACTTGTCGATAACCTTGATCACATAAAACTGATTATCACTTATGATTTCAGCTTTGTGCCATGTTTACTTGTGAAAATTAAAAACTGAAAACAAAATGATTTAGACTTGGGCACAATGGTATGTTGGTGTGATTTTGGGTGTGACTGGAATGGTGCCCGGGTTAACAAGGACCGAACATCTTGTTACACTAAACCAAGTATTTTAGCGTGCTAACCACACTAGAGGGTATGGGACCTCTCTTGACTTAGTACTTTGGCGTGTATTGGCTTCGGGTCGCAGGGAGTTGCAGGAAGGATGGTGCTGGGAGCATTGTAGTGTCCGAAAGGCTTCCCCCGTGATGGTTGATTGTCTTTCGGTTTGCAATGTAAGCGTATGGGTTTCTATCCATACGAGCGGCTCGTAGTTAATGCACAAGATTGGAAACGTCTCGTAGGACTTAGCCGTCTCGCATACCTTGGAAGTGTGCTTTGTGGCTTAAAGGCGTCTCAAGTGTGGGTACATTGGTACACCCTGCAGGGTTAAAACTATTCGAATAGCCTCGTCCTAGGTTATGGACACGCTTGGCAAAGTCTTTCAAGAGTTAGACTACAACCTTTTAATTAAAACTTGATGGGTGGTGCGAATCGGGATTCGTGCTATGTTGTGGTGGCTATTGGGATAGTCACTTCCTGTGGTTACTTGTATTTATTATTAATTATTGTTATTTTCAACATCAAAACAGACTTGCAAACTTGCTTTTAAATGTATTACATTATTGCAAATAAAGTTGGCTTTGTGCAAAATGAGACATATAACCTCCACTTAAATAAGCATGCATGTAGCATATGAATAGGTCTGCTATTCCACACGTCAGTCTTGCGAGTACCTTTGTGTACTCAGTTATCTTGCTTAAATATATTTGTTGCAGAGGAAGAAGGTGAGCTTGAAGGGCCTCACTTTTGTGAGCTCTGTTGTGGTAGCTTGCGGGGCGATTAGTTTGGCGGCCCGGTCGGTTGCCTTGTGGGTTGTGTTGGCTAACCGGTCGACTTTTGTTCTTAGCCATCTTATGACGCTTTTGCTTCCGCTGTCATTCTTGCATATTATGCTATTTGGCTGGTCGGCTCTTTTGTAATAACTTTACTTTATGTATGTCGTTGTTGAACTTAGTGATGCATGTTGTATGGAAATGATGTGTAATTTTGTGATGATGTGCATGTGCTGCAATTCTGGGAAGCATATGTCCATCGAGGCTTATAATGTTTAATTAGTAATACTAGAACCATGTGGAGGTTAAGTGTTACTAGTTAAATATTCCGGGTCCTCACAAGGACCGAGCACGGGAAACTCACCATGGCGGAGAGAGAGGCTGGGGGAGGTCGATAGATGGCGAACGGTAGCGGGGTCGCTCACAGTCAAAGGTGAAGGAGGACGGTGGTGGGGCTCGGTGGAGCGATTGAAGATGCGAGGCGCTCGAAGAGGAGGAGCTTGTAATACCCCAAATATCAATTGGAGAAAATATTATTCGGGAGAGGGAAATTTATTCAATATCGATTGTAACAAAGTTTAGAGATGGAATTAAGTTCAAAATTCAGAATTTTAGGAGAGGAATGGGCCGCCAACCCATATTCGAGAGGAGAGGAACCGGCCTTAGTGGCCCAAGGCCCATGAGTGGTCCGCAGCCCATTAGAAGGCAAGGGAGGGAGGGGACCAAACCCTATCCACCCTTGCTACAGAGCCGCCGTGCTACAAGATGGCTGTGCTCTGCAGAGCGACACGCTACCATGCTCCGCCTCTGCTGCTCCTCCTCTCCTTGGCGCCATCCTCCCTCACGGCCATCGGGAAGAAGAGAGGAGAAGGGAAGGGAAGAAGAAGAAAGGTGGGGGTGATCTTCGTGAGGAGTTCCAGCGTCATTCTTGTGGTCTCCAAGGGTAACGATCGTCGTTTATGTTGTTGGATTAATCGTAGAGGTGAACTTGATTAGGATTGATCGGATCAAGTTCTGTCTGCTGAAGATTCAGTTCTGTCCAGTGTCTTGCGCGGCCTCTTTCGTGTGCTTAAAAGCAGAATTAGGAAATTTGATCACCTAGAGTTATTTATATATTGTTCTTAGCTTTCGGTGGCCGCCAAGAACACCTGATTCCGACGTACGGATCAAAAGTTATGATTGTTTTAGTTTCTGCTGTCCAGAATTCTGACGAGAATTAGCAGTCACTGTAATTGTTAAATTATGACTTAGATAGAATATGATTCAGAAGTCTTGCCCATAACGAATTTTGTACGTGATCTCATTAGCTTTCAGGATTGATAAAGAACCCCCTATTTGGATTTGTAGAACAAAAGTTATTTATATTGCAATGTGACTGTCCAGATTGTATGTCAGTTTCTATAATTAGTTTTGACCTGTGTGCCACTTTTTTTTAAAGGCAAAATATGAATGTCATTCCAACTATATTATTGTAGGTAATTTTATAACCTTTCAATATTGTTAAAGAACACTTTATTCGGAATTGTAGAATAAAAGTTATGATCTTTTTAGTGCTGCTGTCTTTTTCATGTAGGCAGTTTCTGCTCTATAATTTCATCTATCAATTAGCAAATTAAATTGGCCGAATTGGGTTACCTTGTCAACTAGAGTATTGTAGATATGTCAGTTAAGAATCCATAGAAACTGGTCTCACCTCATTCTGAGTTCCAGATCAATAGATATGATTTTTACCGCATCGTTGTCGGTTTACTGTTTGTGCCCGAGTAGTCAATTTTCAGATTAGAGTTTCTAGTTGAATCTTGAGTCACCGGGGAAGCGTTGTAGAACGGTGTCGAGAAGTGTTGTGTGCAATGTGTTCTTATTTAAATTACTTAATTGTTTAGGCAGCGAGGCTACGGGTTTGGGAGCATCATCATTGCCTGCTAATGCGTCGCGTCGCGGAAGGCAAGTACTTTGCTAATATTAATGCTTGTGATTGATGAATGCTTAAATGTTCATGTTGTGGTATCTTATGATACATGAGAAGGTGAAAACTCTATGTTCGTTCATATGTGTTGATTCCATGTTTTGATATGATGTCTTTCATTGTTCAAATTTCATGCCATGCATCCATAACTCATGTTTCCTCCACGGGAGTGGATTGTAAGTCCCACCATTCCAATGTGGGCAGATTTGGACATTGTCATGTCCCGTCCACGAGTGGATAGAAAGACCCATCAATTCCAAAGATGGGCATATAAGACCCATCAATTCCAGTATGGGCAGATTTGGACACCTGTATGAAACGTTCTTCATACGGGACTTGGATCCCCGCACTTTTGTTAAGGTGCGGGCTTAAGTGAACACCGACGGGTGTGTCACTAGCTATACCGGTATAAGCATGTGTGCAGTCCTTCCTTCGATTACTTCCATTCATCTCATGCATTCATAAATATTCATGTGTTGTATGTTCAGAAACTGTGAAGATGTGATCTTGTTCATATTGGAGGTCTGTTCTTATATTCAATGTATTTGTTGAGTCTTGGACTCACTCTTGCTTTATTTATTTGTTTTTAGGTGATCATTGATGAAGTTTCTCTTGGGAGGGAGTAGACACGCACTACTCAAATATATTTCACTCTACACTAGATTCAATAACAGAATTGGTATTGTCTTTCATTCGTTATTTGTTGGATTGTAATAACTAAACTTAGACATGGATGGTAACTTCCTTTCAAGGAGTTTGTTTAAATAATTGTTTATGTTCATTGATCCTTCGTTGTTCATTGATCATTCGTTGATAGGTTTATCTTAGTGGATCCATTATTACATTCCTGTTATGTTCCAACTGATGTTGATCTGTTTAGCTTAGTTGATGAATTATTGTCGAAGTTATTCCACTGTATGATATTATATTAGGTCTTTAGGTAGCATTTTGGCTTTCGAATAGCCAGGGTGTTACAGAGCTTCCATAGCACACGGGGCTTCGGTGGGTCTCTAGAGAGAAGAAAACAAGCACCATGTAGAACACGACATTGCAAAGCCGATGGCGATGAGCACGCCACCGTAGATGCTTCCACAGTGGTGGAGAAGCTTTGACGGCATCGCTAGAGGCGGTGGCGCGAGCTCCAGCTAGCGGCGGTGAAACTCGAAGCGTAGTGGCTCGTGGGAGAGAGAGAGAGAGAGAGAGAGAGAGAGAGAGAGAGAAGGAGAAATGGGGAAAAGGGAAGGGGAAGGTGAGAGGCTCAGGGCTTCTATTTATAGAGGAACGGGAGGATCGAGTGACAAGATGGAGCGGTGTGAAAAGGGAAGAAAAAAATACGATGGGGCAGAGATAACAGCAAGATGGAGCGGTATGAAAAGAGAAAGAAAAAATGTGCCGGGGCGGAGACAACAGTTTTATGCATACGTCAGAGGGACGGGATGGGGGCAGGCGTGATAGAGGCGATAGGACGGGGCACAGGCATTACTGCACATGCCGCTGTGAAAAAAGAGGGAGGCAATGGGGAGTTAAGGCTAAGCCAGGGCACGCAGTCTCGGGTGAGCTGGCGAGGGTGCTGCCGTGTGGAGGCAAAGGGCTGCCAGCAAGCCCGGTCGAGGAGAAAGAGAGAGGACTTATACTTTTGCAAATAAATTATTGTTTTATTTTCAGGGGAAAAAGGAAGAACCCCTTTTTTAAAAAAAAAACTAGAAAATCCAAGAAAATACTTAGAATTTTTTCTTTTCAACTTTAAACCTACTAAAACCTAGTAAACTCAATAAATTTTCTTTTTGGATATTTAAAACTTAGGGGACTCGAGAAAAGCAATAAAACTCTTTTAGATTTTTAGAAAATCAAGGAAACTCTTTTATGACTTAGAAAAAGCGACAAAATAATAATTTTATTGATTTTGAAATAGTAACAGAACTTTAGGATGTTACACTAATGGTGTCGGGCCCACATGTCATACACTAACTAACCACGTAATTAATTAACCGCTAATTACCAGCTTTAACTAATGGCGGCCAAATGGGAGTTCCACATCATCACCCTTCGGAACAGAGGAGTGATGCAGAGGAAGCCATGGCTGCTTAGTGGGAGCTCGCCGCTGGCAAGGTGGGGCTCGACGGACTCCCAGGACCAGCAAAATGAATTGCGATGGTGCGGATGTAACATCCCAATTTTGGACTTGTGTTTCAAATGTAAGAAAATGAGTAGAATTTAAAACTTTTTCTTACATCTTGTATTTCCTATATGTTCTAAACAAATCTTGTAAAAGAAATATGGGAATGCAAAGTCACAAGTCTTTTGATCCAAAACCTTGTCTTCCAAAAATAATCTTGTCAAATCTTGTGATCATCTCCTGGAAATATTTTTCCAAAGTTCTAGGGCTGGTGTGTGACCCCTCTGAAAAATTTCACAATTTTTGGAAATTGTTTGAATGCTTTTGGAGGGCAGTCAAACCTGTTTGACTTTTAGTCAAAACCCTATTCCAGAACCTTACATAATTTTTGGAGGAATGTGTACTGCATAGAAATCTTTGAAAATTGTATACAAGGTTAATATCTAAGTTAGCAAGCCCCTGTAAAAATTTCAGAATTTGTGCAGTTGCTTTGCTACCTCAAATAAATCCCCAAAGTCCAGCTGTTATTTTTTAAAAAAAAAACCCTAAGTCAAAAGGTGTTGGGCTCGAGTCAGACCCGAGCCCAACCGTTTTGACTCGGTCGAGCCAGGCCCCTAGCTGCACCTTGGCTCTAAACCATTGGATTAAAATTCAACCGCTCACGACTTCCCGGTGTTACGAACCTCAGAGCCTTGGGCAAATCTCACCGTCCGATTAAAATCCAACCGCCCTCGATCACCCTAGCTTCTCTGGTCATCTTTTTCCTCGCGCCGTGCGTGAACAGAGAGAGGCATGGCCTGGTGCTTTCATGCTCCCTCGTCAACGCCTACTTGTCGGGGCAGGGCTGCGCGTCAGTGCTTTCAGCTCAAAGCCGTGCCTCACGCTGCTCCCCCTCGTTTCCAGTGTTGTCGCGGTTGGAGCTCTACCGTAGCTCACCGTGGGGGCTCTCTCTTGTCTGCGCTTGTTAGCTTCAAAAGCCTTGAGCTCCTCTTTTGGACCTCTTCTACTTCCCAACTCACCCTCTGTGTGTTGAGCTCAAAAACCCCAGAAAACCCCAAATCCCATTGTTGACCCGTGGAGCTCCACTATGGATATTGGTGCTCCAGTGGTTCTTCTTCAAATCTTTTTGTATTCTTTTGGGCTCCTTAATACCCTAATCATTTCCCCTCACTCAATTTTGGGTTTCATTCACATGAATTGACCAATTTTGAGTTTGGATCTTTTTTGGCCGAAATTATCCCCTTTCTTCCTCAGCTCCAGTAAGTGGTTCATTTAGCGATTACTTGCTTTTGGAGCTTCTCTGAGCTATAATGAAGCTTTAGTGTTGATCTGGTTTCACTCATTTGGCCCAGATCACCATTTTTCACTTCATCTTCACCAACTCCGGCAAGCTCCACCGTGGTCAACGGTACTCCAGCCATCTTTGAAGTCCTTCTCGATTAAGGTATCTTCTTATTAGTCCCTAGACACTATGGCACAAGCTTCTGTGGACAATGCGGAGCTTTTTGAGCCATTTTCGTTTTCGGCCTTAGTTGTCACCGTGCCTTTTTCCGGCTCGCCGGTGTTGTGGGTCGTCGCTGCCATCAAGGTCACCTCCACTGGGTGCGCATCTTTATTGCCAACCCATTTTGGCACTTTGTGGGCGCCGTCGTGGCCGGAGCTACCGGCGACAAGCCGTTCTTTTCCGCTCAATTTTTGCCAGACGGGAGCCTCTCTGAGCCGTTGTCATTAGGACATCATTAATGGCCTAATCATTGTTAATCATGGGTGAGTAATGAATGGTTGTCTTAATTGGCCCTCTGTGCCACTGCTAGTGGGCCCAGCCACTTAAAAAACCCCTTGCTGGCACTTTGTCATGTCGTTAAGACATCATTAATGCTAATCATTAGCTAATCATCAGTAATCATTGTTTAGCAATAAATGCTTGTCCTAACCGACATTTGCGGTCACTGCCATGTGGGCCCGTAGGCATAAAACCACAGTAACAAAGTCTTTAGGACAGAGATTGGGGTTATTAATTACTAATCATTGTAGTAATTAATTGTTGTCCTAAAGCGCTGATTGTGCCACTGGCAGGTGCGCCCCCGCCCACTTAAAACCCTCTCTGTGCGATATATTTTGGACACAATTAATGCTAATCATCAATAATCATTGGATTTAGTATTTAATAGCTGTCCTAAATAGCGTGTGTGTGACTTACATGTGGGCCCGGGCATTTAAACCTCTCCGCGCGATTAAAACCCACATGTGTTATTTGCGCAAATCGTGGACCGTCGATCTTGAGATCAACGGCCCAGATCTTTGGGGACTTTCGGGATCCCCAACGTCCAAGTCACTGGGGACCGTCAAATCTAAATCGACGGTCTAGATCTGAGTAGCCGTTCGGACCACCAGGCTCCCAATCGCGCGGGCCGTCTATCTCACAATGAGCGGCTGAGATGAGTGTGTCGTTCGGGTCACCCGGAGCGCTCAGCGCCCTGAGCCCTCCATCTTTTGATCTGCGGTTGAGATTGATTGGGCCGTTCGGGTCCCCGAACGTCCCAATCCACGTGAACCGTTGGATCTAGATCCAACGGTGAACCTCTTTAGGATTGCGCGCGTGCGCTATTTCTCCAACGCGTGGGTCGTTGGATCCCGAATCAAAGGCCCACGTTCGTCAATGTCGTTTTAGTTTTGATAAGTTTGATTATATTTCGGTAAGCCTTTATTTGTCAACTGAAAATTGTATTAAAACTTTGAAAACTCATAACTAATTAATCTGAAATTCTTTTTAGATGATTTTAGTTGGGATAAATTCATGTTTAACTAGAGTTTAATCTAAAATGCATTTAGACATATTTCTGTAACAGAAAGTTTTATAAACAATATTAACTTGATTTCAGCCATTTTAGAATATTCCAGAAATTGATTTGAAACTTGTAAAATGCATATCTTTTTATGTATAACTCCAAAATGTGCAAACTCAAGCTTGTAAAATTTCTCTGTTAGCATACTTTAATCTGAAATAGGTTTTGCTCATGTTCATATTCCTGAAAAATGTTATGTGCTAGTTTTACAATTTAGAAAAATTATAATAAATTCATTTTAACTCCAAATTGAGTAAACTCAACTTTGCTGTTCTTAGGATGCCATTATCTACCTAGCATAAAAATTTCAGACCTTCGATCATTATGGAAAATTTATGCCATGAACAGTGCTTGTAATTAATTTCATTTGAATTAACAGGCTGAGAGAAATTATTTTAGCCATAACTTTTTCATACTTAGTCCAAATGACATGATTCTTGTTTCTAAATTCATTTAAAATCATAACCTTGCTGCTGTATGAATTTTATAAGATTTGGATGACTTTTGCTGTTCAGCTTTATTTGGTGTTCTTTGTTCTTATTGGTTTTATCGCCTTTTCGCGTTAGGTTCCGAAGAGGTTGTTGATCTCGAATCTGATCCACAGCAGCCAGACTCTGCCCTCCAGCAAGGCAAGCAGATGTAGCATCATTTGATCATGTTGTTCCTATTATTTTCAAATTCTAATATGTTGCTTGCAAAATTCTATGTATGCATTGCTATTTTCTTTTAACTATTGTCGATAGTTGACCCATTAGATGAATTATCAGTAGTCAAATGTGTATTCTCTACTACTGAGCCTAGGGTTATTTGCTGTGATTTTGGGTTCGTTGGATGAACCCTTGTCACTTAGTAGATTTTCGAGTATATCGCTTAGCCATGCTTAGCTATCGGTAGAAATGGGCGGTTATCGACTTGTCGACAACCTTGATCACACAACTACTTATTATGATTCTACATTTTGGCTTTGTGCTATGTTTAAATTTCGAAAACTAAAAATGAAAACAAAATGATTTGGACTTGGGCACATTGGTAAGATGGTGTGATTTTGGGTGTGATTGGGATGGTGCCCTAGTCATTTAAGGACCGAGTTACTTGCACCACCGTTCTGAGCATTCTTGCGTGCTAACCACACTAGAGGGTATGGGACCTCTCTTGACTTAGTACTTTGGCGTGTGTTGGCTACGAGTCGCAGGAGGGCGTGTGTGTGTTGCATTGTGGTAAAATGAGATGGTTTATGTGTGGGAGCATTGTAGTTGTCCGAAAAGCTTTACCCCGAGGGGTAGTTGTCTTTTTGGCTTTACAATGTAAGCGTATGTGCTTCGGTCCACACGAGCGGCTCGTAGTTGATACACAATATTGGAAATGTCTCGTAGGACTTAGCCGTGCCGGCATACCTTTGAAAGTGTTCTAATCTTGTGGCTTAAAGGCGGTCTGAAGTGTGGGTACATTGGTACACCCCTGCAGGGTTTAAACTATTCGAATAGCATCGTCCTAGGTTATGGACACGCTCGGATATGCCCTGTGAGAACTAGACTACAACATTTTTAATTAAAACTTGATGGGTGGTACGAATCGGAGATTCATGCTATGTTGTGGTGGCTATTGGGTTAGTCACCTCTAGGTGGTTACCTGTTACTTATTGTTACTCGCTGTTATTTCAATGCTTAAAAACTGATTTGTTAAATTGCCTTCAATCTATTACATTATTGCAAATGAAAATTGCTTTATGCGTTCAAATAACCCTATAACCATTTCCTTTGATTTCAGCTCACATGTAGCTATGTATAGGCTTGTTACTCGTAAGTCTTGCGAGTGCATTATTGTACTCATCTGCATTGCTGGTTGTGTGCAGAGGAAGAAGGTGAGCCCCAAGGGCCTCACTTTTGTGAGTTGTGCTGTGGCAGTGTGTGGGACGATTAGCTTGACGGTCCGGTCGGTTGCCCTGTGGTGATGTGGCTAACCAGTTGTCTTTTGGTTTAAGCCATCTCATGGCACCTTTTGCTTCCGCTGTTATTTGATACTTATGTCATTTGGCCGGTCGGCTGTCTTGTAATAACTTTATATTATGTATGTCGTTTCCTAGACTTGATATATTGATGTATGGAATCGATGCGTGCTTTTTTAAAGATGTATATGTGCTGCATTTCTGGGAAGCACATGTCCATCGAGGCACGGGTTATTCTGTTTGTGATGCTAGAGCCAGTGGAAGGCTAAGTATTACAAGCTTAATAAACCGAGGTCTCACAACGGGCGAAGCTAACGATGGTAGTTTTACTATGTTGTGATGGAAACTACGCCACGGTGCTATTGGCTAGTATCCAACATTTGGGTGAGCTACTATGCGCTACAAGGGTGCTATACACGGCAAGACTAGAAGGTACTGGGATGGCTAAATCCATGGCGGTGATAGCAGGAAGAAGATGCTCACGACGGCGGTGCTATGGAGGCTACGAGGCTTCATCGTGTAGCCTAACTAGTTTGCGGAAGCTAAGGACAAGATATGACATGACGAAGAGGGGAAACAACTTACCTGAGATGGAGCAAGGAATAAGGGGGGGCCGCGGCACTATACAAGTGGCGAGGATGAAGAGGGTTCTAGTACACTAGTTCTCCAAGCGGAAGAAGGGAGCATCAAGAAGAGGGAATGAGGTGAATTGTCGAACCCAGGAGCGAAGGATCCCAAATTCTCGTGTTCATACACTAGTCCAGATTTCTAGTGTACACAGATTAAACAAAAGTGATAGCACAATCATATCACGAGTTTATTGATAATAATTCAAAGTTTATTACAAAGCAAGGCTGCGGCCAAAAGAAAAGAAATAACACAATGGAAGAGTAGTAGAAGTAGTAGGCCACACAACTTGCCACGTGCAATCGTCAGGGACGCACCTATTCATCAAAATCCTCACTTTGGGAAAACGTCCTCTCCGAATAAGATTTATTCAGCAAGAGTGAGCACTACTACCGTGCTCGCAAGTCACACCCAATATAGAAAGTTTAATGCATGCATAAGGTAAACAAAGGTAATGGCGTGGTTGTTTTGCATAAACGAAGATTTTGATTATATTGCTAATACTTTTGTAAGACCAATTTTAATAATTCGAATAAAGATAGTGACAAACCGACAACGAATATTGATGACCTCCACTAGTTGATTATTGAAGGATATCCTCCTAACACTTGGCTAACCACCCAATTTTTTTCCATAGGACTATCCATCCTAAAACATCTGTTGAACACATTTTATAAACTAAAAACAATTCTAACTTAGAGTGGCTTTGCTAGCATGTCCATGATCATGACGCGGTTATTCGAATAGTTTTACACTCGCAGAGGTTGTACACCTTTACCCACACGAGATAAAATGCTTTTAATGTCGGCCAAAGCACGCCCGAGGCGTGTGACTAAGCAATTATCATGAGGCGTTACAAGCGGTGTCCATCAGTATTCATGCCCGCTAAGGTTTCGCTACCTTTGGACTATCCATCCTCCGAAGCCCCTCTTGCGCCAGTGGGACTAATGTCCGATCAACACCCACACATACAACATAGCACAAATAACACTAAGACACTCAGATTATTTAGCCAAATCCCGCCCATACAGGACATGTGGTGGTGCGGTAAGGCGAGCAAAATACGCTCAAAGACCGGTCCTTAATCGACTCGGCGACTTCCATTTAAAACCCCGGGTCGTAATCCTAACAGATTAGACCGTGCATGAACTGCACCCACCATCCATCCATCTCGCCCAAGTCCAAACCCATTTCATTTTATTTAGAGTAAAAACCTCTTTATAAACCTTTCGTGATAAAACAATACCACAGGAACACATTTTAAATTAAATTGTAAAGGTTTGACTAAATTCTCCCAAATTTGTAAATATTATCTAAGCAAGACTAAGCATTTGACAAATTTTATCTAAGGTGTCAAGGTATTCAGGTTTGATAGTCAAATTGGCCATACCAAGGAGTTTGGAACAACTATATACGAAATCAGGATATTCAGATATTTTTATAAACATATGCATGCAATAATAAATTGTAAATAGTAAATAAATACTTTAAAACAATAGGAACAATATGATCAATAGTGTAACTTGCCTTTGTTGAAGTCTTGGAACTCTAAATCGTCGGAAGGATCTAACTCTCCGGAGTCGTCGAAGTCTATACGTGAAAATACGACAAATTCAACACAAATTCAAATAAATTCAAAAACTCAAACCAAACTAACTCCAAATTGAAATATTTTCCTTTAGTTAGCTAGATTATGATTTTAGACAAATTTTGCAATTTGAACCACTCAATTTGGAGTTCAAATGCAAAAGATATGAATTTTAGAAGTTTAATATAAAACTGAATTTAATTGAATTCTCGAATTATTTTTCTAAAGGAAATTCTATTTATTGCGCAATGTGACGTCGCTGATTTTCAGATTTTAATTTTATTTTTTCGACATGTGGGCCCCACGTGTCATAGACACGCTCACGGTGGACCAATTCCACCGAGCCGAGGGCTAGCCGTGCGGTGGACCGGACACGCGACGCCACGTGGCGATGAATGGGACGCCACGCATGCACCACGCAAAGGACGGTGAGGTGGCGCCGGGTGGCACCGCCACACAAGCCCGACGACGGAGGTGCTCGGTGGCGGCTTCGCCGGCGCTACGCGCGCGACGAGGGAAGTGAAGGTGCGCAAATGTAGAGGACAATCGCGAACACGTGGGTTACCAAAACGGCGGAGCGTGGCCGGAAGGTCGCTTACGACGGAGTTTGGCGGCGGCGGCGTACGGTCGTCGACGAAGTAGGGGTTCCGGCGATCCTCCGAGGAAGTGAGTGGTGGCGCAGCCGCGCGGGTGCGGTGATGCCGATGGTGCCGGCGGCGGGACGAAGGAGCTACGGCGCGCCGCGAAACGAGAAGAACCGAGGTGCCGGCGCGAAGAAACTTGAAATTGAAGCGCTTTAGGCAGGAGGAGGGTGTCAGTGGTGGCGGTGTGTTGGTGAGCGAGGGCACCTCATGCTCCCTTTTATAGTGGCAGAGGAGGCCGGGTGGTGAAGATTGTGTGCGCGGGCGTGGCGGCGGTAGTGGCGACGTTCCGGCGATCGTGTGCACAAGAAAAGGGAAGCGGCGGCGGGGGCGTGATGCGGGGTAGTCAATGCGCACGATGGCGAGGGAGCGGGAAGGAAACGGCGAGAGGAAGCTCGGGCGTTGGCTTTAATGGCGGCGGTTACTGTTGCGGCTGTGCGGGAAGACGACGCAGAGACGATGACGGTGGGCCATGCGATTCTAATCGGACGGTCGCGATTAGATTGGCGAAGCTGTAAGTTGGGGTTGGTGTGGTCGTTTGATCCTGATCCAACGGTCGCGATAGATCACGGCGGTGTGCAGTGAATCGTTAAGTGACTGATGCATGTGAGCCGTTGGATGTAGAACCGATGGTCCCGATTGAGTAGAACATTCGACCTTACCAATGCATCGTGGATTTCTGGCCGTTGGATTTTAATCCAACGGTGGACAGCGGCCGAAGCGGCATGAGCGAGGGAAAGAGAGAGAGACTGACAGCGGGCCCCGATGTCAGTGAGAAGGAGGCGGCGCGGTTGGAGTGGGCCGGCGCGCGCGGAAAATGGAAGCGGGCTGGGTTGAGTTTCGGCCCAGACACTGTTTTGGAGATTTCTTTCGATTTCTGATTTAATTAAATGCTGATAATTCATTTAGGCTTTAGAATATAGCAAATTAATTCCAAAATTATGAGAAAATTCACGAAATTCTCTGGAGCATTTAGGATATAATAAAAATATTTCCAGCTATTATCTGATAATAGATTTTGCACATAATTTTGTTTTAGCTTTAATTTGGTTAAGGAAAAGCTTTAAAAATTCCACAAAAATCCAATAAAATAATTAAACTTTATTTTCAATCGAAATTGAAATTTGGGTCGTTACAAACCTACCCCTTAAAAGGAATCTCGACCCAGAGATTCGGATTTGGTTAGCAAAAGATCGGGGTAGTTGGCCTTGAGTTCTTCTTCATTCTCCCATGTGGCTTCGCTACGATGGTGACTCCACCGCACCTTGTACGATCCGATTATTCTCGCTACGTAACACGCTCGCGACATCTATAATTTTAATCGGTCGCTCCACGAGGTGAGATCTTCTTGAAGGTCAAAGCTTTCCAAAAGGTATGGTCTTCCGATTCTTGCGCATTTCTTTAATTGCGACACGTGAAAGACGTTATGTATCACGGGGCTTCGCGGCTCTAGTGATAAGCTACTTCTCCACGCTTTGCCAAGATCTTGTATGGCCCAATATACAGGTGCGAGTTTACCTTTGTCCTAATCTCTTCACACCTCCGAGTGGGGTTACTCGAGATAGACAACATCTCCTACCTCAAAACTTAATTCCTACGGCGTTATCGGCATAACTCTTTTGTCGGGATTGGGCCGCTTCGACGCCTCAATAGTTTTCACTTTACTCGACTTCTTTGATCAACTCAGTCCAAGGAGCCGACGCCTCCTACCTCATCCCAAAGAAGCGGGTTCGCATTTTCGCCATACTGAGCTTCAAATGGAGCCATCTCGCAAACCGGCTTGATAGCTATTATTGTATGAGAACTCGCATATGGCGATCCTTGTCCCAACCTTTTCCGAATTCTAAGGCACAGCTCAAGCATATCTTCAAGAACTTGATTGGTGCGTCTCGTCGACCATCGATGCTGGGATGATACGCCGTGCTAAAATTGAGTCTGTTCCCAAGGCTTCATGCGACTTTTCCAAAACCGAGAGGTAAATTGGGAACCTCGGCCGACACAATCTTTTTGGGTACTCGTAGGCGCACGATCCCGCCATGTACAATTTCGCTAGTTTATCGCTCGGTAGGTGGTCTTGACAGAATAAAGTGAGCGACTTTAGTTAACCGGTCAATTACTACCGGATGGAGTCATATCCCGATTGGGTCCTCGGGAGTCCAAATGATGAAATCCATACCGACTTCTTCCCACTTCCACTCGGGAATTGGTAATGGTTGCAACAGATCACTGGGTCTTTGGTGTTGTGCCTTGACTCTTTGACAAACGTCACAACGAGCGCATTTAAATCAAGCAATTTCACGCTTCATGCCGACCCACCAATATCTTTCTTTTAGATCCCGTACATTTTGGTGCCGCCAGGATGAATGGAGTATGGCGACTCATGAGCTTCTTTCGAATTGAGTCTTTTATCTCCCTTTGGTTAGGCACACGATGCGGTCTCCGAACCACACCGTCCCTTGCTCATCTTCAGAGAAACTCGGGCTTTGCCTCTTCTCATATTTTTCTTGATTTCTTGGATATCTTCATCTTCCAACTGCTTTGTTCTAATCGATCTCAAGAGTTGGTTGAACTTCTAAAGCGTTTACACGCCTTTGGTTGACAATCTCCGCATTCGTGTGCTTCACCTCTTCATACACTCTGCCGATTTTGTTGCACCATGATGGTGTTGCAATATGCTTTTCCGCTCAAGGCATCTGCTACCACATTGGCCTTGCCGGATGATAATGAATTCCGAGATCATAATCCTTTATTAGTTCCAACCATCTTCTTTGTCGGAGATTGAGCTCTGATCGCGTGAATATGTACTTCAAACTTTTATGGTCTGCATGAAAATCTCACAATGTTACCAATGAGATAATGCCGCCGATTTTGAGCGTGCACAATTGCCGCTAACTCGCATCATGAGTCGGGTAATTCCCTTCGTGGCCTCAAGCGCCGGGATGCATAAGCTACAACTTTGCCTTCCGCATCAATACACATCCGAGGCCTTGACGGGATGCGCCACAAAGATCTCAAAATCCTTGCGGATGTCCCAGAAATTAACACCGGTCTTGAGACTAGCCTCTTTTTCAGCTTCTTGAAACTTTCTTCACAGCGCTGACCATTCAAACTTCTTTTCTTTCTTGAAGTTGAGTCATGGGTTTGGCAAGTTTAGAGAAACCTCAATAAACCGACGATAATAGCCTCGCACGGTGTAAAAACTTCTCACCTCGGTGATCGATTTGGGTTGTTTCACCCATTATCGCTTCAACCTGGCGGTGGTTCATGCAATTCCTCCTGCGGATACAATATGTCCAAGGAATGCAACTTGTCTTAGCTGTAATTCACTCTGCTGAATTTGGCATAGAGTTGGTGCTCCTCGAGCTTGTCTAGGATCATCCGGAGATGCTCTTCATGTTCTTTTCGTTCTTGAGTAGATGAGAATGTCGCCAATAAAGACGACTACTAATTTATCCAGAATTCCATGAACACCTTGTTCATCATATTCATGAAATAGGCGGGCGTTGGTCAATCCAAATGACATTACCGTGAACTCATATAGTCCATATCCGTGGTGAAGGCGGTTTTGGAATATCTTCCGCCTCGATCTTTAATTGGTGATAACCGGATCTCGATCGATCTTTGAGAAAATACTTGCTCCCTTTAGCGATCAAACAAATCATCAATTTCGGGCAATGGGTATTTATTCTTGATTGTTACTTCGTTGAGTGATCTGTAATCGACGCACATTCTCATGCTATTGTCTTTCTTCTTGACAAATAGTACCGCTCCCCATGGTGAGGAACCGGGTCGAATGTACGCTTTTTCTCGTAGTTCTTCAACTGCTTCTTCAATTCCGCTAACTCGTTGGTGGCATTCTATAGGGTCGCTTTGAGATCGAGTCGCCCCGGACTAGATCAATTAGGAACATGATGTCCCTATCCGGTGGCATACCGTAGATCATCCGAAAGACGTCGGATACTCGTGCCACGGGTATATCTTCAAGTTTCACTTCCTTCAACTGTAAGTATGGAACTTCCTCAGGCTCGAGTCTCGTGTTTGAATTCAATGCATACACCTTGTTCATTAGTGAGGGTGATGGATCTATTGGCACGGTCTATTTGACCGTGATTTTGGCTAGCTACCCATTCCAAGTATTACATCCAAACCTTGGGAGTGTAAAACTATCGAGATCGCTAGAAAAGTTACTCGGATATCTCGAGAGTGAGATTAGGGCATAGAGAATTGGTTCTCATTTCGAGCCCGGGAATGAATTATCATGGGAGAAGCTAAAGAGGATATAGGTAACCCATATTTTCCCACAAACTTATATGACACAAAAGAGTGTGAAGCTCCGAATCAAATAGGACCAGATGTTTGCATCGAATTAACGAGGAACGAACCGAGAACAACATCCGTGTCGCTCGAGCTTCTCGGCGGTGACATGGTTCACCCGTCCCTTGGTGAACCGTTTCTCGGTCCGGTGGTGCCGCGGTAGCTTGAACTCCCGAGGTTGGCCTTGTTGGTGCCAAACCTTGTTGCTTCTTTGGACATTTATTGGCATAATGCCCGGTCTGTTGCGGTGGAAGCACGTGACTCGTGCCGAGGAGGTAGAGTGCTTCACGAAACCGCCTCCCGATGAAGTGCCACGAAATTGGAGGTTGGAGCGCGTGGCGTCTTTGAGTACGAGACGTGGAAGATTGAAACTTCCCACGTTCTTTGCGGCTGCGGTGTGGTGATGCGAGGTTTGGGCGCACCTCTGCGTTAAACCTCTCGCGCCATCCTCCGCTGCGGTTCTCCATTTCGCGTGTTTAGCCTCCGCTCGATTGCTTTATCCACCAACCTGGAAGTCGCAATTCGAGAAATAAGTTGGACAGAGATATCGTTATTCAATCCATCCAGAACCTTTCCCCGCTCTGCCTCATCTCTCGCTACGCTTACCGGGCGTAGCGGGCAAGTTGGTTAAAGCGGTGAATGTACCACTTTTGTCGAACCCGGAACGAAGGATCCCAAATTCTCTCGTGTTCATACACTAGTCCAGATTTCTAGTGTACACAGCTAAACAAAAAGTGATAGCACAATCATATCACGAGTTTATTGATAATAATTCAAAGTTTATTACAAAAGGCTCATGCCAAAAGAAAAGAAATAACACAATGGAAGAGTAGTAGAAGTAGTAGGCCACACGACTTGCCACAGCAATCGTCTGGGGACGTAGCCTATTCGTCAAAATCCTCACTGTCGGGGAAAACGTCTTCTCCTGAATAAGATTTATTCAAAGAAGAGTGAGCACTACTACCGTGCTCGCAAGTCACACCCAATATAGAAAGTTTAATGCATGCATAAGGTAAACAAAGGTAATGGCGGGGTTGTTTTGCATAAACAAAGATTTTCGTGATTATATTGCTAATACTTTTGTAAGACCAATTTTAATAATTCGAATAAAGATAGTGACAAACCGATAACGAATATTGATGACCTCCACTAGTTGATTATTGAAGGATATCCTCCTAACACTTGGCTAACCACCCAATTTTTTCCATAGGACTATCCATCCTAAAACATCCGTTGAACACATTTTATAAACCAAAACAATTCTAACTTAGAGTGGCTTTGCTAGCATGTCCATGATCATGACGCGCTATTCGAATAGTTTTACACTCTGCAGAGGTTGTATGCACTTTACCCACACGAGATAAAATGCTTTTAATGTCGCCAAAGCACGCTCCAAGGCGTGTGACTAAGCAATTATCATGAGGCCGTTACAAAGCGGTGTCTCATCAGATTCATGCCCGCTAAGGTTTCGCTACCTTTGGACTATCCATCCTCCTAAGCCCCTCTTGCGCCAGTGGGACTAATGTCCGATCAACGCCCACACATACAACATAGCACAAATAACACTAAGACACTACGATTATTTAGCCAAATCCTGCCCATACAGGACATGTGGTGGTACGGTAAGGCGTAGCAAAATACGCTCAAAGACCGGTCCTTAATCGACTTTGGCGACTTCAATTTAAAACCCGGGTCGTAATCCTAACAGATTAGACCGTGCATGAACTCGCACCCACCATCCATCCATCTCGCCAAGTCCAAACCCATTTCATTTTATTTAGAGTAAAAACCTCTTTATAAACCTTTCGTGATAAAACAATACCACATGAACACATTTTAAATTAAATTGTAAAGGTTTGACTAAATTCTCCCAAATTTGTAAATATTATCTAAGCAAGACTAAGCATTTGACAAATTTTATCTAAGGTGTCAAGGTATTCAGGTTTGATAGTCAAATTGGCCATACCAAGGAGTTTGGAACAACTATATACGAAATCGGGATATTGGATATTTTTATAAACATATGCATGCAATAATAAATTGTAAATAGTAAATAAATACTTTAAAACAATAGGAACAATATGATCAATAGTGTAACTTGCCTTCGTTGAAGTCTTGGAACTCTAAATCGTCAAGGATCTAACTCTCCGAGTCGTCGAAGTCTATACGTGAAAATACGACAAATTCAACACAAATTCAAATAAATTCAAAAACTCAAACCAAACTAACTCCAAATTGAAATATTTTCCTTTAGTTAGCTAGATTATGATTTTAGACAAATTTTGCAATTTGAACCACTCAATTTGGAGTTCAAATGCAAAAGATATGAATTTTAGAAGTTTAATATAAAATCTGGAATTTAATTGAATTCTCTGAATTATTTTTCTAAAGGAAATTCTATTTATTGCGCAATGTGACGTCAGCGGCTGATTTTCAGATTTTAATTTTATTTTTCTGACGTGTGGGCCCCACGTGTCATAGACACGGCTCACGGTGGACCAATTCCACCGAGCCGAGGGCGAGCTCGTGCGGTGGACCAGACACGCGGCGCTCACGTGGCGATGAATGGGACGCCACGCATGCACCACGCAAGCTGAGGGGACGGTGAGGTGGCGCCTGGGTGGCACTGCCACGCAAGCCCGACGACGGAGGTGCTCCGGTGGCGAGCTCGCCGGCGCTACGCGCCACGGCGAGGGAAGTGAAGGTGCGCAAAATGTAGAGGACAATCGCGAACACGTGGGTTACCAAACGGCGCGAGCGTGGAAGGTCGCTTCGCGACGAGTTTGGCGGCGGCGCGACGCGTCGGACAAGTAGGGGTTCCGCGATCCTCCGAGGAAGTGAGTGGTGGCGCGGCCGCGCACGGGTGCGGTGATGCCGATGGTGCCGACAGCGGGGACGAAGGAGCTACGGCGGCGCCGAAAACCGAGAAGAACCGAGGTGCTTCGCCGGCGAAGAAACTTGAAATTGAAGCGCTTTAGGCAAGGAGGAGGGTGTCAAGTGGTGGCGGTGTGTTCGGTGAGCGAGGGCACCTCATGCTCCCTTTATAGTGGCGAGAGGAGGCGGGTGGTGAAGATTGTGTGCGCGGGCGTGGCGGCGGTAGTGGCGACGTTCGGCGATCGTGTGCACAAGAAAAGGGGAAAAAGGCCGGCGGCGTGATGCGGGGTAGTCAATGTGCACGATGGCGAGGGGAGTGGGGAAGGGAAGCGGCGGAGAGGAAGCTCGGGCGTTGGCTTTAATGGCGGCGATTCTTATTGCGGGTATGGGAAGACGACGCGAGACGATGACGTGGGCCATGCGATTCTGATCGGACGGTCGCGATTAGATTGGCGAAGCGGTAAGTTGGGGTTGGTGTGGCCGTTTGATCCTGATCCAACGGTCGCGATAGATCACGGCGGTGTGCAGTGAATCGTTAAGTGACTGATGCATGTGAGCCGTTGGATGTAGAACTGATGGTCCCGATTGAGTAGAACATTCGGACCTTCTGAATGCATCGTGGATTTCTGGCCGTTGGATTTTAATCCAACGGTGGGACAACGGCGAAGCGGCATGGCGAGGAAGAGAGAGAAGGCGACAACGGGCCCCACCGTCGGAGAAGGAGGCGGCTGGTTGGAGTGGGCGCACGACGCGCGAAAATGGAAGCGGGTGGGTTGAGTTTCGCCGGATAACTTGTTTTGGAGATTTCTTTCGATTTCTGATTTAATTAAATGCTGATAATTCATTTAGGCTTTAGAATATAGCAAATTAATTCCAAAAATTATGAGAAAATTCACAGAAATTCTCTGGAGCATTTAGGATTTAATAAAAATATTTCCAGCTATTATCTGATAATAGATTTTGCACATAATTTTGTTTTAGCTTTAATTTGGTTAAGGAAAAGCTTTAAAAATTCCACAAAAATCCAATAAAATAATTAAACTTTATTTTCAACTGGAAATTGAAATTTGGGCTGTTACATGAATCCAAGGGACATGACCTTTAAGGTCGAATCGCATTGGGGCGGCAAGTAATGGGTGGCAATGACAAGGGCAGCGTTGGATCTGCACCTCGCGTGAAATCACTAGGCATTGTCCATAACCGAGGACACGACTATTCAAATAGTTTTACACTTTGCAGCGGTTGTACAGTTTAACCCACAAGAGATAGTCGCTTGATAAAACACACATTTCCTTAGACATGTGAATCAAGGAGAGACTACCACAAGACTTTTGCAAAGCTACGTTTTGACTCGGTTCTGCGCACTAAGAATTCACCACACAGCCCCTCTTTGCCATGTTCGCTAAGGTTTCGCCACATAGGCCCCTCTGCACCGCTCACGAGGTTTTGCCACACAGGCCCTCTCTTGCGGCGCGGATCAACCCAAACAGAACTAACTCAAAATATTGCTAATTAGTTGGCCAGATCTACCCCATAAATGGACTTGTGGTTGCACGGTATGGCCCAGATCAATGGTGCACAAAGTTAAGTCCTTAGTGGTTGCTCAGGCGAGATTACCTCAACCCAATGTGCTTCTTGCACCCACCTTTGCCACCGACCACTTGCCCGAGCATAAATCAACTCGGTTCAACCCGACCAATTGGCAACCCATGCCATGGTACAACAAAATTTTAATATTAGTGGCAACACATGCCAGGGCAACACATGCCACAATTCCATATTTCATTTAGTCAAATTTATCATCATTGAATCATGTGATCGAGAGACATCGCATAACTAAAGCAGGACTAAGCATAATACGCACCCATGTTGGTATTACAATGATGTCCAAGTAAGGTTACCCAACCTACGGGGTCCAAGGGTACATGTCAACATATCAATCACAAGTATTCAAGGAGTCATACTGTCGAGTAAGTATTTAGCTATTTCTCAGATCATTTTTATACAACTAGCCATGCATGTTGATATAAAATAATATAATTTTGTAAACTGGGTACGATGCCTTCGTTGAAGGATTGAGTGGCTTCAGCAGACGGTTCCAGGAATTCTTCTGAAAAGCCGGTATCTATACGTGCGAAAAGAGCCAAGTAAATAAGATAACTCCAAATAAAATCCAAAAAAAGATTACCAAACTAGAACCAAAAGAAAGGTACATAAATTAGATGGATTTAGAAACTTGAATCACTCGAATCGGAATTAGAACGAAAGAGAACGAGCTCTCGAAAGGAAGTTCAGCTGGTCGGAAGATAGGATACGACTACTCAACATGGTCGTAAGAGGGGATACAACTACTCAACATAGTCGTAAGAGGAAATACGACAACTTAATGTGGTCGTACGAGGAAATATGACAACTCAACGTGGTCATAAGAGGAAATACGACTACTCAACAGTGGTCGAAAGAGAAGAAAAATCCGACTACTCAACAGCGGTTGAAAGGGAAGGGGAATTCGACTACTCAACAGTGGTCGAAAGAGAAGGAAACGAGAACTGGGCATGGGAATTTTGACCAAAAGAATAAAAGAAAGCAGGGTACGGGGAACTCATCAAGACCAAGAGAGAGGGATCGGAGGGGGTCAGCGGACAATGAAATGACAGCGAGGAAGCTCGCAGCCGAGGGCAAAGGAGGCCGACGGTGAATGGGTCAGTTGGGATAGGTGGAGGAAGGGAAAGCGGTGGCTCCTGTGAAACAAAACTAAAACAGAGTGAGGGGGTTGCTTCAAGGAGCTCTGGGTTACCAAAAGATGCGGGTGGAAGAGGGATTGCACTAGTGCAGCGAGAGCCGGGAGAAGGTGCACGGCGGCCGAATATAGAGCTCGGGGCTTTAGGAAAGCCGTAGCAACCGAAGCTAGAGAGAGCGAACTAGGGAAAGAACAAGAGGAGGGCGAGGCTTCCAGGTGCTCTATTTATAGAGGTAGGAAGGAGGACCGGGCAGTAAGATGGAGTGGTGTGAAAAGGGGAGGAAAAATGCGGCGGGCGGTGTGAAAAGGGGAGGAAAAATGCAGTAGGCCGGAAACAATAACATTTAATGCACACGTGGCTGAGGCAAAAGCGGAAGGATAAACACGCTAGAGGTGACAACATTTAATGCGCACGTGGAAGCAGAGACAATAGCATTTAATGCCCATATTGTCTGCGGAAAAGAGGAGGAAAGAGAAGGTGAGCAGAGGGTCGACGTGTGGGGCGGTCGAAACCAAAAGGGTAGTCGACACGAGAGGGTGGTTGAAACCAGGAGGTTGGTCGACACGAGAGGGTGGTCATGACCAAGGAGGTGGTCGTGACCAAGAAGGTCCTGAGGAGGAGGTCCTAAGGAAAGGAGGAGGAACGGACTGATGGAGAAAACAGAGCAGAGCAGGAAAGAGAATCTAAATCTGAGAACTCCAATAACTCGAATAAACCAAATTTTGAATTAATTGAAGTCAAATTAACTCATATTTAATTGCTTTTAACTTCCAAAATTTTAGGTTAAGCTTTAAAATTCAACAAAACCGAATGGCTATTTTTATTTTGAAATTTTTCAAAACTCTGAAAATTGGGTTGTTACAAACCTACACCCTTAAAGGGAATCTCGACCCGAGATTGGTGACTAGGAATAGGTTCGAACTCGAGCTTTGCTCACTCTTCCAACGACTCCTTTAGAGCGAGACAAAATAGCAATTGACACCGTGACCGACTAGAGACTTACCAGGAATGAAGTTCCAAGCTGGTTGGGCTTGCTCCACGGTGACATGATTCACTTGTCCTCTTGCAGAAGGAAGTGGAGTCCGGATGGCTTGGTTTGGAGTCTGAGGTGCTCCACGTCCGACTCCTGGCATGGGGATCTTGATCAGAGTAGCTCCTAAGTTGAATGGAATTGACGCCAGGGCTTGCTTTCGTAGACAATCATTGGCGTAGTGACCCTTTTGCCGACAACTGTAATAGGTAATTCCCGCGGCAGGATTGACGTTTCTTGGGTTCTAGTTGGTGTTGTTGCTGGAGATGTGAAATTCGGGAGTAGCTATGAGAGGTGCTATCGTAGGGGTCCTGAAGGTAACAGGAGGAGCAAAATGGGCAGGGTGCTACTAACTCATTCTGGCTCTCTGTGGTTGGTTTTGATGAGCACCGTGTTGCATCATCTTCCTCTTACATGATTCTTCCAGCTCACGACGAGAATCTTCTATGAGCATAGCCTTGTTTACTAGATGCTGGAAATCTGCATAGTCGTTGCCAACGACTTGGACCTTTAAGCTAGGGTTGAGCCCCCGCTTGAAATGCTTCTAACGTGCATCATCTGTGGCAACATCCTCTTGAGCATATCGAGAGAGTTGAGTGAACTTGTTGAGATATTCACTCACCGACATGCTTCCTTGTCGCAACTCCCGGAACTCGTTCTTCTTCATTTTCACCTTCCCATCAGGAATATGAGAGTGGCAGAAAGCTTCTGAAAATTCAGCCCAAGAGATGTTTTGGTGGTTTTCATGGGCGGCGTAGTAATTTTCCCACCATTATGCAGCAGTGCCTTATAGCTGGTGTGCGGCATACAAAACCTTCTCATGGTCGTCACAACGGGTGATGGTGAGCTTCTTCTCGGTAGAGCGCAGCCAGTCATCTGCGTCCAATGGCTCGATGGAGCTGGAGAACGTAAGTGGATGGGTTCTCATGAATTCTGCTAGCCTTGACTGAGGGAAAACCGGTGGTGGTGGCATGGCAGCTGCTTGATTGTTCTGATTTAGCATCGCGACTAGAGCAGCAGTAGTCTGGTTCTGATGAGTCATCATTTGATTCATATTCTACATCATTGCGTGCATCACCGCGTGCTGGCTGCCATGAACCGCCCAAACCCCGACCGCTATTTCGCCGGAGGAGGTGGTGGTGGTGTAAAGGGATCCACTAGTTTATCTTGACTTGCCGAGTTGCGGGTCTGAACTATCTACACAAATCTTCATGGGTTTAAAAGATGAGAAGAAGAGAGCACAGTAGGTGAGGGAAAGTCACGAAAGACGAGAGGACAAGGGAGAAAGATAGAGCAATCTAATCTGGGCAAGTCGGTTAAATCCAAAAATAATAGCTGAAAGCTATTAAGAGGCAACAAAAGTCAAGCCGAAGGTCCTATTATACGGACTAACGATACTAAAGTGAGAAGGACAACTCTACTAAAGCACTTCTATCCTAATTTATATGGACAGACGACTTGAAACAAACAGCAGATCTTGGATCTTCCAAGCCATCCATCGCTTTGATCACTGAAGACTCGATCCTACGGAGATTACTGAGGTGAGAAAGATCAATTTAAATTTTTGAAAACAAAGTTTCAGAAAGGACAAGATGTAAGAATCTTGAGAATGATGTGAGGAAAGATCATGATAAGATGAGAAAAGAATAGAATAAGACGAGAAAAGAATATCTATTCATCCATTGACTTGATTTGCTTTATAAAATAAGTTTTGAAACTCTTGACAAAAACGACCATGCTAACTAAGGTTACGTCCTACAGTCGATATGGCTCTGATACCACCTCTGTCGGGACCCCGAGTATGCAACTCCGGGACCCTCTGTGCATTCTGAGCTAGTCCCAGATCAGCAGCTAGCTCGTGTAGTTGCAACATAGATGAAATCATATCCATACAACAGAACGGCTATTGAAGCAGACAAATTAATAATACATAACAGCAAAAGGACCTTATGGTGAAGGTTTTACAGAGTATACCACGCAGGGCTAAAGAGAAAAGATACACTTGCAACGGAAATCGAACAACTCGTAATGGCCATACGACATGTCCACAGGCAATCGAGTGGAGAACGCGGCCTAGATCGCTTGGTCTTCGAAGTAGTCGTCCTCGTAGAGCTCGGTGCTCCCTGGGTCTTCTTCGACGACTGATCAACCAGAGGGCATAAAGCCGTGAGTACTTTGAATATACTCAGTAAGTCGTAGGGAAATGTATGCAAATAGTATTCATGCAGGGCTTGACAAGGATAGCTTTATGGTTATTTTGCAGAAAGTAGTATTGACTGGAAATACAGTAAGTAGATTGCAAAGTATAAGTCGAAATGTTAATACATACATAATCAAGTTCTTTGAAACAACTTGTGAACACACAGTTCACTTTCCAAACCACTCGTAACCACCTAAGACATATTTTTGAGAAAAAAATCTACCCCTCATATGAAATCACCAGACATTGTCCATAACCAGGGATACGGCTATTCAAATAGTTTTATACTCTGTAGAGGTTGTACAGCTTGACCCACAAGAGATAGTCGCTTGATAAAACACACATTTTCTTAGACATGTGAATCAAGGAGAGACTACCACAAGACTTTTACAAAGCTACATTTTGACTCGGTTCTGCTCGATAAGGATTCGCCACACAGGCCCCCTCTTGCGCCACATTCGCTAAGGTTTCACCACACAGACCCCCTCTTGCGCCGCGCTCGCTGTGGTTTTGCCACACAGGCCCCCTCTTGCGCCACAAATCAACCCAAACAAAACCGACTCAAAATATTACTAATTAGTTGGCTAGGTCCACCCCATAAATGGACTTATGGTTACACGGTATGGCCCAGATCAATGGCTCACAAAGTTAAGTCCTTAGCGGTTGCTCAGGCGAGACTACCTCAACCCAATGTGCTTCCTGCACACATCTTTGCCACCGACCACTCGCCCGAGCATAAATCAATTCGATTCAACCCGACTAATTGGCAATCCATGCCATGGTACAACAAAATTTTAATATTAGTGGCAACACATGCCACAATTCTATATTTCATTTAGTCAAATTTATTATCATTGAATCATGTGATCGAGAGATATCGTATAACTAAAATAGGACTAAGCATAATACACACCCATGTTGGTATTACAATGATGTCCAACTAAGGTTACCCAACCTACGGGGTCCAAGGATACATGTCAATCACAAGTATTCAAGGAGTCATACTGTCGAGTATGTATTTAGCTATTTCCCAGACCATTTTTATACAACTAGCCATGTAGATATAAAATAATATAATTTTGTAAACTAGGTACGACATGATCTAAGGTCTATAACTTGCCTTCGTTGAGTGGCTTCGGTAGACGATTCCAGGAATTCTTCAGAGAAGCTGGTATCTATATGTGTGAAAAGAGCCAAGTAAATAAGACAACTCCAAATGAAATCCAAAAAAAAGATTACTAAACTAGAACCAAAAGAAAGGTACAGAAATTAGATAGATTTAGAAACTTGAATCACTCGAATCAGAACTAGAACGAAGGAGAACGAGCTCTCGAAAGGAAGTTCAGCTGGTCAGAAGATAGGATACGACTACTCAACGTGGTCGTAAGAGGAAATACGATTACTCAACATGGTCGTAAGAGGAAATACAACTACTCAACAACGGTCGAAAGAGAAAGGGAATTCGACTACTCAACAACGGTCGAAAGGGAAGGGGAATTCGACTACTCAACAGTGGTCAAAAAAGAAGGGAAAGAGAACAGGGCACAGGAAGTTTGACCAAAAAAATAAGAGAAAGTAGGGTACGGGGAACTCACCAAGACTAAGAGAGAGGGGCCGGAGGGGGTCGGCGGAAAAAAGGAGGAAAGAGAAGGTGAGCAGAGGGGGCTGACAGGTGGGGCCGATCGAAACCAGGAGGCTGGTCGACACGAGAGGGTGGTTATGACCAAGGAGATGGTCGTGACCAAGAAGGTCCTGAGGAGGAGGAGGAACGGACTGATGGAGAAAACGGAATAGACAGGGAAAGAGAATCTAAATACCGGAGAACTCCAATAACTCAGAATAAACCAAATTTTAAATTAATTGAAGTTGGATTAACTCATATTAAATTGCTTTTAACTTCCAAAATTTTAGGTTAGGCTTAGAAATTCAACAAAATCGAATGGTTATTTTTATTTTGAACATTTTCAAAAACTCATGAAAATTAGGATGTTACAGCATGCGAGGCAGGTTGGGCCGCTAGTTGGGCCGTGCGGGAAGCGGAGAGGGAGGCGGGTGGCTGGGCTGTGCAGGGAAACGGAGAGGGAAGCGTGAGTCGGCTGGGAAAAGGAGTGGGAGAGTGGGCATGGTGGGTTGAAAGACGAGCACATAAGGCCGGAAAGAATGAACAAATTCAGAGAGGTTTAGCACTTAACTTTTTTTGTAGATTTTTGTAGATAAATTTGGAGCATAAATTATTATTTGACTTTTTAAATGCAACCAAGTTTTTCAAATTTCACAAAATGCATCAAAAGTTTTTAAAAATCCATAAAATTCAATAAAATTTCAATTGCTCTCAAAATGGAGTTGTTACAACTGTGTCAACCGACCACCTGGTGCTGCTTCTGCGGCAGCCTCCATTCATGGACTTTGACAATTGACCATCTTTTTGCGCATTTTTGCTCAGAAACCTACATAGCTAGTTGACGCACAACAATAGTGGAATTTTGAGTGTAAAGCGACAGACGTCCACTGAAACATCGTTATACCTTGCCTTTTTTAAAGGAGATTTTGGGGGCGAAAATATGCAAATATCGTGCATCAACACCATTGCTTCGGATTTGGTTGGAGGATTTTGAATTGGGGTTGCGATGGACAGAAAGAGAGCTAGGGGAGTTGAGTCGATTTGGGGGAAAAGGTAAAAACGATGAAGTCACCACCGTCTCCTATTTATATCCACTCGCACTCGACAGAAAAATTGAGAGGGCAACGGTTCAATTCCTTCGATAACTGTTCCCAACGAGTGGTAATCCAAATAACCGTTTGCAGTCCACTTCCGTTTGCACAGTGGTTAATGAAATAATTTTTACAACTCAAACGAAAATAACTCCCTTCACTAAGGGCATATACAGTGGGGTGACATCAGCAGTCTACAATCTTTGACATATAAGATTTTTAATTATGTGGATTAGAGAGAACAAGGAGAGAGAGTAAATCTGTCTAGCATGCAATAGACAATCTATAAAACCCTTATAGACGGTTGTTTCGTTGTTGTATCTATGTTGTCTGTACAGTTAATATCTATGGTAGCTTTCAGAACAAGGCTTGTTCAGATAGGCTCCACGTGTACCCCAGTCGGGGAGAATATGCTCGAGTTAACCCGTCTATCAACCACCCCCTAGTTGATAAAGCACATCATCTGATATGTGGGCCCTACTTTTTTGACCGGATAGCATGTCCACCGCAATCGACCACGTGGTAGTCAAAAGAAAACGTGCACTCGTGTCTCTCTGACATAACCGCACATATTTATCCTCTATCTCTGACAATAACTACTCGGTGATCATGCACGGAGGGAGTCTTGTTGACAATAACTGTTGTCCACATGCGGATTCAGGGAACTGACAAGGCGCCGCTTAACGGGCACAATCTCCACCCTTCGGCGCTATATAAGTAGTGGTGTCGGACAATGGAACACGAACACAAGACATCACTCTGTAGCATTAGCCACACATTGTTCATCCGGAACACTGTGCACCCACATTGTAATTCTCTCTTAATATAAGCACACAAGAAATATGGCTATTATTCTCTATGGAGGAGGTCTGAACCTATATAAAACACCATGTCTCCTCCGTGTGGGATCCCCTAGACCGTATCTCCTACATTTACTTTGTAAGATCAACAACAATTGCCGACAACCTTCAAACGGATGTTATTTGTTTGAACAACCAACAATATTCTATTTTGCTATAGAGGACAACATCAGAAAAACTACATTTAAGGGATGCCAACGAATATAATCCTTGGCTCTGCCACTAAAAGTTGCAATGCATAAATGGTACTGTAACAGAGCAATTCGTCTATTAATAACGGATAAAAGCTATAACCATAGAAACATTTATAATGACATAGAAACTGTACAATAATTAGCACTAGTTCCATTATCCACAGATGATACAAACCTATTCATCTTCACTAGTTACATGGACCTAGCCAGCTCAGTAAATTGAGTTCAACACAAGTAAAAGACACCAAACCCACGTGATTTGGACTTGTGACTGCAAACCAGTCCCTCTCCCTAATTCAAATCATTTGGTCCATGCGTTCGGTCGAAATGCTACCATGCACCTAGGCAGATCCTAATGGATGCTCATATGTTGATACAACTCACATGACTTTTTTCTCTTAAGCCCTCCAAATGCATGTTATTTATTGAGCAACCCAAAATTTTCCATTTTATTACAGAGAGGACAACATCAGAAAAATTAGAGCTGCCACTGATAGCTGTAATGCATCAATGGTAGCGTAACGACACGGGTTGTTACAAGTAATGGAGAAAATGTTACGAGTAATGGAGAAAATGTTACCACCACATGGAAATCAAAATTGAAAACAAAAACGTACATTTATTAGCACCAATTCCATGATCAAAATGACTCCAACCCATGCATCCATTGTTTGTGTCGATCCTTCATATGGTACAAGGGTGGATCCAGCAATCGGGCGAGGTTGAGCGGCCGCCCGAGGTAGCCGACGGTGGTACCCCCTCCTTACCGGACACCGGCAAGCGGCGAACCTTCCCAGTTCCCCCTTCCTTTAGGCCAGTAGGCGGTGCGGACATGCGATGGAATGGCACTGGCGGGCCTTCGCGGCATCACCCACAGCCCACTATGGCACTCGGCATCTCAGCCCACAGTGGCACAGGCGCACAGCCCCTTCCCTTCGAGCTTCGGCCACGACCAGCTCTTCCCATTGGCTCCCCCAATCCCCATTCCATTTCCCCTAATCTCTAACTTAGGTGGCGGCGGCGCACGGGCGAGCAACGCAGGGTGAAGGCGGCACGCGGGCGAGCGACGCAGCGGCAGGGTGAAGGCGACGCGCACGGGCCAGCGGGCGACGTAGTGGTAGGACCGCAGGGTGAAGGCGACGCGGCAGTGACGCACCGGTGGAGCCTGATCACGATCGGACCAAGGTATGAGCCTTCCTCCCTTCCGAAATGCATTTTCGAGTCATTTGCTTCATTGCTTGTATTCGGCTTTATTGTTTATTTAGTCGATTCTTCTTGACGTTTGAAATCGCCACCGCCGAACGCGGAGCAAGAGCAGTAGGAGAAGGAAACTAATGGAAGAAGGATGGTACTACTACGACGAGCTGGAACGTAAGCCATATCCTTGATCACATTGATCCTAATAGGGTAGTATTTTCTAGTTAATAAGAATGCATGATTTTGTAATGACACGATCATTAGTTATGTCGTGTTAGTTAATGATGCTTAAGCCTGCCTTGACATTGATGATGCCCTGTTAAACCCTTGATAGACCTAGGATATGAGATATACTGGTATAGCCTACACAAAACACTAGATAGGTTATAACACTATGCACACACTCACCTGGTTATTAAATATGACAGATCATCATCTAGCAATGATTCATGCTATGATTAAATGTTTTGTTGTTGATAAGGTGGCTTATTGTGAGCACAAGTTGTCTCGGAATATTAACTGAACAAAAAAGTAGAAACAAATATATGGTGCACCGTTAACTTCGATTTCACAACGAACTTAAGAGATAAAAAATGCAAGTATATATACCCAAGATCTCAGGCCGACGTGGAGAAGACGGTCACGGTGCTATGACTCTACTATAGCTAAAATTTAATCCTAAATCCATCACTGATATGATATGTGAACAAATCGAATTCAGCACAAGCAACATGGGCTAAACCCACGTGAATTGGACCTGGCAATGCAAACTCAAGCCCTCTCCCTAATCAAGCCAACCATACGTGCCCCTGTGTAACATATCGGTGGCATTACAACATAGAATCACTGTGAGGACAGTGTTTTTTTTGAGAGATTGAACAACATTCCATCGTAACACTGTAGCAAGTAACGTAGAAGTAGTGAAATATTTACTGCAGTGAACATTCGATATATAATAAATATTGTAGCAATTGATCTGGTCTTTATTTTTTTATATCGAACAGTGGATATCACATCCTTAGGTTGCTCTCAGTGCTCTACCTTGGCTAGTATCTTAGTCTGTCATGTAGGCAAAATAATAATGTGACACCATAGTTAATGAATAGAGATGGTACTCTAGTATCTAATTTAGATACTGGTTCGGCTTAAAATCCAACGCAAAACAGTCTCATACATGTAATTAAATGAAACAGCTTAAGATATCACACCATAAGAAATCATGCATTGAAAAGATAGTATCCTTACACTTTTTATACATTAAAAAACTACATTAAAATACTACCCATTAAGAACAACCTTATAACATGCACTATAGACCCTCTCATTTTGTCTCAATGCAGGGGTCCCCATCCAGCAGCAAACCCCCCTTGCAAGCACCTGAATTCAAAGCCTACTAAAACTACAGCCACAGACAGGTGGGTCCATGCGCCGAATAGATCGCCATGGCCCACAGCCCAGCGGAGCAGCCACGGGCACCCCCATCAAGAAGCGGCGAGTTCGAGTGGCCTTTTAGAAACGCTTTCCCAAACTAGCCGTTGGAGGAGCCTCGCCTCACTCGCCCGGTCGCCCCACGCCACACCGCCCGCCCCGCTCCTCCCGAATTCCTTTTCTTATTCCTCCTCTCGCCTTTCAACCTCTCTCCAACACACACCGAGCCGGAAAATTCAAACGGCACAGGTACAGAGCACCACACTGCACCACCCACGAGCTGCGGCGGCGGCGGCGGCGCGGCCTCCGGTTCTCGATCTCCCGCCCGAGCCTCTCGTCGCGTGTCCGGAGATTGCTTGGTCGGATCCCCTCCCCGCCTGTGCTGGTGAGCGATTTTTCTGCCCTCTCCCTCCCTCCCAACCTGCGGCCAGGGTCGCCTTCCCGCCGCGCCCCCACCCCGCCCGCCGGGGTTCGCGTCCGGGAAAGTGAATTCCTTAGAGAAGCAGCAGCTGCCGCCTCCGCCGCCGTCCGATCTGCCGCGGTGGCACCGCTCGCTCCTCTGGTGCTGCGCGCCGGATGGAGAAATTCCGCCGGTTTTTTTTGCCACTTGAGTGACGGTAGATTTGGAAGTTGGTTGGGTTAGTGCATGGAGGTTTTGGGTGGTTTTGTCTTGGGAAGGAAGGTAGTTTATTTTGCTGCTCGTTTGTGGGCTTTTCGTAAGCGCTGTTATTAGATTGGGTTTTCCATATATTAATCCACTTACTAGCATGCATATCTGAGATAAATTTCTCTTCCCTTCCCTTTTTTTCTTGACATTTTTTTGCGGTGTTTTTCTTGAAGGAAATGGTGTGCTTACGGCATAATCTGGAATATGAAATCTATTTTCTGTGGGGGGAATCAGAGGTTTTTGAAATCGGTACCATTTTCGTAATAGATTGGGCGTCATCTGATTATGACATGTTCGATGAGCTAGCACGGATTTCTTATAAGGAAAATAGTTTATTCTTAATGGCAACTCTATTATTATATTTAGGTAATTTTTTTTTTCTCTTGCTATGATTTGAAAGGAAAAAAAATTCCGGATTTGTGCTTGCATTGTTTACTGGAAATTGCAGCTGCTTCTTTGCATAGTATTGGGGGTAAAGATTATACAAACTTTCGAAATTTTGAATTGTTGCTGGCTAGATTGCTGTGTAATATTTTACTTATAAATGGTGAAGTAAAATCTGTAAATTAAATTCCTGTAGCTGGATGATGATGAGCTGTAACTTCATTTATATTGTATAATTTTATAAGAATTTGAACTTGACAATTATTGCATTGTGGCAGATCGCGGTGTCCCTTTTTGCAAGAATTTTGTGAGAAGGCTGGGTTCTTGCTGTTTTTCCCAGCCTTCTGGGTGCTGTTCGAATTCGAGGAACTTTGTAGTTTATATTAGACGAGGGTAAAAAAAAAAATGGGTGCATCAAGACCGCCAGGCACCCCTGCATCAAAGATTGAGCGCACACCGATGTCGACCCCTACCCCTGGTGGCAACTCAAGGGCCAAGGAGGAGAAGATCTTTGTCACAGTGAGGGTGCGACCGTTGAGCAAGAAGGAGCTGGCTGTGAAGGATCAGGTGGCGTGGGAGTGCGCTGATAATGAGACAATCTTGTACAAGGCCCCCCCACAGGAACGGGCTGCACCCACCTCTCACACTTTTGGTACACTGTCCAGTGATCAATTCTTGACTGCATAGCTCAAGCAATTCTGTGACAGAAGTGGCCTTCTAATTAACTAATTAATGCCGTTGTATCCCTTCCAGATAAGGTGTTTGGGCCGGCTTGCCATACAGAGGTGGTGTATGAAGAGGGAGCCAAGGATGTTGCTATGTCTGCATTGACAGGCATTAATGGTAGATTAATGCTCACTTTGTAGCTTGGTGCTGGTGGAACGATGATCTGTAAGTGATCCTTTTTGTTATCTTTGTTTTGCAGCCACCATTTTTGCCTATGGCCAGACCAGCAGTGGCAAGACATTCACGATTCGAGGCATCACAGAGAGCGCCGTTAGTGATATTTACAGGCATATAGAAAATGTGAGTTGTATACATCCGTTGATGCATAAATTTTGTGTAATAATACATCTGTTGATGCAACAAATTTGCACAATTATGGAAGATTGCTTTCTAACATGTCATAATTGTTTCTTGCTTTTGTGGATTGCTTAGACTCCTGAGAGGGAATTTATTATCAGAATTTCTGCCATGGAAATTTACAATGAGATTGTGAAGGATCTTCTACGACCTGACTCTGGTCCCCTTCGCTTGTTAGATGATCCTGAGGTTTGTTTGCAACTTGGTTCAGTCTATGCACTGCCCCTACAAAATTCTCTTTCATGTTGTAGTGATCTTATAAAAAATATTTTGGTTTGACAGAAAGGAACCATTGTGGAGAAATTGGCCGAAGAAGTGGTCAAGGACAGCCAACATCTAAGGCATCTAATCAGCATTTGCGAAGGTAACTACTATCATCTGTACAATCTTCCCTCTAAAAAAAGAAAGAAGAAATGGGCAGTGATATATAATGTTAATGATCTTATAATAATGTTAACGACCTTCCAAATAACTGCAGAAGAAAGACAGGTTGGGGAGACTGCACTAAATGACACCAGTTCACGTTCCCACCAAATCATTAGGCTGGTAAATATAAGAAGAATCCTTCCTGTTTACATTGAATCTTTCCAAGAAAAAATAGCGAGGAAAGTACTAACTTTTTTATTGTGTATATCTCTATCCAGACAGTGGAGAGCAGACTCCGTGAAGTATCAGGATGTGTTAAATCTTTTGTGGCTAGCCTGGTAAGCATACTGTTCTACTTTTGGAATGTAGTATGCTGATTTTATTTAATCTGAATGATTTGGCTTGCTTTGTGCGCAGAATTTTGTTGACCTTGCTGGAAGTGAACGGGCTGCACAAACCCACGCAATTGGCGCAAGATTGAAAGAGGGATGCCATATAAATCGCAGCTTGTTGACTTTGACTAATGTCATCAGAAAGCTAAGGTCTGAGTTTCTCAAAAATAAAAAATTCCACTTGTACATAAGAAGTTTGGACTAGATGTTATTTTGTGGGTTAGCCTGTTCTATCGTCTATGCATTCGTCTATGCATTCATCTTGAAAGTAGTCCCCAAGTTACTTAAATTCACTGTTACACTAGTCTTAATTCTAGTTATTATTGTAGTCTTAATTCTAGTTATTATTATTGGTTCTGTAACGATCTCAGAATGTTAATGTGGTATTAAGTCCTAACGAATTTTATAGAGAAGTGCACAGAGAAAGTGCTAATGAAATGCATCAGATGAACAGACAAAGAGCACTTAATAAAGTACATTTTGCATATTTGAAACCAACTTCTGTTTTGTTAACATCTCATAGTAGTGAGGCCTGCAATTGGCTGGTAAAAAATGTAAATTCCTTTGTCTGTTGGCTAAATAACTGAAAGTCAAAACTTGGGGATGAGGTTTTTTGTTACGTGAGTAGTTTTTGGTACGTGAGGAATAATAATTAGTAGTTACAACTTACATATTGCAGGGGCATGAACTCATCATGTTAAACTAAATTGCTAAATGATTATTGCATTTAATTCAACACTCTTCAATTTTAGTTCTAGTTTATAAACAAATAAAATATATACTTTTATATTGGAATATCTTGAAGGTTACCAACAGGTACCATGTTAAATACCTTCTAAACGGATATGGTTATTGCATTAACTTCAGTTTGCTCCTTCATTTATTTTTCTAAGTGGACTTGTAAACAATCTAGAAATAAGTTCCAGTTTAGAATAAACAAAATTTAGGAATGAGTTAGATGATAAAATCGGATGTCCAAGTTGTAGAATGTTGGAGAGTTAGTGTTAGAGTTTAATAAGTGACACTCGGGCCAAGGGCGGAGGAGGAGATCCTGCGAGGAGCACAAAGGTCGAGGGATCCGGCAGGAGGAGCCGATGGGAGAGAGCAGCGGGCACGGGATAGTCGGGAGAGACGAAGGCAAGGCATCTGGCGGCTTGCACTCGGTGAGGGGAGAGCGGAAAAGGATTTGAGAAGGGAAGGAGAAGAGAGAAGGAGTTGTCGGAGGCTGCGAGGGGCACAACTGGGGAGATGATGGAGTGGAGGAGATCCGGCAAGAAGGACACGTGGGCCAAGGGCGGATGGAGGAGATCAGTCGAGGAGAACACTCGGGCCAAGGGCGGAGGGAGGAGATCTGGCGAGGAGCACGTAGGTCGAGGGGATCCGGCAAGGAGGAGCTTCGATGGGAAGAGTAGCAGCGGGCCTGGGATAGTCGGGGAGGAGATGAAGGCAAGGTACTGGCGGCTTGCACTCGGCGAGGGGAGAGAGCGGAAAAGGATTTGAGAAGGGAAGGAGAAGAGAGACCGGAGGAGCTGTTGGGATTTGAGAAGGGAAAGAAAGGGAAGGAGGAGAGAGAGAGAGATAAAAGTTTTAGGGCAAGCAGAGAGAAGACTGTTCAGATGGTTTTGGTAGTTGTGCTAATGGTGGAATTAGTGGTAGTCTCATAGATGGTGTTGACGTTAGAGTTGGTAGCGAACGTGCTTGTGGAGTTGGTGTTGGTAGGGAGCTGCTGGGATTTGAGAAGGAAAAGAGGAGAGAGAGACAGAGAGAAGTTTTAGAGCAAGCAGAGAGAAGACTGTTCAGGTGGCTTTGGTAATTGTGTTAATGGTGGAATTGGTGGTGGTCTCATAGATGGTGTTGACTTTGGAGTTGGTAGCGAAGTGCTCGTGGAGTTGGTTACTGTTAGGGAATGTGGATGTTCGATCGCGGTGATGAGCTGATGATGGTGATGACGAAGCAGTGCTGGTAGTAGCTCTAGTATGTCGAGCTGATGATGAGCTCTAGTATGACGAAGCAGTGCGGTGATGAGCTGATGATGGTTACTGTTAGGGAATGTGGCTATGTCGAGCGGCGGCGGCAGTGATGGTATTGGTGTCGTGCGGTGGTGTTGGTATGGGTGCTAGAGAGGCCCAGAAGAGGATTGGGACTGGAGTCAGGTGTAATGGGCTATAACAGAGGTGGTGGAGGCCGAGGGTGGCTGGGGGGCATGTGGGTAGAGGAGGAGGTTGAGGTCAAGGCTGTGGTAGATGGTAAAGATGGATTTGGTGACATACCTGATAGTATAGGTGGTGAGTAACTAAGTCTTTGTGATGGTATTAGCCATGAGTCGATGGTAAATTTGGTAAAGTATTAGATTCTAGTAATAGGCATGTGGGCAGAGGTGGTGGAGGCCGAGGGTGGCTGGGAGCATGTAGGTAGAGGAGGAGGTTGAGGTCAGGCTGTTGGTAGATGGTGGAGATGGATTTGGTGACATCCCTGATAATATAGGTGGTGAGCAACTAAGTCTTTGTGATGGTATTAGCCATGGAGTCGATAGTAGGTTTGGTAAAGTATTAGATTCCAGTAATAGTATTACAATATGTAACAAGATGAACATGATTGCTATATCGTGTCATATCTTAAGGAGGAGTGTTGGAGAGTTAGTATTATAGTTTAATGAGAATCCAAGTCACGTATGAGTTGGATTCTAATCTTTAGCGCTACAAATAAAGGTGTGGGAATCCTAAGAGACACAATTATCCCGAAATTCAACACAGAAATTGCCGTCCACTTTTGCAATGCATACAATTGCTGAAATGTCCAAGTGTACCAGCAGTTAGCATTCAGATTATGTGAGCAAGAAAATACATGGTATTTGTATTGGTTTCTTGGTTTGAATAGGCAAACCTCATTAAAAAAAAGTCCATCTTTATTTGGAATTTTGAACAAACTAATTGTAAATTTCCATTGCAGCTCTGAGAAAAGAACTGGACATGTACCCTATCGAGATTCGAAGCTCACACGTATTTTGCAACTTTCTTTGGGTGGAAATGCAAGAACAGCGATCATCTGTACCATGAGCCCAGCCCTAACACATGTAGAGCAGTCTAGAAATACTCTGTTCTTTGCAACCTGCGCCAAGGAGGTCACCAACACTGCAAAAGTTAATATGGTAAGAGTTGTAACTGTGAGACAGCATTTCTTTGTCTTACCATTAGTTGTTGAAATCAATCAATATGCAACTCAACATTCCATGGTCCATACAGGTTGTATCAGATAAGCAATTGGTGAAGAACCTTCAAATGGAAGTGGCCAGACTGGAAGCTGAGTTGAGGACCCTGACCGTGCCTCCTCTTCTGAGATCATCATAATGGAAAGGGATAGGAAGATTAGACAAGTAATGTCCCTGAAATGCTTACCTTTGACTTTCAAGGATTCACTGAATACTAGGAATCGTTCTCATTCTGTAATTGGTCTAATCAAGTTAACCTTGCAGATGGAATTGGAATTGGAAGAACTCAAGAAGCAGAGAGATAATGCGCAAGCACAACTTGAAGAACTACGGAAGAAGATGGGTGATAACCAGCCAGTAAGAATTTGCCCTTTTATCCAGAACTTCTCTCTTTTACTGTCAACTAAATCTTTTCCAATTCCATGCTTTTCTTTTAGGGGTGGAATCCTTTTGACTCACCACAAAATGTCCGAAAGTGCCTCACATTTTCTGGATCACTACAGCCAAGTAACAAGATCAAGATAAGGAACTCAATTAGGCAATCATCCACAGCTCCATTTATGCTCAAGCATGAAATCCGCAAGCTTGAGCAGCTACAGCAGCAGCTTGAGGTAGAAGCGAACCGAGCTATTGAAGTACTGCACAAGGAAGTTGAATGCCACAAACATGGCAACCAAGATGCAGCGGAAACTATAGCCAAGCTTCAAGCAGAAATCAGGGAGATGCAAACTGTTAGATCTGAGAACAGAGACGTTGACATGATTGCAGATGAAGCTAATGGATCTGATTTGAAAGAAGAAATTAGTAGACTTCATATGCAAGACAACGATATTTCCAAACTTGAGGCAAAACTAGAAAACGTACAGAGGTCTATTGATAGATTGGTGATGTCACTTCCGACAGATCAAAGAGACTACATGCTGCAGTGTAATGAGCCTACCCCAAAGTCCAACAGATCAAAGAAGAAGAAGAGGACCCTGCTTCCATTGGGCGTGAGCAACATAAACAGACCAAATCTAATAAGAGCACCTTGCTCTCCCCACTCTTCTAATAGGCCTTCAGAATCAGAAGTTGAGAACATGGCTCCAGAAGGTGACACTGTGTCTCATGAGGGTTCAGAAAAAGCTACTCCCACCAAGAGTGAAGAAACTGGAGAAATATCATCACGTGATGAAACGCCACGCTATAGGCGATCCAGCTCTGTAAATATGAAAAAAATGCAGAAGATGTTCCAAAATGCTGCAGAAGAAAATGTGAGAAGCATCAGGGCTTACGTCACTGAACTGAAGGAGAGTAGCCAAGCTTCAGTACCAAAAGCAGCTGCTTGTCTGTCAGGTTCTGATCTTACTTGATTTTGCACATGTATTCAATTGTTGATGTTCTTGAAAAAAATAGTTTGTTTTCGTGCTAAAATATGTTCTCTACAACATTTTTACAGGTCTTAGAGTTGGAATCTAATGAAGCCAAGCCAAATGACATGGAAGAAGACTCGGAGGAAAATTGTGGATCGCTACAAGACGGTCCGGATTCATGGGACAGATTATTTAAGGAGCAGATGCATAACATTATCCAACTGTGGGACCTCTGTCATGTATCAATCATTCACAGGACCCAGTTCTACCTGTTATTCAGGGGGGATAGGGCTGATGAGATATACATCGAAGTTGAAGTTAGAGATTGACTTGGTTGCAACAGCATTTTGCTGAGGTCGGAGATGCAAGCCCTGCAGCTGGTGATGACACTGCAGTTTCTCTAGCCTCTAGGTAAATGTGATAATACACAAACATGCTGCCTGCTATCTCAGTTTCACAGATTATGTTAATTAATTCCAGTAGCAAGAAAATAGTGTAGGAAAGTCTCGAAAAAAAAGAGAGAAAATATGTTAATGCCACTTTGACGATCTTTAGACATAGTGAGTGGCACCCTGCTGTATTAGCCATTATACACTTAGACTCTTCCCAAGTCAAAATGTTTCATTATTCGTAACTGAACGTGCAATCATCATATAGGTACCAATTATTTATTTTCACATGTCCCTAAGGCAGCTTTCATTCATTTGTACATTTGCAGTATTAAGGCGTTGAGGAATGAACGAGAATTTTTAGCCAGAAGGATGGGCTCAAGGCTGACGGAAGAAGAGCGAGAGCGCCTCTTCATCAAATGGCAAGTGCCCCTCGAGGCGAAGCAAAGGAAGCTTCAGCTTGTGAACAAGCTCTGGACAGACCCCAACGACCAAGCGCACATTGAGGAAAGTGCGGATACAGTGGCCCGGCTGGTCGGCTTCTGTGAGGGAGGTAACATTAGCAAGGAGATGTTTGAGCTCAATTTTGCAATCCCTGCAAGTAGGAAGCCGTGGATGATGGGTTGGCAGCCAATTTCAAACATGATTAGAGAGAGAACTCAACTTTGGTAAGCAGGCGGTGTTCGACTCCCTTACAATGTGGAAAAGGATCATACATTTCATAATACTCTGGACTGGTTGACCAAGGGAGAAGCGGCTGAGCTTCTGGGTTGGTCAAGGGAAGAAGTGATAGTGAATTGATGATGTACCATGGTGCCTAAAGGCATCTGTGCAGAATCAACATTGCTCTTTAACCAGTATTCTTTCTTCTCCGGTGTAGAGAATTTGAATGTTTTGACATTCTGTCAAGGGAAGATTATGCTCCCTCTTTTTCCCCCAAGCTATCGTTGTCTTCTCCGTTTTAGTTTATGATTTAAGCCTATTTCTGTATGCATTATATATATATATATATATATATATGCAATCCCTATACGGCTGGCCCACCAACCACAGTCAGCGGGCCAGAAATGTGATGGTAATTCGTGAATCATTTTTACAACCTATTTTGCGGTATGCGACTTTTTCGAGCTCGTATGTTTAATAGTAAAACATAATGGATGAGACAGTAAAGTTGTAATGTGTATTACTGCCGTATGATATACATTTTTTTTTATTGGGTCACGTTCTCATTATCTCCCCCCGAGGCATAATGCCCCATCCGACATAACTTGCAGAGGATACCACAGCAATTCCGCCGAGCATGTTTTCAAGCGTCATTATCATGTCACAACGGACTTCGTGTGTAGTTAGTGGCAAGGACCTCGATACCCCCTACTGGAGACGTCATGTCAGACATTAATAAAATGCACCACATGCGATTAATAAAATGCACCGTCAACGACCACACAAAACCATCATACAATTTTTGTTTACTGCACCCGTTATATGTTTATACTATTACAAACGTTTACTTTTTGCACAGATTACACGAATCATGAGAGGCCAGTAATGCTTAGCGAGTTTTTTTTGGGATAATTGATTATTTGCCACTCTAAAAGAGTGGATTTCATGATTTGTCACTGTATGTGTCTATGATATCTGGGTCCCGGACCTACATGTCATAGACACATGAGTGGCAAATAATCAATTACCAATCTTTGGTAGTGTCATATGATCAAATCCCCCAGTTTTTTTCACATGCTACCATAAATTTATGTTACAGATACAGTAATTTCGAACAAAATGGAGATCAGTATTTTCATCTTGCAGTAAAAAAGCTCTCACATACCATCTTAGAGTAATGTTTAACAGGTAGTACAACGAAGTTAGTTTGACAGTAAAAGTGCATACATGAAACGGTAAAATAGACCGTACAAAGTAGTAAATGTGCTTTTTTTTCTTTATCCCTTTATATTTTAGATAGTAAAACGAAGCAAACATTACAGTAATTGTATATATACATAACAGCAACACGTGAAGATGAAATTTCTTAAATATATTTGAGGGGTTCGGCCAAGTAGTGTGGTCGGTCACTTTTTTTTTACATTGCATGATAATAAGAAAAGAAGGGGAAAAAGGGAAGTAGAAAAGGGTGACGCGCATTCCTCTTTTACTATTGATTTCACCGCTAATCGTTTTGTTATGGGGTTTTACTGCCAGATTGGACGATACCGAGACTTTTACCGCCGATCGCAACACGTGCGTGTGTGTTTTAACGCTGATCCCACGCGTGAAGCGCGCGAGCTCGCGTAGCGCGGCCCATGTGCAGAATAGCTATTCAGCACGCTAGTGCTAAATAGCACTGCCATATATATACATACACACACACACGTTCATTTCATACTCCTAGGAGTTCATACTCTCACTTCCAATATACCACTTAAACGAATATATTATACTTCTTTATCACTTTCAATATACTTAAATACCAATTATAAGATATTCTAATGCAATTTGACTAAAAAAATTAATTCGAGCCTTTTATTTTTGCTATATACCTTTTTCATATATAAAAGTATATACATAAATTTTGCTATAAAACAGCGCGCGTGACCTCGGCATGGTGTGACGTATGCGCTTACCAATCCCATACACAAACACCCATCAAACACAGTCATCGGGCCGAATAGCCGATCTCGTGGAACTCGATTCAACAAGAATGTTAGAAGTCGAATAAGAATTCGTGTGTCCCTTTTACTGCACGTTTTCGGGAATGCGGCTATTACGAGCTCGTACGTCTTACATCAAAACATAACGGCGTTCACAGGAATCGTCTCCCCGGTTTTACTGCGCCGCACCACACATGTGAACAAGCTATCTTTTTTGTGACAGTAAAAAGATTGTGCTAAGGACAATAAACTTTAGATGTACGTATGGTAATTGTGTTATGTTGTTTTACTATGTAGTTCAAATGCAGTAAATGGGCATTCATAAAACAATAAAAGTGAGCATTTCCACGAGTAAATATGTATGACTTGTTTTCACCTGTCGTTAATGCCTTCATATTGTTATACTGAGACCGAATATGTAGAAGACAAGAAATAAGACACATTGTTCAAGAAACATGTTCAAAATAGACAGAACTACAAATCCTAACTAGATTTTATTTTCATTTTTGTATTTATATATGGCCAAACAAAGGTGGCGATCGCTTCTTACAAAAGATTTTTAAAAAAATAGAAATAAAAGATCAAGTTTTCCAGACCTAGGTAGATTGCTATATCCATCTTCAAAACTTCGAGGCAACGTCGTCGGCATTGGAGGGTTCAAGATCAACTTAGGTAGCCCAAACACGCCCATCCATTGACGCTCCTTGGAGAGTCGCTCAAAGGCTCTCCGACTCAAGGACCAAGTCGAAATACGCCTATAGGCTCTCCTTCCTTGCTTGAGATGTCTCGGTTTGGTCAACCCGCTTGCCCGTCATCTTGATGTAGCAGTCGAAGCGACGGTAATCCTCCTAGGGACGTATAACAGCATTCTAGAGGACCACGTCGATGGTGAGGTTAGCTCGCCGAAGGAGACCACCCGGAAGAAGCGGCGGAGGAGGATGTCAAGACAACGGAGGGAGGCCACCATGTGCCCTGGCATAACCTCGGGCTGAGGAGGGAGGACACTGTTAGCACAGTGTCCTTCCATAGCATCCGCTAGTGTACGGCCAAAAGAGGTGCTCGTACAGGATGGCAAAGTAGGCCATCAATGCTGGGCATGGCTAGCGATAGGGAAGAAGATTGGGGAGCCATTTTTTTAAAATTATATTCGTTTGTGCTTGAGAGTAGAGCGGTGTGAGAATTCATCTTTGGTGGTGGATGGTCATTTTTATAAAACAAGGAGTAAATTCAGCGCGTAAAACGAAGAGACACATCAGGGAGCCGAAGCGGCATTGATGCGTTTAAGAGATCATTGGGGTGACACTTAATAGAACCTACACTCACACGCATTTTGTGACAGTAAAAGCGCACTCACAATATGGTAAACTAAGACATCCCTTACAGTAATTAAGGAATCAAGGGGGGTACTAGTAAAGGTTACGACACCTTACAGTAAACACACTCAAGCATTGCAGTAAACGTTTAATTGCAGTAATACTAAACGTAATATGTAGTAATAATATATACTCGTGTTTTACTACGTATAACTGCTTGGTTTTTTTTTCCTTTTTCGAACAGGCGCGAAAGTCGCGTATATTACTTGCATGGGGGCCGCATCATCCAAGTGTTTTCATGCACTACGACAAATCATATTCTCTTTCCGCGGCATGCTCAACCATCGAAGGAACGAAAAACACAAGGTCTTCGACGAGCTCTACCGGCCCGCATTCCCTGCAAGTGTAGAGGCAATCTTCGTTTTTAGCATCGTCTCACCCCCCGCACCCCGCAAGGTTATATAATACCCCCATTTTCTTTAGTTTGAAGTTTTTTCTCGTGTAGTGGATTTTTCTAGGGTTCTACATAGTAAATTACCCCCAAACTTCATAATCTTCACATCCCTAGGTGAATTTTTCCTCCAAATTTTTGGAGCGTTTTGGGATAGTTTTTTATCTCCAAATTTCAAGTAAAACAACTCCTCACATGCAGTAATTCACATGTTCCCCTTTTGTTTTGTTTTGTTTTTGCTTGTATCCCCACTTTTGGCAGTAAATAAGGACATTCGGCGACGTAACATCCAAGGTGAGGAAGATCACCATCGAGGGCAATCAGTTGGCGATGGAGGTTTACTTGGACCCCTCCCAAGCCAATCCCATCGCCTTAGATGCACCTGTCGTAGACACTCGTGCAGGTGTTTCTCAGAAGAAACAGTCGAGCAAGAAGTAAAAGGCAGTGGTGCCTGCGACAAAGAATGTCATCGCTGTGTCCCCTCACGACGAACCCCCTCCCGAGACTGCCATAGAATGTTTTCCTATATATAATAGTAAATGTGTAACATCCCAAGCTTGGGCTTGTGTTTCAAATGTAAGAAAATCAGTAGGAATTAAAACTTTTTCTTACATCTTGTATTTCCTGTTGTGCCAAACAATTCTTGTACAAGGGATTATGGAAATACATTGTCACAAGTCTAGTTGATCCAAATCTTGTTATTCCAAAACAATCTTGTCAAATTTTGTGATCATCCTCTGAAATATTTTCCTAAGTCTCTGTGATGGTATGTGACCCCTCAAAAATTTCACAATTTTTAGAAATTGTTTGAATATTTTTAGAGCGATCAAACTGTTTGACTCTCAGTCAAACATTAAAACAGAGCTTTGCAGAATTTTGGAGATTTATTCACAGTATAAAAACCTCTAAAAATTTTACTCAAGGTTCATATCTGAGTTAGCAAGCTCCTGTAAAATTTTATAATTTTTGGAGTTAATTTGCTACCTCAAATAAATCATTCAAAGTCTCTGTTCTTATTTCAAAGTCAAACTTGGTTTTATCGTTACTTGGGTTCGAAGTCGGACTCGGGCTCGAGCCAATTGATTCGGTCCATCAAGTAACCGCACCGAGCCACTCTAAAACGCGCGTTGGATCTCCACCGTTGGATCTAAATCGCACGGCAGCGCGTGTAACCCGCCGGACCTTCCGGTTGCAAGTTTGAATGTCAACCGTTAGATCTCCATCCAACCGTCGAGATGCGCGAAACTTTCGGACCCTCCGTTGCATTTTTGAATCGAGCCGTTGGATTAAGATCCAACGCCCGCGTCCCTTTCGTTGTAAACGCGTTTGCGGCGTGGGGCTATCCGAGCCGCTCGTTTCTAATCGTAAGGCTCGCAATCTCCCCGTTGCGTTTTGAACCTGGGAGGCGTGGCGCTTCCGTAGCCGTCCGATTTAGATCGTAGGGCTCAAAATCGCCCGAGCACCTTTCCCTGGTCTTCTTCAACCTTGAGCCGTGCGAGCACGGTGAGGGGTTATGGCGGTGTCATCTCATGCTTCCTACTACGCCCTAGTCAACAGTGAGGGTCGTGGGAGACACTTTCGGCCATGCCATGCCCTAGTGCACCAGCTTTTCTCTTTTCCTTGTCGGCCGCGCATTGTGTTCTGTGTTTTGCCGCCCGAAAGAGGAGTGGTGCAAACCCTAATGCTTTCTTGGCTTTATAAGCACTCTCAAGACCTCCTGGTATTTCTTTAGACCACCATCAAGCTTCATTCTCAATATTGGAGCTTAACACCTCAAAAATGGCAAACCGCCATTGTTGACCCGTGGAGCTCTTTGGGTGTTCTTGGTGTTCCAGTGGTCCTCCTTCATGTTTCTTTGCCCTAACCTTATCTATTTACTTCCTTGAACATTTCCCTCACTTAATTTTGGATTTGATTCTCGTGAATTGTCCAATTTGGGGTTTGTTCAAATCTACTGAATTTGGTCATCTTCTTCTCATTTCGGTGAGTGCTCCATTTTCTAATTACTTGCTCATGTAGCTTCGTGGAATCATTATGAAGCTATTTTGATGCTTTGGAATCACTCATTTGGCTCAGGTATCTATCTCTGGTTTTCTTCTCCATGTCCCATGAGCTTTCACCGTGATCAAGCACTCGGCCATCTTTGAAGCTTCTTGTCACTAAGGTAGCTTCTTATTAGTCCTTAGAAGCTTTAGCACCGCATCCTAGGCTTGGTGGAGCTCATCGCGATTTTCGTGTTTAGCGAAGAAGCTCCCATTTTCGTTTGTCCGGCTAGCCTGCGTTCTAGTCCTTCGCCACGGTGAGAATACTACCATTAGATTCGTTGTGCTATTGCGAATCCATTTTGGTCCTTGTGGCGCCGCGCGCCGCTGTCGCCGCGATTTGCCGTTGAAACCACTCGGGTTTTGCCGGCACAGAGCTCCCGTTTTCGTCATTTGATTAGGACACATTAATTGCTAATCATTAGTTATTAATTATGTCTTAATCATTGTCGTTGAGCCACTGACCAGTGGGCCCAATATCCTTAAATCACCGTTCAATCCGCATCGCCCGACATCATTAATGTTAATCATTGGTTAATTAATGTGCGGCATTTAAATCGCTTCGTCGAATTTACCTGGTCATTGACTGCGTGGGCAGGGATTAAAATCAAATTCCAGTAGCCATTAGTGTCTCTCTTAGATCTAATTAATGATAATCATTAGAATCTTTAATCCTGCCCTAACCGCCACTCTCGCCGACAAGTGGGCGATGCCGCGTGCACGTGGGTTAAACGGTAGCGTGGGTGACTCGAAGTCACTGACATGCGGTCCCACATGTCAGCATCTCCCTTTGAACTACGATCTATATCTACCGTTCGTTTCTAGATCTGTGGCCCGATCTCGTGTGCATTCGGACCCTCCGGATGCCTTGATCGTTTCTCGACCGCCGATCTTGCGATCAACGGCGAGATTGTGTGTGCAATCGGACCTTCCGACCGTTGGTGCGCTCTGGACCGTCCATCTGCAGATCTGCGGCTGGGATTGGCCCAAGCAACCGCACCGTCCGGATGCATACACTCGTGTGAGCCGTTGGATCGTGATCCAACGGTGGGCTCCGAATAGGTTTGGCGCGCGTGCGCTGTTTTCGGCGCGCGTGAGCCGTAGGATTTTAGATCAAGGGTTGGGAGTTGTCCACGTCGTATTCTTTTATTTGGGTTGTTCTGTATTTCGGTAAGTATTTGTTTAACAACTGAAAATGATATAAAAACTTTAGAAACTCATAACTAATTCATTTTAACTGCTTTTTAGATAATTCCAACTGTAATAAATCGTGTTATCACTTTAGTTTATTATAAAAATGGATTTTAGCATGTTGCGAGCGAAAGTTGTACATCTAGAAATAACTTGATTTCTGTCATTTTGAATATTCCAGAAATAGTTTTAACCTTGAAAAATGCATATCTTTTTCTGTATAAATCCAATTTGTGCAAAATCAATTTTGTTAAATTCGTCTGTTAATATACTTTCATATAAAATAGGATTTGAGCATGTTCATAATTCTGTAAAATGATTTGCATTAGATTTACAACTTAGAAAAATCATAAGTAATTATGTATAACCCCAAAATTAGTAAATCCAACTTTGCTGTTATTAGGATGTCATAATCTACCTTCTATAAAAATTTCAGACCTTAGATCATTCTGGAAAATTTCGCCATGAACAGTGTTAATTATTAATTAGATTGTTATAAAGTCGAGAAAGAGAATTACAGTTCATATCTTTTGCATGCTTAGTTCAAATTGCATGATTCTTGTTCTGCTACTTTATAAAATCATTCCTAGTCAGTAGTGTAAATTTTATTAGATTTGGATGTGTTTCTTTGTTCGGATTTATTTGGTGTTCTTCGTTCTTATTTGCTTATCGCCTTTTCGCGTTAGGGTTCCAAGATAATATTATTAATCTTGATATTGAGCCACAAAGAGCCATCGATCCTCGTGACTTCACAGGCAAGCGGATGTAGCATTCATTTGATCATATTGTTCCTACTATTTTCAAATTCTAATATATTGTTTGCAAATTCTATGTATGCATTGCTATGTTGTTTTAAACTATTGTCGATAGTTGGCCTACTAGATGCATTATCGAGGAAATGTTTATTCCTCTACTCTGAAGCCTAGGTCACTTCTTTGTGATTTTGGGTTCACTGGATGGACCCTTGTCACTTAGTAGTTTACGTGTCATTATGCTTAGCCATGCTTAGCTATCGGTAGAAATGGCGATTATCGACTCGTCGATAACTTTGATCACACAAACTATTACTATGTGTATAATTCACCTTGTGCTTTGTCTAAATTGCAAAACTAAAACCGAAAATGAAAACAATTTAGACTTGGGCACAATGGTAAGATGGTGTGATCTTTTCGGTGTGATTGGAATGGTGCCGGTCAATTAAGGACCGAACTACTTGTGAGTATCTGTTATCCGAGCATTACGATGCATGCTAACCACACTAGAGGATATGGGACCTCTCTTAGTGAGTACTTTGGACTGTGTTAATTAATGAGTCGCGTGGTGGGTTGCATATTTGATTATATGCAACATGGACACGTTGTGAGGAGGAGAACACCCGCCGAGGCGGTGTATCTTGCTCCACGTATGGGTCCCTGTGATCCATATTTCGTCGGCAGATCACTAAGGATTAACCCCCATACGTGCGTCTCTTGATTAGCATATTCCATTGGAAAGGGTTCGTAGGACTTAGCCGTGCCGGCATACCAAAGGAAGTGTGCTTAATAGCTTGGCAAAAAGGCGGTCTGAAGTGTGGGTACATTGGTACACCCCTGCAGGGATTAAAACTATTCGAATAGCCTCGTCCTAGGTTATGGACACGCTTGGATAAGCTTTTCAAGAGTTAGACTACAACATTTTAAAATTAAAACTTGATGGTGGTATGAATCAGGGATTCATGCTATGTTGTGGTGGCTTTGGGGAAAGTCACTTCTAGGTGGATACTTGTTACTTATGTTTACTCGCTGTTATTTAAATACTTAAAAACAGATTTTACAAACTGTTGTTCAATCTATTACAATATTGCAAATGAAACTTGCTTTATGCGTCCAAAGAACCATATAACCACATTCCTTTGAATACAGCTTTCATGTAGCTATGTATAGGCTTGCTACTCGTAAGTCTTGTGAGTACATTTTTGTACTCACCTGCATTGCTTGTGTTGTGCAGAGGATGATAGTGAGTCCGATGGACCTCACTTTTGTGAGTTGTCTTTGTGCGGTTTACGGGCGATTAGCTTGCGGCCGGTCGGTTGCCCTGTGGTGTTATGTGGCTAACCGGTCGTCTTTTGGTTTAAGCCATCTTATGGCAACTTTTGCTTCCATTGTTACTTATTTGCTACTTATGTCATTTGGCAGTCATTTGTGTTGTAATAACTTATAATATGTATGTCTTTTGGTAGACTTGTTATATTACATTGTATGGAAATGATGCATGCCTGAAATTGATGTATGTGTGCTGCTTGTTCTGGGAGGCACATATTCATCGAGACGCGGATTATTCTATTTGTGATACTAGAACCAGTGGAAGGTTAAGTATTACAAGTTTAATAAACCGGGGTCTCACAAAATGCTCGTTCTTTTTATAGTAATTCGATAATATCTGTAACACCCCAGCCCAACGTGAGCCTGGAATACTACTAAAAATTACAAAGTAACAATTTAAAACCTAAGTCATAATACTAAATTTCGGCAGAACCTCCTTTGTACAGTCAACCATACAAGAAGTTCTAGCAAGTATAAAAAACATAATCAATTAATCCAACATCCAATCTCAACTATAATCATAAAATCTTCCATGAAATGCTAATTAACTCTATTACAAAACAATAGAGGCATTAAGACATAACCAAAAGAAAGCATTCTGGCAGTTTGCTCAGTTATTAATTCATTGTCTAAAATCAATCATTCATGAGTGGTTCGTGGTTGTGTGCAACAGATCTCATTCTAGCCCCTCCCACGTATGACATTCGTGCTAGAGGTACCTAAAAACATAAACAAACAGCAAGTGTGAGTCCAAGACTCAGCAAAGTACAATTAATACAACAATTCAATACACACCTCTATCAACATCATCCAACCACAATTCTGTATATTAAACTCAATCATATACACATGCAATGCAAATGCTCAATGCATCCTTTCTCTTTGACTCTCTTTGCATTTTACTGGTAATACAAGGTATGCAACCGTCGCTACATACCCATGCCTGTGTTTGCAAGCACAGGGACCAAGAGCCCATACTCTGTAAGTATGGGGACCACAAGCCCACACTCCACAAGTGTGGGGACTACAAGACCACACTCTACAAGTGTGGAGACCACAAGCCTGTCATATACATGACGGGGATCTCAAATCATTGCTTGGTCACCACCTGACCAAGCCTCAAATATGATGACATGATGCACATGTACAATTACTCTATCCATCATTAACATGTAAATATAGCAGCATCATGCATGAATAAAACTTACTTATACTTCTAGCATTCATGATCATTGTCACTCATAACATTCTAGCATCCATGAACAGTGCATACATTCATAATACTAGTAAACACAAACAATCATTCATAAATAATCTACCACTAACTGTACTTGCCTCAACCGTGCGAAACTTGCTGATGCGGAGAGAGCGTTGCCCCTAGAATCAAACCACCTGAATAAATGTAACAACCACACTAAGAGGATATTTCTGGATAAGACGGTACTAGAAATAAGTACATGACGCACTACGCTCCCTAGCGCAACCCAAAACACCAACTTCTATAGACATCGATCTGTTCCAAAACAGAACAGTCGTCTTCAAAAATTCATAACTTTTCGTATACTTATCCAAATCTAGTGTTATTTGATTATACTGAAAGCTTATTAAATTATCCAAATAAAACTAGTTGGTGAGATTCCTAGATTTTGTCATCTTCTATCCCTACCAAGCAGATTACTAGCACTGCTAAATCCAGTTAGAGGTTCTAGACAACGAGACTAAAACTAACATATCTTTAAGTACACTTATCCAAAAATTATGATCTTTAGCTCTCTGAAAATCTTACGAGCATACCTAAAACTTTTGTTTTGGTGATATCCTCTAAACAATTCATTATCTATTTGCTAATGACTGATTAACATTGACTGTCAGAATTATGACAGAACTGCAGAACAGCAGTGCTACGAAATTCGTAACTCCTAAACCGCTCGTCCAAACGATGTGGTCTAATACTCTACAGAAAGCTAGCGACGTCGCCCACAACTCTCTAGGAGGCATCCAGGATAGATTCTGTAGTTAACCTCATCAAAAACGTCAGCCAAACCTGATTGCACTAAACAGATCTAGTACCGACATCGCCTAATTACACGATTTCACTAATAATCGAATGGGGATCGGGATTTACCCTTGAAGAACCACTGAAGATCATGAAGAACACCATGCAATCCTGCTTCCCCTCCCTTCTCTCTTCTCCCCTTCCTTCTTCTTCTTCTTCTTGGCCGGCAGCACCCAAAGGAGGCGACACAAGGATGCGGGGTGGCTGGCTCACTGAGGTATCAGAGGCGATGGCGCATCTGTAGCACGCCTTACTACAGTACCAACCCTAGGGTTTTCCCCTCCTTTTATTGGTGGTCGGCCCCTCATGGGCCTCCTGGGCCAAGGCCCGAGGCCCAGGTTACCGAGTTTTTTTTTTGCAGAAACCCCCCTCTTTTCCTCTGTTAAATCGCTTTGCTATAAGGTTCTTCTCCCTAATTTAATTATTCTCTCTCGAATACACTTGGGGTACTACATTATCATCGACATATATTTCTTTACACCAATGGTAGAACATGAGTTATGATTGCAGTAAATATTAAGCAAAACAATAGTAAAATGATGTTACATCGAATGCAAGCTCTGAGTGGTAGGAAGAAGGGACCTTGGACGAGATGCATCAGGTACTCTACCCTCATTGATGAGGAAATCCCTACTACAATTGCAACTCCTAACCCTCCTAGCACCAATGCAGCAAATGGCCCTATTACTCGGGCAAGAGGTAAACTTCTTAACCAACAGTGAATCTTCTCCTAACTGAGCTTCCTTTTGATTCTCATGAGAATTGGCTACTACCTAAAGCATTTAATCTCTGTGTAATTATGTTTGACAAAGAGGATGCATGGTTGGCCGAAATGAAGAGAGAAGAAGAAGGAGAATGCACATCAAGGCACTTCGGCCAAACCCTAGAAAAAGGAAGAACAAATCACATGATGGATTTCAGGAAACATGTCAACCATCAAGGAGACAAGTGTGAACACATTAATTTCAGCCCAACCATAGCTACAAGAGAAGAAGCACTTATTTTGGCCGAAAGCAAAGAAAGCATGTAACGTCCCAATTTTCAGGAGTTTTTGAAAAATTTTAAAATAAAAATAACCATTTGATTTTGTTGAATTTCTAAAGCTTAACTTGACATCTTGGAAAAATTAGAAACAGTGGCATTAAATGTCGTTGTTTCCACAGCGGCGTGGGCATTAAATGTTGTTGTCTCCGCAGCGGCGTGGGAATTAAATGTCGTTGTCTCTAGCTCCCGTGTTTTTCTTTTCCCTTTTTCGCACCACTCCATGTTGTCGCCCGGTCTGTAACACCCCAGCCCGACATGAGCCTGGAATGCTACTGAACAAACCCTAATAATTCTAACCAAGGCAATTTTAGTAAATTTCGGCAGAACCTCCCTTGTAAAGTTAATTACACGGAGGTTCCAACATACAGATAATTCATAATTAACTAAGCTATCATCTAGAGACATTAATAAGTAATCATAACATGCTAAGTCACTAACAAAACCAAAGGAGAATAGAGTACCACTACTCATCATTATTACACTTAATCCACTGCATGGGACAAAATAAAACTAACAAAACCTTTGAGCAACTCGCCTAATTATTAAAACACGATCTAAAGTTCATTCAACTTTGTTTGGTTCATGGTGGTGTGTGTGTGACTATCAATCTACTTCCCCCATGTGTGTCGTTCTTGGATCGGGTACCTAAAACAGCAATAAAAGCAAGAGTGAGCCCACAGACTCAGCAAGTACAAAATAAAAGTTATAACATCAACATCCATAGATAGAAACGCATCAATAAATCATCTCACATGCAAATGCAATGCTCAAGGATCCTTTCTCTTATCTCTTTTGCATTTTATGGTAATGCAAAGTATGCAACCGCCGTGCATACCCATGCTCGTGCTCGCAAGCACGGGGACCAGTGCCCATTACTCCGCAAGTAATGGGGACCTCAAGCCCACACTCCACGAGTGTGGGGATCTGAGCCCGTCACATTCATGACGGGATCTCAAGGAAAGCATACTTGGTCACCAGGGACCAAGCCTCAACATGATTTCAATATGCACATGCTCATCTTTTATTCATCATCAATTTACCAAAAGACAACAACATCATGCAATAATAGAGCATAGCCATATTTGGTACAACCACCAATCTTGGAACAATCATCATGCTAGCATTCTTGCTACACTATCATATATAGAAATCACACAAACATGGCCAATCAATCACAACCAAGTAACAACCAATGCACTTGCCTCAACCGCGTGAGAACGGAGGACGTGAAGACGGTGCTGCCTCCGATACCAGTCCCCCACCTAAATCATTAAGAACATAAACTAAGACCATAGTAATGAACCACATAAATTATAAAAGCAAACACAACCTAGCGGTAGCTTGCAACGCGATCCCGACTCCAATTCCCTAAATGTTGATCTGTGTCCTCTGTAAACAGTCATGTTCAAAAATTCATATCTTTTCGTACAGGGGTCCAAATTAGGTGTTCTTCGACTTCCTTAAAAGGTTATCAAATTCCCCAGCTAAACCTAGTTGGTGAGCCTCCCTGATTCGGCCATCTAAAATCCTTTTTAAGCTGATTAACAAAGCATCGATTTCACGTCAGACTTTCTGGACAGAGCACTAAAACTATCGTAACTTTTAGCTCGTTTATCCAAATTTTGCGTTCTTGTACTTCCCTGAAAGCTACGACAATTATCTACAACTTTCGTTATACTGAGATCCTCTAATTCTCCATTTAACCAATCGCACAAGTTAGATTAGTAAAATCTGTCAAAATACTAACATATTCGCGGAACAGTCGCACCATTAAATTCATAACTTTTGCTACAGAGGTATAAAAAAATACGATCTAGCACTTCATTGAAAGCTATTGACGTCCTCTACAACTTCCTAGGAGATGCCCGAGACTGAATCCGCACTTACCTATATCAAAACGTCCCTCTAACGCGATCGCCCCGAGGCATGAATTACCGACAAAAAACAATTAAGCGCTAACACATCTAAACGAGGGGAAAACGAGGTTACCCTTGACGAACTGATTGTCGGGCATGATGTGCACCCACCAACAAACCCTCTCCACGAAGATGGTATCCTCCCCTCACCTTCATCTCCCTTTCTCTTCCTTGGCGCAAGACTGAGGAGGCTTCTCCTTCCTCCTTCTTTGCGGTAGTGGAATCTAGGGGTGAGAGAGCATCAGCACAAAGATGGTATCAGAGCACAACGGCCGCATCAGAGTCAGTATCAGAGCAACCCTAGGTTGCCCCCTCTCCTCCTTATGTGACTAGCTACCCTTCCCTTTGGGCCTAAATGCTGTGGGCCGGAAGCCCAGAGCCCAGGTTGTCCAAATTATGCATAAAGCCCCCTCTAATCTCCTATTAAAACACTTTTCTAATTGATCCTCCTCTCTAATTTAATTATTCTCTCTCGAATAATCATTCGAATAAATTTTAGGATATTACACGGTCCCCCTCCTTCCTCTATAGATAGAGCACCTAGGAGCCTCACCCTCCTCTTGTTCTTTCCCTAGCTCGCCTTTCTAGCTCCGGTTGTTGTGGCTTTCAAGCCTCGAGCTCGTGATCGACCGCGTGCACCTCCTCTGGTTCTTGCCGCACCAATGCACCCCTCTTTGACCCGTATCTTTTGGTAACCCTGAGCTCCTTGAAGCAATCCCCTCACTCTGTTTTAGTTTTGTTTCACAAGAGCCGCCTTTCCCTTCCTTTCGCCGACCTCCTTCGCCTCCGCCGCGAGCTTCCTCGCCACTATTTCGTCGCCCGTCGACCCCCTCCCCCTCTCTCTTGGTCCCGTGAGTTCCTGCACCGCTTTTTATTCTTTTGGTTAAACTTTTTGTGCCTTATTCTCTTCGACCGTTGTTGAGTAGTCGATTTCCCTTCTCTTTGACCGTTGTTGAGTAGTTAATTTTCCTTCTCTTTGATTGTTGTTGAGTAGTCGTATCCTTGTTGTCTCTTTCCTTTCATGACCACGTTGAGTAGTTGTATTTCCTCTTACGACCATGTTGAGAAGTCGTATCCCCTTTTACAACCACGTTGAGTAGTTATATTTCCTCTTACGACCACATTGAGTAGTCGTATCCCCTCTTAAGACTATGTTGAGTAGTCGTATCTTATCTTTCGACCAGCTGAACTTCCTTTCTAGAGCTCATTCTCTTTCGTTCGAGCTCCGATCTGAGTGATTCAAGTTGCTAACTCCTCCTAAATTTAGTACCTTTCTTTTAGTTCTAGTTTGGTAATATTTTTGGATTTCATTTGGAGTTGTCTTATTTACTTGGCTCTTTTCGCACATATAGATCCTCCGATTAAAGGAAGGAGTGCGGAGAATCGCGGGGTGGGAGCTCGCATGGGTGACGACGCTCTCTGGTCATGTCGCACGGACAAAAGCGACGCTGAGGGGACGGCGAGGGAACAGGGGCAGGTGAGAGCGTGGACTACACGGCTAGACCACGGGCGCGAGGTCAAGGACCGTGGGCGGTGGTTGGCGCTGACGCAGGCGTGAGCTAGCGAGGACGCGCCCATGACATGAGGAAGAAGAATAGACCGACGGGGTCGGGCTGCCAGTGTCAAAAGAAAAGGGCCGGGTCGGGCCGTAGATTCTCAATCGGGCGGTCCACAAGAAGGCGACAATCGGAGGGTCCGGTAGCTCAATAAATCCGAGCCGTTCATCTTAAATTGGACGGTCCACGTGAAGAGGCGTGGTTGGGCGGTCCGAACACCCATTCCACCGAGCCGTTGATTCAAATGGACGCTCGATTTCCTTGCGCCGGATCGGGTTGGATCGAGTTGGCTAGGTCGAACGTGTGGCAAAAAGGGTCGGTCGGATGAGCAGAGGTGAGCCGAATTTTGTTTATTTTTTTGTAAATTGGCTAAGGCGTTGAGGTAATTTCTAGACCAAGCAAAATAGCTCCAAAAAATATGAAATTTTTAGGGGAGGCTGAAAATATAGAGAAGATTACTCTGTAAATTTTCTAGGGTTTTACTTGCAGTGCATTTTCTCCTAAAATTATTTTAAGTGCATGTTCTTGATGTTTGACTTTCAAATTTCTACTTTGACTAACTGTTTTAAAATAGCAAATTATTTCTAGAATTTGTGAACTTTTGAAGGTGAGTTTATAAGGTGTTACAGGACCTAGGAAAAATACTTCCAGGCACTGTTCACATGTTTTGTTTGTATTTTAACTTCAAATTCAAATTTGAACATGCAAATAAACAGGGAACCAAATAATCTTCAAAATTTCGGATGATCCAAACAGCAATATGAGAGCAAATAGAATCCAACTAAAGTATTCTCATATTGGGAACCTTTTTAGTCTTGTTTAAAGTTCAATTTTACCTTTTGAAAGGGAGAAGGAGTAATGGATTCTAGGTTTAAAATCCTAGTATTTGAAAATCAAGGAATTTCAACATAAGGTTTTATACCCCACTCTGAACTAAGTTTTCAAACTCTTGACAAACTTTTATTTTGTTTGAAAATTTTCATTTCCAGGTTTTGAAAAACCAGGTTGTAACCTATTTGCTTAGCAACAAAAAGTTTTAAAAAGATCCAAAATTTCATAAATGCACAGTAGATGCGTAGCTAATCTAACTTAAGAATTTTGGGCTGTTACAGATTGGGTCTCTCATATCCATGATATCTAGCACCGTTAGGCTCAGACGGGCAAACGCATCTCATCAAGCAAGGAACGGTGGATGGAGTGGGAGTAATGTGAATCATATAAAAAAATTTCCAAGAGAGTCTATAGTTTAGCATATTTTGTAAATACCTTCGTATTTGCTCGTAAAAAGATGTCTAAAAAATTGTACATATCACCTCTGAAAAAGTTTAAATACCACTTAGGTGATCTTATATACTCATATACTACACGTATATATTTTCAGTTGCGCAAGATACTACATTTGTGAGATGTAATTTGTAAATGCAGGAATTTAGTGGGAGCACAACAAAGAAGAGGTGTGTAATGCACAATGCGGGATAACTTTCAGGTGTTTTCTCCCTTCAGAATATGATGCGTGTAGAGGAGCACGTAGGAAGGAGGGTGAGTGATAAAAATCCATTGAATTAAGAAGATATAAGAATTGAAATTCGAGTGTTCTTTAACCAAGAAAATACTCAGACGTTTATTTCCCTTGGCACTACCAGATTTCATATAAATCATATTCATTCGAGCCAAATACCGACGTAAGCAATCTCCCATAGCATCAAATCCTCCAAATTTCCTCTGTTCCAAAACACCCCGCTAATGCGCTAAGTTGTAAAATTTTAATGCAATATTTCTTAAAAGTGACTCGGCTTCATGCAACATCTCTATCTTACTTTTTAACACCACTACAAAACAATAAAGACACTCTTAATGATTACACTAACGATATCCTTTCGACGACAATTGCATAGTTAATACTCAGGTAGCAGGCACCACATGCAAAACTTGCTGATACTCAGTCCAAAAACAATTTCCTTTGTGGTCTACATGACAAGAAAACAATTTGAATATTTGATGAAACACAAAGTGCTTGCATAGAAAGGCCCACATGAACACACAAGCAACACGGTTCCATTCTGTTAATCTTCCATAAGATTCTCTTCGTCCTGCTGCTGAGAAACTTTGACCTTAACCTTTGTTTCTTCAACTGAAACCTTATTGGGAAGCATTTCAGTATCCTGCTCCAACTCCTTAGCATCCATCTCCCGTTCCTTGGTCTTACCCTGTTTCTGTCTGTTAAAAAAATCGGTGCATATGAGGCAACGAAACTACCATTACAAGAATAAACAGACAATGAATCAGACTACAGAACCAACCTGTCTGTAATATGTTTCTTCTGTCGGTCGTGTCTAATCTTGGTAATAAGTGGGATAGCCTTCAGAGTTTGTTCAGTGACATTCCGGTCGTAGCGCTCTGGCCTGTTCCTCTTCCTCTCAAACTCAAAGGTGGAGTCCTGGTTGATTTCAAAGAATGATTCAATTGTGGTTCACACAGCGAAAATAAAATATGCTCTATTTACTACTACCATGATATAGAAAATAACAAGCTCATTACCTGTGTCATGTCCTTGCCATGCAAGCATCTGTATGCTTTTGTCCATTTAACCTTACGAGGATTCCTCTTCATCTTGAAATTTTTATGGCATTTTGATCGGCAAAAGCGAAAGATCTGGCAAGGAGACAAAAGATCCAGTTACAGGGCACCAACAAAATCCAAATAGATACAGAACTGAAGCTAAAAAGAGGCCCTAAAAAATTACTTCCAAGGTGCACATACGAACTGTTCTATTTTCACTAGGTGTGTATGGTAAATTTCTCTGAAAATTTCATATGTGATGCAACACATAGAAACAGAAACAAAGTGACACATAGCAAAGTGTTAATAGATCTATAGAAAAAGAAAATGTTTGGACATTGACCTGCTTGCTACTAGGTTCACTATGTTCAATATCCCAACACCTCAACCACATATGAAGCCAAAGATATAAGGTAAGGACACAGATATTCCCATCCTATATAATGCCATTCTCTTGTTACATGCTAAACAGAGTAGCTAAAGATTTCTCTAGCACAACGTAGTATGAAGTCCTAATGCATGGCAAAGGTATCACATGTTAGTCCAGGAAAATTCCAAACAGCACCACTGCATTTTATATTTCAATCCACAGTAAAAATAAATTACCAGAAGTTCTTAAGAAGGATTATTCATCAATAAAACATTAATAACATTGATTTTATAGGTCATAATACTCCATACATCTGACAAATAATCTTAAACAAACTATGTTGAAACCAAATCAGTTTCGTTTAATAAGATATCGAAGGAGAAACGGACCCAACATAGCATAATGATCTAGATATTGTATTTTCTACCAAAAGCCAATTCATATTTAATCACCCAAGGCAGCACTTAGGAAACAAATGGAAATGTCTAATCAATGAAGCAGACTCCATCACTTGTATTTTCCTTTTTAGGTCCACGCTTTACTTTCCACTGGTATGTTGGCGACAATGCAAGACTACCATATATAATGTTCATTCAAGAAGACAATATATTATTGATGAATGTGAATTAGAAAAAACTAACTGGCGTGGATGCAATTTTAATATTTTATCATACAGCTACACAAATATAAACTGGCAAGGGAATATTTAAACTTTCCCTCAAATTCACTGAGCAAGACAATTAGAGAGTTATTCATCCTTCTCTGTAGTTGTTTCAGAAAAAAAAAAAAAACAGACCTGGACATAAACCTAACAAGGGGTCAAATGTACGGGACTTTGTAGCAATATTGACTATACATCTTTGCAAAATAAGAAAGCACACGGATAACTAGAATTTACATAAACAGATGAAATCTAATACAGAGACAGACATGAATACCTTTAGCATAACAAATCATACAGATATGAAGAACAGGATCAGTTTGAAATATGACAAACAACGTTCTTCTTGATCAACTTATTTAAACAAGCAGGTAAATGAAGTCCATCTAGTATACTATGAACACCAGGCTATTATACAACACAAGTTACAGCAAGATTTGGACTTGGACTGACTAAATGTCAGAAAGGGATGTTAGCTCTTTTCACTTTGAACAATGGCATAAGAAATTTACTATGTATAATGTATGTAACATTTTATATGTCCATCGTTGCAGCTTAATTTGAGCGAAAACAATATTATTCCATAAATATTGATTTGTAGGGGGGACACTTAAACATGCGATTTGGAATCAGAAATCACCACTCTTCCAACAACAAAACGGAAGAGAAATATACAGCAGGTTAAACATAGACGGCGGAACTAACAATCTGCACATTATTATTTGCGTCCACTTGTTTCACTGGTACCATGAATTCGCAAGGAACATCAACAGAGAATATGACAATCCAAATATACTCCGAGAAACGGCCAGAACCTGAAACCCACGAGAGATTTGCCGGCAACCAGTCGCGCAAAAGGGCGCGTTCTATATCTAACAACAGGAACCTACAGGAAAAGAAGGAAAAGAGCAAGAGAAGAACCCGCCGACCTTGGCATCGTTGCGGACGAACTGGATGCCATGGCCAGGGTAGATGGTGGAGGAGCAGAACCAGCACTTCTCCAACCTCATCGCGCCGCCTCCTTGGTTGGCACGACACTACCACCTCCAAATCGCGGCGACACGGAGGTGCTGCACAAGAAACCGCCGATCAGGAACAGGGGGGATCTAACTCGTATGCCAATTCAATCGCGGTTGCAGGGATGGAGGAGGAGGAGGAGAGGGGGAAGAACGGGAGGCAAACCCTAGCTGGGGATAGGTGCCGCGATGGCGGGGCGGCGCCGCGGAGGGGAGGAAACACGAAAGGGGAAGGGTTTGTCCGCATGGGCTAGGGTTTACTAGTAGAGGTGCCAAGGGGGTGGTGCGGGTCGCGCCGGGCCGTTATTTGAGCCTAATGGGCCATGAGAGGATTAATCGGTTAATGGGTCAGCCCGGCCCACTCTTGGAAGTAGAAGAATCGAACACAAAGACCGATAGCAACGAGCTGGACATCGAGATATGTGCACTTAACCCCTTAAACTGGAGAATTGGTTTTTCTACTCCCTAAACTTTAAATATCAGAGCAGTTAACCAGTTAATCTGCTAGCATGTGTGGTTAATTTGGAAGTCGTTTTTGCTACCATGTACGAGGTGTGGACGACATGTCAACTCGGAAATGTGCCATGTTGACCGGTTATATCTCTCTCTCCTGAGCAGTAAGCACACATTCCCACCGCCGGAAAAAAAAAACTTAAGTATCCACTTCGCCACCACCAACGTGAGGCCCGAGTGCTGCCTCCACTTTTTTTCATCTTTTAGAGTTTGTGGTGTTGGATTAATTTTCGTTAAGTGATCTGCATGAGTTTAAATAAATATTAGTTATTTTTTAATTGATTTAAATATATAAAGTAATCAAATAAAATATTTATTAAGAGCCGAAGAATCTATTAAGAAAATTATGGATTGGAATTTTAAATCTGGGTAGAGGTCTATTTGAAATCTATCTCCATTAATGAGTCAGGATATGATTCTAGTCTATAAATAAGAGTCACATCTTCTCATCAAAGTAACTCATGCTGTACCATATATCATCATTTGTAGTTAGAATTTGTGGTTTACCTTTTGGTAGGAAAGATCAAATCTTAGATAGACAGAACAACCATTCATCTACTGCTTCAAATAATTTCTTCTACCACTAATGACATTATCATCTGGTCTGTCTTCAGATTGCAGATTATTGATCATGTGTTGCACTAACCGCATATAAGATCTATTATAGTTCTTTCAATTGGTATCAGATATGCGTGTAGTTTTTGCAACCCGTCGTCTTTTTTTCGATCTGCTTATTCGGTTGCTTCAGCACCTGGCGATGCCGTCGCTGTTTTTTCGCATCCGGTCGCTCGTCGCATCTGGTCGCTCGTCGCATCTGCCTCTGCTGATTTTCGCATCTGGCAAGTTCTTCCGCTGCCGCTTGCATCTTGTTTCCTCTTCCACCGCGAGCGCCGAAAGGCATCTAGCTAGCACGTGCCTCCGGTCTTTTCCTCTTTTAGATCGGTTCTGGGCTCCTTGCCTGCGCTGCTTTCGGATCTAGCCGAGAGCCCTTCAGTCGCCGCCGCGGCGTCCCCCCCGGTGCGCCCTCAAGTTTCCACTGCCGCTTGCCCCGACCCCGTGGTCTTCACCGGCCTCCGCGTGGTCGCGCGCCGGCCTAGGTTCTGCTGCCTCCCCGAGCGCCAAGTGCCCTCCAGCTTCCGCGCCGCCTCTGCGAGCGTCGTGCGCCCTCAAGCTCCCGCCGCCTCCGAGTGCGTCGCGCACCCTCCAGCTTTCGCCGCCTCCGCGCAGGTCGCTCGCCCTCAGGTTCCCGATGCTTTTGCATCTGGCGTTTTTTTTCTTCCGCTGATTTCGCATTTGGCTTGCGCTGCCTTCTCGTGTGCACCGAGCGCCTTCGGCTTCCGCCACCAAGCGGCATCTAGCTAGCGCCGCTTCCGCATGTGGCCGAGCGTTCTTCGGTTTGTGCCGCTGCTCAGGCATCAAGAAAACCATCAGATTAGCCCTTGTAGTGACTAATTGTGGCATAAAGTTACAATTTGCGGTTAAGCTTCTGATTTAAAGATAGTTCATCATCTTGAGTTCATCTGTGTATTCTATGATGGGATGATTTTTTGTATGTGATTTTGCATTACTGGTTCTTTCTACAACTTTAGATAAGCCCATTTGCAGGTTCTGGTATAATGCAAAATTGTCTGATGAGCAAATTGGTTATTGTGCAAGATCGGTTAGGTTGTCTGTCATGAAAATTGGTTATGGTTCTCTGATGTTCTCTAATCAGTTATTCATGCACCCTCAGTTTTTCAGTAATCAATATTAGGTTATGCGCATTATTATTTGTTTGCATTCAGTTATGTTTTGTGAGATGAGCTCCAGCAATAGTAATTTTCTGGTTTAATCTGTCAATTGCAATAATTGTGAAAATTGATATAATCAATCAATTGTTATTCAGAATAACATATCAGTTTTAAGATATTGTTATGTTGGTCAAACTGATATTGTCAATATTCTGCTATTCTGGTATTCTGATTAAACTAAACTTATTGTTATGTTGATTCGATCCTCTGTTAAAGCTGAGAATTAACTTGTTGTTTTAGATTGCTCTTGACACATCAGTTTAATCAGTCAATATGCATTGTGTTATAAATTGTGGACTCTTATGAAATATTAATTGGATTGATTCATAATTTGGCCAGCTAGTGTTCTCGCATAGATTAATTGAAGTTCTACGTTGCCAAAGTAACCTCTGTTATGTAGGTTAATTTATTCAGAACAACTAGGCAATCTTTTATATATGTATAATTCATGCATCTATTGATTAGCCTAAAGGAAAGTCAATATTTGGCCGAATTATATATACAACTATGACAATAAATATGTAACATCATTAAGTTTCCATGTGAACAATAAGTTGGATCAAAGTAAGGTATATTGTTTGACAGGATTTACTATTAGTATTTGATTGCCACATCAAGGTTACCACTTGCAAGTTAATATTTATGTCTAAAGACTAAATATTAATGTAGCGCTAGGTATCTTGCATAATGGTATATACCAAATTTTGAATCAAACCTTAAGATTGTTATTCATGTTCTGATATGAGCATTTAATTCACTCCTTTATTTCGACTGCAAATCCTGCTTTCAATATTTATGCTGGCATCAATTCAATACCTATGCTTACTGGTGTAAACTTTAAATAATGGAAAGAGAATATTTTGATCGTTCTTGGGGTAATGGATCTAGACCTTACACTTCATAAAGAATAACCCGCTGCTCTTATGGCTAATAGCTCCATTGAGGAAAGGATGGAGTTTGAAAAGTGAGATCGTTTAAATCGCATGAGTCTTATGATCATGAGGTGTTTTGTTTTAGAAGTTTTTCGGGATAGCACATCAGAACAGGTCACTACAGCTCAGAGTTTTCTTGATAGTCTTGAGCAAAGGTTTGCTAAAAAAAACAAAAAGGTTGAAACAAGTACGTTTTTTGCAAAATTTATCTCAATGAAGTATAAAGGTAAAGGAAACATAAGTGAGTACATTGTGAAAATGTCTCATCTTGTTTTAAAAAAAGGCACTTAAGTTAGAGCTATCTGAGGATTTGCGTGTGCATTTAATTTTAATATCCCTTCCTGTACACTTTCATCAGTTCAAGGTGAGCTATAACTGTCAAAAGGGTAATTAGTCCTTTAATGAGCTCATCTCCTATTGTGTGCAAGAGGGGGATAGATAGAAACAAGATAAAATAGAAAGTGCTCATTTGGCTATGACCTCTAAAGTAAAAAAAAAATAACAAGAGGAAGAGCAAAGAAGATACAAGTGTATCATCCATGAAAAAGAAACAAGAGCCTGAATTGGCTTGTTTCTTTTATAAGAATGACGGTCACGTAAAGAAGGATTGTACCAAATATCATACTTAGCGTGCTAAGAAAGGTACAATTCTTGCTATGGTTAGCTCTGAGATTAACTTAACTTCTGTACCTGAACACACTTGGTGGTTAGACTTTGGTACAACATCTAACATCAGTGTGTCAATGTGGGGTTGCCTGAACTGCCGAAAGTCAAGTGATGCTGAAAGATTCATCTATGTGGGCGATGGCAAGAAGGTGAAGGTTGAGGCTATATGCACATTTAGGTTGCTGTTAAAGATAGGATATTATCTGCATTTGAAAGAGACTTGTATTGTACCATCTTTTAGGCATATTTTAGTTTCTATTTCTGTATTAGACAAATCATGTTATAATTGTTCTTTCAGAAATGGTTTATTTAGTCTCTTTTAGAATTCCAATAAAGTGCTAATAGAGCTTCAGATGTCTTAGAACTGATACATACGGATATCTGCAGCGCATTCCCTACGACTTCTTGGAATGGCAAAAGGTATTTTATCACGTTCATAGATGACTTCTCACGATATGGTTATATTTATCTTATGCATGAGAAGTCACCGTCCCTTGATGTGTTCAAAAGTTTCAAGGTTGGGGTGGAAACCAACTTAGCAAAAGAATTAAGGTTGTTTGATCCGCCATGGTGGAGAATATGTGGAAAAATAATGGATTAGGTGAACAACGTCTATGTAACATCCCAATTTTGGGTTTGTGTTTCAAATGTAAGAAAATGAGTAGAAATTTAAAACTTTTTCTTACATCATGTATTTCTGTATATACTAAACAATTATTGTACAAGAGTTATGGAAATGCATAGTCACAAGTCTTTGATCCAAATCTTGATCCTTCAAAACATTCTTATTCCATCTTGTGATAATCTCACGAAATATTTTTCTAAATTCTTGGGTTGATGTGTAGCCCTCAAAAATTTCACAATTTTTAGAAATTGTTTGAATATTTTGGAGGTCAGTCAAACTGTTCAAATTCTGTCAAACTTTGGACAAGACCTTGTGGAATTTTTGGAGGAAAATGTATAGCACAAAAACCTCTCGCAAAATTTACACAAGGTCAATAACTCGATTAGCAAGCTCCTGTAAAAATTTCATAAATTTTGGAGTGAGTTTGCTACCTCAAATAACTCCTCCAACTTGGATCTGTGAAACTCAAATTTGGACTTGAGTCGACTCGGCTCGAGTCGGACTGAGTCCAATCCACCCTTGGACTTGCTCGAGTCGAGTCGGCGCACGCTCGGGCTCGATCTCGCGCGCGCGTCGACCGTTGGATCTCGGTCGCACGGTCCTCATTCGAGTAAACGTTCGGACCTTGCGGTTGCATTCATCACTCTAAGCCGTTGGATCTCCATCCACCGCCGCACCTCCTCTCTGATCTCAGCGCCTCGGGGTGGTCCAGGCCACTGGATTTCCATCCCGCGGTCACGACCTCCCCCTAGACCTCCTCACCCGCAAAGACCTCCCCACCTCGGGTGATCTGGGACGTCCAGGACCACCCCATGCCAATCGGGATCGTTCAGGACCTCCCCTCAGCCCTGTGTTTCTTCTCCACGACCTCCTGGAGGTCTGGTCATCATGATTTTTCCCGCACCTGTGCTTGTGTCAGTGTCAGAGCAGTTGGGAGCAGTGGCCTGTCACTTTTTGGTCCTTCCCAACGTCTCTTTCTGCCACACATTTAATGTGTCGACCTTTTGCCCTAAAAGAAGTCACCCTACCAAAGACTGTCACATCTAGCAAGTCCATGGCAGGATGTGTGCACCCGAAGCTTGCCTCTGCCCATGGCTTTGCTCCTTTGTCTTCTTAAGACCCCGAGCTCCTCCCTGTTTCCTTTAGTCTTTCTCTCCCTCCACCAAACTTCAAGAACACACCATTGTCGGTTTTGAAGTTCTTCAAGATCACCCGAGCTCCTGCAGTTTAATTGCCAACTTGGTTTCCAACTTGTTCAATTATTCCACCTCGGCATCTTTTCTTAACCAAATCGGTTGGTTTGGGGAAGGTATTGTGGGGACTGTTCTTCAAGGCCGTCCTCGCTTTCTTCTTCGTCTCCGTGAGCTTGGTCATCTGAGCACCTCCTTCGGCATCAACCTCTCCTCCGAGCTCCTTTGGATCTCATCTTGGCCCTGGTGAGTTCATCCTAGCCTCCTAGAGCTCTAGTCTTAGCTAGATTAGAGCGTAGCAAGCCTTCTATATTTTGTCGGTTTCTGAAAACCTAATTACCACCCTCTCCGCCGCCGGCGCTCGAGCCATCGCGCCGTCGAGTTAGCCCGAGAGAGTCGCGGTGCTTTATGAGCTTAGTGGTGCCCTTGGTTCCCGCCGCGTGGTCCACGTCGCGGCGGTGAGCTCTTCTTTGACTCGGGTGTTTTTGCGTGTCGCACTCGGACGAGATCCGTGAACTTATGATTGGCATTAATGGTCGTCCGAGGTTGCCCTTTATTCTTTGTCTTCTGCGGCGGTGTGCGCGTGCCCTCTAAGCCCCGACCTCCTTGGAGGAATCGTGGCCGTTAAAGATCACCCCAAGATTAGATGCGTGTCGTAGGCGTTTTATGTGAAAACTCTAAGTCTTAGAACCTCCTAGGTTAATCTCGCCGTTGAAGACCTCCTCAGATTAGCTCTTGGTCGTAGGATCCTCTCTGTTAAAACCTAGCGCCGGGACCTCCCTTTTGTTTTGATCCTAGCCGCCCGGGACCACCTGGTTAAATCTCGCCGATAGGACCACTACTGCAAAAAGACCTCCCGTGGTCATTTTGTAAAGACCACCCCTAAAGACCACCCTTAGGGTCCTCTTTGTAAAAGATCACCCCGGTCTTTTATAAAGAAAAGCCCGGACCTCCTCCAAGGTCCTCTTGGCAAAGACCTCCTCGCGTCGATCCGAACCGTTCGGGACCTCCCTAGGTCTAACTGAGCCGCCCGGATCTCCTCGGTTAAAACCCTATCGCTTAGGACCTCCCGAGTAGATCTTGGCCATCCAAGACCTCTCGTGTTAATCCAAACCGATCAAGACCTCCCTCTGGAGATCTTGACCGTCTAGGACCTCATCCTTTAGATCCGTAGCTTTAGGACCTTCTCCTCTGGTCTAAACCGTTAGATTTAGATCTAACAGGCTAGACCTCCTTCCTCAGATTTAAAGCCTTATGACCTCCTCTAGTGCTCGGGACCGTCAGATCTCGATCTGACGGTCACGACCTCCGTTAGGCGCGATGACCTCCTTTACGCAGCGCTGTGCATGCCACCGGTCGTGGCCGTTGGATCGATTCAACGGCCCGCACCTCCCAGTCTGAGAGGAGATCATTGCGCTGTGCTTCGAGGTCCGTGGCCATGCGATGAAGGATCGACGGCCTACGACCTCTCCTTTTTCCTTCAGTTCATTTGGTCCTCCCGAGAGCTCAAATTTTCTAAATCTTTTGATGTTTCAAATTTCAAAAGTGCATAACTTTGTCATTTTAACTCCTTTTTGAATGATTCCAATTGATGTAGCTTTGTTATAGTATGAACTTTAATCTGAGAATGAATTTAGGCACTGTTATGTAGTAGAAAATGATAGAAACTGCAAGAACTTGTTTAATATGAAATGGTTGTTTAGAAATTCATTGAAAATTTGTAAAATGCATAACTTATTCTCTGTTATTCCAAACTGAGCAAACTAAGTTTTGTTAAAACCCACTAGGAATGTACTGTAATATAGAATAGGTCTTCATATGATCCTTGCCACTGAAATTAATGATTCACTAGTTTTAGAACTTAGAAAAATCATAACTAATTCATTATAACTCCAAATTGTGCAAACTCAGTTTTTTGTTGTTAGGATAACCATATCTACCTACCATAAAAATTTCAAGTTCCAGATCATTCTAGAAATTTTCACCATGAACAGTAGCCGTAATTAATTTAATTAGGATTTTTCAGGCTGAGAGAACTTAGTTTAGCCATAACTTTTTCATACTAAGTCCAAATGAAGTGATTCTTGTTTCTAAAATTGTCTAAAATCAACCTCTAGTTGCTGTAGAAATTTCATGGGGTTTGGATGTTCTTTGCTGTTGGGTTCCTTTTGGTGTTCTTCGTTCTTATCGGTTTTATCGCCTTTTCGCGTTAGGTTTCAAGAATTTGTTGAACCCGAGCACTCCTCCGCAACAAGACCAATCCCAGCAAGGCAAGCAGTTTGATCATGTTAATCCCAGTATTTTTAAGTATTTATGTTGTTTGCAACTCCTATGTATGCATTGCTACTTTGTGTTAAACTAATGTCGTTAGTTTACCTAGTAGATGCATTTCCTTAGACGAATGATTATCCTATACTACCATGAGCCTAGGTTATTGCTGTGATTAGAGCTCGTGGATGAGCTCTTGTCACTTAGTAGTTGTGAATTAATTGCTTAGCCATGCTTAGCTTCCGGTAGAAATGGGCGGTTATCGACTTGTCGATAACCTTGATCACATAAAACTTATTATGATTTATGATTTCAGCCTTGTGCCATGTCTACTCATGAAAACTAAAACTGAAAACAAAATGATTTAGACTTGGGCACAATGGTATGATTGGTGTGCTTCTGGGTGTGACTGGAATGGTGTCCGGGTCATTAAGGACCGAGTTACTTGCACCACCGTACTGAGCATTTTTGCGTGCTAACCACACTAGAGGGTATGGGACCTCTCTTGACTTAGTACTTTGGAGTGTATTGGTTTCGGGTCGCAGGGAGTCGCAGGAGGGATGGTGTTGGGAGCATTGTAGTATCCGAAAGGCTTCCTCTGTGATGGCTGGTTGTCTTTCGGCTTGCAATGTAAGCGTATGAGTTTCTATCCATACGAGTGGCTCGTAGTTAATGCACAAGATTGGAAATGTCTCGTAGGACTTAGCCGTGCCGGCATACCTTCGGAAGTGTGCTTTTGGGCTTAAAGGCGGTCTGAAGTGTGGGTACATTGGTACACCCTTGAAGGGTTAAAACTATTCGAATAGCCTCGTCCTAGGTTTATGGACACGCTCGACACGCCCGTGAGAACTAGACTACAACCTTTAATTAAAACTTGATGGGTGGTACGAATCGGGATTAGTGCTATGTTGTGGTGACTATTGTGATAGTCACTTCTGTGTGGTTACTTGTATGTATCTTTATTTCACGTTATTTTGACAACAAAACAGATTTGCAAACTTGCTTTTAAATGTATTACATTATTGCAAATAAAGTTGGCTTTATGCAAAATGAGACATACAACCTCCACCTAAATAAGCTTGCATGTAGTTTATGAATAGGGTCGCTATTCCACACGTCGATCTTGCAGTACCTTTGTATACTCGGTTATCTTGCTTAAATGTAATTGTTGCAGAGGAAGAAGGTGAGATTGAGGGCCTCACTTCTATGAGTGTGTTGTGGTAGCTTGCAGGCGTCTAGCTTAGCGGCCGGTCGGTTGCCTTGTGGGTGGTGTGGCTAACCTGGCCGACTTTTGTTCTAGCCATCTTATGGCACCTTTGCTTCATTGTCATTCTTGTTTATTGTTCTATTTGGCCATCGGCTCTTTTGTAATAACTTTACTTTATGTGAGGACCGGTTTATTCGACTTGTAATGCTTAGCCTTGCATTGACCCTAGTATTACAATTCAAATAAACCAAGCCTCAGGATATGTATACTTCCCAGAAATGTTGTATACACACCCCGTTACAAAATCATGTATCAATTCCATACAACAAGAGGTTACAATAACAAAACTTCATAATATACAACTGATTGAACTTACAAGATAAAATAACAAACCACACAGCGGAAGCAAAAGCCCTTGGGGCTCACCTTCTTTCTCTGCAACAAAAATATTAAGCAAAGCATATGAGTACAAAAATTGTTTTTGTACTGCAAGATCGACGTGTGGACTAGCAGACCTATACATATGCTACATGTAGGCTTATCAGTGGAGGCCATATGTTTCATTTGCATAAAGCCAACTTTATTTGCAATAATGTAATACAGTTTAAAGGCAAGTTTGCAATTCATTTTTACTGTTGAAATAACTACGAATTAAATATAGATACAAGTAACCACATGGAAGTGACTATCCCAATAGTCACCACAACATAGCACGAATCCCAGATTCGTACCACCCGTCAAATTTTAAATTAAAAGGTTGTAGTCTAACTCTTGAAAAAGCTTACCCAAGCGTGTCCATAACCTAGGACAAGGCTATTCGAATAGTTTTAACCTGCGCAGGTGTACCATGCACCACACTTCAACCGCTTTAAGCCAAAGCACACTTCCAAGGTATGTTGCACGGCTAAGTCCTACGAGACGCTTTCCAATATTGTGTATTAACTGAGCAGCTCGTATGGATAGAAATCCATACGACATGGTAAAGCCGAAAATACAACTACCCACTCAGATAAAGCTTTTCGGACAACTACCATGCTCCCAACACCATCCCTCCTACGACCTCCTGCGACCCGGAGCCAATACACGCCAAAGTACTAAGTCAAGAGAGGTCTCATACCCTCTGGTGTGGTTAGCACGCAAAATACCTGGATAAAAATTCACTCACAAGATGTTCGGTTCTTAATTGACCTGGGCACCATTCCAATCACACCCAACAGATCACACCAACATACCGTTGTGCCCAAGTCTAAATCGTTTTTGTTTTCATTTTTAGTTTTGTAATTAAACATAGCACAAGCTGGAACATAAGAACAATAATAATTTTATGTGATCAAGATCATCGACTAAGTCGATGATCGCCCAATACTACCGTTAACTAAGCATGGCTAAGCATCCGACCGTAATCTACTAAGTGACAAGAGCCCATCCAACGAGCTCTAATCACAACAAATAACCTAAGCTCAAGTAGTAGAGAACAATATTTTACCTACAGAGTATGCATCTACTGTGATTTAACTATTCGCTTTAACAACAATATAGCAATGCATACATACTGATTGAAACAAGATATTAGACTTTAAAATACCGGGATTAACATGATCAAACTGCTTGCCTTTGCTTTGCTAGAGATATTCGACTTGCTGCAGAGGATCACTCTCGATATCAACGTCATCTAGCGATAAAAGCGCCAAAGTTTAAAAACAAATAATCAACACCAAAATGCCAAAAGGATCTAAAAAATTGATAACACAGAAGATGTATTACGAATTTAGGAACAAAATTTAGTTGATTTGGAGTTTATTTAAATTAGAAAGGATTTCTTCTGATTGCTCTCTCCAAACTCACTTATTTTCCACATTATCATAGAGTCAAAATCAACCCTCTTATATATTCTATTCTTTCGGCAGACTTTGATGGTGATTGTGTGCACATCTATTAACTAAGCAGCAAATTACCACATTTTAAATAGCTCACTATTCTATGCAACTTTACTGTGATAAGTTCATTTAGACCTACAAATTTTCTATTAGAACACTGACTAGCTAATTAGCCAACTACTAGATGCTAATCAGTTTTCTAACCAAATTTGGGCCTTACTGACACTCAACTATTAACACTCCTAAGCACCACTCAACTAAAAGAATGTAGGAGAATCTCTAACCCCTGAAACTAGTCAGGGTATTAGCCCTTATGATAAATCTACTAATTGTCAGATTACTGTTCATTCATCTATAACAACCGGTTTTTCCGAACTAAAGTGCTAAAGACTGATCTTCCTTTTTCTTCGCTTTAGAGTGACCCAAATGGCATATATATAAGGTTTATTAGCAAAAGGAGTTGGATTCTATAAGTGGTTTCAAATTGACAACTCAGTCTTCTTTTAACCCTTCCCTTCTTAGTTCAATAATTCTTCCCTAAGACTGCATCTTGTTTGTGCTACTAGTTAGATAAAAGTTCAATGGTTAATTGAACCAAGGACATATGAAACTACTTGTATTAGCAAGGTTATTAGTACATTGACAAATCTGCTCATCATCGATTACCTTTATCGTTCAATCGACGGACAATACATGGTATTCTTGAAATAAAGTGTTGAAATCTAACTTCTTTCAAAACTCAACTTCAATTTGGTTAAACCATTTGAGTGATTAACTAATCACAACCCTTGGCTAAAGTACTAATTGAATCGAGGCTTTCTGTAACTTATATTAGAATGGCACTAGCCTACGAACAATCCCAATCACATTCAGATTGCCTTCACCGATCTGAGTTCATACCACACATACACTTGCATTATCGAGAGCTAAAGAGATAGAGGATGGCTCACCCGCAATGAAAAGGAGGAGCCGAAGGTGGCTTAGGTAGGGGCGTGGAGGAGGGCGGCTCGTGGTGGGTGGTCATGCAGTAGTCTGTCCGGCGCGGGAAGACCGGGAGGCGACAGCGACACGGGCGCTGAGGCGATCGAGCCGAGCTCCACTGCGGACATACTAATACATTCTTTGAGGCATATTCACAAACACATAGAGCGCAAGGAGAATGGACCAAAGGCAGCTCATCCATGGCATGTCGCCGGCGGTCGGAAGGTCGGGCGGTGGCAACCGGCCGGGCAGCGCGTGGCTTGGCGATGGCACGGAGGCGTGCATGCAGCAACCGGGGCATGGAGGAGCTGGAGTAGCACCGGCAGCAGAGGGGGGCCGATGGCTCTCGGGTTCAAGGGCGCAGGGCGCGGCGGGCACGCCGAGGAGGAGGGGAGAGCCGCATGGCGGTGGAGGCGAGGAGCTGGAAGGTGGCAGTGGAGGAGGGCCGGCGGCCGGGGAAGGTGCCCTCGGCGGTGGAGGCGAGGAGAGCCGGCGCTGCCTTCAGTGGAAGAGGAGAGCTCGGTGGGGGAGATGAGGAGAGCAGCGAAGCTGCTGAGGTAGTAGCGGCGCCATGCCTTTGGTGGAGAAAAGGAGGAAGGGAGGGGAGGAATGGCCAGGGTATGGGGCACGAAGAAAATAAGACGATGCTGGGCGACGGAGGCAATGTGGCGAGTAGGGGCGCGGGACTTGCGGGCGGAACGCCAGCGCTGAGGCAACGTGGCGGAAGCGGTCGTTGTGGGCGAGGCGAGGCGAGGCGCGCGAGAAACCATGGGCGGGGTTGGTGCACGAGCACGGAGATGCGGCCGCGTGGAGTTCTGATGTGGTGGAGAAGATGGGCTGACGACGGGGGCCCACAAGTAAGTGAGAAGGGGAAGGTGGCTCGAGCGAGTTAGTTCGATCAGACCCGGGTGGCGAAGGGGTCCGGTCGGAGGAACAGTGCGAGCTGGATTTAGAATTAGGGTTTTTATTTCTCATTACTTGTTCCGGCAAAAATAAATGCAAATCAAATAACTCACAAAAATTGCAGACAAACTGAACGACAACAGATAAGATAATCATACAAAAAGTTTAAAAGTCTTGTGTTTCTGTATTTTGGGAATTTTAGGATGTTACACTTTATGTATGTCGTTGTTGAACTTAGTGATGTATGTTGTATGGAAATGATGTGTAATTTTGTGATGATGTGTATATGCAGTGCAAGGAAGCATATGTCCATAGAGGCTTAGAATGTTTAATTAGTAACGCTAGAACCATTTGGAGGTTAAGTGTTACTAGTTAAATATTCCGGGTCCTCACAGTCTATGACCTTTTGCTAAATTCCTAGAGGAATGTGGGATCGACCCTCAGTATACCATGTCGGGATCTCCTAGCATGAATGGTATGGTGTTGCTGAGAGGCGAAACAGGAGTCTTAAGAATATGGTAAGGAGTATGATTAGTCATTCTACCTTACCACAGTTTCTCTGGGGAGAAGCATTGAAAAACTACGGCTTATTTACTCAACAAAATACTAACTAAAGCAACTAACAAAACCCTATATGAACAATGGATAGGCAAAAAGCCTAGCATCAGGCATGTACGTATATGGGGATGTCCATCTGAGGCAAAAGCCATACAGGTCTAATGAGAGAAAATTAGATTCAAGAACTGTTAGTAGCTATTTTGTTGGTTATTCTGAAAGATCTAGGGGTTATAAATTCTATGATCCCACTACCAAAACAATTTTTGAAACGAGAAATGCTCGGTTCTTTGAGGATGTTGAGTTTGAAAGGGGAGATTTGGTTGGGGGCATTAATTTTGAATAAGTTTCAGAAGGGGATATATTTTCTCTTCGCTTGGTTATTCCTAATAATGACTGGGATCAGGTTATTTTATCTGGTATTATTGAGAAAATGCAAATCAAAATAATGTCCATGAGGTTCCTCCACAAAATGATGTTATCACACAAGAACAAACTTATCAACCTCAAGAATAAGTGCCATTAAGGAGATCCACTAGAGAAAGAAGAAGTGCAATCTCTGATGATTATATTATCTTTCTTTAGAAGAATGAGGCTTGTAGTGAAATTTTGGGAGAAAATTCTATCAATCTCCAAAAGGTCATACAAAGCCCAAATTCTATTAAGTGGATCAATGCTATGAATGAAGAGTTAAAATCTATGAAGGACAATGACGTTTGGGATCTTATCCCATTGCTAGAAAAAAGAAACTAATTGGTTGCAAATAGATATTTGAGACCAAACGGGATTCGAAAGGCAATGTGAAAAAGATATAAGGCTCGTCTTATTACAAAAGGATATACTAAAAAAGAAGGCATAGACTATAAAGCGATTTTCTCTCTGGATTCTTTGAAAGACTCTTTTAAGGTCATTATGGCACTTGCGGTACATTTTAATCTTGAGACCTGATCGTAAAAATCAGGCCAAAATAAGACCTTCACGGTTCATTACGTAGAGCTTGAGACCTGATCGTAGTACTGATAGACCTGGTCGTAAAGCTGGTAGACCTGGTCGTACAGCCTGGTTCTTTTGTATTAGAAATTCAAATATACCGAGATCGATCTCAATGTATACTTGGATTATCACAAAAGAACTATATTGATAAGGTATTGCAAAGATTTGGCATGCAGAATTGTAAACCTTTAGATACCCCTATGGCCAAAAGTGAAAAAATTAGTCTTAGCTAATGTCCTAAGAATGATTTTGAGGCTAAGAAAATACTGAGAACATCCCTATTCATCTTTGATAGGAGTTTGATGTATGCTCAAGTTTGCGCTAGACCGGATATAGCATATATTGTTGGAATGCTAAGCATGTATTTAAGCAATCCAGATTTGATCATTAGGTCGCAAAAAGCGGGTGTTGCGGTATTTGCAAAAGACGAAGAATTTCACGCTCACATATAGGAAATCGGATCGATTGGAGATCATTAGGTATTCTGATTCTGATTTTGCTGATTATCAAGATACTCACAAATCCACTTTAGGTTACATCTATCTACTTGGTGCAGGTGCGGTTCCTTAGAAAAGCGTTAAGCAGTCACTCGTTACCCTGTCCACAATGGCAGCTGAGTATGTTGCTTGCTATGAGGCTTCAAATCATGGGATATGGTTGCAAAACTTTGTCACAAGGCTGCGAATTTTGAATCAGGTCGACAGACCATTAAATTTATATTGTGACAACAAGTTTATAGTTATGTATTTTAATAACAACAAGAGCTCGTCAAAATCTAAGCATATAAACATCAAGTTCCTAATTGTGAAAGAAAGAATTCAGAGTGGTCAATTATCAATTGAGCATATAGGTCCAGACTCCATGATTGTGGATCTGTTCACTAAAGGGTTGACACCTAAAGTGTTCAGTGAGCATGTTGCTCATATGGGTGTGATTTCACCTGAGAAATTCAGTTCTAGTGGGAGTTTGTAATTTCTTTTATGCTCATGTGACAATACTAGGTTGGTTTAAAGACGTTCAGTTATATTTTCTAGAGAAATAAAGTTTATGTTCTTTTACTCTGAATTCATATCGTCTCGTTTGATTCTGAGAAGATGTTTTGATCTCATAAGGTATAAAGTTAGACTAGTTGGAAATAGGCATATTATGATCACATCTCATGTAATTTCTATGCTACACATCCAATTTTTTATATATGTCATTCTTTTATGTTGACTTATGTGACCATTGATGGATTAAGTTACGCTTTAAAGTGATGAAGACCGCTTTGATCCTATGTGGATATAATTGATGGATCGGATTGTTTAAAGATGCTCATGACATAGATAACAATTTTGGAGCTCATAAAGTTTTCTAATATATATTTACTCATTTATCCAAGTGGGAGATTGTTGGATTAATTTTCGTTATGTGGACCTATATGAGTTTAAATAAATATCAGCTATCTATTTTTTGTTGGCTCAAATATATAAAGTGATCAAATAAAATATTTATTAAGAGCCTGAATATCTATTAAGGAAATTATGGACTGAGATTTTAAATATGTGTAGAGACCTATTTGAAATCTATCTCTGTTGATGGACCAAGATAGGATTCTAGGCTAAATGCTATAAATAAGGATCAAGTCCTCTCATCAAGGTAACTCATGTCATACCACATATTCCCATCTGTAGTTGAAATTTATGGTTTACCTTTTGGTAGGAAAGACCAAACCCTAGGTAGACAGAACAACCGTTCATCTACTGCTTCAGATAATTTCTTCTATGACCAATGGCATTGTCATCTGGTATGTCTTTAGATTACATATTATTGATTGTGTGTTGCACTAACCGTATATGAGATCTGTTATAGTTCTTTCACGCGGGTCAAGCATGTTGTGTCCAAGGCGCAAAACCACCTTTAAGAAACGAGCTTCTTTTTTATTTCTATAAAACCATGCAAAAATCTCCTAAAAATGTTAAATAACCTCACACAAGAGAAAAGAATTCAAGTAATAGTAAATACTATACGAGGAAGCGATTTAAGATGGCAAGACATCCCACCTTTCATTTGCATGCAGAAGACCACCGGGAGAAACAAGAGTAGATCATGATGCGAACACAAGTTCAACTTATGTGCCAATATACATAAAGAGTTGAACAAATTCAAAAAACAAACTTGGAGAGAGAGAGAGAGAGAGAGAGGATCACTATCAACTTATTTGTTACTAGTCTTTCTTCTTTGTTCGCTTGTTCTAGTAGCAAGATTTGTTTCAAGATAGTTCACCTTAGGTAATAATCTTCATCTTCATGTTTCTATTCTATTATATTAAGATATTTTAACATGTCTTTTATACACATAAAGATGTTTTCATTGTGTTTGAAATTGTCGAACCCGGGAGTAAAAGGATCCCGAATTCTCTATATTTTCTTACACTAGTCCAAGAAGAACTAGTATATATAGTTTAACAAAAATGATAGCATGTCCATATCACACGTTTTATTCATATTATCAGAATTTTAATACAAAAGGGCACGAGGCCAAAAGAAAAGTATAGCGTAAGCATAAACAAAACAGTAGTAGGCCACACGATACGCCACAACCAATCGTCTAGGGGCGCAGCCTAGCCGCCCAAGTCTTCACGAGCAACATAGTACTACTCCTTTGATCAACAATTTTATTAAGCAAGGTGAGTACAAACGTACTCATGAGTTGACCAATAATATGTTATAATACATCTTTGGGATTTATCAAAGGATGACTTATATGGTTTAGTTTGCATAAAGTGATGTTTTCATTTTTAATATTTGTACTAAGTTTTAAAGCAGTTATTCTATATTAAATTCTTTTTTTTTCTAAATTCTCAAGTTTTATAGTAGGATAATCTCCATACAAAGTCTGATGAAGGATACCCTCATATCACGTGGCTAAACGTCCAATTTTCCATGGATTAACCATCATAAAAACATTTGTGTCAAAATTATTTATAAATCCAAAACCAAAGTCTAACTTGGAGTGGCTTTTCTTAGCATGTCCATAACTGTGGATATGGCTATTCGAATAATTTTTACACTCTGCAGAGCTTGTACAACTTTACCCATAAGTAAGGGTGAAAACGGATCGGATAGTTTTCGACCGGTTCGGTAGAAAACAAATTCGGATTGTCTCAGATCAGTTTTTTTTTCGAATAATTCTCGGATAAAAATGAATATGATTTTTTAGGTAACAAATACGAATACAATAGCCCTAATATCTATCAAATACGAACATAGATTATCCGGTTTATAAAAAAAGACCAATATCCCAGAACTCATTCAACGGCCTAACTTGGTGGCCCATCATCATCGTCTATCAACACACTCTTTGGTTTACCCTTCTGGTGTGTGGGTCGGGACTAGGGATGGCAATGGGCCCCATTCCCCATTCCTCGACGGGGAATTCATCTATTAGGGGATGCAGATGAGTCTATTTCTTCCCCCACAGGGATGCTAATATGCAAATACAATTCCCCATCAGGTGAAACGAGGATGGGGACATTCCCTACTCTCCATCCCCGTTACCCGCTTGGGGCCCCGATAAGACATATAGGCCACTAGCCCAGTACCGCACAACCCGATAAGGCAATAGCCAGATAATCTTATTCGCATTCTTTACTTTTTAGATGCTAATTAATAAAAAAATATTGTCATTTTAGTATTGCATGTGAATGTTCATACTCATTTTATAACATTATGAATCCTATTTTATCTTCTTTCGGGATCCAACTTGCGGGTATGGGTTCGTGGGCCCCGATAACTGATGGGGACGGGACGGGGGAGAATAGCACCCGAGGACGGAGATGGGGATGGGGACGGGGAATTTTTCGTCTCTCGGGGATGGAGATATTCTACCACTCCCCGACGAGGAATGACCCCGTTGCCATCCCTAGTCGGGACATCTAGTAGGTACGCGCGCCCGTACATGAGACGTGTGGACTCGTGGTGACGATGAATGGTTCGGTGGCACGCGGGTGCAAGGAGTCACCGGTAGATTGTCGCATGCGTAGATTGAGCAAGAAATGAACATACATTACAGCATTAATTGTGTTCATATTGGTAGGACATGAATCATGTTAAGAATGCACTGTTACTTCATGTCTTTTGGCATATGATGCAAATCCGTCATACTCGCAAATCCGTTAGCTACTGATAGCAACGCTTCTTACTAAATAGTAAACTACTAGTTGCACATGCTAATTTGTTGTAGCAAGTCAATTAGTTGCACATGCATGAACTACAAAACTGTGAGGACCCCGGTTTATTCGGCTTGTACTGTTTAACCATCCACTTGGTCCTAACAGTACAAATCAAATAAATCAAGCCTCGAGATATGTATACTTCTGTAAATGCAGATATACACCCCGCTACAAAATCATGCATCAATTCCATTCATACACATAGAGCGAAGCAAAAGCAACAAGCGAACGACATAGATAATATAAAGAGAGTTATTACAAAGAGAGGCCGACGGCCAAAATTCATAAAGATAAGTAAATACACGGAAGCAAAATGGCCATAAGATGGCGATAAACAAAAGCCAATCGGTGTGCCTTTACCACAAGGCAACCAACCGGACCGCCAAGCTAATCGTCCCAAACAGCGCGCAACACGACTCACAAAAGTGAGGCCCTTTGGGCTCACCTTCTTCCTCTGCAGCAATTAATATTAAGCAAAGCGGATGAGTACAAAACTTGTTTTTGTACTCTTAAGACTCGACGTGTGAGATAACAGAACTATAATTAACTACATGCAAGCTTTATTTAAGTGGATGAGGCTTTGGACTTATTTTCAGACATAAAGCAAGTTTTCATTTACAATATGGTAATAGATTCAAAGCAAGTTTGCAATTAACTTTTATTGTTCAAATAAAGAGAGACAATAATAACATAGATAGAGAACAACACCAACCTAGAAGTGACTAACCCATAGTCACCCCAACAATAGCATGAAGTACCCTTCATACCACCCATGTCAAGTTTAAGTTTTAAAAGGTTGTAGTCTAGTTCTTGCACGACCTTACCAAGCATGTCCATAACCTAGGACGAGGCTATTCGAATAGTTTTAACCTCAGGTGTACCAATGTACCCACACGATAGACCGCCTTTCCACCTGACCACGGTTAGCATACTTCCTTTGGTATGCGAGCACGGCTAAGTCTACAAGACGCTTTCCAATGGACGATGCTAATTAAGAGCCGCAACCCACGGGAGAAGGATACATTAGATGACCTAACCGAGGACCTAATGCTCCCCTCGCACACCACAAACACACACACGCACACACCCACCGACCGGCTCATAATTAGCACCTCCCAAAGTACTTAGTCAAGAGAGGTCCCATATCCCCTCGTGTGGTTAGCACGCATAAGCGCTGGCTTAGTGACACAAGTAACTCGGTCCTTGGGGACTTAGGCACCATTCCACACACCCAACAGATCACATCAACATACCATTGTGCCCAAGTCAAGATATAGTTTTGTTTTTAGTTTTTGATTTGTAAATCAATAAGACACAAGGGTTGGACATAATGGAGTAGTATAAGTAGTTGTGTGATCAAGATCACCGACTAAGTCGATGATCGCCCAATACTACCGATAACTAGGCATGGCTAAGCAATATTCATTCGTAATCTACTAAGTGATAAGAGTTCATCCATCGAACTCTAACCACAAAGAAATAACCTAGGCTCGGTAGTAGAGGATAACCATTTACCTACAGATTATGCAACTAGAGGTCTAACTAATCAATTTAACAACAAAGTAGCAATGCATACATAGAAGTTAAACAAAATATTAGACTTTGAAAGTAATGGGATCAATGGAAATGATCAAACCGCTTGCACTGCTTGTCGCTCAATTTGTTGCGGAGGGTCGTTTCTGGGTTTCTGCAAATATCGAATCCTAAGCGAAAGAGCGAAAACAACCAATAAGACGAGCAACACTTAAACAAAAGAGCAAGCAAAAATTATCCAATTGCGACGAAATTTATACACAAGGCAAAATAGGAATATACCTAGGCATAGGAACTGGAAAAACCTAATTTGGATTTGTGGTGCAAAAGATAATCCCTAAAAACCTATTTTCTGCCATAATTAACACTGTAGCAAAAACATTTTCTAGAAAGATTTTGAAGCTGAAATTTTTATGGTAGCTACCTACTGGTATAGTGGTAACCCATATAAAATTTCAGGTCATTTGGAGTTATATTGAAAGAGTTATGATTTTTCTAAGTTTTAAATCTAAGACACGATTAATTTTAGTATTAAAGACTCTTTGCAAAACCTATACTAAGCTAAAGTACTTTAACAGATGCATTTATAGAACTTTAGTTTGTTAAATTTGGAGCTCTGAGAGAAAAAGATATGAAATTTTGAAGTTTAAACCAATTAATATGTGCAATTAAAAGCTCTCGGGACTAAATCGGAAAACCAACAAAGCGGGAGGTCGTGGGCCGTTGATCAAAGATCGCACGGCTCACGAGCTCGATGCTAAACCCGCACGAGCACCGGCGCAAAGACCTCATCGCGCAAGGGAGGTCTTGGCGGTTAGATCTAGACTTGATGGTCCGAGATCTAACGAGGAGGTCCTAGGCGGCAAGATCTAGCGAGGAGGTCTAAGCGGTAGATCTTGAATCCAATGGCTACGACCGATTGCACGCAAGACGCAAAGGAGGTCCTCGCGCTGCAGAGGTCGTGGACCGTCGGATCAAGATCTGGCGGTCCCAGCACTAGTGAGGTCTAAAGGTCAACGATTGATCGACGAGATCTTAACGGCTCGGATCTCCCATAGGAGGTCTGGACGGTTGAGATCTACTCAGGAGGTCAGCCCGTTAGATCTAAATCTAACGGCCCGTAGTAGCGAGGAGGTCCTAGACGGTCACGATCTCCGTGGGAGGTCCCGAACGGCTAAGATGAAGCGAGGGAGGTCGGGACGGCTAGGATTTCACCGAGGAGGTCATGGATGGCCATGATCTTGCGGGGAGGTCCTACGCGACAGTGTTCAACAGAGAGAGGTATGGGCGGTTCGGATCTCGTGGGAGGTCATGAACAGTCCGGATCCGAGCGGAGGAGGTCCTACGACTTCTTTACAAAGGGCGGGAGGTGGTCTTTTTGGAAAGAGGACCTAAACGTAGTTTTGAAGGTTCTCTTTACAAATGACCGAGGTGGTCTTTTGCACAAGAGGACCTTGGTGGGGTGGCTCGGGGTGGTTTTTTTGAAACGACTAAGGAAGGGCTTTGCAAAGAGGACCCCAAGGAGGTCCGAGAGGCGGTTTGACAAAACAGCCAGGGTGACCTTTTCGCCTGAGAGGACCTCAAGGAGGTCTTTTGCAAAAAGGACCCCAAGGAGGAGGGTGATCCTAGCGGTGGGATTTAACCTACGGAGGTCTTAACGGCCGAGGATTTTGCGGGAGGTCTGGAGTGGTTTTAATGGCGCAGACCTCCGGACAACGACAAAAGGCGGTTAAGACAAATTAAATGCTCGGATGATTGACGATAAATGAAACTAAAAGGACACTTAATGATTTCCAAACTTTAATTCTAAACCCATGGCCCCACGTCGGTGACTCCACGACACGATTAAGACACCATTAACGCGCAAATGATAAGCAATGATTTGAGCATTAAAGTTGTCAGAGGAACATGACGAAACGGAGGTTTTGGTGACAAAACCGGCGTGTTCCACGACTGCGCGGCGACGTGGACCTCGTCGGCGGGAACCAAGAACACGGATGAGTCCCAAATAGGGAGGAGAACCTAAAGGTGCCAACAGCTAGGGCTCGGCGCACCCTACCGCGGCTGGCCGGAGATGCCGAAGGAGGCAAAATACGGCCAAAACAAAAGCTACAGAGGTTCAAACATTGGGTTTCAATACTAAGGTACTCACCAGGAACGAAGGAGGGGCGGGAGTGGTCGCATAACTCGGTGACGTGGCGCACGCGGGAGATGAGAAGACGACCAATCGGTCCCAGCACAGCTCCCAATTTGTCAACCTCTGTGAAGGTTTAAACAAAACAAGTTAGGAGACCGAGGTGACCAAGATGACAAGGTGACCGCCAATATTGCATTAATGAACCACTTTGGAGCTCGGAGGTCGCGGAGAGCTCCAAAGTTCAAAGAATGGAGGCAAAGAGCTTTCGGGTGTTTTGAGCACAAGAGCAGAAGAAGAAACTAGGGTTGAAAAGGAGTGTCTAAAGAAACTTAGATAGCAAGCTTGGGCTTCAAATATAGCTGGTGGGAAAAATGGCAAAGACAGTCGGTGCACTGAGCCAAAGTACACATGACATGATGGGAGTAGGTTGTCGGGAGACTTTTGAGCAAAGGTCTTGCGGACATTTAATGTTGGCGGCACATAGCCGTTGTCGACCTTAGAATTGACAAGGCACGCTTGCTCTCTCTTGCCATGCACAAAAATTGATAATGCCTGTGCCCACCCGACAGTGAGAGAAATAGGGAAGATGGTCAAATGAACTCAACGGCTAAATCGTTGAGCTCCACGGGAGGTCGTGGAGTCGTTGGATTGAAATCAAGGGCCCAGATTTTGGGCTAAGTATTAGAGGTCCTAACACTTAGGGAGGTCCGAGCCACAGATCTCAAGATGGACGGCTCAAGATCACCCAAGCGCTAGGGGTGGTCGTGGAGGTCCGAGGAGGTCGCCGCAGGTGGTCTTTGCAAAGGTGCAAAGGAGGTCTGGGGAGGCCTCGAGGTTGTCTTTGTAAAAGAATCGAGGAGTCGTGCGGGTGGGAGGTCCTTTACAAAGACCCGAGGAGGTCTTTGAGGTTGGATTGAGATCCAAGGCGCGGGTGGCGAGGTTGCACTGCTCGGGCCGGGTGTTGTTAGTTGGTTTGACTGAGCCAGTTGGCACGAGCGGACTGCGTGGACCCGAGGAACAGGGAATCCAAACTTGACTTTGAAATTAAAAGTGAGACTTGGGATTTATTTGAGGTAGCAATCTAACTCCAAATTTGATGAAATTTTGACAGATAGCTTGCTAACCTTGAGTGGACATGGTGTAAAATTTCTAGAGGTTTTTGTCTTGAGCATTTTCTCGAAATTATACAATGTTTTGAGCTAGGATTTGACTATGAGTGAAGCAAGTTTGGTGACCCATAAAACTATCCAATCAATTTTCGAAAAGTGTGAAATTTTTCGAGGGGTCACATATCAACCCAAGAACTTAGGAAAAGATTTCAGAGATGATCAACGGACTTGTGACTTTGTATTTCCATACTCTTGTACAATAATTGTTTAGTGCACACAGGAAATACATGATGTAAGAAAAGTTTTAATTTCTACTCATTTTCTTACATTTGAAACACAAGTCTGAGAATTTGGGATGTTACAAACCTCCCCCTTACAAAATCTCGTCCGAGATTTGTCTTACTCGAAAAGAAAGAGGGGTAGTGCGCACGGAGGCGATCTTCTCGCTCCCAAGTAGCTTCATCCTCGAATGGTTTGACCACTGAACCTTAAGGAACTTGATGGTCTTATTCCTCGTTCTTCGTTCGACTTCCTCGAGTATGCGAGCAGACGCCAGCAGAGGTCAAATCTTCCCGGACATCAAGAGTTTCCAACGGAGCTTCCTCGATTGGAACACGGAGGCACTTCTTTAGTGGGACACATGGAACACATCATGTACTCCGCAAGTGCAGCGAGCAACTCCAACTTGTAGGCAGCGGCTCCTTCTTCTCGATAATACGGTAGGGGCCGACATATCGAGGAGCTAACTTTCCTTGACACCAAAACGCGGTGACCTTCGCAGGAGAAACCTTGAGATAAAGCGAAGTCATTGGGCTCAAAGCTCAACTCACGACGGCGACGATCCGCATAGCTCTTTCTCGCTCGATTGAGCATGCGCAGCGATCACGAATGAGCTGGACTTGACCCTCGGCCTCATTAATCGAGCCCGGGCCAAAGAAAGGTCTTTCACCGGTCTCAGACCAGTTCAACGGGGTTCTACACTTTCTCCCATATAAGGCCTCAAATGGTGCCATGCCGAGACCGGCCCGAAACCGTTGTTGTAAGAAAACTTCGGCAAATGGCAAGCACTTCTCCCAATGCTTCCCATAGGAAAGGACACAAGCTCGGAGCATGTCCTCTAATACTTGGTTGACCCTCTCGGTCGACCATCATTTGGGGGTGAAATCTGAAGTGAAAGAAAGCGAGTTCCCATAGCCTCTTGCAGCTATGCCAAACCGAGACGTGAGCAGCGAACCACGATCGACACAATTGTCTTTGGCACACCATGCAAACTCACGATGCGGGCTATGTAGAGCTCGCGAGAGACCCACTCGAAGGTCGGTCTTGACAGAAGGAAATGAGCCACCTAGTCAATCGATCGATGGCGACCCGGATGGCATCATTCTTCTTTGGAGACCGAGGTAGACCGGTGATAAAGTCCATCGGCCGAATCCCACTTCCACTCCGGAATTGGTAAGAAGTGAGCGATCTGCCGGACGATGCTCGGCCTTGACACGACGACACCGCGTCGCGACTCGGCAACGAACCTTGCGATCTCCTCTTCATTCGGGTCCACCGAGTCTCGCCGGAGATCATGATACATCTTCGTGGCCCGGATGAATGGATAACGAGGAATCGTGGGCTTCGCGGAGGATCAACTCCGCAACTCCATGTCCTTTGGAACTACAAGGCGTTTCGAACCTCACGACACCAAGCTCATCTTTAGAGAAGCACTTGGTCGTTCCATTCTTGACATTTTCCTTGATGCGGTTCACTCCAACGTCGATCGTTGAGCGGACTTGATCCGATCCACCAAGGTTGGTCGTACAACTAAGGCGACAAGAGGAACCGTGCTCAACCAAGCCCAAGTTGAGGCGTTGAAACTCCTCGAAGGGTGGTCGAGGCTCCTTGAGCGCAATGCATTGCAATGCGCTTTGGCTAAGCGCATCCGCAAGCGACATTGGCCTTGCCCGGATGGTAGTGAATACCCATGTCATAGTCCTTGATCAACTCCGACCATCTCCTTTGCCTAAGGTTCGGATCTGGTTGGGTGAACAAATACTTTAAGCTTTTGTGATCCGAATACACTTCACAACGATTCACCGATTAGGTAATGTCGCCAAATCTTAAGTGCATGGATCACGCCGCTAACTCCAAGTCATGGGTAGGATAGTTGAGTTCATGAGGTCTCAATTGCCTTGATGCATAGGCCACTACCTTGCCTTCTTGCATAAGGACACAGCGAGGCCTCGACGAGAAGCGTCACAAAAGATATCGAAGCTTCGACGGACATCGGGGAGAACAAGAAGCGGGAGCGGTGGTCAATCGCTTCTTAAGTGCTTGAAACTTTCCTCGCAATCGGACCACGAGAACTTCTTGTCCTTCTTGAGCAACTCCGTCATCGGCCGCTATCTTGGAGAAGTTCTCGATAAAGCGGCGATAATATCCCGCTAAACCAAGAAAACTCAGAACCGGTGGCCGTAAGTGACTCGAGAAAGCCGTCGATCTTGCTAGGATCCACGACTCGCCTCTGCCGAAAGAATATGGCCTAAGAAGGCTACTTCCTTCAACGAGCGCGACTTGTCGAACCGCATACGCTTGTGCTGTGAAGCTTGCCCAACACAAGCCTCAAATGCTCGGTGTGTTCCTCGTCGCTCTTGGAGTAGATAAGGATATCATCGATGAAGACCACAACGAACCTATCCAAATACTCCATGAACACCGAATTCATGAGGTTCATGAACAAGGCTGGAGCATTGGTTAAGCCGAATGACATGACGGTATACTCGTACAAGCCATAACGTAGAAAAAGCCGTCTTTGGAATATCCTCAGGTCGAATCCGAACCTGATGATATCCCACTCTCAGATCAATCTTGGAGAAAACTCGAGCTCCAGTTAATTGATCGAAGAGATCGTCGATACGGGGCAAAGGGTACTTGTTCTTTACCGTTACTTCATTAAGTGGGCGGTAATCAGCGCACATCTGCGCGTCTTGTCCTTTCGGGACAAAGATTGCTGAGCATCCCGAGGAGATGAGCTGGGCGGATGAAACCCTTCTCTTGAAGCTCACGATTTGCTTCTTCAACTCCACCAACTCAAGCTGGGTCCATTCGGTGAGCCTCTTTGAAATCGGGCGATGCAGGAACCAACTCAATGACGAACTCGAGGTCTCGAGCTGGTGGCATCCACGGAAGGTCGTCGGGAAGACATCAACAAAGTCACATACCATCGGGACTTCACCGATATCTAGAGTCGGCTTCGCCGAGCGAAGAGATGCGGACCTGCGGCCGGTGGCGAACTCTTTCGCCGGAAGGATCGGTGAGGTAGACGAGCCTCCTAGCGCAATCAATTTGTCCCATGTCTTTGAGACAACCAATCCATGCCTAGGATTACATCTAAGCTTGCCGATCGAAGGAGGATAAGGTTTGCCAAGAATCCTACTCCTTCTATCTCAACAGGACATCCCTACACTCGGACTCGGCTCTCAATTCGAACAGGAGGCGAATGGCGATGGGACGATAACTGAGCAAAAGAAGACCCCACAGCGACAAAAGACTCGAAACAAGCGAATGAGATGCGCTGAATCAAACAAAGCGTAGCGGGGAAAGAGTTAGCAGAAAGGTACCCAACACGGCGTCGGGTGCCTCCGTGCCTCCTCCGCGGAGATGAGGTTGACGGCCACTACCCACGCCTTGGGTAGCGGGGCGATCTTCGATCTGAGAAGAACCACCTCCTGCCGCGTCCTCCATTAGGGCGAGGGCCGCTCGATCTGTTAGGGCAAGTATTGGCATAATGCCCTTCACGGTTGCATGAAAAGCAAGTGACCCGGCGGCCGGATTGCGGGGCCACCTGGCTGGTTGTTGGCGCCTTGGCGATCGGGCACGGCTGCGGAGGCGAGGAGTCGGTGTGGCGGCCTCGGTGGTAGTGAAGCCACCGAGCAGGCCCGGGGAAGGCGGGCACGAGGGGCGAGAGGCGGCTGTGCGGCACCATTGGGCCTCCCACTTGCGCTGCGGGATTCGCCAGCGCCTTCGCCTTGTGCTTTCGGCAACAATGGCCTTGTCCACCAAGGCACGGAAGTAAACAAAGTCCACAATGGAGAGCTTGTCTTGCGGCTCCTCGCAGACCAGACCCTCCATGAACTTCTCTGCTTGGACTCATCGGTGGCCACCTCGGATGGAGCATAACGAGCCAAGTGGTTGAACTCGCATGGTACTCCATCAGCGACTTACGCCTTGCTTGGCGCGAAACTCCTTCTTCTTGACTTCATCAAGCGGCGAGGATGTGAGCTCGACGAACGCCGTCCGGAACTCATCCCAAGAGACAATGTGGCGGTGGTCGCATGGCAAGAAGTTCTCCCACCGAGAGAGTCTTGCCTGAAGGCGATGGGAGGCAAAGAGTGCCCTGTCTGGTCGAACGCGAGCAGCGTCGAACTTACGCTCAACTTTGACGCAGCCGGTCATCTGCGTCAAAGGGTCTCGGATCCGGAAGCGTGGGGTGGGTGCGAAGAAACTTCGGCAAGGCCCCACGAGATCGAATCCACCCCTGCCTGCATCCACGAGGCACGGCAGAAGGCGGAGGTGTTGCGGCGCAATAACATCGGCAGACCCTCGTCCTCCGAGCGGTTGCGCTCGATCGAAGAAGGACCTCGACCATGGTCTGAGGAGGCGGGAACTCCTCATCGGACTGTGCGACGACCGACCACTACGAGTACCTCCGACCATCTGGTTCAAGAAATTTAGGTTAGCAACCAAAACACTAAGACTAGAAGTTGATGAAAGCGAAAGCTAACGATTAGGGAAGGAGATATCCCTAACCGAAAGCCAAAAGCGACAAGCGACAACTTTAAATGTTTCAAAGAAGCTCTAAAGCGACAAAGGAATCATTAAACCAAGCTCAACTTCTCAATGCCATTAACCCGTATTGAATGAGCGAGTAATAGTGTGAGAAGGTAAAAATTTCAGCACCTTACAACAAATCTAACACTACACAAGAGCAAAGTTAAAGCGGCAAAATAGCGTTAGGTACTTAGCTAACTAGTATCACATCCTACCCTTTTATTCCCACAAGTTTTAGTTGACTATCCTCTCATTCTCTACCTATTTAGAACCTTTGAGCACGCTATCAGGAAATTGAATGATCATTGTCGATTTCGCATCCAAGCCTCCTAATTGAAATCTTCAACCGGAGCTTCAAAACCTTGTAGAGGCAGCTAACACTTCAATTTGCCAAACTCATTGGTCCCAAAACCCAATTAATCGATAATGACTATCTTTTGAGAGAAGGAAAGAGAACAACTTTTAAAACTCAAATTAGATCAAGATGAGATAGAAAGCTAAGATAGGTAAGGAGTAAAACCCGAGAACTTACTTAAGCTTTCATAAATCATTTGATACTTTGAAAATAAAGTTTTCAAAATATCCTAGGAGGATCAAGCTTGGGTTACTACGGTCGGAATGGCTCGATACCAACTTTGTGAGGACCGGTTTATTCGGCTTGTCTTGTTTAACCATCCACTTGGTCCTAACGGTACAAATCAAATAAACTAAGCCTCGAGATATGTATACTTCCAGAAATGCAAAGATATACACCCGCTACAAAATCATGCATCAATTCCATTCATACACATAGAGCCAAAAAGCAACAAGCTGAGCGACATAGATAATATAAAGAGAGTTATTACAAAGAGAGGCCGAGCCAAAATTCATAAAGATAAGTAAATACACAGCGGAAGCAAAATGGCCATAAGATGGCGATAAACAAAAGCCAATCGGTGTGCCTTTACCCACAAGGCAACCAACCGGACCGCCAAGCTAATCGTCCCAAAGCAGTACGCAACATGACTCACAAAAGTGAGGCCCTTGGGGCTCACCTTCTTCCTCTGTGACAATTAATATTAAGCAAAGCGGATGAGTACAAAACTTGTTTTTGTACTGCAAGACTGACGTGTGAGATAATGTAACTATAATTAACTACATGCAAGCTTTATTTAAGTGGATGAGGCTTTGGACTTATTTTGACATAAAGCAAGTTTTCATTTACAATATGGTAATAGATTCAAAGCAAGTTTGCAATTAACTTTTATTGTTCAAATAAAGAGAGACAATAATAACATAGATAGAGAACAACACCAACCTAGAAGTGACTAACCCATAGTCACCCCAACAATAGCATGAAGTACCCTTCATACCACCCATGTCAAGTTTAAGTTTTAAAAGGTTGTAGTCTAGTTCTTGCGACCTTACAAGCATGTCCATAACCTAGGGACGAGGCTATTCGAATAGTTTTAACCTGCAGGGTGTACCAATGTACCCACACGATAGAGCCGCCTTTCCACGACCACGGTTAGCATACTTCCTTTGGTATGCGAGGCACGGCTAAGTCTACAAGGCGCTTTCCAATGGGCGATGCTAATTAAGAGCCGCAACCCACGGGAGAAGGATACATTAGGCAGCCCTAGCAGGACGACTAATGCTCCTCGCACACCACAAACACACACGCACACACCCACCGACCCAGCTCATAATTGGCACCTCCCAAAGTACTTAGTCAGAGAGGTCCCATATCCCCTCGTGTGGTTAGTACGCAATAAGCGCTTGGCTTAGTGACACAAGTAACTCGGTCCTTGGGGACTTAGGCACCATTCCACACACCCAACAGATCACATCAACATACCATTGTGCCCAAGTCAAGATATAGTTTTGTTTTTAGTTTTGATTTGTAAATCAATAAGACACAAGGTTGGACATAATGGAGTAGTATAAGTAGTTGTGTGATCAAGATCACCGACTAAGTCGATGATCGCCCAATACTACAGATAACTAGGCATGGCTAAGCAATATTCATTAAGTAATCTACTAAGTGATAAGAGTTCATCCATCGAACTCTAACCACGACAAATAACCTAGGCTCAGGTAGTAGAGGATAACCATTTACCTACAGATTATGCAACTAGAGGTCTAACTAATCAATTTAACAACAAAGTAGCAATGCATACATAGAAGTTAAACAAAATATTAGACTTTGAAAGTAATGGGATCAATGGGAAATGATCAAAGCGCTTGCACGCTTTGTCGCTCAATTTGTTGCGGAGGGTCGTTCTGGGATTCCGCAAATATCGAATCCTAAGCGAAAGAGCGAAAACAACCAATAAGACGAGCAACACTTAAACAAAAGAGCAAGCAAAAATTATCCAATTGCGACGAAATTTATACACAAGGCAAAATAGGAATATACCTAGGCATAGGAACTGGAAAAACCTAATTTGGATTTGTGGTGCAAAAGATAATCCCTAAAAACCTATTTTCGGCCATAATTAACACTGTAGCAAAAACATTTTCTAGAAAGATTTTGAAGCTGAAATTTTTATGGTAGCTACCTACTGGTATAGTGGTAACCCATATAAAATTTCAGGTCATTTGGAGTTATATTGAAAGAGTTATGATTTTCTAAGTTTTAAATCTAAGACACGATTAATTTTAGTATTAAAGACTCTTGCAAAACCTATACTAAGCTAAAGTACTTTAACAGATGCATTTATAGAACTTTAGTTTGTTAAATTTGGAGCTACAGAGAAAAGATATGAAATTTTGAAGTTTAAACCAATTAATATGTGCAATTAAAAGCTCTCGGGACTAAATCGGAAAACCAACAAAGCGGGAGGTCGTGGGCGTTGATCAAAGATCGCACGGCTCACGAGCTCGATGCTAAAACCCGCACGAGCACCCGGCGCAAAGACCTCATCGCGCCAAGGGAGGTCTTGGCAGATTAGATCTAGACTTGATGGTGCGAGATCTGCGAGGAGGTCCTAGGCGGCAAGATCTAGCGAGGAGGTCTAAGCGTAGATCTTGAATCCAATGGCTACGACCGATTACGCATACAGCGCCGCGCAAAGGAGGTCCTCGCGCCTAACAGAGGTCGTGGCCGTCGGATCAAGATCTGGCGGTCCCGAGCACCAGGGAGGTCTAAAGGTCAACGATTGATCGACGAGATCTTAACGGCTCGAGATCTCCCATAGGAGGTCTGGGCGGTTGAGATCTACGAGAGGTCTAGCAGTTAGATCTAAATCTAACGGTCCGAGTCGGGCAGGAGGTCCTAGGCGGTCACGATCTCGGTGGGAGGTCACGAGCGGCTAAGATGAAGCGAGGGAGGTCGGGACGGCTGAGATTTCACCGAGGAGGTCATGGATGGCCATGATCTTCGCGGGAGGTCCTCTGTGACAGTGTTCAACAGAGAGAGGTATGGGCGGTTCAGATCTCAGTGGGAGGTCATGAGCGGTCGGATCGAGCGGAGGGAGGTCCTCGACTTCTTTACAAAGGGCGGAGGTGGTCTTTTTGGAAGAGGACCTAAACGTAGTTTTGAAGGTTCTCTTTACAAATGACCGAGGGTGGTCTTTTGCACAAGAGGACCTTGGTGGGGTGGCTCGAGGGTGGTTTTTTGAAAGCGACTAAGGAAGGGCTTTTTGCAAAGAGGACCCCAAGGAGGTCAGAGAGGCGGTTTTGACAAAACGACGGGGTGACCTTTCGCCTGAGAGGACCTCAAGGAGGTCTTTGCAAGGACCCCAAGGAGGAGGGTGATCCTAGCGGTGGGATTTAACCTCACGGAGGTCTTGCGGCGAGATTTGTGCGGGGAGGTCTGGAGTGGTTTTAATGGCGCGAGACCTCGGACAACGACAAAAGGCGCGGTTAAGACAAATTAAATGCTCCGGATGATTGGCGATAAATGAAACTAAAGGGACACTTAATGATTTCCAAACTTTAATTCTAAACCCATGGCCCACGTCGGTGACTCCACGACCGCATTAAGACACCATTGCGCGCAAATGATAAGCAATGATTTGAGCATTAAAGTTGTCAGGAACATGCCGAAGCGGAGGTTTTGGTGACAAAACCGGCGTGTTCCATGACACGTGGCGGCGTGGACCTCGTCGGCGGGAACCAAGAACACGGATGAGTCCCAAATAGGGAGGAGAACCTAAAGGTGCCAACGACTAGGCTCGGCGCACCCCTACCGCGGCTAGCGGGAGATGACCGAAGGAGGCAAAATACGGCCAAAACAAAAAGCTACCGAGGTTCAAGCATTGGGTTTCCAATACTAAGGTACTCACCGGGAGCGAAGGAGGATGGGAGTGGTCGCATGATAGCTCGATGGCGGTGGCGCCTTGGAGATGAGAAGGCGACCAATCCGGTCCAGCGAGCTCCCAATTTGTCAACCTCGTGAAGGTTTAAACAAAACAAGTTAGGGAGGCGAGGTGACCAAGATGACAAGGTGACCGCCAATATTGCATTAATGAACCTTTGGAGCTCGGAGGTCGCGGAGAGCTCCAAAGTTCAACAATGGAGGCAAAGAGCTTTGGGTGTTTTGAGCACAAGAGCGAGAAGAAGAAACTAGGGTTGAAAAGGAGTGTCTAAAGAAACTTAGATAGCAAGCTTGGGCTTCAAATATAGTGGTGGGAAAAATGGCAAAGGCAGTAGTGCTGAGCCAAAGTACACATGACATGATGGGAGTAGGTTGTCGGGAGACTTTTGAGCAAAAGGTCTTGCGGACATTTAATGTTGGCGGCACATAGCGTTGTCGACCTTAAATTGACAAGGCTTTGCTCTCTCGCCATGCACAAAAATTGATAATGCCTGTGCCCACCCGATGGTGAGAGAAATAGGAAGGCGGTCAAATGAACTCAACGGCTAAATCGGCCAGAGCTCCACCAGAGGTCGTGAGTCGTTGGATTGAAATCAAGGGCCCAGATTTTGGGCTAAGTATTAGAGTCCTAACACTTAGGGAGAGTCCGAGCCACAGATCTCAAGATGGGCGGCTCAAGATCACCCAAGCGCTAGGGGTGGTCGTGGAGGTCAGGAGGTCGCCCGAGGTGGTCTTTGCAAAGGTGCAAAGGAGGTCTGGGGAGGCCCTCGAGGTTGTCTTTGTAAAAGAATATGAGGAGGTCGATGCGGGTGGGAGGTCCTTTACAAAGACAGGAGGTCTTTGAGGTTGGATTGAGATCCAAGGGCGCGGGTGGCGAGGTTGCACGAGGCTCGGGCTGAGTCTTTGTTAGTTGGTTTGACTGAGCCGGTTGGCACGAGCAGACCGGCGTGGACAGAGGCAGAGAATCCAAACTTGACTTTGAAATTAAAAGTCGAGACTTGGGATTTATTTGAGGTAGCAATCTAACTCCAAATTTGATGAAATTTTGTGATAGCTTGCTAACCTTGATTTGGACATGGTGTAAAATTTCTAGAGTTTTTGTCTTTGAGCATTTTCTCCAGAAATTATACAATGTTTTGAGCTAGGATTTGACTATGAGTCAAGCAAGTTTGGTGACCCATAAAACTATCCAATCAATTTCTGAAAAGTGTGAAATTTTTCAGAGGGGTCACATATCAACCCAAGAACTTAGGAAAAAGATTTCCCAGGAGATGATCAACAGACTTGTGACTTTGTATTTCCATACTCTTGTACAATAATTGTTTAGTGCACACAGGAAATACATGATGTAAGAAAAAGTTTTAATTTCTACTCATTTTCTTACATTTGAAACACAAGTACAGAATTTGGGATGTTACAAAAACTAACGGGGTATATTATCTAGAGAAATAAGATTTGGCTAATGTTGTTAAATCTAGACTTGTTCCATTGCCCAAACCTAAGTGTTACATTTGTTATTAACTAATTAATACAAGTTGCAAGTGCCAATGTTATGTGTGATTAATGAAAATATGAATAATTCATGAATGTTTAGATCAAATAAACTAGTTATATGTTTATGTTAATTTTTGGCGTACAATTTAAGGGGTTTTCATGTTCAGAAAAATATTAGTGACCATATTCGTTTCGATTTGTATTAAACCGTATTTGTATTCGTCATTATTAAGTATTCTATCCGCATAAAAAATGAAAACAAATATGAAAGAACTATTATCTATCTGTATTCGATCCGTTTCACCCCTACCACACAAGAGATACTTTACTTAAAGCTGTCCACCAAGACACTTGGCGTGCGACTAAGCAACTATCACAAGGTTTTATAATGCTCTATTCCAATATCATTATGTCGCTAAAGTTTCACTTCTATTGGGCTAACCACCGTCGGAAACCTCCTCTTGCGCCAAGTGAGAATCTTGTCTAACAAGACACCCACAAATCAATATAACACAATTAGCAATGAGCGTTGCAAATTATTTAGCATAGTCTATCCCATACCAAACTTGTGGTAGTACGAAATGACTTTGCAAAAAGCGCCCTGAAGACCGGTCCTTAACAAACTTGGGGGACTTCCTGTAAAACCCTGGTTTCGATTATTAAAATGAATCGATACCGTGCATAGGCTTGCACCAATCTAACATCCATTTCGCCTAAGTTTAAACTATTTTTCATTTTATTTTGTCTTTCAAATCGTTTGCAAAATTTTCTATGGCATACCATTGCTATAGATTCATCTCAAAATCAAAGTTTGAATATTTGGCTAAAATTTTCAAATTGTACATTTTTTGGTCTAAGCATAACTATGCGTACAAATTTTACCAAAGTTTCTAGTTCATACTATTGCATCAACTAGGTTTTATCTAATGTGACAAAGTATATTTAATTCAACGTTAAAATTGGCCATACAAAGGAATTAGGAATAACTATAATTTTAAAACAGGGATTAAATTAAATTGAATACAAATAAGCAATGTAGTAATAATTTTAAATAGAATTTAAATAATTTAAATTATTGGGATTCAAATATGACCAACCGATGTAACTTGCCTTGCTCAAGTGATTGCTGATCGGACTCGTAGAAGAAATCTAGCCCTTTGAAGTTATCGAAGTCTATATGCAAAAATTAGCTAAATTCAAATGAAACTCAAATAAAATTCAAATGAACTCTAAATTTTATAATTTTAGTGTAGTTAGCTAGATTATAGTTTTAGATGAATTGAGAAATTTGAATCACTATAATCGGAGCTCGTATGAAGGAGAATGTGTCCTTGGAAGTTTGAATTCTAAATAAATTACCCTAAATTAAATTTTTTGGAATTAATGAATTATTTTTCTAAAGAAAATCCTAAATATTGCGCAAGCATGACGTCAGCAGCTGAATTCTATTTTTGATCAATTTATTTTTCTATTGGAAATTCCTAACAATCATTGATGTGTGGTCCCTCGATCTATGGACCAGGTCCACGGGAGCACACTAGCCCATGGTGGACCAGGCGTGCGGAACAGTGGCTAGTGCCACGCCGCTGACTAGGACCAAGATGTAGACACACACCTGACTGCTAGGTGGCGTCACATCACTCCGGCGGCGACGGCGCTCGGGACCAAATGGTTGTCGGCACTATGCACCACGGCGACGAGCACGCAAAAGAGAGAGGGGGATGTAGGGGATCTGATGCGCACCAAAGCGACAGCGAGACACAAAGGGATTGCCGACGATGAGGAAGAAAAGTGGAGGCGCGTTCGGGTCGACGACGAGGTAGGTGCTCGGTGATCCTCCGACGAGGAAGGCGCGCTGCGTAGAACGTGGGCCGTGGGCTGTTGGTGCGATCGGTGATGACGAAGTTCGATGCGGTCGGCGATGACGAAGCTCCAACGATGGTGGTGTAATTGCGGTGCACCTCGGGGACGGCGAGAACTCCAAATTCGGCGAAAAGAGAGAGTGGGGAGCTAGGGTTACGGTGAAAGAACAAGTGAAAAATACAATAGGGATGCTCTCTTTTATAGGGGCTAGGGGGCACCAAGGCAACGAGAACATGTGAGGTGGTTTTAAGCGACACGACAATGTTGCAAATGAGAGTAAAGAGGGGAAAACATGTGTTTGAATACGTTTGTGAGTGGAGAAGGATTGTGGGGTGTAAATCGCACGATCGCGGAGTGTGTAACAGCGTATTTACCTGAGGCGGCGAGAATGGCGGTCGCACAAGTGTGCTGGAGGTGGAAGACGGGCGACATGGCGAGCTGTCTTGGAAAAGGAGGAAGGTGGAGTGGGCTAGGCGTGAGGAGATGGGCCACGTGGGGCGGTGTGGGGGCGACGAAAAGAGAGAAAAGGTCATGGGCCATGGAGGAAAAGAAATTCAGCATGAGATTCAATTTCCAATTTTTAATGCTTTTTGATTTACAGAAAAGATAAGAAATGAATTAGATTTTTTAGAAAATAGAGTTAAAAAATTCCTGAAAAATTCACAAAAATTCCTTGAACTATTTTGAACTTACAAAAATTATTTTCAACTTAAAATTGGTATTTGTAAATAAATTATTTTAGCCTTAAAATAATTAAGAAAAATCTTTAAAAATCAGAAAAATAATTAAAATTTTCTTTTAATAGAAATGAAATTTTAGGATGTTACACAAATTCTACGACATAACAACGTTGTACGGAGACAACGGAAACAACGCAAAATTACTCTTAGACCGTAGAACGGTTGGTTTATTCAGTGAACGGTTGGTTTATTCTGGTGCATGGCAAAGGAAATCCCATATAGAAATTACGCCGATTTCGTCAAAGAGATAGTTCAAGCAATTGGGAAGTGAATACTTCCTCCAAGAGTAGTTTTAAGAAGAATTTCGGTATGTGATGTTGGTCGACTCATATTATTTTCACACGCACCAATAAGATATAATACATGCATTTTGTCAAACAAGAGTCAGTCTAGCAGCAACATTCATGTCAGATCTGTTGAGTGACAACTACGGGTGCAATCAGAGCGGACACAAACAAATATCGCTCATCATGTATCTTATTCCTTTTTTTCTTGAGTCAAAGTCACACACGGATAGTCGCTCGCGAGCCTTCGGTCGGTCGATCGGACGAAAATTATCCGCTTCTTTTGCATCCCTACACAAGACATTGGACATTAAGAGTGCAATCAGAGTAAATATGGAGAAACTAATAGTTGAGATGACATTGGACATTAAGAGTGCAATCAGAGTAAATATGGAGAAACTAATCGTTGAGATATTGAAGAAAAAACACTCAGTATCATCTTTCTACTCAGACTCGATTCATTTGTTGTCTTGTTTCTAAGTGAAGTCATAACACGATTTTCTCATACCACTTAACATACGAGCACATATAAATGGATGTATATTGTTTATCTCGTGTCATTTTTCGTATTTTCCCTAAGAATAGATGTCAAACGTAGAGAATATCAAAAACCCATTTATCAATTCCGTATTCCCTCCGCGAGATTCGGTGGTTCGGACCGGACCACTCCGGAAGGACGCCGAGCTGCCCCCACGCTAGCGCCAGCCCCCACGCGAGCGCCAGCTTGCATCTGAATCAGCCGTTTGCCCGCGCCTTGGTCCGTTCCGCACCGTCGATTCCCCGACGCTCCTTCCAAAACACACGCTTCCTCTCGTTTCGCTTCTTTCTTCTCCTCGATCTTCCCTACCTCCCCACCAGCCTCGAGTCGCCCGCGCGAGATCCGCCCCGCCCGCCGCGCCACATGCCGCGCGGCCTCTCCCGACCCGACCCGGCCGCGATTGAGGTGGGGATATCGACACCGACGACCGGATCCGAGAACCCGAGGATGGAGGCGGCTGGCGGCAGGGCGGCCGCGGAGGAGCGGTGGGCGTCGCTGTGCAACTGCGTGGTGAACTTCCTACTGGAGGAGAGGTACCACCTCACAGCGCTCGAGCTGCTGCAGGAGCTGCAGGAGGACGGCCGCCACGCCCACGCGCTCCGCCTCCGCTCCTTCTTCTCCGACCACGCGCTCTTCCCGCCTGAGCTCGTCGCCCGCGCCTCCTCCGCGCCGCCCGGTACCCTACACCCGCCCATTCCCCATCTCTCTTCCCAGCTCCCACCCTACGCTGTGTCCCTGACACGCGGGCCCGCTGCTCGCTGGCTGGATCTCGCGAGTTCTTTGTAATTGCGACCTTGCGCCTCTCCGGCGTGGCGCACAGCTTCGCTTTCTCTATGGTCGGATTTGAAATGAATTTAGTTCCTTGCTCTTGCGCGGCGTTAAATTGATCCTGTAGCTGTGTTAAGTAATGTACCTTGGCGCACAGTTGGCATTTTACGGAAATTTGGTTGGGAAGTGCAGGGCGTAGTATCTGCAGTGCTGCATTAACATTTGGAATAGTACGAAATAAACCTTTAAGTGAAAAGATGCCACAGAAAGATAACACAGGGGTGTTCATTTTTATGTCATCATTTGAATTTTCAAGATGGTGTAAGTAAAGTGCTTGTTTAGTTTATTCGAATTGATTCACTCAACTGCCATGCCATTTGTAGAGCAACAGTACATGCACTTTTTTTCTCTTGTTGAGATCTCATTACAGGTAGATGTTGTTACTTTATCCTTGTATATTATCTCAATCACGTACTGATGCATGCTAGATGGAATAGTAAAGTGAAATTAGTTGCTTGGCTGTCTTAGTATAACATAATAATCCAATTTACTTGACCCATTTTTTTGCACAAGCTTATCTTTTTGCACAAGCTTATCTATTAGCCGGTTCATGAGATGAAGCATGTCTATGTTGTTGTTGACAGGTGCTGATCCACAGAGTTTGCTAGAAGAGAAAATAGCAGCGGAAGAAAAGTTGGCGCTCACTGAGTATGATCTCCGACTAGCCAAGGAAGATATTTCCCGGTTGAAGCTTGAGTTACAAAAGCAGCAAGAATCATCTCCTGATGACTCAAATGGTTTGTGACCTTGGAAATGATGGATACTGATTAATGAGATACATGATATATTAGCATGCTTTGACTTTTCATGATTTAGTGCTAATGAAAACAATCAATTTTCTGTCTTGACGATGCCACTTTGTACATGCTGTCACATAGACATGTCAATTATGAGTTATTATATAAGAACATGATAATGGCTATAAAGAGATGAAAGGTCATGGTGATGGCAAGTTACTCAAGATAATGAGAAAACAAAAGATTTAGAAAATTAGTTAAGCCAAAAAATAAATTATTATTTATTGGGATTGAGGTTTTGTTTTGTACATTGCTTTGATTGGAATAGATAATACAGCTGCTGGTACTCAAATACATAATATGCTTTGCTTGTTGGATGGAAGCTATAGGGTTTAGAGGGAATGAGAATAGCTGCCATCCAAAGAAAATGGAAGGCAGACTGCAGACGTAATTAGCATTTCGTGTGGCTTGTACTGAAGGTGTCTGTAGGAGCTTTGACAATCAACAATTAAATTAAATTTGGCAAAACTGATTGTGTTAGCAGAGCACCCCCCCCCCTCTGAACTGTTTTGATAGAAAAAATAATTCAAACACTTTCCTCTTCAACAGCAGCTAGCTGATCTGCTGGTGTGAATTACTCTGGTGTGAATTTATTGGCAGCATCTGTTATAATTTAGCTAATTAAAAGTGAGTCATCAAGTTCTTTAGGAACTGTTGTGACATACATATATAATAGAGGGGAAGTCCTACTGACAGCGCACAGCATACCATTTTTAGCTAGTTTTTGACACCATATGCATTCTGCTTTTTAGCAGTCATTGCACTATGGATTATCATTTATGAGTTTATGACTAAAACATACAACATCAAGCTATTTCTTACTTGCTGATGCACTGTTGTACTGTATAATTTTCTGGTATGGGCCTATGATCAGGACCACACATACTAGCTTGCACAATGCACAGTTTGAGTTTTGCTAGTAACTGTGTACTGGTAAATGTACGCTGGCCGGTCCACTGGTACTGGAGTAGAATTCCTTGCATGGTGTTCCACCTATCAGATGTGCCATATATTCATTCGTGTCATTTTAGTTGATTATATGAGCTCCACAAGAAGATAAAAGAGTTTCCATGAAAATAGAGGTCTTTGGTTCTTTCACATTTCCGTTTGATGGTGCAGAGCAAATAATTTAACTGCTTTCTGGACTATCTAGTAGTACCGCGAAATCTTTTTTTGCACCACTAAGATCTTTTCTAGAGAGTGATACCCATTGCCATAGTATCTTGACATGATTCTGCATTCTGCATACAGGGCCTCTTTCAGATGCTTCTACACACAAAGGATCTAGTCAACAGGACAAAAGAGATGTCAAAATTTCAGCATTAGGCCCTCTGAAGGATAATGAACGGAAAGATCTGAACTGTGCTGTAAAGGAATACTTGCTTTTGGCTGGGTATCGACTTGCCGCCATGACTTTCATTGAGGAGGTCCGTATTATTTATCTATTAGTAGTGTTTACCTTACTGTTGTAACTTCCTCTTAATGTTTATCGCTTGTGATTTTTTATCACTTTTATCTTTCTTGAAATTGATATTTCATAATGTTATACAAGTACCTTCATCTATTTGTCATGTCAAAGTTGATAATGCTGAAAACTATATTTCGAATGGCATAGCCACTTTTTGTCAACGTGCTGCTCATAAAACTTTTAGGCCTTGACGACTGACAGACTGTTGTCTATAGTAGCATGACAAAAGTACATAGGAGCAGGGTTGTCACGGTGCTCAGCAAGTCGCGACGCCTTGAGCGCCAGGGACGCCTAGGTGCCCGCCATGGTGTGAGTTAGACGGTGGAAATAAAAATTATAAATAATACTTCATATGGTAGGGAATTAAATAAATATACCTCATAATACGTCAAATGGTAGGGAATTAAATGAATATACCTCATATAATACCTCAAATGGTACGGAATTAAATGAATATACTCCAAATTCTCTAGATAACAATTAAATGAACACAAGCAAGAAGTAGAGCTGAAGAGCATATCAAAAGAAGTAGAGGAGAGAACTAAAGAGCAGAGCAAAAGAAGTAGAGCAAAATCAGAGCATCGAAGCAGCAGGAGCAGCCGACCAGCAACAAGAAGAATAGGGAGCAGGCGAGCAGCACAAGAGCAAGAAGCAGCACAAGAACAGAGGAAGCAGACCGAATGAGAGCAAGAAGCAGCGCAAGGACAGAGGGAGGAGCAGATGAAATGAGAGCAAGAAGCAAAATAGAACAAATCAGAGCAGAGGGAGAAGAAGAAAGGATGGAGAAGGACCTAAGCTTAGGTAGCCTCCAACGGTGGCGGTGGTGGGGGGGAGTGGAAGACGACTAGGATTGCTGGGGGGCGATGGCGACAAGCTGCAGGACTGCAGGGATGCGGCGGCCATCTTCCTACAGCGGTGGCGGCAGAAATTAGTTGGAGATGGGGGCGGCGGCGGCGGCGGCGCAAGTTAGTTGGAGTGGGGCGGCGGCGGCCTTGCCCCCAGCCTTACTCGAAGCCTTAGCCCCAGATCTGTTCTCTCCCTTCCTTTCACATGATACCCCTACCCTTCAAGGTTTTTTTTGCCTCGAGTCGCTCATCTAGCTCTCCATGGACGACACCTAGGCAGCCATGGCGTCGCCTAGTTGGGCGAAGGACCCTGACGTCTTTATCGAGATCCGATTGTGTAAATCTGGACCCTCTATGTGTACTGCACTAGTTCAGGATCACGCTAGTGCACACAGTGGCAACATCGATGAAATACCATTCCATATGCAAAGATAACTAAGAAATATGCAATTAACGTTTATTTATCAGAGTAGCGACCTAAAGTTGAAGCTTACAATTAATGCCTCAGGAGACGAATATCTCAAATAAGGTGTAGCGGAAGGAAACATAATAACATCAGTGTAGCCCATTCATATGCCTACAAGCAATCGACTAGGGTTGTACGACCTAGTTCTCTATGATCCTTCAAGTAGCATTCATTGACTAACGATGCACTGATGTAGTCTTCAACAACTGAGCAATATTGTTTATAGCAAGAGTGAGTATATGGAGTACTCAACAAGTTATATCACAGAATGCAAGTATGGCTTATTCCAAAGGATATGGCTGCTAAGGTTATTTTGCATAAAACGACATTTGTATTTGAATACGAATAATAGATTAAAAGCATAAGTTGAAACAATAATAGTAATAAGTAAACAAGAATTGACACAAAGTTCACATAGCTTAAACCAATTCATTCACATAGCCACCCTCCCAGTTTTGTTTTATAAAATCCACCCCTCGTGTGAAATCCCCGAGCATGTCCATGACTTCGGACGCGACTATTCAAATAGATTGTTTAACACTCTGCAGAGGTTGCACACTTTAACTATAAGATATGATCAGCATAGCCTATGCTAGATCATAACAAAGCCTTTCCGAAACTTTGTCTCAACAATTGGCTCTCCCGGTGAGCATAAAGCCGATAACCGAACTCACATATGCATTGGCCTAGAGCGCACCATTGGATATCTAAACGACGAACCGTCCATAAATGTAACCCAACATATGAGTCCACACCTCCACCTTGGCACTGAGCTTAACCTACTTCCTGAGGAAGCCAATATCGAGACTTCATAACTTACTAAGCTAGCCAGTCTTATACTAGGCATGTGGTCGTATGATATGACTCAGTTCAATGGAGCACAAAGTTAAGTCCTTAATTGACCAGGACGAGACTATCAATTTACTATACTAATACACACATTAGCACACAACTTGTAGCTCATAGCTCCCACACACATCCACCAATTCACATAGTTCTTCCCACCCATGGATTAAAGTGTAACACATGCCATCAATAGATGATAACACACGACCCGACTATTCACAAAGACATTTCATAATTACTTAGTCAAGTATGAATTTACCATTTAAAATGATATGAATGACTGTTGTAAGGCTAAATACTAATCGTGTTTTATCCAACCCACATTAGTTCTACATTATTGACCAACTAATAAGTATCGGACCAGCTAATAAGTATACATCATAGGGTGACAATTGATCATGGCAATGCAATTCACAAGGTAGGCATAAATCAAACAGTTGCGTAGCTAATCACGAAATAGTAAAACATTTGATAATTGAATTAGCATACAATAATTTGAATCAAAGTAATTTAGTAAGCGGGTGCAACATGATCAAAGCACAACTTACCTTGTTATAGCTACGCTACCGTTCTTTTATCTTCTGTCTTCGCCTTCCTTGGCTTTGGCTCGCCGGATGATTCCAAACGTCATCGTCTAACGAGTGAGACAACACAAATACAACAAAATTCAAAAAGACAATTCAAACAAACTCCAAATTGAAACTGAATGGTGCTAGAAGGTAGGGCTTGGTTTTATATGAATTTAGAAAAGCCTTTGGGTCCGGGTTTTTTCGGTTCAACCATCGGTCGGTCCAGGTTTTATAACTATGGTCTGAGTGATTGACTGGTGGGATTGATTGGATAAAAGGATTTTCGGGAATTAAAATAATTACAGAAAAGAATGAAAGGCTGACATGTGGGTCACTGGTCCACGGACCAAGTCCACGAAGTCGTGCTAGTCACGGTGGACTGAGCTCATGGAGAAGGGGTTGACTATCGTTGATCTAACAAGTGGGAATCGACATGTAAGTGATATAAGGTGGATCTAGGGTTTGGGAGAGTGGATGACACGTCGGGTCCACATGTCATTGGGTCATACTTTAGATCTAGGGTTTGGGTATTCCGATAGGTGGGGCCAAGCCGTTAGTAGAGGGAATGGGGTTAGGGTTTCGGGTTAACACGTAGGCATCCACGCGGAGTTGGTCTTTGAGGTGGAGCGAGTGGCGATGATTTGGTAGCCACGTGGCCCCGCGATGGCGTCTCTAGGACCGAGGGTTGTCGCAACCGAGACTGGCGGCGGCGACTAAGGGTCGCGCGGGGCCGCAAGAAAGCGACAAAGGGATGATGCGGTTGCGACGCCGACTCGGACAGCGTTGACTAGCGGCGAAGAGGAAGGTGGCGCGGTGGATTGTCTCCGGTGCGAATGGCGCAGCGGCAGAGCTCCGGTGAAGGTGAGAGAAGCATAGGGTAGAACATGATGTGGGGAAGGTGATGATGGGGTTGACGGAGGCGAGTGTTCACCTACGACGGCGGAATTTGGCAATGAAGGCGGTCGGTCAGAGTTGAGGAAGGAGTTGATCTCTAAGCATAGTGAACGACATTCGAAATCAAGAGATTGGAATTATAGATTGGGAAGTGGAACATGTCGTGACGTGAATGGACTCGTGTGAGACTCACCAAGGCAATGGGGAACGTGGCGGCGTTGCTGCGGCTCGGCGGAGATCGGCTAGATGCGGGAAGAAGAGGGCGGCGTTGGTGACCCAACGCTCGGGAGCTCCAACCAGTAGATGTGATCGATGAAGGATGATGAGGCGATGCCGATGGTAGAAGGATTCGGCCCCAGGAGCTGTGACGACGGAGATCTGGTGCGGCACGTGCGGCGTTGGACTTGGAGAAGATGACCAAGGCGGCGGTGTACGATGATTTTCGACGATGTTGGCTAGGGCAACGGAGACAAGAGTACGAGGCAGAGCAGATGCGCACGGAGGCGACACTATTTATAGCGACGTTGGTGTACGTGCCAAGTGGGTGGCGCTGGACTCCGCGTTGCGCATGGGATGGAGGCAGGACACAATTGCCAAGTGGGCCAGGGCAGAGATGGCGGTGGCCATGAAGGATAGGGTTAGGGTTTCGGGGAGTTGGGTCGGCCTGGGTTGAAGATAGGCCACGTGGGCGAAGCGGGGCTGAGGCGGGGAGATAGCAGGGTTGGGTCAGGTGAAACGGGGGCACGACCGAAAGGAGATAGAGAGAGGAGGGAGTGGGCCGAGCCAATTCGGCCCACCAAGCAATTGGAATTAAGAAATGATTTTCGATTTTAAGAAAAGACTGGAAATTCAAATGAGCGAAAGTAAATACCAATCGAACTCAGAAAATGCCAAGAAAATTCAGGAAAATACTTTGGAACACAAGGAACTAAAATAAAACTGTCTTGGATTTAATTAAGTTTAAATTATTGAAATTAAATTGTTTTAATTTTGGAAATTCCCAATTAAGCTTTATTAACTCAAGGAAAATTGGTGAAAATTTTCAGGGACCTAATCTACATAAAATGATTTTTGAATGCTCGAAAATTGGGATGTTCTGCCTCCGGATGACTTTGCGTCGACTAGGCAACTCCGTGACAACCTTTCATGGGAGTAACATGTAGCTAGGATGCATGGACACGCGTGTCAGACACGACATGTATCAGACACGGGATTCATCATTTTCTAAAAAAATGGCGACACGGGGACACGACTGTATATATAATAATAATAATATATGCATATGTATTATTGAATGCTTTTCTACGTGTTTGTCAAACAGAAAGTGTAAATAGGAATACCGAATATGTACCTTAAAGATGATCCTCGGCTCTCGGTCTTTTCAATTCTTCATAAAGCATAAGTTCATAACTTCATATTAATACGAGAAATTAATTCGTTTGCTTTGTGAATAGAAAAACTTGATTAGTAAATGTAAGTAACAATGTAACATGGGATGCAACAAAATTGATGACTTTGCTAACCTGTGAATAGAAAAAACTTGATTAATACTAGAAATTCAGTACTTTGCTGCTCAGCACTTGAACCGGCCGGTTCCATCTCCTAAGTCCTAATCATGTTCTAGTAAAATTGCAAACCTAATTACCATGACAGCATGAGTGGTGAAATACTGATGCATGACATACTGATACTATGCACAAGCAACGGCTTCACAGTTTACACTTCAACAATAGCTAAATAACAAAATTTTAGTTTGCTCAACTACTCAGTACTCACCGAATGGAGTTTTTGGTACTATGCACAAGCAACAACAACGGCTTTACACTTCAACAATTGTCAACAATACTTGCATGAGTTTCTAGAGAATGGAGAACAAACAAGTAAACAACTCACTGAAGCAAGTCCTTCGCACAGAAGAAGCAGGGCGGCGTCGGGAGCAGCAGCAGCAGCAGGGAGCCAAAGTTGAGCGGCGTCGAAGGCGACAACCCGGGGAAGCAGGGGGCCAGGGGCATTGTCGGGGACGGGGACTCGGGGCTGCAACCTGGAAGCAGGGATGGCGTCAAGGGGAGTCGCTCCCGGGGAGCAGCAGAGGCATCAGCGACTCGGCGTCGAACGGATCTGGAGAAGGCCAGGCGTTGTCGGGGATAGAGACTCGGGGCTGGAACCTAGAAGCAGGAACAACGTCGAAGAGTCGCTCGGGGGAGCGAGGTGAGTGACGGTGGGGACGGTGAGAGGCGCGCGCGAAGGCGGCGAAGGAGTGGGGTTGAAGCGAGGCGGCGGCGTCGAATGGGGTCTGGAGAAGGGAGAAGGGGCTGGCGAGGGCGGCCGGTGCTGGCGACGAAGAAGGGGAATTAGGGCCAAGGGTGGTGTCGAACGAGGTCTGGAGAAGGGAGAAGAAGGGGCGCTAGGGTTAAGCTGGCTATTTGAGCTGGGCTACCAGCTTAGCTGGGCCGAATGGGATGGGCCCAAGTGTCCGATACGTGTCTTATACGTGTCCGATTTTTTTTTTCGCGACGCTAATTTCGGACACGCCTCCGATACGTGTCAGAGCCGTGTCCGTGCTTCCGAGACAAGTAGAGTGAGTTATTAGTTAAAAAATAAAACCAGATGCACATCATCTTCTTGGAGGTTGCATTGGAGATTACGGTGGTAATAATACTTTGTAAATTCTTTTATGCAAAGGAATTCATTTCCGAAGTTTGAATATTGCTGCCCAATGTAATTGCTACATGATCTGAGGCTCTGAGCACATACTTTTTTGTCTAAGAATTGCATTTTTTTTAAAGTTAACAGCAATCATATTAACTGTTTTGGTGCTATGGGCATGTGAATAACGCTATTACCAATCATTTTAATAACATTTATAGGCCTTTTCCTTTACTATTCTCAAAGTGAGATTCGCTAGTGTTAATAAGTTGTGGGTTCAGTTCTGTGCCATGAACACATTGTACCACAATAAGTGGTTCAAAGTTCAAACAGTCACAACAGTTGACAGATCAAGTATGCATTACCGAACAATAGAATGTATACTAATTGAAGCTTGCCAGATCATTCATTGCTACTAATGGTCTTTAAATGAGAGGTGCTTCATTGCTCTCCCAAAGGTGAAACACACACATTTTAAAGCATATTGAGGGTCTGATTTGCAACCACCCACACCACTAACAGTATTGCTTCAAGATTTGTGCAATTTAGTTCTTGGAAAAGCATAGAAGCACTGTTCTAAGTGAATCCTATGAGAAAAAGGTAAAAGAACGTGCATAAACATTGACCATACTATGATTGATTATATTACGCCTTGAAGTCTTCAAATGAAGTATTACCAAGAATGCTGTATGTTGGTGACTTAACGCAGTAGAAAAGTGCTGTATTAACAGACAACGACCAGTTCATCCTTTCACAACGGCAGTATTCAACAACTATGTCATGTCACATTTTTTAACTGCCTATAGTGAGAACATTCTGCACAGTCAAATTTTGTTTGGTCCCTACTATCTTAGTAGATAGCAGTCCAATTTTAGTACATTTGGGCTGAGTTTAGGTTATGTAGATACCTAATTAATCCTATTCATGTGACGATCATTGGCTGAAATTCAGTTGATTGAACAGCTTTCCCGGGCTTTTCATGCTCTATTCCATTTTCTGTTCTTTTTTCTACTGCAGGTTCTGTGTTATGCCAATTATTGTGTAATACAGCTTGCCTATCTTTGAATGCTTTGATTTAATTTATTGTTAGAAATTAGCTATATTCAGTTACAGAAGGTTAGAATGGGACCATTTCTTGTTAGAGAAATGGTGCAAATTCATAGGAGTTGCACATGTATCTTCTAGTTAACTGTCATCAATGTGTGAGCTTTGGAAGAGCATCATGTGTAATTGGCTTTAATAATCTTGGAAGCTCTCCATGCGGAGTTATTATGTACTTTTCAATTAGATGTTCATATCTTTTACCATCTTCTTTTCTCTGAAATTTAAAAATGTGTCTGACTTAAATACTGAATCATCATAATTGCAGGTTCCTGATCAGGACCTTGATGTTTGGACTAACAGTTCAGCCTGCGTGCCTGATGCCCTTCGGCGTTATTACTATCAGTACCTTTCATCTACCACAGAGGCTGCAGAGGTAATAATTAGCATCAAGTTGCTAATTACTATAAAAAAAGTTGCTAATTACTTGTACTAATTGTTGGATTTTTTTAATCAATACATCATTTTATTAAAATGACAGAAATAAATACTCGTTTAAATTTTTTTACATGAATAATGTTAAGGGTACTAGTGTAATAGTCATGTTAGTGTAATAGCCATGTAAGTGTTAAGGGGTAGTTATGTAATTGTAGTCTAGTCTAGGGTTTCTAGTCTATGGGTTTCTCTTGTATACTATATATTGCCTCTTTGGACTCTTGCAATAGATGAATAATTCAGCCCCTATTCCTCTCCTCTCCCAAAATCTAACATGGTATCAGAGTCTAGATCCAAACTCTAGTCTCCATCTTCTTCCACCCAAGCCGCCCCCGAGAGGAGTAATCTCTACTCTCGGGGCAGCACCCAATCTCATTTTTATCTTTAGTATATCAATAGTTTGTCAAGTAGCAATAGTACGCAATAGCAATCCCACGAGATGCAAGTAGCGACAATAAACAAGTCATCGGTCTTCATCAACAGAGCCATTCATTCCCCCCCCCAGTCGGTCTTCATCTTTCTTCAAGCAGTCGAGCTAGCAGCTGCTGCTCCTCTGCCCTTCCGCGGCGGAGGAGATCCGGTGTCGCCCTCGCCTCGGGCTGCCCCGAAGATCCTCGGCCAGAGCTTCTCCCGGCCGGGCCTCGATTGCGACCTCGGCTCCCGTGATCCTGGTTGCCGCCTTTGCTTCCGCGGATCCGTGAGATCAAGCTCGGATCCATCGTTGGCGTTGGCGTCCTCGCCGTCGGCTCGCCTCCTCCTGCGAGATCCGCGGGAGCTCGTCCACGCACGCCTCCTCGATCCGGCGTTGGGAGCTCTCCTCTGTGCAGGATTTGTCGGTGGGAGCTCGTCCATGCTCGCCTTCTCCTTCGGATCCGGTGTCAGGAGCTTGATCCACATCGATCTGTCCGACGGCGCTACGGTGGCGGCGGATTGACGGATCGAGCGAGATCCATCGCCAAAGATCGATGCCCTCCTCGCCGTCGCGAGTCTCGTTGCCTCTCAAGTGGCGTCGCCCACATCGTGGCCCACGACCCGCGGATCCTCAACTGCAGCGTCGACAACACCCTCAAGGTCCGCGTTGGCGATGGATCCGGCCGTCTCCCTCGTCACCGATGGTGGATCTGGCCTCCTCGAGCTCAACCTCATCGCCGCTGGATCCATCTTGCGTGACGCCATCAACGCCGGTGCTTCGTCCGAGCTCTCACTCTGCGCCATCAAAGCAAGCGTAGGCTGCTGCCGTCGGGGCAACTCTACCTCGAAGCTCATCGTCTTGGTGCTTTGCACAACAAAGCTCATCGTCCTGTTGTCGTCGCTGTCGCCTCTGCCTCGGCTCGGTGCTGTGTTGTGCTCGGCCTCGCCGGTTGGGGTTAGCCATCTTGCGTCTTGGCCTCATTTATTCATCTTCCATCTTGTCCTCTTTGGTCTTTCCATCGGAATTTGGCCGAGCTCTTGCTATTGTCTGCTTTGCTAATGCTTACGCCTCTGCTTTGCTAGTAGTATCTGCGCAAGTATATCTGCTTATTCTTTGCTAGTATCTTTAGTCTATTTCCTTTGATTTCCATCGAGTCATTCAAGTCCACTGCATCTCTCTTTGAGTTCGTCGAAGTCATGTCAGTTCATGATATCCTTTGTCGATTAGCTGATTGCTTCTTCCTTTTTCGGGTTGTCACGGTCCGTCCATTGGATCGAGTGCGGTCACTCCCATCATTGTTGTTGATGCGACTTTGCCCTCTTGATCCTCTCTTGTAGCCATCTTGCTACACATCTTCGTATCATTGCGATTCTTGACCAATGGCCTTCTTTGTCGTTATCATCAATTGCCTCTTCGTCTTTGTTTTCGTCGGGTGCCAAATTTGTCACCGTCACCTCACATCTTGGGTGGGCGGATCTAGTCCATCGTTTTTGCCTTCGTTGCCAGATTTGACACCGTCACCTCACTTCTTGGGTGGGCGGATCTAGTTCGTGTCCTTGTCTCTATCTCTCTCTTCATCGGCTTGATTTGACATGTCTCTATTCCTATCCGTTTCAACATCTCCAAATCAAGACATTCGTGTGTGAAGAACCGAAGGTTATTTTTTTTGTTCAAGAGTTACATGCTTCGACGACATCTTCAAACTCGGACTTTGGATTTATCTTTTATTTTAGTGTTGTCCTCTTCAAACTCAATGCTATTGCATACACATTGAGTTTGGGTGGGATGTTAAGGGTAGTAGTGTAATAGTCATGTAAGTGTTAGGGGTAGTTATGTATTTGTAGTCGAGTCTAGGGTTTCTTTTGTATATTATATATTGCCTTTGAGCTCTTGCAATAGATGGACAATTCATCCCTATTCCTCTCCTCTCTGCAATAGATGAACAATTCAGCCCCTATTCCTCAAACTTCTCTCCCAAAATCTAACAAATAATACATCTGTTGCCAAATGAATTGGCATGATCTCTGACACCAATTCATATGCCTCCAAATGACGGGAACTTCGTCGCCAAATGAATTGCTGATAGGAGATTTGTCCACAAATGAATTGGCGACAGGGTATTATTCATGTAATTTTTTAAATATGCATTTATTTTTGTCATTTTAATAAAATGATGTATTATATTAAAAAAATCCTAATTGTTGTACATGTGCGATGCGCGTGGCAACATCTGTCTATTTATAATTAAAAGAAGTCACCACAGTTTGTTCTGAGGCTAGAGATTCTCTCATTAATAATCAAAGGGAAAAATATATGTGCCACTTACTTTATGAGTCCAAATCACAATGGTGCAAAATCAGATAAAATATAAGACTTGTTAAAGTTGTATAACAAATCCAACTATTCCTTTAATCGTAGGTATTAGAGTTGTATGACAAATGCAATACAACTCTAAAGTTATGCATTGTAGCAGCATCTGGCCATGCAATTGCGTGGGATTTCTGTCCACTTACAGTTTAAAGAAAAGTTTTAAAATAAATACAATCAGATGTTATGTGACAGTTCAAATAGGTAGATTTATCCAAGTGGTCAATTCTCATACATCAAAAAGCTAGGGTAAATGACCTGTATCCGTGCGGCTCCAACAAGTGGGCCTGAATCAAACTCCACTGTTTGTAACGACGATAAAAAATGGGAGGGATAGTGAAAATCGGAGGGGAGAATGCTCTAGATCTATGCTCCAACAACAAGTGGGCCTGAATCAAACTCCACTATTTGTAATGACGATAACAAATGGGAGGGATAGTGAAAATCGGAGGGGAGAATGCTCTAGATCTATGATGAAGGATCTGAGGAGAGGAAGGGTAGTATCGCAGTTGGGTGGGCCTTGGTTGCACTTGGATGCAGAACTCACATCATTGGTTTAGAAGAGCGAATCTGGCAGAGTATAGCTGTCTTATTGTACTGATTTTGTGGTGATGAAAGGTGGAGCTGTGGTGATGATGCTATCAAACCAATCAACAATGGCTATTATTGTTCAGAGGGTGTTAGGTTGGCAAACCCTTAATAAAAACCGTTGCATTATACTCCTCCGTTTCACAATGTTTGTCCATAGCCTCGAGTCTCTATTTCAAAATATTTGTCATTGAGAAATCGAGAGTGTAGTTATTTCAATGTTTCCACCTTCTACCCCTACTTACATGCTTTGAAAGATGTTCTGGCGCGTTGAGGAGGTCCTTGATGAGCATTGGAATGTGACAACTTCCTCTTGTAAGACTCGGAGAGCTCAGAGCGAGACTCTTCAATAAGCATAGCCTTCTTCGCATATCTTTGGAAATCGGGTAATCATTGCCAACAACTTGGACTTTCAAGCTGGGGTGGAGGCCTCGCTTGAAGCGCTTCTGACGTGCATCATCAGTGACGACATCTTCTCTGGCATAACGCGACAACTGCGTAAATTTGGTAAGATACAGACATATTGCCTTGCTTGAGGTCTTGGAACTCATTTTTTCATTTCAACCTTCCCATCCGGAACATGGGAGTGGCGAAAAATTTGAGAAGTCGGCCCATGTGATCCTCAGAGACACTTAGCGGCACAAAGGTGTCCCACCATTCGCGCATGCGCCCTCCCAAGCGGTGTGAGAAAATAAGACCTCACGGTCTACACAACGGACAATATCAGTGCACTCTCTGTTGTCCTCGGCCAATCTAGGACAACAAATTATCGCATCCGAGGCTCGGGAGGCGGAGAAAGTGGTGAGGCGAGTCTTCATAAGCTCGGACAACTGGATTGAGGGTGAGCAGGAGGTGGAGGAGGTGGGGCCGATTCTTTCTTTGGTACATTACGACTCATCATGGCAAGTAGAGGCGGTGGTGAGTGCAGCTTTCTTTGGGCCATCATATGGTTCATATTTTGCATCATCGAACTCATCATCCGGGCTTGGTGTCATGAACTCATGGTTGTTAAGGCGTCGCCTAAAGCGTAAGCAAGCGGCAACAAGCGGTAAAGCGCTAGGGTGCTAAGGTGTCGCCCGCCTTCGTCGACCACGCCTTGCAGCCTCGCCACGCGCGGCTCCTCCTCCCGGCTCCGTCGTAGCATGCGCGGCTCCTCAGGACCTCCTGCGCGGTTCCTCGTGCCTGTAGCACCTCCTCTGCTCAAAGCCTTGGTGGAGAGGAGGTGAGAAGGAGAGAAGAGAGGGCAGGGAGCTAGCTGAATCTTGGAGTTCGTCGACAAGGTGCGGGGCCCCGTCGTCCTCGTGAAAACCCCTCAAGCTTCGTCATGGGGACCTGCAGGCAACGGCGATGGACTAAACGACCATTCTATCTATGGCCATGTCGATACCACCTTTGTAAGGACCCTCTCGGAATGTCTTGAGAAGATCTCCCGGAACCTCTTAGGGAGGTCGATGGGACCACCGAGTGCGGAAGGTTCTCAAGAACACCTTGAGAGGAGGTCCCCAAAGCACCGGGAGATCTCAAAGACCTCCGGAGAATCGGTCTCGTGCCCGAGCTAGTCCGGAACCCAAGCTAACTCGCCAGAACAACATAGGTGAAATCACAACCGAACAATCCAACAACGAAGAAGCGGACAATTAACTTATATTAAACAAGGACCTTACGGTCAATGTTGTTTCTGAGGTTGCCAACGGGGCTTACAAAAACCGACAACCAAAACTTTCTGTGGAACCAAGGAAAACACTTGAAGCCATCCGGCAAGCCCACAAGGTCGCCGAGTGGAGGACATCCTAGAAGGTTGGATCGACAAAGAACTCCTCGAAGAGGTCGAGCATTCTTGTCCTTGAACATCTTGACCTTTGCTCAACAGAGGGCTTAAAGCCATGAGTACATTGAATGTACTCGACAAATCGTAGGGAACAAGTATGCACATAATATTCATGCAATGGCTTGATCATTGAGAGTTGTAGGGTTAGTTTGCAAAAGCAATATTGATGATGAATAACATAAATAGATTGCAAAGCTCAAGTTAAAAGAATAATACTTAAGTACATTTGTTGAAAGAAGGTCGTGAGCACCAACTCACCCCCAAGACCACTCGTGGGAGGTGCAGCTACACCCGACCGGGATTACCCCCACGACCAGCTCTGTAGCACCAACTCTAGAGCTCCCAAAGACCACCCTAAGGCTCCAAGACCTCCCGGACCACCAATCCGGAGCATCTGGACCACCCTAGGGTTCGCAAGACCTTTTTGAAAAGCTACCTCTTGCAAAATCACGGGCAATGTCCATGACAAAGGACTTAGCTATTTGAATAGATCTTTCACTCTGTAGAGGTGTATAACTTTACCGCAAGCACTCGTCGGCGTACTTCTCCACGCAACACCCCAAAGAGCGCCATGTCCGCAGGCGCTCAAGACTTGGCCGCCGAGCACGCGGCGTGGCCGACGGCCGAAGCTCGCCGCGGCAGCAGCACATGAGCGGAAGCGGCGCAGAGACCGCGCAGCGGCGCGAAAGCGGGCGCGGGAGGCGGCAGCGGCGGAGCTGGCAGCAGCCAGTGGCATGAGGAAGCAAAGAAGCGGCGCAGATGCAGCCGCACGGCGCCGCAGCAGAGGTCAAGGTCTGCTAGCGGCAGCAGCAGCAGCCATCTCTGCTGATGGCAGCGCCGACGCGACCTTGAGGCAGCGGAGAGGAAGCGGCGAGGCGCGAAGCGCGCATGGGTAGCGCGACGCCACGCAGCTTAGCGGCGATCCAGACAGCGCGGCCGCTGGCGATGGCGCTCTGAGGAGGCGCTCGGCGGTGGCGCTCTCGAGGAGGCGCGCACGGCGGTGGCGCCTCGGAGGAGGCGCGCACGCGCGGCGCTCTGGAGGAGGCGCAAGACGGCGTGGCGCCTCGGAGGAGGCGCGACGCGGCGGTGGCGCCTCTGGAAGAGGCGCGCACGATAACGGCGGCGCAGACGGTCGATAGAGAGCGCCTTCACAGTGCGCGTGGGTTTCTCCCGGACCGGCGTGCAGTGGTTACCACGGGTTCGGTCGCGTCGTGGACGCCGGCCGGCGTGGTGGCCTACCCCACCAAGGCCAACTACGCCGAGCGGGCGCGTGATGAAGCGTGAGGCTCAGTACGGCACATGCTGGGAGGCGGTCCGGCGACGGCGTCGACCACGACCAGATCGACGCGCGCCTGGATGCCCTCATCGCCGCAGCCCCGCCCGAGATGCGATTCGCTCTCCAACAAGAAGATCGCCAAGGAGGCTTGGGACGCCATCGTCATGCAAGACGCACGCGGCGGCCGCGCTCGCAAGTCCACACCGCAGTAACTTCGCATGGAATGGGAGACCCGCCTTCGCCGGCGAGGACGTTGATGACTTTGCTCTCCGCCTCAACACTCGCAAAAGTTGGTAAAGTTCGCGCGACACCTACAAATGGAGAGAGAGTCGAGAAGCTCTTTCGCCGCCCCCGAGAAGTACAAGCGGATGGCTCGATCGATCCGATCTCGCCGACCTCTCCACGATGTCGTCGAGGAGGCGATAGTCGCCTCAAGGTCGTCAACAATGATGAGCCACGATCCTCTCGGGACCGTCACCATTGGCGGAAGCTCTCTCGGGAGGAGTGGGCGGCCGCCAGGTGACAGGAAGAAGAGCCTTCTTCACACGACGCATCGCGATACGTGGCGCGCGCAAGCCGCGCAAAGACGTCGAGCATGGGCACGAGGCGTCGCGAGGTGATGACCGCGGGCGGCGCGAGGCGCGCGCGGCCGGGCAAGCAAGAGCCAGACGAGACGACTCTTGCTACAATCGCGCAAGCTTGGTCATCGGGCGGATTGTCGATGCAACCACGAGCGCCGAGTGCCCATCGCCGCGACAAAGTGAGAGGAGGGAGGAGCACCGCCGTTCATTGCTCAGCGAGCATTGAACTACTCCACGCACCGGCCGCACGCCTCCGCCTGACGAGCCAGCACACGCCCTCCCGGCGGCGGCTCAAGAACGACATGACCGGTTGACGGAGTTCTTCCGAGCTTGACTCTAGCGCCCGAGGCTCCGCAAGTTTGGGAGCGCCCGCGTGGAAATCAGGCGTCGGCTGGCCAGTCATCTTGCGCCAGATCGGATGGCTCGATTCTCACAAGGAGACACACAAGACTTAGGGGAGATTGATGAATAATGCATGTGACAGTGTGTGTGACTTCTTTTGCTTTGCTTTGCTTTAGCATCTTAGACTAGCTTTTGCTTTTGCTTTAGCATCTTAGACTAACTTTTGACTAGCATCTAGGGACAACATCTTTGCTTTAGCATCTTAGAGGACATAGAAGAGCGAGCATCTAGACGAGCATTCTAGACTAGCATATGCTTGGCATATGCTAGGCATATGCTTGGCATATGCTTGGTGCTTAGCCCTATAAATATGTATCTCAACCCTCAGTTGGTATGGCATGTGAAAGAAATATACAAGAAAAATTGCCCCATCTCCAAGTGTCATCCTCTCCATGAGAGTAAGGATCTTCTATCACCAATAGTAAGAGTCCAAATACTAACACAAATAAAGAGCTTCGATAGCTCTCTCCTCGCCAGAGGTGTCGTCGCCGAATCTATGCTAACTTCTGCAGCAGAGTGTTGAGACGGAGCAAAGTCATCAACGCCCTCACTGGCTGAAGGCTGTGGTCTCCACTCCGCGCGGCGCTCGCAGTGTGGACTTGCGCGCGATGCCGCCGTCGCGTCTTGCCGGCGATGGCGCCCAAGCCTCCTGGCGATCGCTTGTTGAGAGCGAATCGCATCTCGGCGGATCGGCGCGCGATGAGGCATCCAGCGCCGTCGATCTCGTCGAAGTCGACGCCGTCGCGCACTGGACGCCCCACATGTGCCGCACTGGAGCTCACCTTCATCACCGCGCCCACTCGACGAAGTTGTCCTTCGTGAGGGTAAGCCACCCACCGCCGGCGGCGCCCTCGACGCGACACAGAACTCGTGGTAACCACGCGACGGCCCGGTGTGAGAGCCACGCGCGCTCGTGAAGGCCGCTCTCTATCGACTCCGCTCGCCGCCGTTGTCGCGGCGCGCTTTCTTCCAAGCGCCACCGCCGAGCGCCTCCTCCAGAGCGCCACCGCCGAGCGCGCTTCTCCGAGCGCCACGCTGCGCGCTGCGCACCGCCGTCGCGCGCCTCCAGAGCGCCATCGTGCGATCGCGCTGTCGATCGCCGCTAAGCTTCGTGGCGTCTTGCGGCCGCCATCTGCGCCGCCGCCTCGCGCGCCTCTCTCCAGCGGCTCAAAGTCGCGCTCACGCGCTCATCAGCAGAGATGAGCTGCTGCTGCCGCGCAGACCTTGACCTTCGCTGCCGCGGCCAGACATCTGCGCCGCCGCTGGGCTGCCGCTTCGCTGCTCATGCCGGCCGCGCCCGCTGGCCGCTACCGACGCGCTGCCCGCGCCGTCTCGCCGCTCGCTCGCTCGCGCGCTACGCTGGCTGGCGAAGCTCGGCCATCCGGCCGACGCCGCGTGCTCGAGGCGATCGAACGCGAGATCGCTTCTGCGAACATGGCGCGCTATCGTGGTGTTGCGTGGAGAGGGTCGCCGACGAATCGCCGTCTCCGGAGAGGAGCGAGCGTGGGATAATGAGCCGCTGCGCACGCGAACGGGCCGCTGCGAGACCGAGAAGGAGATGAGCGAGGAGATGCTCGAGCTACAGGATACAAGCTCGATACCACTTGTTAGTCGGACTCTTACTATTGGTGATAGCAAGATCCTTACTCTCATGGAGATGATGACACTTGGAGACGGGCAATTTTCTCTTGTATATTTTCTTCACAATGCCATACCAACTCGAGAGGGTTGAGGATACATATTTATAGGGCTAAATACCAAGCATATGCTAAAGATATGCCGAGCATATGCAAGCATATGCTAGTCTAGGATGCTCATCCTAGATGCTCTGCCTCTATGTCCTCTAAGATGCTAAAGCAAAGATGTCGTCCTAGATGCTAGTCAAAAGCTAGTCTAAGATGCTAAAGCAAAGCAAAAGCTAGTCTAAGATGCTAAAGCAAAAGCAAAGCAAAAGGAGCCGACACACAAAAGCCGATTACGAGACTTATCCATCGGATGGCTCCTCCACCATGCAAAGCCGCCGCCTCGGATCTCCCCATCGCCGGATCCGAGGAGGCGTGCACTGAGGCGTGGAGAGATGGCGGCGCGAGCGAGGGAGGAGGCGAGCGAGGCGTGGAGGAGATGGCGCGGCGCGGGCGAGGAGTGAGGCGCGCGCAGCGCGGGCGAGAAGCGAGGCGAAGAAGATGAAGTGCAAATGCGTGAGCAGCCGCAGGCGAGAAAAGACTAGCGCGGCAAAGGCGGCAGGTAGCGAGGCGTGGCGGCAAAGTGGCGGCCGGTCGGCACGAGATCTTACGTGGCGGATCTTCAGCAGCTTCCAACCGCTGTTGGGATCTTCGCGCCTTCCGACCGGCCTGTTCGCTGCTGCAGCCTTAGGCATATGTAGCGTCGCCTCGCCTCACGCCTTACCGCTTAAAAGGTGTGAGGGGGGTGGGTCGCCTCGCCTCGCCTTACCGCTTTAATAACCATGCATGAACTGCCCCAGCCCTTGATCTACCACGGCTGCAGGAGGAGGAGGTGGTGGAGGCAACTACTCTTACGGCTCATCTTTGAGTGGCGTGTTTGAACCATGCACAAACTTCCCGGAGTTTAGAGGCGGGAGAAAGAAAGCACAAAGTGCGAGGAAAAAGCAACAAGATGGGCTAGAGCAAGGGAGAAAGATAGATTAATCTATTAGGGGCAAAACGGTTAAACCCGAAAAGCAAAAAGCCAGAAAGGCTAAAAAGAGGCAACAAGACTCAAACCAGAGGTCCTACTAACCCGGCTAAACAGCACAAAGACTAGAAAGGACCACCACCAATCTAACTTTAGTTAATCGGCCCTATAGAGGTTACTGGGATAAGGGGATCAATTTAAGACTTAAAACAAGATTCCATAGGAGGTAAGGAGCAAGAACCAGAGAGGGAGAACCATTAAATAAGTTACAAGGTTGGTTTGGTTTAGAAAATAACTTTTTGAGACTTGACTAAAACGACCATTCTATCTATGGCCATGTCTGATACCACCTTTGTAAGGACCCTCTCGGAATGTGCTGAGAAGATCTCCCAGAACCTCTTAGGGAGGTCCGATGGGACCACCCAGAGGTCTGGAAGGTTCTCCAAGAACACCTTGAGAGGAGGTCCCCCAAAAGCACCCAGGAGATCTCAAAGACCTCCCGGAGGTCTGGTCTCTGTGCACTGAGCTAGTCCCAGGAACCCAAGCTAACTCGCACAGAACAACATAGGTGAAATCACAACCGAACAATCCAACAACAGAAGAAGCAGATGAATTAACTTATATTAAACAAGGACCTTACGGTCAATGTTGTTTACAGAGGTTGCCAACCAGGGCTTACAAAAAAACCGACAACCAAAACTTTACAGCGGAACCAAGGAAAACACTTGAAGCCATCCAGCAAGCCCACAAGCTGTCGAGTGGAGGACATCCCCTAGAAGGTTGGATCGACAAAGAACTCCTCGAAGAGGTCTAAGCATTCTTGTCCTTGAACATCTTCGGCCACTGCTCAACAGAGGGCTTAAAGCCATGAGTACATTGAATGTACTCAGCAAATCGTAGGGAACAAGTATGCACATAATATTCATGCAATGGCTTGATCATTGAGAGTTGTAGGGTTAGTTTGCAAAAAGCAATATTGACAGTGAATAACATAAATAGATTGCAAAGCTCAAGTTAAAAGAATAATACTTAAGTACATTTGTTGAAAGAAGGTCGTGAGCACCAACTCACCCCCAAGACCACTCGTGGGAGGTGCAGCTACACCCGACCGGGATTACCCCCACGACCACTCTGTAGCACCAACTCTAGAGCTCCCAAAGACCACCCTAAGGCTCCAAGACCTCCCCAGACCACCAATCCTGGAGCATCCTGGACCACCCTAGGGTTCGCAAGACCTTTTTTGAAAAGCTACCTCTTACGCAAAATCACCAGGCAATGTCCATGACAAAGGACTTAGCTATTTGAATAGATCTTTCACTCTGTAGAGGTGTATAACTTTACCCACAATTCACGACCTCTCTAGCGGGTGGGTTCCGTCGAACCCTTTGCTCATTCAGAAGATGGCGGTCTAGAGAGCGTGACAAGGCCTTTACAAAACTTTGATCGGCTGGAGTGCCCGCTAAGGTTTCGTCGTCCCATGGCCCATCTTGCACCAAGTGTGAATCGACACACTTCCACCATGATAGAACCGAACCATCTCATCGCTAATTATTTGGCCCGCACCACCCCTATAAAATGGTCTTGTGGTTGCAGTAAAACCGGATCGGTGGATCACAAAGTTAGGTCTTTAAACCACTCGAGCGAGACAATCTCATCCCGGTGTGCGTATAGCATCCCCTTTACTCTGATCACTCACTTGAGGTGAAAACCTTTGAGTTTAACTTTGGCCAAAAGACCTCCGGGTCCTAGCACGTAATTTTAAAGCAAGTGGTATCACACCACAATTCCATAGTTCAATTAGTCAAGTTTATTAAAGATGAATCATGATTTTCTCCAAACCAGCACTTCTAAAGCAAGGCTAAGCATAAATACGGTCCCATGTTGGCAGTCTCAAACAGTGCTAACTAAAATTACCCATTCTACGGTGTCCAATGGGAACATGGCAACATGTTGAGTACCAATATCAAGGAGGTATACTGTCAATTAGGAAATTAGCTACTGCCCAAACTATTTTTATAAAAGTAGCCATGCATGATAATGTAAAACAATATACTTTCGAAAAAAACTAGGTTCAACATGATCAAAGGTCTGCGACTTGCCTTCGTTGAGAAATGGCGAGGCTTCGGCAAAGGCTATTGGGTCCAAGTACTCCTCCACGAACTCGGGATCTACACGTTCGCAAAGAACCAAATAAACAAAGCAATCGGGCAAAGAACTTGAAAGACTTAAAAGAACTTAAGCAAAATCAACCAAAAACCAGAAAAGCAAGAGGTCCTGACGAGAGGGGAGGTTCAACCCAAAAGAGGGTGGTCTTTGCAAAAAGACCAAGAGGCGGCCATGATCAAGAGAGTGGTCTTTGCAAAAAGACCAGTAGGGACCAGCAGGGTGTTCTTTACAAAAAAGGGTCGACAAAGACCAAGAAGGTGGTCTTTGCCATGGGAGATCCTGAAGAGATCCCGAGGGGGAGGTCTCCTAAGAAAGACACGACTATTTCACGTGGTCGTAAAAGGAACATGACCACGTAACGTAGTCGTAGGGAGGATACGATCACACGATGTGGTCGTAAGAACAAGAAAAAGGATAGACACGAAGAAACTCACCAAGGCCGAGAGAGAGAAACCAGGGAAAAAGGGAGAACAGGGGATGGCTGCGGTGGTTGAGGACAACACGGGTGCTCCGGCAAACACCTGAGGCAGCAAGTCGGTGGCGAAGCTCCGACGGTTTCCTGGTGAAACTCCAAGCACGGAGAAAACTAAGCGAGAGCAAAGAAGTTAGGAATGAGGAAAAAGGTGACGAAGGGAGGCATACTCAGGCTATTTATAGCCAGAGTAAGAAAGATAGAGAAAGAGCCACAGGGAGGCTCAGGGACACACTGGTCAATGGTAGGTGAAAAACAAGGCAATGACAAGGCAAGGATAAGACAAGGCATGCCATTAAAAGGAGGAAACGAAGTACCTCAGATGTGACCGCATTTAATGTGATACAACAGTCATTAAATGCACAGAAACTTTTGAGGCGGAGGAATGGAGAAAGTGAACAGGATTGACAAGTGGGGTCAGTTAAACTCAGGTGAATAGACCAATCAAAGAGGTAGTCTCAACCCGTAAAGGTGGTCTTTACAAAAACACCAGAGGTCTTGATCACGAGGTGGTCTCAACCCGCAAAGGTGGTCTTTACAAAAAGACCAGAGGTCTTGACCACGAGGTGGTCTCAACCCGCAAAGATGGTCTTTGCAAAAAGACCATGGGGAGGTCCAAAGGACAGGGGGGTCCTGACGGTCAAGATCAACTCAAGGGGGAGGTTATCCCAAAATGGAGAGGTCCAAGGAAGGGGGTCCCAAGAGGGCTTAAAGGAGGTCTTAAAAGAAGTAGAAGGAGAGGAGGTCAAGCGAGAGGGGGGGGGGGGGTCCAAAAGGGAAACTTAACACAAAATTGAATTTCAGAAATCAAAGGGGTTTGAAACATAAACCCGAGCTGAGAGCAACTCGTGGGTGGTCGTGACCTAACAAGGGAAGGTTATAACCAAGGGAAGGCCTAGACCAGAAGGGTGGTCTAAGCCAAAGGGGGAGGTCTTAAACCAACAAAGAGGTTTGGACAAGGGGAGGTCCAAATCACAGAGCAAACAAAGGAGGAAAGCTAAAGACCAGAGAACACCAGAGGACTCTAACGAATGAAGAATACAAACTAACTGGACTTGGTTGAAGTTTAGTTAGGTTAAGTTAAACCTCCCAATTTTCAAAATTCCAAGTTAAGTTTGAACTAACAAATAAACCGAATGATTCCTTTTTTGTTTTAAAAATTGGCAAGAACTCAAGGACAAACGGGACATTACAGTATGTATGGTAATTTGTCAGTACCTTTTTCTTAGATTTAGTACTTCCTTGGTCTATGCACATGGTGGGGCGTGGACAGATATTGTGAAATGGAGGGAGTATGACAGTATGTATTATCTTACTACAGCTTGATGCATTACAGTGTTATATATGACAAATTGACAACTATTAGATGCCTTGTACATGCCGTTTCTTATTTCATCAATCTTCTACTCAGAGTAAGCATTAAATTCAGTCTACATCTTATCAGAACCAATGTATTCAAAAAGTTCTGAAAATTTACAGAAACAACAGCATATACTAGCATCATGCATTTCTTGACAGCGACCAAGTAGCCTGCTGATATTCAGAAAAATATACAGCGTAGTCAATCATGGTTACAACTTACAAGTTACATTCTGTGAGCATAATTAATGTGTTTATGTTATACATGTAGAATGGACAGTTCTAATGACAAAGGGCAGTGAAAACTGCTGCATAAGCTATGGTTCTATGGCTCATTTTGTTAAATGGAATGCAATGAATGGAATCAATCAGTAGCCAAATTTGCCATTTGATGCCTTTGGTCTCGAATGAAGTTAATATCGTGGTTCTGTTTAGCTTTCTTTTTTTCTTGAGAACTTCAAATGTCAGTTTATCTTATGCTTTTCCTTGCAAGCCCAGAACTTCTAAAAATTCTTAACTTGATCATTCTTATTACATATATCAGGAAAAAATATCCATTCTTCAAGAAAATGAAACACTAACGAAGGACAACGAAAGGCTCTGTGCTGAAAAGGACACCTTGATGAAGAGCAGGGAAGTGGCTAATAGTCAGGTTGCTGCTTTAAGAAAGTCTTTGGAAGCTGCACACATGGACATAAAAGAGAAAGAGAAAATGGTAATAATCTCTCAGAAATCATCCAGATAATTGATACTCTTCTGAACTTCTCTAACGTGGTAGTTTTATGAAAGGTTCAAGACCTGAAGCAATCACTGGATGTCCAGAGGAAGGAGCTGAACGACTGCAGAGCTGAAATTACAGCCCTTAAGATGCACATTGAAGGGACTCGATCAAGTAAACAAATGTCTATCGGAGATACTGATGGTTTGACTTCCCAGTCCATTGCTAATTCTATGGGAGGAGCAGCAGCATTGAGCAATGAACATGAAAACCTACAAGAATCTGAATCCATAACAGCTAAGCTAGCATTGGCAGCGAGTCTAACTGAGGGCACACAGAAAGATCATCAAAGTATTGAAGGTTCCCCAGGTTCAGAAGCACCTGTTTCTTGCTCAACTGCTGAGAACGGTAGCTATAATACTTTAGGAGAAGATGAATCTGGCACAAATACTTCACTGGAAGGTATATCTGCTAATGGCAATCTGCATGGAGCTGGTTATTATTGCCAGGGGAATTCAGGTAGCATATCTGTTTATCTATCCGAAGTAAGAGTTCATACCGAGAAAGTAGAGAGTCCAAGTAAACAAAAATCGTCGGATAAGATGGTTAGTGGTTTGATTTATTCTGCTTTCTGTACGAAGTTTTTCAGTTTACTTCTATGTGTCTTTCATTACTCGCGTTGTTCTTATTCAATCCTGTAGGCCTTGGAGACTATCAAGATAGTTTCGGATGCTCTTCCAAAGATTGTTCCTTATGTGCTCATAAACCATCGTGAGGTTTATCTATAACCTTCGTAGTTTGCGTCTATCTTTATTTGAGTATAACTAATGTTACATGTTGCTACATGGTTACAGGAACTTCTTCCATTGATCATATGTGCTATAGAAAGACATCCGGATAGCGATGTACGGGATTCCTTGACTCATACGTTGTTCAATCTGATAAAACGGCCTGATGGACAACAGAGACGCATTATAATGGATGTATGCTCCTACAAGTGTTGCATGATACAGAATGTTCTCGGCTTCTAATGATGCCACTTGCAATTTATTCTACAGATGAACACTTCATCATATCCTGTAAATTGCCATTCTGTATTTACTCATGTACCTGTTTTCCTTGTCATGCAGGCTTGCGTGGAGCTAGCTAAGAGTGTTGGTGAGATGAGGACAGAGACTGAGTTACTTCCGCAATGCTGGGAACAGGTATTCCACATTTTGTGAAAGATCTTTTGGCCTTGTTAGGCATGCGATCTTACATTTATTAAATTGCTTGGTGTTTAGATAAATCACCAATACGAGGAGCGTGGGTGCTTGTTGCTCAATCTTGTGGAGAACTTGCAGTATATGTTCAGCCTGAGATACGTGATTCCCTTATCTTATCTATTGTGCAACAACTTGTGAAGATTCTGCAACAGTTGTAAGGAAGCTGCAACACATAACCTGGCACTGCTGCTTCCTCTGTTTCCAAACCTGGATAAATATTATAAGGTCAGTCTCACTAATGGTCAGAATCGGTACTGGGAAGAAATTTGATATCAAAGAATTAGATAATGTAAGCTGTGTGATGGGCTAGAACATTTGTTTTGGAGAGCTTGGAGGGTAATAAATAGAGAATACTCTTTTGAAGTCCTTTAAATTTCTGTCTGTTTGGTAGGTTGAGGAGCTAATGTTCCAGTTGGTCTGTGACCCTTCTGGGGCAGTTGTGGATGTTGCACTCAGGGAACTCATTCCTGCAGTAGTAAGATGGGGAGGTAAACTGGATCAGATATTGAGAGTGTTACTGTCACATATCCTGGCATCTGGTCAGGTATGCATGCTTATGATTTTGGGACCTTATAATTTCTATGGATTGCCATATGTGTTCTGATATAACTGTTATGTTTCAGCGGTGTCCACCCATTTCAGGGGTTGAAGGTACAACAGATTCTCATCTCCGTGTTTTAGGAGAACAAGAGCGCTGGAACATTGATGTCCTCCTTCGGATGTTGACTGAGTTACTACCATTTATTCATCAGAAAGCTATAGAGACTTGCCCGTTTACTCCGTCAGTAGATGCCCCTACAAGCTCTACTCCAGAAAATTACTTCTCAGAATCCTGCCTAAAACAGTATGCAACGTAAGTTGTCTCCCCATATGTGACCTTTATTATAAACAATAAAAAATGATTTATCATTTATCCATTTATTGCATCTTGTGGCACTTGACAGAGGTGACATGGAATGGTCAGCATTTGAGTGGATGCACACTGAGTGCCTGCCAGATTTGATCAAGCTTGCCTGCTTATTGCCTGCGAAAGAGGACAGCTTAAGAACAGTGATCACAAAGGTAAAATGTACAAACCAAATCATCTCTAGTACATATCCTACCATCTTCACGTATAAATTCTGATATCTTGAAAATATTAGTACCTGTTGGCTGTATCTGGACGCTATGGCAAAGATTATTTGGAGCACATTATGCTGCCTGTATTTCTTGTAGCAGCTGGTGATATTGATAGTGGTGATTTTACCTATTTTCCTCTGTCAACCCAGTCAAAAGTTCGTGGTAAGAATCCATGTATTTAAAAGGTGGGGCTGTTTGGTTTAGTTATCTTTTTAGACCTTTGTATTGATTGTGTTGCAGGCCTGCGTCCAAAAACTTCTATTGCTGAAAAACTTGCAATCATTTGTGTCTTTCCATTGCTGTTGTCTGGTATTTTGGGTTCTCCTTCCAGTTGTCAACAACTAGAAGAATATTTGAGAAAAGTACTTATCCAAAACACGAAGGATGGTTCATTTTCTATGCATCACACTGCCGAGATCATTGACGCAGTCCGGTTTCTTTGGTTTGTATTGACTAACTGCATGAATACTGCAGCAAATATCATCATGATGCTGTTGAACATGCTGTATTTTCATGTATTGAACTTCTTGTCATTGTGTAGCATATTTGAGGAGCACCATGGAGTCATCTTTAATATTTTGTGGGAGATGGTTGTGAGCTCTGATACTAACCTAAAAACCAATGCTGCAGCTCTACTGAAAGCACTTGTAAGTGTACTGTTACATGAACAAATCAGTGGTATGCTATGTTCCTTATGTTATTCTTTTTTTTTCAACACACAGGTACCCTACATTGGTGTGAAAGTTGCATCAACTCATGTTTTGCCAGCACTTATTACTCTTGGATCTGATCAAAACTTGACTGTAAAATATGCTAGTATAGATGCATTTGGAGCTGTCGCTCAGCATTTTAAAAACGACATGGTATGAAAACATCCTTCACTATTTTCTTTGATAGTTTACATACTTTGTGTAATGCCCTCAGTCCGTGACTGCTGCCAGGTTGTTGACAAGATACATATTCAAATGGATGCTTTTCTTGAAGATGGATCGCATGAAGCTACTATTTCTGTTATTCGCGCGCTTGCAGTGGCTGTTCCACATACAACAGATAGACTACGTGAATATATCCTACTCACTGCATTTAATGTCTACATTATGACCAAATTTTGCACGGTTCATTAGCTCACTTGTGTGTTCATACATCTCTAAGTCTATATCCATTTGATTTTCTGTTTTCTTTGACATGACATACATCTTTTAACTCAGATATTTAAGCTAACAAGTGTCCCACCTTCTGGAAATGATATTGAACGGCATCGTGAAAGAGCAAATGTATTATGTGAAGCGCTGCGTGCTTTGGATGCTACTGGTTGGTCTTATCCGAAATTAGCTAGTCATTTCCTTAATTTATATGACAAGTCCTCAACTTTGTATCGAGTCTGCCTCTATCTTTATCTGTAGCATGTCAATACCTTTTGTTTCCATTTCAATATAATTGTGAAGATTATATAGCTATCATTCCCAACTTGAACAATGCCAGGGTATTAGAACTGCATGTGCATTCATTTATGGACTTTAATATCCAGCTCTGAATCCATAGTAACAGGTTAATGGCACATACCATTTTGTCCAGGGTGTCTAAACTGTACCCAGCAAATAGAACTTGTTTGAAATAAGTTATCATTTGTGATCAATACTAAATCATTCAAAGTTGGAGGGGCAAAATTAAGTCGTAAACATATAAAAGGTAAACTCTGATGTGCTCTTGCTTGAGAATAAAACTGTCGTGGCCTTTCTGCTTTGGTTGGATAAAAATGCAATCAGTGCAGGTTGTACTATAGTATTTTTAATCTTAGAGAGGTAGAACCAGGGAAAAAATTCCCGGCCGGTAACCGCCGGTTACCGGCCGGGGTCCGGGTAAACAGTAAGGTTTTCTCTGTTTTTTGCAATTGCTATTTCATTAAACACTCTACAATTGCTAATTACCAATTTTTCTTTGTTTTCCGGTTTTACCGGTTTTCCAACCGGTTTTTCCGGTTACCGCCCGGTAAACGGACCGATAACCGGCCAGGAGAAATTTGAATTCGAATTTCATCTTCTGAATTTTGGCCGGTTTTTCCGGTTACCGGCCGGGAACCGTTACCGGGCCCTGAACGGGATTTTGCCCGTAGCGGTTCGTTGATCCTTGGGTAGAACATGGTAACAAGTCTCTACAGTAACTCTTTGGTTCTTGAATCCCATCAGTTTACCAGTAACTATCAGAGAACTGCCCAGTTATGTTTTTACTGGGAACTTTACTAGATGGTAATTTATTAGTTAAGCTCAGTTAGAATCATGCTCTAGCTTGTCCATAACTTGGACTAAATCAAAAGCAAAACTAGATGAGTTTCATATGCCACCTTTGACCGTGTATGGTAACGAACTGATTTCTGCTAGTTTATTGAGCCTTTAAAGCTTAAATTACCGTACCTCTTGTATATTTTATGTGCTTTTTTTCCCCCTTTGTTCACTGCAGATCTTCCTGCTACGAGTGTACGTGATCTGCTTTTGCCCTCAATACAGAACTTGTTAAAAGATCTAGATGCTCTAGACCCTGCGCACAAGGAGGCACTAGAAGTTATAGCCCGGGAAAGGTCGGGTGGTACACTCGAGAGCATTGGAAAGGTAATGGGCGCACATCTCGGGATTGCTTCCTCTATGAGCAGTTTCTTTGGCGAGAGTGGTCTCCTCGGGAAGAAAGAGAGCGGAGAGCAACACGACACTGCTGCAACCTCTCAGCCCAGCCCACAAGCTCAGGAAGAGAACACGAGGTTTGGTCGTATAATGAGGGGTGGCTTTGGAGACATGTTACGTGGCAAAGCAAAAGGCAGTGATGAACCCAGTTAAAATGATCAACTACACGCACAGTTGTCAATACTGGAATTTTCCAGCTCAGTTTCCTTTGTTAGTATGTGATATGTCTATGATCGTCAAGGCAGAGATTCTTTGTTCATTGTTGTTGTGGTAAGGTGACAAAAGATAGCCGTGAGGATGCATTTTCCCTTGCCGAGATTAAAAGCCACTGCGATGTTTCTGTTGTAAGCCCAGTCCCCAACTTGCTGTATAGAGGAAAAGTATATGTTGTTAATATTTGATGGTGTACATTCTCGCAGAGTATAATTTTAGTAATGCAAACTATATTGAGCTGAGAACTGAGCTATGGCACAGTGGCTGGGTGTGCGCCCCACCATACTGGGTTCGATCCAGGGATCATCGTCCCAGTGCTTCTTACTCTGAATAACTCTGAATAGTTTTTTTTTCGAGAACGCTCAAGAGTCTTGCACATCATTCCATTAAGAAGAAAAAGAGTACAGATACAAGCTAGAATTTACAAAGGACAAAAGACAAAAGACAAAAGCGAAAAAGAAGAAGACCTAAGGAGTAAATCTCCCGATAGATGGCGCCTCTCGACCTTTGCTTTGCCAAGCGCGAGGCGGTGCTCTTCGTGAATCCGTTGAAGCGGGAGAGGTAAGGAGTCGACTCGTTATTGAAAACCTCTTTGTTCGCTCCTTCCAAAGCATCCAGAAACTAGGATGACACATGTGTCTAGGTCCTTTCTTGCTTGCAAAGGAAGGTTACCTCATGTGAAGCCAATCTTGTTGGAAGGAAGATTGCCCAATCGGGATGCACACAGCAAACCCGCGCGTGAGAAAGAGCGCCCAAACACAGGAGGTAACAAGCCACAGTGGCAAGGAGGTGGTCGATGGTTTCTTGGGAGTGCCCGAAAACACAAATGCCTTGGTTTGGAAGGCCACGGCGCTGGAGGCGGTCCGCCGTCCAACAACAACGATGGACTGCTAACCACACGAAGAATTTGCACTTCAGGGGGGCTCTCGCGTGCCAAATAGCCTTCGCACTCGGAAGCTCACGAACCCAAGAAAAAGCTTTGTAAGCCGACTTGGAGGAATATTGTCTGAAACATCCCAACGCGGATGATCTGTCTTGCATGTCTGCGGATAGATCAATGGTTTGCAAAGTTTCCAGAGGCGAAGGATCTCATCAACACGGCGTGCATCGATGGGCCTCGATGTCCGAACTCGGTGAGTCTTGAAGAGCTTAGGCGACCGATCTTGATCTCGCAGCGCAAGGATCGCCTTCACGAGCATGGGAAAAGGTTGGGGATACTACAACCGTTGAGCAGCGATCAGACCAAAATAAGGTATTAACACCATTCCGAGATGTATGGAGAGCGGCGTTGAACATGTCTTCCTCGCGCGACCATTTCGCCGACAGAGACCCTTCCAAGGCCTTGTCGGCCACATCCTTTGAAACCAAAGCGGCGGAGGCGAAGGGCCCTACCTAGAGTATGCAGTTGTGAAGACCCGGGCCACCATACAGAATGGGTCGACGGACCGGCGACCAGCGACTAGACAATGGCCTCCCGACACGTTTTACGTGCCTCTCCACGAAGCGCTCTCCTCCTTTGTCGATCTCTTTAATAAGCGAGAGAGGTGGATCAAGCGCCATGAAGCTATATCTTGGGATGGAAGTCAACAACGACCTAGTCGGTACTAGCCTACCTCCTTGGGAAAGCATCCACCTTGCCAAGCTTGTAAGCGGTTCGCGACCTTGTCAATTAAAGGTTGAAAATCAGCCTTAGAGGTCTTCTCAAGGATAAAGGTAGCCCAAGGTATTTGCAAGGAAAGGTGAAATAGTGCAACTCAATTCATTAGTAATGAGTTGCACTTCCTCGATGTTGCACCGAATTGGCGAGATGGAACTCTTGGCGAGGTTTGTTTGTAGGCCCAATGCCTCACCGAATAGCTGCAAAATTTGTTTGATGGCGTGCGGTCGAGCGGCCGGGGTGAGGAAGACCGCTGCGTCGTCGGCATAAAGAGATAGTCGGTGGGGATGCCTCGCGGGCCGCCGTCGGAGTGGAAGCGAGGAGGCGGATTGACCACCGTGAGAAGGTTGTTCAGAACATCCATGGCGATGATGAACAACAAGGCGACAACGGATCTCCCGTCGCGAGCGCGACCATGCCAAATAGGTCGACACAGGTTACCGTTGATGATAACCCTAGTGGAAGCGATCGAACATGATGCATAACCACTCACGCCACTTTGGCGAAACCCTTACGCAGAGGACCTCCAACAAAATGGCGGGACAAAGTGGCTTTGAGCAATGTCCAACAGGCAGGAAAGCTGCTCTCTTCTGGCAGTGTGCGGAGTCGTCTGATTGTCTCACTAAAGGAAATTATCTTGGATCGATCTCGACTTGATGAAAGCGGGTGATTAGGAGAAACGACCTTGGCTAGAAGTGGGGCTAGCCTCCTTGCCGAGGACTTTGGAGACTAATTTAGCAAAGCTATGCACCAAGCTTATGGGGCGATAAGCACAGGCTTCCTCGGCATCCGGCCTCTTAGGCAAGAGGGTGATCAAAGCTTGGTTGAGGATCCGAAATTGCCCCGCTAGGCGACCAAGGCGGTGGAAAGCCTCCATAATGTCGGGTTTATGAATTCCCAACAATCTTGGTAGAAGTTGCTTGTGAAACCGTCGGGCCGGCGCCTTACGGAGGAAGGCTTCTAATGGCTTCCCACCTCTTGCTCGAGAAAAGCGGCGTCAGCGCGAAAGATCGACAGTAGGGACGCCAAGGAACTCCAAATCCAGTGTGACCTCGAGGCATCGGTTTTCCAATGAGATTGACGAAGTACATATGAAAAGCCTCCTCTAGTTGGGATGCCCCTCAATCCACTCCCGTCAACTTTGAGCTTAGAGATGTAGTTTCGGCGCTTGGAATGGTTGGCGTGAAGGTGAAAAAATGTGTGTTGGCATCCCTTCCCGGAGCCAGCGAATACGCGACCGTTCTTGAGAGCTATTGTGCGCTCAAAGGGCAAAGACCAAGGAGTTTCTTTTAGCTCCAAGCGAAACCAACGTTCCCAAGGCGAGAACAACCGCATTTCTTGGCGGAGTCAAACCGCGGATGAGCTCTTTGGCCAGCTGGATTTGTTGGCGCGCGTTACGCAAGTCGCGATGACTCGGCTTTGCAAGGCTTTGGAAGTCGCTTTGAGAAGCATGTCGGCGTCGAAGCGGGTCTCGGATGGCACCATCACAACACCATCTTGCTTTGCGCCTCTTGAAACCCAGCAGCTTGAACTAGAAGGATTGAGCGGAATCTCTTGTAAGAGATGAAAGTGAAAGCGTGGAAGCGATAAGGACAATGATCGAGGTCGTTGTGGCAAAGCGCGGAGAAAGCAGTTCGAAATAAAGCTTCCGGTGTCGAAGCAAAGACCCTATCAATACGTTCCAAAGTAGGTCTTTCCTAGCGTTAGTCAAGTGAAAGCTCTTCCGTTCAAGTGTATCTCTTTTAGTTGAAGGTCATCAATTGTCGCTGAAACTACCCATTTGCCGCCTGTTTAACCGGCCATTGCTTTTGTCGGCTGCTTGGAGAATGAGGTTAAAATCGCCAAGCAGGATCCACGGGCCACTTAGGGAGACACTGACATCTCTTAGCTCCTGTAGGAACTCGACCTTGAGGGCATCATCGGGGACCATACGGTAGAGAGCCAAGTGAAAGATCCACATGGAAATTCAATTTTGGCGGTAATGGAATGCGACCTTGTGTTTATTGCGGAGACGGCGACCTTGCTTGAGATCCAAGCCAAAAGAATGCCCCCCCTGGATTGGGTGGCTGACAAATAACAGAACCCGTCGAAAGCGGGGCCGAGGGTTTCCATTACTTGGGTGATATCAATTACATCAAGTTTAGTCTCTTGAAAACAAACGACCGAAGCAAGAGAGGTGAGCACCGTGTCTCTAACCACGGATCTTTTCGCCCTATTGTTGAGGCCCCGAACGTTCCAATTAAGGAAGTTAAAATTCTGACGGACCATGGAGATACAACGGGTTAAAGATGAAACGACCAGCGACGTAGGGCGCTCCTACCCTAGCAGGCTGACAGCGGTAGAGGCGTTGATTGCGCCTCGGCCACCTCCACCATCGGCAGCTCAGACAACTCAGACGGCAGAGAAGCTGGTACTGGTATCCCGAAGATCGCAGCTAGTGTGATGATGTGTGCTCTGGAGAGGTGAGAGTCGAAGAGCTCCTTGTACTTGGACAAGGCAGTGTTATCGTCTGGGAGAACCGAGCTTCCTAGCGGCAGGAGTTGCAAGCGATGTTCTTAGGTGCCACTTTCTTTAATTTTGCTTTTGCTGCGATCCCGGCTCCGTCGTGGCGTGGGGTGGATTTTGGCGGGCGGTGTGCGCTGAATTCTTGGGAGGTCAAGGCAGGCGGAACAATGCGGCTTGGCCCGTCGGGAGTAGGTTAGAGGCGTTGCTTTCTTGTTCGCGCTAATCCAATTGGGGCGGTGAGTGCAGGCGATCCGTGAAACGCGACCAACGGTGATCCTTGTCCCAAGGGAGAGAGCAAAGGGTGCGAGTCGATCGGATTAGTGCGGTGATGTCGCAAGCATCAAAGCGCGAGAAAAAGTGGGAGTAGTCACATGCGTCCATTGGGAGGAGAGGCGACCTCTACCGGCTCTGGCCTGGCCGAACGTCGAAAGGCGACCTTTTGAATGCAAGCGGAAGGGAGCTAGTAGCCACCAGTTGGTCTTCTAGAAATGGAATGAGGGCCGGTGCAACTTTTTCTTTGGGTGGTGGAAAAGGCTGGACGAGCGACCTCTGTCGGCTCTGGCGCCACAACCTTTGGTATGCACGCGGGAGGGCTAGGGGCCACCAGTTGGTCTTCTAGAAGAGGAGTGAGGATGGTGCAACTTTGCTTGGAGCGGTGAAAAAGGTGGCGGCAGAAGGCGAGAATGGCAAGAGGGGACAGCAAGGTACCACAGGGTTCAAAGGGTTCAGTGAAACACTAAGCTTCTTCTTTTGCCATCAAGTTCCTTCTTTTGCCACGGTAGGCAACCTAGAAGAAGCCCCTCGGTGAGGCAAGCTCACGGAGCCCTCACCCACGAAAGGTGGGACCCTCTGGCGACATGGCGGCGGTCTCGATCTGCGACCACCCCGGGCCTTGGTCGACACGCCGCCCGCTCGTCTTCCGGCCTCCGGCGAACCGGAGCCGTCGGCGTTGCCGGCGGCGGCGTGGAAAACGTGCGACGCGGGTGCCGTCGTCGAGTCCGACTCTGGCGAGCCGCCAAAGCCGAGTCATCACTTGATGGCGCGAAGTGAGGACCATCACGGCTAGAGAGAGAAATCGTCGGCGGAATGAATGTGGATTAAGACATTGTAGGATAAAGCCTCACGGAGGTCTCTGGTGCGGGCGGCTTGAGAAAACTTGCGCCCCATGGTGAGGACCGAACCATGCGGGAGCAAGTCCGGCTCTGATGGCGACCGTTTTTCCTTGGGAATGTTCTTTGGGGTTGAGAGACCATGCCATCGGGCGGAAGGCGAGATAGGTCAACTCGCGGCGTAGTAGCTACATCAAAAGATTCGATCCGGCAAGAGGCGAGAGAATTGCCGAGACGATCGCGAGGCTCCAAGCGTGGATCGGGAGACCTTCGGGGAGATCGAAACCGGAAATGCGAGGCGGCTAACGCTGCGCCAACCTCGACCAAGGTCGGAGAAGAAGGATGTAGCGGCTTTGTTTTGATGGAGCCGCCATGAAGGAGCGCTCTTTGTTGGCGAAGGTATTGCAAGCGACGAGAAAATTTTCGGGAAGAAAGGGTGAAGCAGAAGCTAGGCGAGGCGAGCCCGCTCGGCCGATCGCGGCGCAACCTCGGCGGCGCAACCGTCGGTCGATTCCCTCCCACACATACGATAAGCGCTCGCTCAAGCGGCGTTCCATGTCTCGCATGGCGGGAGAGAGAGGGCAGCGCAAACCTCACGACCGGGGCGATGGAGGGTCCCGGGCGGAAAAGCGTCGTCGGCGTCTCCATCTGAGATCCGCGCGGGCACGAACATGCGAGTCAAGCGCGGCTCGAGTTAAGGGAGAAGAGCCCGCGAGCCACGGCGGCTGCGGGGGCGAAGAGTGGGCGAGCCGGCGGCGTCGGCAAGGCGAGAAGCGGCGTGGCAAGGCACGGCCAACCACCGGCGTCCACCGCGCCCGGCGAGAAGAAAGAGCTCCACCGAGTGCCCGCCCTTAGGCTGCCGGGGGCGGCGGACTTAGAGGCCTTTGCGGTGGGCGGAAGTATGCCCAATGTCCTTGCACCGAGCGGCGGGTTGGATTCCGACACGCCGCAGCGACATGATCATTCACGAAGCAGTTGAAGCACAAACCGATGAGGTCGCGCGGAACCGGCCTCGGAGCGGGAGCTTGTCTACGGCGGGGTTGTTGCCTTCTGCGCCAGGAGCGGCGTCACCGTACTTCATGCTAGGAGTCTCCCGGGACTGGCGAAATGCGACCTTGTCCGCCGAGTAGGCGGCGAGCAAGGCTGCGAGCCACCGTCGAGAAGAGAATGCCTTTGCCCCGACACTTCCAGGGAGGCGCTCGAGGCGGAGAAGACCGAAGCAACAATGGTCGTCGAGACCCGGGGGCAGCGGCCGGGGGAGGCTCAGGCGGAGAGCGGTGCCGAGGACCGGGAGCAGCGGCCGGGAGGAGGCTGCAGGGCGGCGGCGGCGCCGGCCGGGAGCGGCGGCCGGGAGGAGGATCTGGCGGCAACAAGCGGCGCGGGATTTCACGAGTGCAGGCTAGAGGTGGGAGTCCAGCCACCTGCGCTCCTTCTCGGTTAGTTTCCCAAGCACCGCCGCCCGGAAATCTAGGTCCGAGGAGGAGGAAGCCATGGGGAAGGGGCCGGGAGTCGACGCCGAGGGCAGACTGCGCAGGGGAGCGAGGTTGTGGCCGCCGCCGCCGGAGTGGCAGGCGGCGCAGGAGGGAACCGGGCTCTCTAGCTCACGAGTCGCAGAGAGGATGATGTGCTTAACTCTGAATAGTTGACACGCATGTGTTCAGTAGTAGTCACGTGGACGTGCACCGTGAGGTATACGCGTCGCATGTGGCGTGCGTGTATGCTGTGAGTTGGGTGAGTGCCTGCGTTGTACTCTCTCGAAAAACTATATTGAGCTGGTCATTTATGGCTTGTGAGTTAATGCTTCTATTCTTCTTTCATTTATTCCTATGAATGTCTTGTCGATTTATATATGTACGGTCAGTGTGGCGAACTATTCAGGCTAGTTCACCTGAAATGTTTACGTTTGAACTGTGTGGTAGTGTGCCGCTGCGCTATTTGTATTGATCGCATGCTAAGCAAAGCGAGGTATTGGTAGTTGACAAACACTACATTTGCATTTGTTATTTTTTAACGGAAATATCCAAAAACACGCCCATAAGCCACCCCTCTTATCACTTACCGCGTATAACTCAATTTTGTTTTTTTAACACAAAATACCTAGAAAGAACTAGATATAAATTTAATGAAGTAGAAATAAACCCCCAAATCTGAGCCAAAATACCAATCTCAACCCAATAAGCTAGGCTTAGTTCGGATTTTCGTTTACAACTAAAGGTCAACCAACAGTGTAATTAACCCCTTTTGGACCTCTCCACAAATTCTTGTAAGCAAATCCAACTTAAAAACCAGGAAGAGCGGGGAGGTCTTGGCTTGAGGGGAGGTCCAACTCAAGGGAGAGTGAAACTTCAGATCTCAAGCACATAGAGAACAAGGTGAAAGCAAAGAAGCTAGGACTGAAGAAAAAGGTGGGGGAGGGAGACTCTCTCAGCTACAAATAGCAGGAGTTGGCTGGGAAGCTCTGGTGACACAGCACGTGTCAAGGGTAGGTGAAAAACAGTACAAGGATAAGACAAGGTATGCCATCAAAAGGAGGAAACAAGTATCTCAGATGTGACTAATGTGCCGTAGCAACATTAAATATTCAGAGACTTTCTGCTGCAAAGCGTGCAGAAAGGGGAAAGGGGACATGGCTGACTCAAATAAAGAGGTTGGTCAAAATAACAGAAGAAAGTCATGGCCAAAGGAGAGGTCTAACCACTAGGTGGTCATAGGAGGAGGTCCTGAGAAGGTTCCGCAGAAGACAACGGAGGTCCTGTTCCACTAGGGTGGTCTTTGTAAAAAGACCAGAGGTCATGACCACATAGGGTGGCCGTGACAAAAGAGGGTGGTCTTTGCAAAAAGACCAGAGGTTATGATCACGTAGGGTGGTCGTAACAAAAGAGGGTGGCCTTTGTAAAAAGATTAGAGTTCATAACCACAAGGGTGGTCGTGACAAAATAGGGTGATCTTTGCAAAAAGACCACAGAGAGGTCCTAAGGACAAGGATGAGGTCCAAAGGATAAAGGGAAAAGGTGTAATGAACCAGGGCCACACGATCTTGATTGAGTGGTCCAAAAGGGGAAGGATGTTCGGAGCACACAAACGCACACTTACATCGGGCCGCCCAAACTCAATCGGACGCACCACAGTGCAAGGGTACGTTCGGATCACGCAAAAGCTTTGTCTCAATCAGGCCATCCAAACAAGATCTAACGGTCCTAGTGAGGAGAAGGCGCGCACAAGGTTCGGACTTAGGGAGGTCGGGCAAAGGGAGTTTCAGCAGTGCGATTAAAAGTGAAAAGGATCTAACGGAGGAGATCCAAATGAGGAGGTCAAAGAGCTTGGCGGTCAAGATCTAACAAGGGAGGTCCTAAAGGTCAAGATCTAACAAGAGGAGGTCTGAAGAGGTAGAGCGAGATGAGGTCAAGCGGGAGGAAGGTCGAGAAAGGGACACTCAACTCAAAAACGAATGTTAGGTCCCAAAGAGGTTTGAAACACAAACCCGAACATAAAATAGCTCGAGGGTGGTTGCAACCTAAAAGCGGTCGGAACCTGAGGAGGTCCTAGCAAGGAAGAGGTCCAAGCACAAAGGAGGTCTAGGCACGAGGAGGTCTAAACCAAGAAGAGGTCGACCTTATAGGAGAGTGCGGACAAGGGAGGTCTAAAGAGAGAAACTAGGTGAGGAGCACCCAAATCAAACAAAGAAAGGGGCAAAAGCCAAGGAACACGAGAGAACTCCAACAAGAACAAGGAACTAGGTGGCATTAGCTGAAGTTAGGTTAGTTCAAGTTAAATCTTCAATATTTCCAAAGTTCCAAGTTAAACTTGAGCAAACTAATAAATCAAATGGTTCCTTTTTTATTTTGAAATCTGGCAAGAACTCTAAGATAAACGGGATGTTACAAACCTTCACCCCTTAAAGGGTATCTCGACCCCGAGATTCGGGCTAACTAGAGAATAGGTACGAGAACTCCTTCTTGAGGTCCTCTTCGCGCTCCCAAGTTGCTTCTGCCTTAGTGTGATTGCTCCATTGCACTTTATAGAGACGGATGGTCTTGGTCCTTCTAACTCGTTCAGATACATCCAAGATCTTGATAGGCTGCTCTTGGTATGTGAGGTCCTCTTGGAGGTCTAGGGCTTCATAAGACATTTATTCAACTGCAAGCACTTCTTCAATTGTAACACATGGAAGACATTATGCACTCCAACTCGGTGAGGAGGAGGTCTATCTTGTAGGCAACTTCTCCTCTTTGGGCAAGAATTTGAAAAGGTCCAATGAATCTTGGTGCAAGCTTTTCGCTAACCCTGAAATGGTGCATTCTTTTGAGGTGATACTTTAAGGTACACTTGATCTCCAAGGGGACAAAGGCGGATCTCAACGCCTATTGTCGGCATAGCTTTTTCTGTCTAGTTTGAGCGTTTTCAACTTCTCCTCTATTGATTTTACGATCTTGACTTCCTTTAAGAGGTCTAGTCAAGGACTTGTCCTTCGCGATTTCATCGATACAAAGGGTGTCCTACATTTCCTCCATAGAGAGCTTCAAAGGAGACATTTGAAGACTTGCTTGGTAGTTGTTATTGTAGGAGAACTCAGCATAGGGTAGCATCCAATCCCAACTAGCTTGCTTTTTCAGAGCACAAGCTCTCAACATGTCATCAAGGACCTGGTTAATTCTTTTGTTTTGGCCATCAGTTTGTAGGTGATAAGTTGTGCTGAAGTTGATGTTTGTGCCCAGGACATCATGCAACTTTTGCCAAAACTTGGAGGTAAACTGAGATCCCCTGTCTGACACAATCTTCTTAGGCACCCATGTAAACACACAATCTTTTCCATATAAAGCTCCGCTAACTTGTCTCCAGAATAGGTGGTCTTGATAGGGATAAAATGGGCTACTTTTGTCAAGCGATCCGCGACCACCCAAATGAAATCAAAACCAGCTTAGGTCCGGGGTAGACCAGTTATGAAGTCCATCCCGATCTCTTTCCATTTCCATTCGGGTACGGGCAAGGGCACCAAAAGGCCTCTGGTCTTTGGTGTATAGCCTTAACCTTTGGCAAGTATCACACTTGGGCACACATTCGCAATTTCACGCTTCATACTAGGCCACCAATACATCTTCTTGATGTCTGATACATCTTTATAGCTCTAGGATGAATGGAGTATAAAGCTTCATGGGCTTCTTTGAGGAGCACCCTTTTGAGTTCTGTGTTATTTGGCACACATGACCTTTTGTCGAACAAACTATTCCTGTTTATCTTGAAAACCTCAAAGACCTCTCTTTTCTCATGTTGCTCTTTATTTCTTGAATGTCGACATCATTGACTTGAGCTACCCTTATTTGACCTTGTAAAGTCGGATGCACTTCAAGAGATGCCATAAACCCTTCTTCAACTATCTCCAACTTAAGCTTTTGGAATTCTTCATGTAACATTGGTTGGCTTTCTTTTATCATTAATGTATTGTTATAGACCTTCCTACTCGAGCATCTACTACTACATTGGTCTTACCGGGGTGATAGTGGATTCCCACATTGTAGTCCTTGATTAGCTCTAGTCACCTTCTTTGTCTCATGTTCAAATAAGCTTGTGTAAAGATGTACTTTAAGATCTTGTGATCTGTGTAGACCTCACAGCGGTTCCCAATAAGATAGTGGTGCCAAATTTTTAAAGCATGCACCACGGTAGCTAGCTCCAAATCATGAGTAGGGTAATTTGCTTTATGAGGCTTCAATTGCCAAGAGGCATAGGCTACCACTTTCCTTTCTTGCATCAAAACACAACAAAGACCTTGTCATGAGGCATCACGATAAACTTCAAAGTCTTTTGGACATCGCAAGGTCGAACTAGGCGAGAGGTCAAACGTTCCTTGAGCTCTTAGAAGCTTTGTTCACACTCGAGGTCAGGAGAACTTCTTTTCTTTCTTCAACAGTTGAGTAAGAGGTCTTGCAATGCGAGAAAACCATTCAATAAACTTTATAATATTCTGCCATTCCAATAAAGCTTCGAATTTGAGGCACTGACTTAGGAGATTCCCAATTGAGCACATCTTAGACCTTTACAGGGTTGTGAAACTCCCTTTTCGGACAAGACATGTCCCAAAAAGATCACTTCATTCAACCAGAACTCACACTTACTAAACTTGGCAAATAGTTGGTGATCTCTGAGCTTTTGTAGAACCAAACTAAGGTGCTTTGCATGCTCTTCTTCACTCTTGGGGTACACAAGGATGTCATCAATGAACACAATGACAAACTTATCAAGGTACTCCATGAACACTCTATTCATCAGGTTCATAAAGTAGGCAGGAGCATTGGTCAATCCAAAAGACATGACAGTGAACTCAAACAACCTATATCTGGTTGAAAAAGCTATCTTGGGGATGTCTTCTTTACGGAGCTTGAGTTGATGGTACCCTGACCTCAAATGTATCTTTGAGAACACCCCAGCACTTTTCAATTGGTCAAACAAATCATCAATCCTTGATAAAGGATACTTATTTTTTATGGTGACCTTATTTAGAGCATGATAATCTACACACATTCTTTGTGTCCCATCCTTCTTGGCAACAAAAATCACTGGAGCTCCCCAAGGTGAGGAGCTAGGTCTAATAAAACTTTTGCTCAACATATCTTCAATTTGCTGCTTTAGCTCCACTTGATCATCAACATGCAACCTGTAAGGTCTTTTAGAAATGGAGGAGGTCCCTGGAATGAGATTTATGATAAATTCCAGGTCCCTATCTGGTGGCATCCCTGTGAGCTCACTTGGAAACACATTTGGAAAGTCTTGGACCACTAGGACATCCTACAAAGAAAGGCCTTTGCAAGCTAGAGCTTCATCAAGCTTTTTTGAGGAGGCCTCAAACCTCATAATCCAACATGGCATGGTGGTCTGCAAGCCAATCCATTCCCAAGATCACATCTAGAGATTTGGTGTCCAAGAGGATGAGGTTGGCTAGAAATTCTACCCCCTCTATGACCAACTCAACTTGTGGACAACCCTAGTTCGTACATGTCTCCAAGCCGGGATTGGACCAACAAGGTGGTTCTAAGGGTTGCAACTTCAAGCGATGCTTGGCGACAAAACTTGAGAGATAAGCGAATGAGAAACCCGAATCAAACAAAGCGGTGGCACTTTGAATTTACTAGGAACATACCTAGTACAACATCCGGGGAGGTCTGGGCTTCCTCCACTGCAACGTGGTTCACACAACCTCTTCCATAAGGTTGGGAGGTCTGGTTTGAGGACTTCTTTGGGAGGTCCTCACTTGGGGAGGTCCTGAGGAGGAGGTCCTCACCACTGGTTCTGTCTTATGTGGACACTGGTTAGTAAAGTGCCCCACTTGATGGCACCTAAAACACGTGACTCCTGCTGCGGGGGAGGTCATGGGTGGTTGGTTGTTGCTGCTGACGTTGCGGCGATGACCTTGGGTAGCAGGGCGGGAGGTCCTGGCTTGAGTCTAGGAAGTACTAGGAGGTCCTTGGCGCCGGTGCTGGTAGTGGTGCTGCACAAAAGTCCGAACATGCTGTGGAGGTCCTTGTTGAGCACTGGAGGGTGGCATCTTCCTTTTGTAAGACTCAGAGAGCTCTTTGCGGGATTCTTCAATGAGCATAGCCTTGTTTACCATATGCTGAAATCAGTGTAGTTATTGCCAACAACTTGAACTTTCAAGCTAGGGTGGAGACCTCGCTTGAAACATTTTTGGCGTGCATCATCAGTGGCAACATCCTCCTGTCATAACGGGGCAACTGAGTGAATTTGGTAAGATACTCACTCATAGACATGTTCCCTTGTTTGAGGTCCCGAAACTCATTTATCTTCATCTCAACCTTCCCATCAGGGACATGGGAGTGGCAAAAAGCTGCTGAGAACTCCGCCCATGTGATCATCTGGGGATCAACATGAGAGGCACAAAAGGTATCCCACCATTCCGCTGCAGCACCTCCCAATTGGTGTGAAGCAAACAAGACCTTCTCGCGGTCTTCACAACGGGCAATTTCAAGTTTCTTTTTCGTGGACCTCAGCCAATCATCTGCATCTAGAGGCTCAGGAGAATTTGAAAAGGTGGTCGGGCGCGTCTTTATGAACTCAGATAACCTCGATTGGGGGTGAACAGGAGGTGGAGGTGGTGGCACAACTGCGGCTTGACTGCTTTGACTCATCATGGCGGCAAAGGCGGTGGTGGTGCAGCTTTCTTTGGGCCATCATCTAGTTCAAATTTTGCATTCTTGAATTAATCATATGTGCTTGCTTTGCCATAAACTGCCCCAACCCTTGGTCTGTCACTAGAGCTGGAGGAGGTGGCAACTGCTCTGCTGGCCCATCTTGGCTAGCTGATTGTCGAGTTTGAACCATCTGCACAGAACTCTCAAGTTTAAAAGGTAAGGAAGAAAACATAATAGATAAGAGAGAAAAGCTCAAAGGTGAGCTAGAGCAGGGGAGAAAGATTGGTTCAACCTATTAGGGGTAAATTGGTTAAACCCAAAAAGCAAAATCTAGAAGGCTAAAGGGAGGCGACAAAACTCCAACAAACTCAAACAAGAGGTCCTATTGACCCCACTAAACGGTACAGAAAACTGAAAGGACCACTACCACTTAATTACAAAGGAACAACCCTATAGAGGTTACAGGGGTAAGGAGGCCAAGTTAAAGCTTGAAAAACAAAGTTCTAGAGAAGGGAGAAAAGAAGAAGATAGAGTAGGATGAGAAAAAGAATTGAACAAGATAAGATCAAAACAGATTAAGGAAGGAAAAGAACCACTAGGCAAGTTGCAAAGTTGGTTTGATTTAGAAACTAACTTTTGAGACTTGGCTAAGACGACCTTTCTATCTAAGGTCTAGTCTTAAAGTCGACCAGAGCTCTGATGCCACCTCTGTCGGGACCACCTTGGGATGTACAAAGAAGAACTCATAGGACCTCTTAGGACCGGTGGGACCACTCGGAGGTCTTGTAGGTCCTCTAAGAACACCCTCGGAGGAGGTCCTCGGGACCTCCCGGGAGATCTCAAAGACCTCTCGAGGTCTTGGCTCTGTGCATTGAGTTAGTCCCGAGAGCGAAGCTAACTCGCACAAAATAACGTAGGTGAAATCACAATCACACACCCAACAACTAGAACAATAGAATAAGTACAACTTATAATAGACAAAAGCCTTATGGCCAAGGTTGTTTCTGAGGAGTTGCCAACAAGGGCTTACAAAACCGACAACAAAGCCTTCTGACAAAAACACAGAAAAGCGCGTGGAGCCATCGACAAACCCAAAGGTGTTGAGTGGAAGACGTCCCTAGAAGGTGGGTCATCAAAGAACTCCCTCTCGAAGAGTGCGAGCCACCAAGACCTCAATCATCTTGCCTTTGCTCAAAGCAGAGGGCTTAAAGCCATGAGTACGTTGAATGTACTCAACAAATCGCAAGGAAACAAGTATACAATTAATATTCATGCATTGGTTTTGACAATGGAGAGCTGCGAGGTTAGTTGCAAAAGCAATATTTGCTAGAAAATAACATAGATAGATTGCAAGTTCGAGATTAAAACAAAGCGATAAAACACAAGTACATTGTTTTAAAAGGAGGTCGTGAGCACCAACTCACTCCCAACACCACGTGTGGGAGGTCTGAGTCGCACCCACGTCTAGGACCACCACCACGACCACCCTGGAGCACCAACTCCAGAGCACCCAAAGACCACCCTAAGGCTCCAAGACCTCCCTGAGCACCAACTCCGTAGCACCTTGGACCACCCTATGGTGCACCAAACCTCTTTTGAAAAGCTACCCTTTGCGCAAAATCACCAGATAATGTCCACGACCAAGGACTTCGCTATTCGAATAGATTTTTACACTCTGTAGAGGTGTACAATTTTACCCACAATTCACGACCTCTCTAGTCGGGCGGGTTCCCATGAAACCCTTGCTCATTTCCAAAGATGAGCGATCTAAAGAGCGCGACAAGGCCTTTACAAAGCTTGGGCTGTCTCGAGCTGCCCGCTAAGGTTTCGCTTCTAATGGGCCTCACGCCACGCGATTCGTGCCCCTCTTGCGCGTGAATCACACTCTCAACCACAACAGAACCAAGCTAGCTCTTTGCTAATTATTTGGCCTAGACCACCCCCATAAAATGGTCTTGTGGTTGTACGAAAATACCCGGATCCTTGGAACACAAAGTTAAGTCCTTAGTTGTTGCTCAAGCGAGATCATCCACAACCCAAGGTGTACTCTAGGGCACCAAGGTCCTACAGTACCAACCACTACTCACTCCCGGCCTTCTCGCCCGAGCATAAAACAACTTTGGGTTCAACCAAGCCAAAGGACCACCAAGTACAAGCACACAAGTTTTAGCAAAGGTGGCATCACAGCACAATCGATACAACTGGGGCATCCCACCACAACTGCACAACGGTGGACTCACACACGGAGGTTCTATAGTTCATTAGTCAAGATTATTAAAGAAGGAAAAACAAGGTTCTCAACACCGCGGTTCTAAGCTAAGCTAAACATAACTACGGTCCCATGCTGGCAAAAACAAAGAGTGCTAACAAAACCTACCCAACTAAGGTGACCGAGGAAAATCATGTCAACATGTTGGGTACAAATATCCAAGGAGGTATAATGTCAAGTAGGTAAAGCTATTGCCCAAAACCTTTGCTATAAAAGTAGCCATGCATGATAGAGTAAAACAATATACATTTGAAATGCTACGCTCAAAATGATCAAAGGTCTGCGACTTGCCTTTGTTGAGGAATAGGGAGGCTTCGACGGAGGCTGCTGGATCCAAGAACTCTTCTTCAAACTCGGGACCTAAACGTTCGCAAAAGAACCAAATAAACAAAACGAGCTCGGCAAAAGAACTTAAAAGAAATCAAAAGGACTTAAGAAAATCCAACTTAAAAACAAGAAGAATGGGAGGTCACGGCTTGAGGAGGTTGTCGGACGGAGTAGCACCCCAAATCCTCGTGTATTTACGAACTAGTCCCATGATCGGTAGCTAGTTCACACAGTAAACAAATGTGGTAACAACCATAATTCATATAACTTTATTAATAAACAGAGATGATTACCATAAAGGCTTACGAGCCAACAATAAAGAAACACGATGGAAGGCGAAGAAGATGTAGTAGAGTCCGGTGATGCGCCACAGCAATCGGTAGGGTAGCGGCCTAGTCATCGAGATCCACACCGGTAGCAAAGTCCTTCTCCTCTGAAATTTATTTGCATAAAGCAAGTATGAGCACTACTACCGTGCTGCAAGTTACACCAACAATTATGAGTTAATGCATGAATGGATGTAACAATGGAAGGCTACTGAGGTTATTTGTGCAAAACAACATTTGACATTAAATACAATACTAAGTTCAAAAGCTCAAGTTTTATAATATCTAAAATTGAGTTTTAACTGAAATAACAAAGCTAGTGTAGGCACCAACCTAACACTAACTTAAACACGACCACCAACCCGGGGCTTCAACCCATAACTTTTCTTATGGACACCCATCCATGTCAAAACTGTTTTACAAAAATATTTTTGAAAATAAAACCAAAGTCTAACTTTGAGTGGCTTTGCTAGCATATCCATGACCGTGGACATGGCTATTCGAATAGATTGACACTCTGCGAGAGGTTGTACAACTTTACCCACAAGAGATAACCAATTTATCTTGTCGCTCACACACTTTCAAAGGCGTGCGACTAAAGGCTATCACAAGGCTTTTATAATGCATCATTCCACCACAGTCCTCCTCGCTAAGGTTTCACCCTTTGGACTACCCGTCCATGAGGTTCAGCCCCCTTTGCGCTAGGTGAGACTAACAAAGGTCATGAAAGACTACCCACCGCATCAATAGGAGCGATCATGATGGAACTTTGCAAATTAATCACCGAGTCCTGCCCATACAAGACATGTGGTTGAATAAAGGGGCATAGCAAAGGCAGCTCGAAAGTGGTCCTTAGCGACTTGGCGTCCTCCAAAATAAACCACAGGCCTTAATCCTAACAGTTAAGCCGGTGCATAACGATGCACCCACCATTCATACATTTCGCCCAAGTCCAAACTATTTTGATTTATTTTATTTTTTAAAGTCATTTATAAAACTCCCATGACACACCAATGCGAATGGTACAATTTAAACAACATTTGACTTTTGGCTGAAATTCCCCAAATCAAATATTTTTGGTCTAAGCGCGGTTAAGCATATATTTTTCCAAAGTATTCTAGTTCATACTATTGCACAAACTAGAATTTTATATAATGTGTTAAGGTATGTTTGATTCAATGTTAAATTTGGCAGTACAAAGGATTCAGGAATAACTATAATTTAAAAACATGAGTTTAAATTACATTTAATAGAAATAAGCATGCAATAGTAATTTAAAATAGAATTTAAATAATTTAAAATATTGGGATCAACATGATCAAAGGTATAACTTGACTTGTTTGATAGGTTGCTCTCAAACGACGTCGAAATCTGACTCTCCGAAGTCGTCGAAATCTATTCGTGAAAATAAACAAAATTCAAAAATTCAAATAACAATTCAAATGAACTCCAAATTAAATAATTTTGATTTAGTTAGCTAGATCTCGAATTTAGCTAAATTTAGGAATTTGAATGGGCTCAAATGGAGTTCAGATCCAAAAGATATGACCTTTGGAAGATTGAAATCACATGAATTGATGAAAATCAGATTTATGGATTTACTGAATTTATTTTTCTAAAGGAAAAGGGTTTTATGACGCAATGCTGACGTCAGCGAAGGATTTTTGGGAATAAAAGAAATAAAAGAAAAACCTAACATGTGGGGCACACTTGGAAGTGGCTCGGCCCACATGGACTAAGTCCACCCGGTTTTAGATCTGAGTTGGGTGCTGAGGTGGCACACGTGTGCACATGTGGTGCTGACTGGGCTCCACGCATGCGCACATGCTGAAATGGTTGATGAGGTGGCTCACCACGCCAGCTGATGATGTCAGCGACGGCGAAGCTTCTGGATCGGCCAACAACGGTGAACGGCGGCGCGGGACCGGCAGTGGATGGTACAGGTGGGTAGAGGCACTATTGCGAACTCACCGATGTGCTCAAGGGCGGCTAAGGTTGGCGGTGGTGGTGCGGCGAGCTCGGCGATGGAGGAGTTGCGGCTTTGTCGGGAAGGGCTCGGGTGATGCTTGGCGGCGCAGTGGGTGCTCGGGTAGCTCTGCGACGATGAACTTCGGTGGTGTGCTCCACGGCGGCGGCGGCGAAGACGGTGTGAGAACTCGAGGTTTAGCGGCGGCGAAACCCTAGAACTCTAATAGCGGCGGCTGGTGCTTTAGAAGAAGAACGGTGGGGATTGAAATGAGGTGAGAAGGGGCTCTGGGCTCCCTTTTATAGGGTGAGGAGCAAGGCGACGGAGATCATGGGATTGTCGATGGCGGTTGTGGAGCTCTCACGGGCGGCGTGGAGAAAATGGGGAAAGAAGGTGGGGATTGTGGGAAGTTGGGCACGGGTTGTGCGCGCGTCTGTAAAACGGGAAGGTTGAGGTGGCGGTTGTGGAGCTCATGTGCGTGCAGCAATGGCGGTGGCGTTGGGGTTTGGCTGCGCGGGGAAGACATCGACGGAAAAGAAGGGCGCAGACCCACATGGCGGTGACAGAAGCAAAAAGTAACGGGTAATGATCTGGCCGTTAGATCTAAATCCGATGGTCTATAATGAATGAGACGTTCGGACCACCTTGATAGTCGATCAAGATCTGGCCATCCAATTTAGATCGGATGGTCTATATTGAGTGGCCGTTCGGACCGTTCGAAGTGCTAACAAGATCTAAACGTCCAAATTAAATCGGACGGTTGGGGTGGGATGATGCATAAGGCGCGAGAGGAGCAGGCTGACTGGGCCGTGCGCGCGTGGAAATAAAAGTGGGCCGAGGAAGATTTGGCCCAAGAACTATTTGAGGATTTTAATTGATTTAGTAATTTTAAATGATCCACACAATTCAAAATGGCGTTAGAAAATAGCAAAATAAATCAAAAAATTATGAGAAAATTTACCGAAATTGTCTGAGGCATTTTGTACTTAAATAAAATAACTCCAACTTATAATTGGTAATTAATCTTGCAAATAATTCATTTTAGCTTTGAAATACTTAAGAAAAAAGCTTTTAAAAATCCAAAAAAATATTAAATTTTCCTTTTTATCTTTAAAACCAAGGAAGAGCCATAAAACTCAATAAATTTTTATTTTTGACTTTAAAATTTAAGAAATCCAAGAAAAGCAATTAAACTCTTTTAAATTTCAGAAATTCCAACAAAGTAACAACTTTATTATCTTTATTTTGGTAACAAAATCTTGGGATGTTACAAACTACCCCCTTAAAAGGAATCTCATTCCCGAGATCCGGAGAGGCTAGAAAGAAAGCTGGGAAATGCTAGGTCTTCAACTGGAATTATCGTCGTCCACATCCTGCGCCTCATCTGACAGAGCCTGAGTTGTGACACTGTACAGACGTCCTTTTCCAGAATTCTGCGGCTTCTTGTTTGCTTGCATGATGTTGACTTGAGAGTTGCTTCTTTGGACAATTATTGACGAAATGTCCAACCTTATGGCAATTGAAGCACGTGATGCAACATAGGATGGGTCATACGTGCTTGGTCACTATCGGATGTGTTGAAGGATTCCAAGTTGGTAGGTTGTCTTTGTTGGTGGAATTTGACTTGATATGATGAAGTCCCTATCGCTTTAGGAAAACTTCGAGTTGAACCGTGTAGCTATTCTTCTCTTGCGATTCTCCATCTCCCGGTGCTTGCCTTCTTGACGAATCGCCTTGTCGACTAGTTGCTGGAAGTCAGTATAATCCTGGGAAATTAGATGTACAGACAAATCATCATTGAGTCCTTCTAGGAATCTTGCTTGTCTTCATCCTTTGCAACATCTTCAGGTGCATATCGTGCTAGTTGATTGAACTTGTACAGGTACTCATTCACAGAGTGGTTGCCTTGGCGTAGCAAATGAAACTCCTTCTTCTTGAGGGTCATCATGCCCGCCGGAATATGTGCACGCTGGAAGGCTCGCACAAACTCAACCCAGGTGATGGATTGATCCTCATCGTTAGCTAAGCTGTAGTTGTCCCACCATTCTGAAGCTAGCCCCATGAGTTGGTGCGAAGCGAACAGCACCCTCTCACGATTGGTGCACTGAGCGATGTCTAACTTCTTACTATTCGCTCGGAGCCAATCATCTGCATCCATGGGCTTGATGCTGCAGAAAGTTGGTGGTCATATCCTCATAAATTCCAACATACTGGTCCTTTGAGGTGGTGGAGTTGGAGTTGGAGGTTAGAAAGCGTAGCTTGTCGGGCTTGGTTGTTCTTGATGGTGAGAGAAGCGATTCGATCGAGACGGTTTGATTGGCCACCATCTGTTGCCATTCGATCCATTGGTTCTTTGGTGGTGGTGGAATTGGGGCACTTCCATCATCGTTGGCGTTGGTTCCATTTTGGAGCGACAGTGTTCACCATCTGCGTTGACTCAGAGGGTTAGGGAAGGAGACAAAGGCTAGGAAGAGACAAGAAGAATAACTAAGAGGATAGAGTAAGATAACACCCAAACAAAGAACCAAGTCAAAAGCTTTTCAGGAAAAACTTAGCGACTTTATACAACGCTCTTTGGATCTAGACTCTTTAATCTAGTGAAACGACTCAATACAGAATGAGCCTTGGCAAATATAAGCTATATGGTTGGGCTGCCATCGCAACTTACGCTACGGTCTTCGATGTGCCTTGCATGTTGTCCTTGATTGGTAGAGATGACTTGATGCCTTCTTGGTAGTTTCATGTCTTGAGGTCTTGAGCGTAATGGTAACAGGAGAAAGTTGTGACCAAAGGAGAGGTCCAACCACTAGGTGATCCTAGGAGGAGGTCTGCGGAGGAGGAGGTCCTTAGAAGGCGGTCTTGATGTAGGATCAAGGATAACCGACTAGAGGGGGTGAATAGGAGGTTTTAAACTTTTAAACAATTTAACGAGATAAGTCAATTAATAACTTAGTCTAAACAAGTTATACTTCTAGCTAAGCAATACATGCACAAAGACCAAACTAGAAATATAAATGCGGAATAGTAAAGACTAGAAATAACCACAATGTGACAACGATGTTTTCCGTGGTATCAAAGACTTGCCGGTCTTCACTAGTCCACGTTGAGGAGCTTGAACCAATCAAGCCGGCTCCACGTATTAAGCCTTTCTCGATCACTATTGGTTGTTCTTTCTCCACTCCGGAGATGGTGAACACCAAACCACTCTAATTTGGGCACCGGGCCTCTTCACAATCTTCTTGAAGAGATCAGTGCAATCACCGCTAAGCCGTCTAGGAGTTTGGCAAAACTCCAAGAGTAACAAATTAAGGACCTTCGCAGCGACACTCAAGTGCAAGAGGATTAACTAGAATGATGAATGCACTTAAATGAGCTCAACAACCTCTCAAAGAGTGAACAAGTAAATTTGAGGAGTTGAAAGGATGCACAAGGCTCAAAGGATGTTAAATGTGGTCTATACGGTGTCCTTGAGCGGTGGGGAGCATTTATACCCCCAACAAAAATTATAACCGTTGGAGAAGAAAACTCCACTTTTGACCACAAGCGGTACTACCGCACTCCACCAACCACCTGTGCGGCTATAACAGAGGCATTAAATGACGACATAGCCGTTTTATCTTGCGATGCGGTACTACCGCTAGCAAAGCTAACGGTACTACACAGAGCGGTCATACCGCAAAGTGAGTGCGGTACTACTGTTTTCCAAGAGATACAAAAGGGGTGCGTGCTGGAAAAAAACATACCGCCAAGTAACGATTGGAATAACCGGCGTGCGGTACTTCCGCTTAACAAATGCGGTACTCGTAGTCCGGTCATACCGCGTGAATACTTGCGGTACTACGTACCGAGGATAGGCACGAAACCATAAAGGGTCTCTCAGTAAAACATCGCCAAGAAACAATCGGAACAACGGGTTGCGGTAGTACCGCACTACAAGCCCGGTCATACCGTGGAGCGGTAGTATCGCAAGTTCAATGCCGGTACTACCGATTATCCTGACAAAACGGACTTGGCAAGGATAAAAGCAATCCAAATGCATGCATGATCCTAGATTGATCCATAAAGCACAAGAACATGCTATCAAGCTACTAGTCATGATTCCTCTTAATAGTACGGCATTTAACCTATAATCCGGTCTTCCAACCATATTTCCTAAGACCGGAAAAAGTAAAAGATTTCTAATTTACTTGTACCTTGACTTTGATCCAATTTGATCTTCACGATATCCTTTAGCATGCAACTTCACAATCATACTTACCATTTGGACTTAACCTTACAAATGCTCAATCACACACATTAGTCCAATTATCACATATTATCATAAATTACCAAAACCAATTTTTAGGGGCCTAGATGCTTTTCAATCTCCCCCTTTTTGGTAATTGATGACAACCTAGTTAATATGTGGGAAGAAAAGTTTTGAATAAACCCAAGATAGTGAAATAAGAGTATATCCTTTTGATGGCTTAACAACAAAGCTCAAGAGGAGATTGAGAGAAATGAATAGAATTAAATTCTTGTTAAGCCGAAACAAAGAAGACTCCCCCTAAACATGTGCATGAAGTAAATAGAACATTTTAGGAGCACATATAGATAATATTGACAATTTTTTTGGCAGAGTTTCTTTAGTTTGTTGGTACTTGAGAAAACTTTGTAATGCTAAGGAATTTGTCATAATTTGAAATTGCAGTAGAGATAATATCATATTAAGACAACAAATAACAAGTATGAGCAACACGTTCTATCAAAGTTCAACAATATAATAATAGTGAATTGTTACAAGCATTCAAACAACTAACACGGTAGCAAAATATTATCGATGACTCCCCTAGAACCTACTTCCCTTCTAGCTACTTCTCCCCTTTGGCATCATAATACCAAAAGAACATCAAGCAGTGGATCACGAGGAGGAAGAGTCGAGGAATCTGAGGAGCAGGAGCACGAGAAGGTGAGGTAGCTGGAGCACGAGAGGAAGTCCTGCTGCAGGATAAGTACGACGCCGAGTGAAGTGAGAGTCGTTAAAAATTGTTCCAAGGAATCCATTGTCTCTGTCAAACACCAACCTGTTTGTGTCTCAATATGAAAATCTTTACATTGCTCGTTCTCATCTCTTCTTTGAGTGACCTTTAGCTGTATAAGATTGTTCGGGATCGAGGTCAGTTGTTTAGAATCTGAGCAAGAGTGACTTGACCACGAGCAACATTTTCAGTGTCACTGGAGCATTCTCTTCTTCTGTACTTGTTGCTCCTGAAAGCGAATGGGAGGATTTTGTCTAGGCTTGTAAGCCTTGTGAGGTGATCCCAAACCTCCACGATACTCAATCTTACTAAGAATCGGGCCATAATATAATGAGCATGATAAATCCTCTTTACCTGTCATTCTTAGAAGAAACAATACCCACGATAATGACATCCACAACATCAAACTTTCTCCCATGTGAAATATTATCAATGATATTCCACACATGTCCTCGTCTGACATCAAAATTACCACTTTTGGGAAGAAAGGTATGATTAATAATTCTATTAATCAAGCTAGGAATGGGCGATAAACCATGAATCTTCCCTGGTGTATACGACATTTTGATCATAGAAATATGTCCAGCAGAACAAGCATGGCGATCGTCAAATAACTTATCCCAATTTCGAATATATCCTCAATACACGCTCAAAATCAGCCTTAGTGCACTCCACATAGCGTGTAACTGTCATCCATTTCATCTTCTTGAAATAAGAAGAAACATATAAAGTGGCATAGAATTGTCTGATAATCTCCTCATCATAGTCATGCTTTAGAGCAACAAAATCATGAAGACCAACTTGCTGAAAAAGTCGATACACACCTTCATATTTTTCTAGGGAGTTGATATGTGTCCACTTTATCCATTTATGATCTGCAAACTTTCTGTGGTGACCATATACCTACTCATAGACCTGCTCCTGGAACTTGGTGTGAAACCTGGGATTTATGGAGTTTGAGGGCAGAAGATATTGGTCTTTGTGTCTCAAAATAGCATAGTCATCAGCTGAGATGAGATTTAGATTTATCTCAGGTTCTTCTGCGTCTCCTCATCAGATTGAGCCTGGACTTCTTCTTCTGTGTCAGGCTCAGATCCAGATTTGACTCATGCTGTGAGGACCTTCTTTCACTTTCAGAGTCACTTGCTGCAGGACCCTTACCCTTGCCTGCGGGATCTTCAATTGGGTCAGAACAAGGTTGAGTGGAAGATTGCCCTCTGCGAGTTCCAAATCTTGTCCTTGGCATCTTTAAAAGGAGTTGATAAGTTACAAGGAGTTCAAAAGATCAAGCAATCTGGAGATAATTTGAATAGAATGATTTGATGTTCTGTCAGTAAAATCGGTAGTACCACAAGTCCTCAGCCGGTAGTACCGTGGTACGGTAGTACCGCCATTTTCTGGCCGGTATTACTGTATCACGGTAGTTCCGCGCATAAGAACACGGTAGTACCGCTTTCGCAGACTGCGACCTAGGGCACAAGATTCTAAACAAAATTGATGTTTTCTTTGGTTTGAATCCAAGTAAAGGATGCAATAACATCATCAAACATCAATAACATTATTTTGCCCAACTAGAATCGCGCAAATCATCAACATTTCAAATTAACTAGAATGAGACCTAGGGTTTGATTCAACCGGTAAAACGAGGATTTTAAGAAGTTTTACCTTGAGGAAAGGAGGGGTTAAACCCTAGAGATGCAAGGATTCACAAGGATTTGAAGATCAACCGAGTTTTGGAAGGATTTTGGCCGAGTGGTTTTTCGGGAGAGAGATAGAGAGAGAGAAGAGGTGAAGAAGGAAGGCACGGGAGAAAAAGATAACCTCTGGGGGTTATTTTTCTATCGAAACCGATGTGGTAGTTCCTCCCTTTGCCACTTAATACCGCAAAGCGGTCATACCATGGTTATTGTGCCGGTAGTACCGCACTCACGGTCATCGCACATAACCCGCGGTAATTCGATTATCCTAGAACTTCAAAACAGTTCGGATAAAATTTGGACATGATAAGTTGCAAATGATCCTTAGTTTTGCAATCAATCAAGAGTCATTAGGGATCATTATGCATAGAATAGACTAATGTCTATATGAGAATATAAATTTTTATAAACATAGATATTCTTTATAAAATTTTGAAAATATTTTCTTACAAAAGCTTTTGAATAACACCAAATCAAACAAAATACATGAGGTAAAATTTCAAGCAACATTTGAATAGTCTATGACATTTAATTCATTCCTTAATTTGCAAAACGGCCTTCATCTAGTGGCTTGGTGAAAATGTCCGCTAATTGATCTTGGTTCGGATGTGGCTAATTTAAATGTCTCCTTTGCCCACATGATCTCTTAGGAAATGGTGGTGAATATCTATATGCTTGGTTCTTGAGTGTTGGACCGGATTATTTGCTATTTTAACCGCACTTTCATTATCACACAAAAGAGGTATATTATCAATTTTAATTCTGTAATCCATCAAAGTTTGCCTCATCAATAGCAATTGAGCACAACAACTTCCTGCGGAAACATATTCGGCTTCGGCGGTGGATAAAGCTACGAAATTTTATTTCTTGGATGACCATGATACTAAAGATCTTCCTAAGAATTGACAACTCCCCGAGGTGCTTTTTCTATCCACTTTGCAACCCGCATAATCGGAGTCCGAGTATCCAATTAAATCAAACTTAGCACCTTTAGGAAACCATAGGCCAATGCTAGAGGAATACTTTAAATATCTTAGTATTCTTTTTACGGCCATCAAGTGGCACTCTTTTGGAGATGCTTGAAACCGTGCACACATGCAAACACTAAACATAATATCGGGCCTAGATGCGGTGAGATAGAGCAAACTACCAATCATGGATCTATAAAGTTTTAAATCTACTGATTTACCTCCCTCATTTAGGTCGAGATGACCATTAGTTGCCATGGGAGTCTTGATAGGTTTGGCATCCTCCATGCCAAATCTCTTGATCAAGTCCTTTGCATACTTTGTTTGACTTACGAAGGTTCCATCTTTGAGTTGCTTGATTTGAAGTCCAAGAAAATAACTAAGTTCTCCGATCATGGATATTTCAAATTCCCTAGACATCATATCACCAAATTCTTTGCAAAAGTCTTGATTAGTAGAACCAAATATGATATCATCAACATAAATTTGACATACAAAGAAATCATCATCTAATACTTTAGTGAACAAAGTTGAATCAATTTTCCCGATTTTGAATCCTTTTGAAACTAGAAAATCTCTAAGACGTTCATACCATGCACTAGGAGCTTGTTTAAGACCATAGAGCGCCTTGGAGAGTTTGTAGACATGATTAGGATTCTTAGGATCTTCAAAACCGGGAGGTTGTTCAACGAACACAAGTTCGGATATTTCTCCATTTAGAAAGGCACTTTTGACATCCATTTGAAATAATTTAATATCGAAGCATGATGCAAAAGCAAGTAATATACGAATTGACTCAAGTCTAGCTACGGGAGCAAAAGTTTCACCGAAATCCAAACCTTCGACTTGAGAGAAACCTTGTGCGACCAATCTTGCTTTGTTTCTTATAATCATACCATTTTCGTCTTGCTTGTTTCTAAACACCCATTTTGTACCGATGACATTATGTTCTTTGGGTCGATCCACCAATGTCCAAACTTCGTTTCGGATGAAATTATTAAGTTCTTCATGCATAGCAATCATCCAATCCGGATCTTCAAGTGCTTCATCTATATTCTTTGGCTCAAGAGAAGAGACAAAAGAGTAATGTTCACAAAATGAAGCAACACGAGATCGAGTTTGAACACCCTTACTTACATCACCCAATATTTGATCTATTGGATGATCTTTTGAAATCACATTGTGGATTCTTGGTGGTAGGTTGGATGGTTGATCATCTTCATTATTGTTTTCTTCCACTTGAATTTGGCTTGTTGTGGAAGAGGTAGGAGGTTCAACTTGAGTAGAAGATGACGGTTCATCTTTAGGTTTGATGTCGCCAATTTGCATATTTTCCATAGTCTTTCTTAACAATTCATCACCTACATCATCCAAATTCTCATGCCCTTCTTGGGAGCCGTTAGTTTTATCAAATTGAACATCGTGTCTTTCCTCAACTAAACCGGAGTTTTGATTAAAGACACGATATGCTTTGCTATTTGAAGAGTAACCAAGCAAGAAACCAACATCACAACGACTTGTAAATTTTGAAAGACGAACTCCCTTTTTCAAAATATAACACTTGCAACCAAAGACACGAAAATAAGAAATGTTAGGTTTTCTTCCAACAAGAAGTTCATAGGAAGTCTTTTTCAAGAGGCGATGCAAATAAAGACGATTTATGGCATGACAAGTGGTGTTAATTGCTTCCGCCTAAAAGCTATCGGAAGTATTATATTCATCAAGCATTGTCCTAGCCATTTCAATTAATGTACGATTTTTCCTTTCTACAACTCCATTTTGCTCCGGACTGTAGGTTGTGGAAAGTTCGTGCTTTATTCTAAGTTCATCACAAAAGTCTTCAACTTTAGTATTTTTGAACTCAGAATCATTATCACTACGGATTTTCTTTATTTTGAAATCAAATTCATTTTGAGCCCGTTTTGCAAAGCTTTTGAAAATTCTGGAGGTTTCGCTTTTGTCATCTAGAAAAAACACCCATGAATATCTAGAGTGATCATCCACGATAACTAAACAATAGCTATTTCCCCCGATACTCTTATAGGTTGTTGGCCCAAACAAATCCATATGTAAGAGTTCCAATGGTCTAGAGGTTGACATGATACTCTTGGAAGGGTGAGAGCTTGCGACTTGTTTACCGGCTTGACAAGCGCTACAAAGTCGATTTTTCTCAAACTTCACATCTTTCAAGCCAACAACTAGATCATGTTTGAAAAGTTTTTTAAGTTGAATCATGCCAACATGAGCCAACCTTCTACGCCAAAGCCAACCCAATGAAGTTTTTGTAATTAAACAAGTTTGTAAGCATGAAGCATTTGAGGAGAAATCTACCAAGTAAAGATTTCGAAATCTAAAACCTTTGAAAACTAAGGCATTATCCTTTACACTTGAAATTGAAACACCTTCATTTGAGAAAGAGCAAATTAAGTCAAGATCACATATTTGAGCAACATATAATAAATTGAAATTAAGTGATTCAACTAAAGATACATTAGAAATAGAAAGGTCATTTGAGATAGTGATTTTACCCAATCCTATTACCTTTCCTTTACTATTATCTCCAAATGTGATCTTGTCACTTCCTTTTACGTTCTCGAATGTGGTGAACACTTTTCTATCACCGGTCATGTGTTGAGTGCATCCACTATCAAGCACCCAATGTTTTCCACCGGTCTTGTAGTTCACCTAAAAAACAAGAATCAAGTTCTTTTAGGTACCCAAATTTGTTTGGGTCCTTGGAGGTTAGTGACCAAGGTTTTAGGCACCCAAATAGCATTCTTTTTAGCGCTTAAAATCGAAGTGCCAATAAATCTTGCAATTATTTTACCATCTATAGATTTCTTAAGCATGTAGCAAGAATCATAAATGCCATAGGGTTTAACATTAATATTTAAGCAAGCATTAGATATGTGTCATACCTTACCACATTTATTGTAATATTTACCACTTTGCTTAACAAACCTTGGTGGTTTGTTTACCGGTTTCTTACCTTTCTTGGGCATATACCCAAGTCCTTCCTTATTGAATGAGCACCTTTGCTCACTCAATAACTTGTCATGGGTTGGTTTACCCTTGAAGCATCTTTCCAAACTTTTGCTTAGCTTGGTGACTTGCTCTTTCAACTCATTGTTTTCAACAATTAGTAAAGGATCACAAGTATTTGTAATTGAATCATCATTTGAGTAACAAGGTATGGATAGCAAATCATCACAAGAAGTACAAATATTAGACATGGTTTTTGCATTTGACATATTTTCTACTCTAGGCATCTCATTCATTAAATCACAAGTAATACCAATATTTGAATGAGATTTTTCTATATCTTTTAGGAGGAGAGAATCATGAGCTTCCTTTAGCTCCTCATAAGAGTCTTTTAGAGAGATATACTCTTTCTTTAAGACTTTAAATTTTGATTTCTCTTTTCCAATATACTCATTTAGATCTTCAACCATGTCCATTAATTCATCATATGAAGGAGCATTATCATCAATGGATTTTACCTTATCTCCTTTTGCCATAAGGCATGTAGGAGACGCGAAGAGTGAAGGAGCTTCCTTTATGGCGATGCTGATAAGTTCTCTTTTCTTAGAAGACTCTTCATCACTTGATTCGGATTCGGAATCCGAATATTCTTCATCGGAATCCCACTCTCCATTGTGAGCTTCATTTTTGCCCTTTTTGTGAAGCCTTTTGAAAAGCTTCTTCTTTCCATCGAATTCCTTCTTCTTTGATGGTTTATCTTTGTCATCCTTCTTGTTGGGGCAATTTGAGATTATGTGCCCCTTCTTATCACATCCATAACAACGAATGTTGCTATATCGCTTGTTGTCACTTGAGGATTGCCCTTTCTTGAAGTTGTTGAAGTTGAAGTTTCGATGTGGGCGTCTTCTCATGAATTTCTTCATTCTCCTCACAAGAAGAGCATACTCTTCATCCGAGTCTTCCTCTTCATCCTCGTCGTCACTTGACTCCACTTTATCCTTGAAAGCGGTAATTTTCTTCTTGGATGAAGATGATTTCAAGAGCTCTTCCTTGTCCTTCTTGTATAGCTTGTTAGTGATGAGGTTGCCCAAAAGTCCGGTTGGTGTCATTCTTGGCAACTCGGGAGAGTTGAGAAATAATATCACCAACGTCTCATATTTATCCGGGAGGGCCCTAAGCATCTTGCGCACAATATCAACATCAAGAAGGTTAGTACCAAGACCTTTGAGTTCATTCACAATGTTGTTGAGTCTTGAATACATCTCAGTGATGTTTTCATGAGGCAACATTATGAATGTCTCATATTTAATCCGAAGCCTATGCAATTTGGCTTCTTTGACCGTGGATGTGCCCTCATGAATTTCGGAGAGGGTAGTCCAAATAGCATGAGCGGTTTCCAAATTGCTCACCCTATTGAACTCATCCGCGTTCAAAGCACCAAAGAGAGCATTCATAGCTTGAGCATCCAAATGAGCATTACGTTCATCTTGAGTCATGGCATTTGTAGGATCAAGAGACATAACATAACCCTCATTTACAATTCTCCATATGTTCGGACTCATGGCCTTTAAGAAAATGGACATTCTAATTTTCCAATAGGAATAATTTGAGCCATCAAATAAAGGAGCCTTTCCTATGTGTATACCCTCACTAGCCATCCTTTCTCTCTTAGACGGTAAAGTCTAACAAATTGAGAGACCAAGCTCTGATACCACTTGTAGGATCAAGGATAACCGACTAGAGGGGGGTGAATAGGAGGTTTTTAAAGTTTTAAACAATTTAACGAGATAAGTCAATTAATAACTTAGTCTAAACAAGTTATACTTCTAGCTAAGCAATACATGCACAAAGACCAAACTAGAAATATAAATGCGGAATAGTAAAGACTAGAAATAACCACAATGTGACAACGATGTTTTCCCGTGGTATCAAAGACTTGCCGGTCTTCACTAGTCCACGTTGAGGAGCTTGAACCAACTGCCGGCTCCACGATTAAGCCTTTCCTCGATCACTATTGGTTGTTCTTCCTCCACTCCGAGATGGTGAACACCAAACCACTCACAATTTGGGCACCGAGCCTCTTCACAATCTTCTTGAAGAGATCACCGTGCAATCACCGCTAAGCCGTCTAGGAGTTTGGCAAAACTCCAAGAGTAACAAATCAAGGACCTTCGCTGACGACACTCAAGTGTAAGAGGATTAACTAGAATGATGAATGCACTTAAATGAGCTCAACAACCTCTCAAAGAGTGAACAAGTAAATTTGAGATATTATGGATAAGCTTTGGTAGCAATTAACTCATTTGAGAGGATTCAAAATAGTGTTTGAATTAATTGCTAGCAAAACCACAACATATAGACTAAAACCCCCTAAACATTTGCATATGAGGTTTGATAGAAACTGATGCACATATGTGGATTTTGTGAATTTTGGCAGAGTTTCCTCTATATTCTGGATCCAAGGAAGCATGACACAACAAATGTAATCATCAATAATTTAAATATTGATGCAACAATATAATGGTCCACAACGAACATATTTTGGACAAAACACAAATAGGTAACACAAGTCTTAATAAAATCCAAAGATGCCCGAAATATATCTGAGCCAATACAAAGGTTCAATAAGCTTACAAGAAATTACAAAGCTTATCCTCATAAGCGAGGTCTATTGACCTACATAAAAAAAATCCCTTCTTTCTTCCTCTCCTTCATTCTTCTCCCCCTTTGGCATCAAATACCAAAAGAGAAGGCTCAACCGACTCTAGGAAGGAGGAGGGACATGCGAAGAGGAAGGATGACTGAACCAAGAGGAGGGAGGACGACGACCACACCAAAACTGCTGATACACAAGAGGAGCCTACTGTTGCTCAAGATGAGTGATCCTCATGTCCATAGCATCAAACCTACTGTTCAAGCCTTCAACCATTGTCCTTGTCTCAACTTTAATGGTGTGCATATGAGTGAACCTTGTGTCCATGTTGTTGAAGCTGTTTGGAGTTGATATAGGGTGGCTAACACGAGATCTTGTTCTTGTGGTGCTTGCTGCCCTTGGTGTGACAAAACTTGCTCCTAAGGTTGTGGAGGAGGAGCCACTTGCGGTGGAGGAGCATCTCTAGGTCTATATTCTTTATACTCCAAGTCACATGCAAGATCAAAGTCAATCCTAGTTTGGATGAGCTTCCTTTGTTGTCGGGACCCAGAATTTCGATTCTGGAACCCTCTGTGTATACTGCACTAGTCCAGGATCACGCTAGTGCACACAGGGTTAACATAGGTAAATATCGATCCACACAAACGATAAATAAAGTAAACGATTAGTTTGAATAACAAATAAGGGTTTTGACCTTATGGTCGAGTTTACACTTATTAAGCCACACGGGGCTAACAAAGAATAAAGCAAGAATGAACGGAAATAACTCCAGCGAGATCCCACCAATTCACCACAGCAACCGATCGGGATCCGCACTTAACGATCAACAACCTTCGCGAACTCCTCCTCGAAAGCGGCGACTCCTCCTCTTCAGAGGTTTGGGCGCAAGTTTTACAACAAGCGTGAGTACACAACCTGCACTCGCAAATCATACCACGAATGCAATGTATAGATGCAAGCTTATTCCAAAGAAAAGGCTTCGTGGTTCTTTTGGATAAAAGCAACATTTGCAACTGAATACGAATAATAGATTGAAAGCATAATTCAAAACAAATAAACAATATTAATTTAACAGTTGTTTCCACAAAGACACATAGCCTAATCAAATTCTTTCACACAGCCATATGACTTAAATCACACAGCTCCCATCCCAACATTTTATGAAAACCACCCCTCGTGTGAAATTCCCGAGCATGTCCATGACCGCGAACGCGGCTATTCGAATAGATTGATTTAACACTCTGCAGAGGTTGTACACTTTACCCACAAGATACAACTAGTGTAGCAAGCACCAATCGTAACAAAACAGTTCAGAAACTTCATCTCAAACATTGACGTTCCCAGTGTGCTTACAAACCGCTATACCAGCTCACATAGAATTGGTATAACACACACCACTGGACAGGGAAGACAAATCGTCCCGCGATGCAACCACCAAGTAGTCACACCTCCACCCTGTCACACAGCCTAACCTATCCACCTGAACATCAATGCTGAGAATCCATAACTTACTAAGTTAGGCCCGTCCCATACCAGGCATATGGTCGTACAGTAAGGCTCAGTTCAATGGGGCACAAAGTTAAGTCCTTAATTGACCAAGGCAAGACTTCCATTTTCTAACTAGATCACAAAGATTAACATTCCCATCACATAGTCCACCATATCACTGACTTCCACCACTTGCCTCAATCTAAATCCTTTACCACCGGTTGGTTTTAGTGCAACACATGCCATCACGAAGTAATAACACATAGCACACAGTTTTACAGTTCCATAGTCACTTAGTCATAGTTCATATTTGCAACTTTCATGAGATGTGAGACTCGTAGCATGGCTAAGCAATTGTACTCGCATCTAACCAACCCACGTTGGTGCTATAATATTACCAACTAATAACCAATCTAGGGTGACAAGGAATTATGACATACAAGGCCAAGATGCGATAATAATGTGGATAATAACTATGCCCAAAGCATTTAAATAAATAATTAAAGTAGAATGCAATAATTTAACACAAAGTAATTTGAAAACTGGGTTCAAGTTGATCAAAGGTATGACTTGCCTTGGAAAAGTTCTATGTACTGGTCTTGATCTTGGGGTGCTCCTTCTTCCACAAAATTCCCCGACGAATCGATGCATACTCGCAAACGAAACAAAAACAAACAAAACAAATAAATAAAAGATGCAAAATAAGCTCCAAAAATTAAATAAAAATCTCAGATAAAAAGAGCTTGAATTTAGACAAATTTAGAAATTTAAATGGGCTCAATCGGAGTTAGGATGCAAAAGTTATGAGCTCTGGAAGTTTAAATCTAAAAAGAAACCCTAATTAGGATTTTCTGGAATTTCCCGAATTATTTCTCTGAAGAAAAATCGGATTATTGCGCAACGGCGTCATCCGAGAACGTTCGGATGGGATGAAAATTGGTTCGACAGTGGGACCCACATGTCGGTGGCTCGTGCCTGATGGACCAAGTTCACGCCATATCGAATCGGGGTTGGTGGACCGTGCACGTGAACGCGCACGCGTGTCTGGCGACATGGCGCCCGCGGGGATGACACGCAGCAAGCGGCCGAGGTGGACTCGACACGGCCGCCACGTCGGACGGACGGCGACAACGGCTCGGAACCAACGGCGGCGAACGGCGGCGATTCACCGGCGGTAAGTGGTACCGTGGGTAGAGGCGTTATTGCGAACCCATCGGTGCAACTCCGGTGCTGGGGTGGGCGGTGGCGGCCGCGGCGAGCTCGAGCGGCGAGAGGTTCGGTTTTGTCGGACGGAGCTCCGGTGAGATTCCAAGGCGAGTCTCTGGAGGTAGTCTGGCGTCGCGAACCAGTGGTGCACTCGAGGATGACGCGAGTGGCATGGCGGCGCAAAGCGGAGAAGAAGACCGGCGGTGAGAAAACCTAAAACTACGATGCGGTGGCGCTAGGGCTCTTGGGGCGAGGTGGGTGGTGGCTGCAGGTTGCGGAGGTCTTTGGCGATCCTCGGGGGCCTATTTATAGGAGCTGGGGTGCCCGGGATAAGGAATCCCCAAATCGAGTCCGAGATGAACACGAGACCAAATTTGGAAATTCGGGGATAGGGTGAGATTCGGGATTGGATTTTAACAGAAACGGGCGCGGAGAGGTTAGAGATAGGATTTGGCACATTTTCTAGATGGGTTTTAGATAGAAAAGTGGCGTTGTCGGACAGGAGCTGGAGCTCGGCAATGGCGGGACGACTCGGTGCTCGCGAGGAAGATGACGACGTGGGAAGACGACGACCGGCGTCGGGGCCCACGTCGTGGCGGGGCAGAAGCGGCGCGCAGTGGCGAAGGGGCGGCGAGTCGGTCGAGCCGGCGCTAGCGGGCCGCGTGCACGTGAAGAGAAGATGGGCTGCGGAGATGCGGCCCGAGTTGATTTCTGAGATTTTAAATAGTTTTTCTAATTTAGAAAATACGAGAAATTCAAATAAGCAATAGAAATTAGCAAATGAACTCAGAAAAATTCTAGAAAAATCTAAAAATATATCTGAGCACAAAGAACCCAAATAAAATAGTTTTGGCTATTGTTCATGTTGGGATTATGCACATTAAATGTTTTTGGTTCTAAAGTCCAATATTAAGCTTTGGAATTAAAATCAAATAAAATTCAAATGGTGAATTTTCTCCCAACTAACTATTAAAAGATTTTTAAGCTCTAAAAATTGGGATGTTACAAACCTCCCCCCCTTAAAGGAATCTCGACCCCGAGATTCAGGCTAGCTAGAGAAAAGGCTAGGGAACTCGGCTTTCAGCTCTTCTTCACGTTCCCACGTTGCTTCCCCTTCTGAGTGGTTGCTCCACTGAACCTTGCAAAAACGAACAGTCTTGCTTCGGGTGAGGCGCTCTGCGACATCCAAAATATTGACTGGCTGCTCCTTGTAGGTAAGATCCTCTTTCAACTCAATTGATTCCAACGGGGCTTGCTCTTCTGGCACACGAAGACACTTCTTCAACTGCGAGACATGAAAGACATCATGCACTCCTCGCTTGCGCATCGCGCGCTCAAGCGGTAAGCAACTTCTCCACGACGTTCCAAAATCTTGAACGGACCAACATACCTAGGGGCAAGCTTCCCTTTGGCAAGAAACCTTTTGACACCTCTGAGCGGGGTCACTCGAAGATAAACGAAATCCTCGGGTTCAAAGCTGAGGTCACGACGACGATTATCAGCGTAGCTCTTCTACCTGGACTGAGCTATCTTCAATCTTTCTCTGATCATGGCTACTTGCTCTTCTGCTTCCTGAATAATATCTGGACCAAAAACTGATCGTTCAACTGTTTCTGACCAATTCAACGGGGTTCGGCAGGCACGACCATACAAGGCTTCAAATGGTGACATTTGCAGACTAGCTTGGTAACTGTTGTTGTACGAAAATTCTGCATACGGTAAACTTTTATCCCATCGGGTAGCGTTAGCTAGAGCACAAGCTCTCAGCATATCCTCCAATATCTGATTAACTCTTTCAGTCTGTCCATCTATCTGTGGATGATATGCGGTACTGAAATTCAAATGGGTGCCCAATGCTTCATGCAAACTTTCTTTGAAAACGAGGTGTGGCGAGATCCTCGATCTGACACTATATTCTTGGGCACACCGTGCAAACTGACAATTCTGGCCATGTACAACTCCGCAAGGCGATCTCTTGAGTACGTGGTTTTGACTGGCAGGAAATGGGCGACCTTGGTCAAACGATCAATGATTACCCAGATCGAATCGTAACGATTGAGTCTTGGGTAAACCGGTAATGAAATCCATGCCGATCTCTTCCCACTTCCATTACGGAATCTTCACGTGGTTGTTGCAAACCCGCTGGTCTCGTGTTCGCCTTTACTTTTGGCGGTGTCGCGACAAGGCAACGAACTCTGCGACTTCTCGTTTGAAATTTGGCCACCAAAATTTAGTCTTAACATCCCGGTACATCTTGGTACTTCTGTGGTGGATCGAATACTTTGAGTTATGGGCTTCCTTTAAGATTAAGCGTCTTAGACCATCGATATCCGGTACACGAATCGACCATTAATCAGTATGTCTTGATCATCCTTGGTGAAATCTTTGAATTTCCTTACGCCATTTTGATCTTGATTTCTGACAACACGGGATCCTTTGGTTGTGCTTCACGAATCTGCTTCTCCAGGGTAGACTGTACCTCCAAATTGGCTACAAATCCTTCGGACACCACTTCTAGCTTTAGCTTCTGAAATTCTTCATAAAGTTCTGGGCAACCTTCCTTTACTTCCAAAGCATTGCAGTAACTCTTACGACTTAGAGCGTGCGCAACTATGTTGGCTTTTCGGGATGGTAGTGGATCCCAAGATTATAATCCTTGATCAATTCTAACCATCTTCTCATCTCATATTCAAATCGATTGGGTGAAGATGTACTTGGACTCTTATGATCCGTATAGACTTCACGATTACTGGAGTGAAGTAGTGACGCCAAATTTTTAAAGCATGCACTATGGCAGCTAATTCCAGATCATGAGTAGGGTAATTCTCCTCGTGAGGTCTCAACTGCCTTGACGCATAGGCGACTGCTCTTCCTTCTTGCATCAGGACGCATCCTAATCCTTGACGCGAAGCATCACAGTAGATATCGAAATCCTTTCGAATATCCGGCAGAATCAACACTGGGGCTGAAGTCAAGTGCTTCTTCAACTCTTGAAAACTTTCCTCACAGGCTGGGGTCCAAGTGAACTTTTTCTCCTTCTTCAACAATTGCGTAAGAGGCTTGGCAATCGATGAGAATCCTTCGATGAAAGCAGCGGTAATAACTCTGCCATTCCCAAGCGCGAATCGAGTCACGGTCTTGGGCTGCTCCCAATGTAGCTTGCTTTAACTTTCTGGGGTCAGCTGCTACTCCTGTTTGTCATCACATGACCAAGAAAATCTACTTCCTTCTTCCAAAATCACACTTACTCGAACTTGGCATACAACCGACGCTCGGAGTTTTCCAATATTATCCTTAAATGCTCTGCGTGTTCTTCCTCCGACTTGGGTACACTAGAATATCATCAATGAACACGACTACAAACTTGTCTAAATATTCCATGAATACTTTATTCATCATGTTCATGAAGTATCTTTGGGGCATTAGTCGGACCAAAGGACATGACTAAGAACTCATAATGTCCGTGCCGTGTTGAGAAGCGGTTTTGGTATATCCTTAGGACAAATCTTTGTGGTGGTAACTTTGATCGCAGGTCGATCTTTGAGAACACTCGGCTCCTTTCATCCGATCAAGCCGATCATCTAGCCGGGTAGTGGGTACTTGTTCTTGATGGTAACTTCGTTGAGGAGCGATAATCAATACACATCCTCATACTTCCATCTTTCTTCTTGACAAACAACACTGGCGCTCCCCATGGCGACGAACTAGGTCTCACGAAACCTTTCTCAAGAAGTTCTTCTATCTGCTTCTTCATCTCTACCAATTCATCAGCTGACATCCGATAAGGTCTCTTTGAAATTGGTGCTGTCCCGACACTAGGTCGATGACAAACTCAATGTCACGATCCGGTGGCATTCACTGTAATTCCTCCGAAACACATCCAGTATTCAGCGACGACTGGCACTTCTTCTAAGGAAAGAGTTTTCAAGTTGTTTACTAGCAAATGTCCATCACGAGGCGAGGTGGCTAGAAACTCTACCTTGTTTCCTTTGGCGTCCTCATCGTTACTGCTCTTCGCCACAATCTAGCACGGGTTTGTGCTTGGATAACCAATCCATGCCAAGAATGACATCTAAGGTGCAGGTGTCTAGAACAATTAGGTTGGCTAGAAACTCAACTCCGACTATGAGTAACTTAGCTCCTAAACATCCCACTCTAGTACTTAGCTGCTCGGCGATTGGACTAACGAGTATGCTTAAGTTGCATAACTTCCAATTTATTCTTGGTTGCAAACATTCCGAAACAAATGAATGCGAAGCTCGAATCAAACAAAATCGATGCAGTAATCGAGTTAACGAGAAACTTACCCAAGACGGCGTCCGGGATTCACGGGCTCCTTCAGAGTGGCGTGGTTGACACGGCCTCGATCACGGACCGTGGTGCTCCTCCGCTTGGCCGGCAACTGTGAAGCTCCTTGGTTGATGCACGGTGTTGGCGTCTTGGATGGAGTATCTCCAAGGTTGAAGCGTCTTTGGAGTGATTGTTCCCTTTGCGGACATTGGTTGGCAAAATGTCTCGGCCGGCGACAGCGTAATGGACCTTTGGTGCGTTCGCTGGTTGCTTCTGGATTGGGGTTGACAGTGCGGGGTTGCGGAAGTTCGGCGGTAGGCGGGTCTTTGAAGTTGGTGCAGTGCTCTGAGCGAAGTATGGGGTGGAAACTTTGTTGAACTTTGCCGCTTGTTCTTGCTCTCTCGTGATTGATGGTTCCCTTGCGAGCCATCCGGCGTTCTGATTATCCTCCGGTTCCTTGCGTTTGTCCTCTAGAACAAAGGCTTTGTTGACCAGCTCTTGGAAATCGTGAAAAGTATGGCGATCAACCGACTTGCGATCGATGTTTAGCCCCTTGACGACTTTAGCTAGCCTTGTCCGTGGCTACATCTTCCGCCGCATAGCGAGCTAGCCGAGAAAACTTGTTGAGGTAGTCGACATCGACATAGCTCCTTGCTTGAGAGCGCGGAACTCATCCTTTTCGGATCGATAATGCCTTCCAGGTACATGATATTGGCGAAATGCGCGGAAAATTCCTCCCATGTGATATCTGGGGCGTTTCATGCGCGGCCGAAGTTCTCCCACCATTCAAAGTTGTGCCCTCCATGCGGTGAGTGGCATACAAACCTTTTACGATCACGCTTGGGTGATCGCAGCTTCCTTCGATAACTCTAAGCCAATCATCCGCTTCCACCGGAGAGATGTGTCAGGAAAATGTTGGTGGGCGAGTCCTCATAATTCTGCAAGTTTGGATGGTCCATGGTGACCATGAGCAGTGGGGCTCCATACGTTGATTGTTATTGTTGTTGGCACAGTTGTTCATAGCTTGCATCCGAGTCATCATAGTATTCATCAGTGATGCTGTGCCGCCATGAAAGCTCCAAAGTTCTGCAAGTCAATTGGGGTGCTTGTGACGGAGCTGCTCTCGCGGTGGTTGCTCATTGCTTCTCGGTGCTGGGGTACCGGAACCACTAGCGCTAGCCTCACCGGTTTGAACCATCCGACGAAGCTCCATGGGTTAGATAAGGTAGCAAGCACAAGATAAGTTGAGAACTAAGCAGAGGGTAGGTTAAACCCAACAAAACACAGCTCAAGAAACTCAAATGAAATATCTTTATTAATTAGGGTCTTAGCATGGCTGCAACAAATGCCTAAGGGCCTTTGCAGCTCATACTTGCACACAAAAAGAAACAACGACCTAAGCACACAAAACTACCGCCTAAAGGGCGACTCACTGTTGGCTGGCTAGCTTGAAGACCGAGACTAAGACAACTACTCGAAAGCCTCCATAACCGCGCGACGCCCCGGCGGTACAGTAGACTCCGAGTGAGCCGGCATCTTGGCAACCGATCGATGCCACAGGCCCGTGCGGAGATCGCGCGTTCAGTGCAACCGGTTGGTGGCTCCTCTGGCTCTGCATCCTCCTCCTGCTCAGCGGGCCTTCCTCAGGATCTTCTTGAGAATCCTCCTCGGGTCTTCTCTTCTTCGGGAACTTGGTCGAGAGAATCTCTTGTAGAGTGGCGACCTTCTCTTGACTCTGCAAGGCTTCATAGACATGATCCGGCTCAGTGATGGTTCTCTCAAGGCTTCCTCTGAGCGGCCACAAATCGGGCGAGGTGCACGATCGTAGCGTTGCTCTCTCCTACGTGGACGGGTAGCGTCTTTGGCAAGTCCACAGTGCGGCTGCTGGGGTGGTAACGAAAACGGTGTCCGAAGCTCCGTGCGTAGATGTTGTAGATACGCAGCATGGCAAGCGCGGCGACTCTGGATACCTTCCGGCCAAGTGATCTTCCTCACGAGGCGTCGCGAAGGTTGGCTTGCCGTGTCGTTCCTCTGGCGTAGATCGTCGAGCGACAAATAACTCCACGTTTTGTCCATTCACTATCGGTTGTTGCCGGCGTACGCATGGACGATCAAAACCTCCAAGAACCTAGAGCAACTTCCAAAGCTCGGCGGCATACCCTCCAGTGCGCTCACCATAGCTCTGAAGACGAGGCATCTGTCAAGACAGACGAACAAGGAAAGAAAAACTTTAAAACAACGAGGAGAGAAAGGATTATAGCAAAAGTTGAGGCGAGAGAGATATGAGAAGAGTTAAACAATCAATTAACCTTGCAAGTTAATTTTTCCTTTATAAAATAATTTGGACAATCTAAAGACGGCCAATCTAACTAAGGTCAAGACCTACAGTCAGTATGGCTCTGATAACACCTCTGTCGGGACCCAGAATTTCGATTCTGGAACCCTCTGTGTATACTGCACTTGTAACAGCCCCAATTTTATCAACAGTAATAATCTGCATTATGAGCGATAATGGGCTCTGTTCATATCATTCTTGTTCTTAATCTCGATTGGGAGTTCTTGTTACTAAATAAAACCTTCCTTTTTGCCAAAGTCCAAAGACTTATTTAGAATATTTAAAGGAATACAAGATAAAACTTGTATTATGACTGGGAAGTATTTTTATTAAAGCCTAGATAAATTATCTTGGCTAAAAATATTTTTTTTGCATTTTTAGAAATTATTTGGGCTTAAAGAAAATTTATGGTCTTTAAATAAATATTTTCGGCCTGAAATAAATATTTATGTATTTTACAAAGTGAAAATGTGGTTTATGAAATTTATCTGGGAAATATATCATCCCAGTAGCTTACCGTAAAAATTTCATGAATTTATAAATTTATTTGCTATTTTTAAAGTCCCAGTCAAACCTTTTAAGTATTTAAATGGGTCTGGTCAACTAAACTGGTCTAAACCCGACCCTTACACTGTAGTGACTCGGTCTCATGTGGTTGGGTCCAACCCAGTGCGACTTGGTCTGCCTCGGTCACGTCCCAACGCGAGCCCAAAACTCCACGCGTGATGCGAGCCGTTGATCTTCAATCGAACGGGCGAAGCTATAACACTCCACGAGCTGTCCACGTACGCATCTTAATCTCCGCCGTTGGATCTTGATCTAACGTGCGAGATCAGTGTATGCAACCGGACAACTCCGGATCCTTATTCAATCTCCACCGTTCGTTTCTAATCCAACCGTGACGCCCTTTTCGTTTTAAACTTAAAGGCGCGCTTTATCTCGTAGTTAGATTCAAATCCTCGGCTTTTCTCTTTTCCAGCGTGTTATAAAGCCGCACTCCTGCGGGCCGTTGGATCTTCGTCGTGTGGTCGAGATTAGTGTATGCATTCGGACGACTCCGGATCCCCGCACAATCGTGGCCGTTCGTTTTTGATCCAACCGCGTCGCTTATTTCAATTTGAAATCAGAGGCGCGCGATTATATGGGCCTTTGGATTTCAATCCTACGGCACTCCTTTTTGACCGTGGGCCTTTAAAGCCCAAAATCGGCGGATCGTTGGATTTCAATAAATGCGGTCCATATGAGTGTATGCAATCGGACCATCCGGTTCAACTTTCCATCTGCCGTAGAAATCAAATCCAACGGTGTTGCGCCATCGCATCTAAAGGAGGTGGCGTGTATTCTTTTAGCCGGCGTTGGATTTCAATCCAACGTCCAGTTGAAAGTGGACCTCAAGATTCCTTTAAGCTCCGTTTTAATCCCGATCGGTAGATCTAGATCGTGCGGTCCATATTAAATGATACCGATTCAAATCATTTAATCTCTCTATTTATCGTAGCGCCCATTTCCAATCGGACGGTGACATTTGTTTGAGCTTTACGAGTTCTTGTATGGTGAGGATGACAATGGGGCCCACATGTCGTGGCTCTTATCTTCTTCCTCTCTCTTCATTTCATGATTTCTGAAATCAAGGAGAGAATTATCCCAAAGATTTTGCAACTAATTTTGGGATAATTAGCCCTAAATGGACACCTCATCAACTCTAGATCTTTCTCTCTTACCCCGTAGCTCAACATCCATATATAAACCCTAACCTTTTGAGCGCATGACCATTATTGACCAATGCGGCTCATCCTCCATTGTTGGCGGTGGAGTTCTTGCTCTTGTTCCTTTTGCTTATCCATCCTAAACTCGTTACACCTTGCAATAAAGATTGATTATCTTTTGTAGGTTAAATCGAGTTTAATTCTGTTGTTCAAGATCGGGTTTCAAAACCCTTGGCATATTTCTTCCCCTGGTAAGCTAAAACCCTAGCTGTTAACATCTTGAGCATCTTAAGGACCTTAGAAGCTGCTATGAATCATTCTCTTAAGCATCAGTAGCTTCAACTTGCTTTAAACTGAAAAGTTGATATTATACCTTTTCGGTTTTTCTTGTCATTTTCAAGACCTAGGGCTCTTCTGTCAACTTACCATCTTATTTAGGTTTTGACTAAACCTAGCGACATGACAAGTTGATCTTTCAATTCTTGTCATCATCTATTTTAACTTCTAGTGAGAATTGTCTGTTTCTTTTGTCACTTAACCGGCAAAAATGAATTCCTTCTTAGTCGATGTGATCTAACTAGTTAGGTTAGACTAAGATTGGTTTGGGATATTAATTACCTAAAAGATCATGCTAAGATTCATTTATGAACTTTTGCATGATCTACGCTCTTTTCGAAAGTTGCAATCATCTGTTTCGACTCTTTTAAAATCGAAAACTAGAACTTTGCACTAAAACCTAATTTCTTTCTTTTGAGAACAAAGTGAGTTATATAATGGGTTATTATCACTATTAGGGTAAATATAACTTAAGCATGCTGTTAATCATGCATTTCTTTATTGATCATACAATTTCTGATAATTTATACTAGTTGTCGTTTTGGTATTTATTGGATTTTATTGCTTCTTTTAGAAGTCGGTTCTCTTGAAGCTTTTGATTATACGAACAACCCGAGCACCAATGTAAGTCTATTACTATCAAGGCAAGCATCCTCTTTGCACCATATTGAACCCAGATTTTGTACAATAGCTTTTACAAATCCAGTGATATCTGTGCATGCTATTTTTCTGAAAATACAAAATGTGACTTGTAATAGCTAGCTAAAACTGACATGGTGGATTACCTTAATTATGACCATACACTCAACTCTAGTGTAGTACCGTATACTATATGGTCTATTTTCAGATTTGGCTTAGACATGCAGTCTAGAGATTTTAGAGTTTGACAAGCATATCTTGTCAAACATGGGAATCACAACTAAACTATTGTTATTTTAAACTCTTGGTCAGTTTCTTTAAATCAGTCTTGTATTTGAAATTCAAATTGATCCGGACAAGAGGAAGCTAGTGATGGTGCTTTTGTGCACGAGATTGGGTTTTGTGGTGGACTTGTTGGGTTAATTAAGGACCGAACTCGACTATTCAGTTCAAGTCCCCACGTACTTCCACATGCGAGTGTATGGGCGCTGTTTGGTTAAGTAAAATGTTAAGACTATTGAGTTGGAAACAGAGAGTAAGGATATGTGTATTGACCTTGTATGGCATAGATGCTTAGGTCCGAGGACTGCGTTTTTATGCCATGTGAGCTTGTATGTCGAGATCGGATGTTCTTAGGAGGGTGAGGGCGTATATGTGCCTCGTCGCATATACGATACCTTAATGGTGCCGATAGCATTCTACTATGGGTAGGGAACCCAATTCGCTTTAAATTGTTTGGATCGGCATTACTGACACAACATGTGTGCCCCGTGGTTAGTAGGTGGTATAGCCTACACTAGTGGGATCAGTTCACACATGGGGGTCCAACTCAATAGTGTTAGCTTGTTGAAAAATACCAAATCTTAGCTTCCCCGGTCGGCATACCAAAGGAAGTGTGTCATCATTCGGAGGCATCCGAAGGCAACGGGCTAGCTAAGTCATGTGGGTAAAGATGTACACCCCTGCAGGGTATAAACTGTTCGAATAGCCGTGTCCACGGTCATGGACGATAACTTGAATTGATGTCATCTGTATAGAAGTTTTGATTTTCAAAAATCTGTTTTGGTTTATTTTCGGTTTGCATGAGGGAATCATGCACTGTACTGTTTCCTTTTATGTCATCTACTTACTGTTTTAAGCAAAGTTTGATTTATTAAATTGCTTTATCAAAATTTAGCCCTTGTAGGTTAAGATGTATCGCTTTATGCAAATTTAAACCTTTATACCTTCCTGTTGTAACCTTATGCATGTAAAAACTCTACTCCTTTGAATAGGCCCTAATAACCACTTCCTTTTGTTAGTTTGTGTAAGACTTGCTTGAGTACCTTAGTACTCAAGGTGCTATCACCTATTGTTGCGGTGAGGATGGTTACCTTTACGAAGTGCCCGTTAGCGCCGATCAGGGTGACGCTAACGAGTGACGCTACTTCTTTCCTCCACGCAATTGCCTGCGGGTGGATGAGGCCATTGGTGGACATTTTCCGTTTATTTTGCTTCACAGATATCTTATTAAAGTGACCAAGTCACTTAATATTGTAGTATTAACGAATGATGTAACCTTATGTTTAATTATATCAATGTATGACTTGTATGTGTTTGATGCAATGTTGATGAAGGATATATATGCAATGGTCGCTGATCCAGGGAACCATTGAGAATCATATATATCAGGGAATCTGTTTCTTTGGATCATCACTTGTTAAATTTATATCTTTAGCATGGTTTTTAATAAAGGGGCGATCTTGTTCCTTCATTAATAATTGTGCTACAAGATGAATTTAATTAGTAACATTTCCAATAACAGGGGTCCTCACAAAGACTAGTCCAGGATCACGCTAGTGCACACAGGTTAACATAGGTAAATATCGATCCACACAAACGATAAATAAAGTAAACGATTAGTTTGAATAACAAATAAGGGTTTTGACCTTATGGTCGAGTTTACACTTATTAAACCACGCAGGCTAACAAAGAATAAAGCAAAGAATGAACGGAAATAACTCCAACGTAGATCCCACCAATTCACCACAGTAACCGATCGATCCGCACTTAACGATCAACAACCTTCGCGAACTCCTCCGAAAGCGGCGTAGACTCCTCCTCTTCGTAGGTTTGTGCGTAAGTTTTACAACAAGCGTGAGTACACAACCGTACTCGCAAATCATACCACAGAATGCAATGTATAGATGCAAGCTTATTCCAAAGAAAAGGCTTCTGTGGTTCTTTTACATAAAAGCAACATTTGCAATTGAATACGAATAATAGATTGAAAGCATAATTCAAAACAAATAAACAATATTAATTTAACAGTTGTTTCCACAAAGACACATAGTCTAATCAAATTCTTTCACACAGCCATATGACTTAAATCACACAGCTCCCATCCCAACATTTTATGAAAACCACCCCTCGTGTGAAATTCCCGAGCATGTCCATGACCGCGGACGCGGCTATTCGAATAGATTGATTTAACACTCTGCAGAGGTTGTACACTTTACCCACAAGATACAACTAGTTTAGCAAGCACCAATCGTAACAAAACAGTTCGGAAACTTCATCTCAAACATTAATGTTCCCGGTGCAGCTTACAAACCGCTATACCACTCACATAGAATTGGTATAACACACACATTGGATAGGGAAGACAGATCGTCCCGCGATGCAACCACCAAGTAGTCACACCTCCACCCGTCACACAACCCTAACCTATCCACACGAACATCAATGCCGAGAATCCATAACTTACTAAGTTAGGCCCGTCCCATACCGGGCATGTGGTCGCAAAGAAGGCTCATTCAATGGCGCACAAAGTTAAGTCCTTAATTGACCAAGGCAAGACTTCCATTTTCTAACTAGATTACAAAGATTAACATTCCCATCACATAGTCCACCATATCACACAGCTTCCACCACTTGCCTCAGTCTAAATCCTTTACCACCCAGTTGGTTTTAGTGCAACACATGCCATCACGAAGTAATAACACATAGCATACGATTTTACGAAGTTCCATAGTCACTTAGTCATAGTTCATATTTGCAACTTTCATGAGATGTGAGACTCGTAGCATGGCTAAGCAATTGTACTCGCATCTATCCAACCCACGTTGGTGCTATAATATTACCAACTAATAACCAATCTAGGGTGACAAGGAATTATGACATACAAGGCCAAGATGTGATAATAATGTGGATAATAACTATGCCCAAAGCATTTAAATAATTAATTAAAGTAGAATGCAATAATTTAACACAAAATAATTTGAAAACTGGGTTCAAGATGATCAAAGGTATGACATGCCTTGGAAAAGGTCTATGTACTAGTCTTGATCTTGGGGTGCTCCTTCTTCCACAAAATTCCCCGACGAATCGACGTCTACTCGCAAACGAAACAAAAACAAACAAAACAAATAAATAACAGAGGAAAAATAAGCTCCAAAAATTAAATAAAAATCTCAGATAAAAAGAGCTTGAATTTAGACAAATTTAGAAATTTGAATGGGCTCAATCGGAGTTAGGATGCAAAAGTTATGAGCTCTGGAAGTTTAAATCTAAAAAGAAACCCTAATTTGGATTTTCTGGAATTTCCCGAATTATTTCTCTGAAGAAAAATCGGATTATTGCGCAACGCTGACGTCATCTGAGAACGTTCGGACGGGATGAAAATTGGTCTGACAGGTGGGACCCACATGTCAGTGGCTCGGTGCACCGTGGACCAAGTTCACGCCAGATCAGATCTGGGGTTCGGTGGACCGTGCCACGTGAGCGCACACGTGTCTGCTGACACGGCGCCACGCAGGATGACACGCAGGCAAACGGCTGAGGTGGACGCTGACACGGGCTGCCACGTCAGACCGACGGCGACAACGGCTCGGGAACCAAGCGGCGCAGCCGCGATTCACCCGGTGAGTGGTACCGTGGTAGAGGCGTTATTGCGAACCTAGTGGTGCAACCCGGTGCTCCGGGGTGGGCGGTGGCGGCCGGCGAGCTGAGCGCGGAGAGGTTCGGTTTTGCCGGACGAGCTCCGTGAGATTCCGCGACGGCGAGGTCTCTGGAGGTAGTCTGGCGTCGGCCGAACCCGGTGGTGCACTCGAGGATGACGCGACGAGCTGGGGCGGCGCAAGAAACGAGAAGAAGCCGGCGGTGAAAACCCTAAAACTCGATTCTTGCGCGCGCTAGGGCTCTTGGGGCGAGGTGGGTGGTGGCTGCAGGTTGCGAGGTGCCGGCGATCCTCGGGGCCTATTTATAGGAGCCGGGTGCCGGGATAAGGAATCCCCAAATCGAGTCCGAGATGAACACGAGACCAAATTTGGAAATCGGGATAGGGTGAGATTCGTGATTGGATTTTAAAGAACAAAGCGCGAGAGGTTAGAGATAGGATTTGCACGTTTTCTAGAAGGGTTTTAGATAGAAAAGTGGCGTTGTCGGACGAGGAGTTGGAGCTCGGCAATGGCGGACGACTCGGCGCTCGTGAGGAAGACGGCGACGCGGGAAGATGGCGACCGACGTCGGGGCCCACACGCACGCGGAGAGACGGCACGCAGCGGCGATGGGCGAAATTAGCGAGCCGTCGTGAGCTGGGCCGCTAGCGAGCCGCGTGCATGGAAGAGAAGATGGGCTGCGAAGATGCAGCCCGAGTTGATTTCTGAGATTTTAAATAGTTTTTCTAATTTAGAAAATACGAGAAATTCAAATAATCAATAGAAATTAGCAAATGAACTCATAAAAATTCTAGAAAAATCTAGAAAATATATCTGAGCACAAAGAACCCAAATAAAATAGTTTTGGCTATTGTTCATGTTGGGATTATGCACATTAAATGTTTTTGGTTCTAAAGTCCAATATTAAGCTTTGGAATTAAAATCAAATAAAATTCAAATGGTGAATTTTCTCCCTACTAACTATTAAAAGATTTTTAAGCTCTGAAAATTGAGATGTTACATTTGTCTCCTTAGAAAATAGCAATCTCTCTAATAATCAAGTCCATGATATCAAATCTAGTATCATTCAAGTACTCATTCATAATGTACTTGATCACATTCCAAGTGCGGCCATAAATCCCATCATTATTGTCACTCCTTGGAAAAAAATATTGCTCTCATGATCCTATGGATGATGCTCGGAAGAGGTAGATAACCATGTAGTTTTTCACGCACAAATGGATGGGCTTGATCATAAAATTCCTCCACTTGAGTGAGAGGTAATGGTTCTTGAAGATGAACTTTAACTCTAGGTGACTTGTTTATGCCCAAAGCACTTTCGAACTCATCTCTTGTAGCTTCAATTTGAAGGTTCCCTATCATCCAAATAAGATGGTCAAAATCTGGAGACACATAGATGGTGGCATAGAATTGTCTTATAGCTTTGGCATGAGAATTGCACCTCAAGGTAACTATAGTTTCCAAATCCATATTCCAAAGAAGATAGTAGAGCCCACTGTAGATTGGATTTTGGCCTAAATAGCTCCACTTCACATATCTATGATTGACAAATTTCTTCCTCATAATAAATATGATATACCTCTTGTTGGAACATAGTGTGAAACATGGTTTCAGTGGTATTTCATTGAAATCTAAATTGCCATCATTGGTGGCATTATTGCTATTTTCTTCTTTTTCTTTGACTTTGACGAGGATCGATAATCCTCATTTTATTATTCCCTAGTCATGTAATATGACGTCACATGGTATACCCCTTAATGTTATAAGGGAGGAGTAAGTTAGGTGGTCGTAGCTCTTCTACAACCACCCCATAGTCGTAAGTATTTCTCGACTACCACATAATCGTAAGTTCTTCTACGATTACGTCCGGTCGTAAGTCTTTCACGACTAGTATCCAATCGTAGCTTTTTCCTCGACTACCCCGGTCGTGAGTTACGCTTTCGACCAGCCTGCTCTGACTTCTTCACGATTAATCGGGTCCACTCGCGATGAGGGCCTTATTTCTGTGGAGATCCGGCGATCAAGATACGTAGTTATATCGAAATAACTACGAGATAATTCTCCATTATCTCGATTGGTAACCGTTAGGCAGCGGGGTTACTACTCGGTAATTACTCTCATTATTACGTAATAATGGCGTCTATTGACTCGAGCGACAACGCCCCTCAAACATAGTATAAATAGGTGCCTCTTGGAGATAATGGGAGAGGCTTTTTGAGAGATCGATGCGATATTAGCGCAAGCCTTTTCACCGATTGTAATCGGGATACCCAATACATTACACACAGGAGTAGGGTTGTTATTCTCATTGGAGAAGGCCCGAACCTGTATAAAAATTCCCGTGTCTCCTTTGTCTGCGTGATCAATTGTGGAGACCCCCCGAATCAAATAATCTTTACTAAAATCGGTTCTAAAACACCAACAGTTGGCACCGACCGTGGGGATCTTCTGGAAATTCATTATCAACAGTTCTTTCTTTTCTCTTTGATGCTACTATGGCAAGAGAATGGAACGAGGAGAATTGGTTCAACTTGGCCGATTACGCAGACATCGACATGGATGCTGGCTTCGACTACGAGCCGAGTATCGAATCATCTGGCGGTATTGCGCCTCGGAGATCTTCTATCGGATCTCGGAGATTGCATCACCGATGGAGTTCGTGAGGATCCTATGCCCCACAACAATACGCCCGGTGAGAACCGACTTCCTCAAGGGCAAGGTCAACACGACCACCAATAGGGCTGCCCGGGACATACTCGCAACACGACGAGAGTCTTTCCTCCAAGTGTTCGAGTCCCCTAAGCGATGCGACTTGGCGAGCAGGTTCTGAAGCCATCATTCGAGCTCCATCGACATCTAATGGTCCTCTTTCTCGGATAATTCGCGAGAGAAGAGGATCGAACACTGTTATTCCTCCAAGTCCAACCATCCCGTCGCGGACACACACGCAAGCGGAGAAAGTTATAACCCGGAGTTCCCCTACCTGGAGGGGTTTACTCCAAGTTGTCAGATGGTGTCACTCGACTACTCCTCAAGCGAGGAGGCCTCGAGCGCAAGTGGAGGTCATCCACGGGAGGTCTTCGTCATCCCCCCTGATAAGAATTATTCTCCCAGAGGAAGGATTGACGATGCTCCCCAACGGGCACACTCTGCACCCCCTCGTGGCAATGGCAAGGACACCACCGCTGGCGAACGAGACGAACACTTTAATGAACGTGCGGGACATCCTCAACATTCTCGCACTCCATTAAAACCAACTCAGGGGTCTGATATAGGCTATTCTGAGACAACTCGACGAAGAAAAATAGTAGCGCAGAAAAATCTCCCTGGGCGTGCTTATTTCTAGTCGAAGGAAGGTCAAGAGCTCCAGCACATCAACGACTTGCTGGAAAATCCGACCCGAGAGCTTGCTCGAGCGCCGGGGTATGATCGCTTCGCAGAAGAGATCGCACAAAGGCTTCGCAAAGACGATGGCAAAACTCGGCGTCCTCGTCAACAACAAACAGGAGTCAAGCGATGCGACTCCATCTTACGCCACCGTTCGGATAACTCATCGCACGGGAGACAACATGACCCTCGCTCACGTTGTTCTCCCGATCCGAGGAAGACTCGTTGGACATCTATAGGCCAACCAGCTCCCAGGAGAGGTGATCTCTCACCACTTTAGGAGCGCAATGTACGGCGACAAGCGGAATACGAGGAGTATTTCCCTCGTAAAGCTGGGGCTTATCATAGGTCCAGCCCACCCGTGGCTGGGTATCATCGAGTACGATCACCCGGCGACGTTAACCCTTCTTTTTTTACAAAGAAGGAGGCAAGAAGTTATCTCTAGATGTTGGGCGTTTTCACCCGATCTTCGAGCAGTTCGCTGGCCGCCTCGTTTTCGACCAGCGAACATGGAGAAATTCGATGGAACCCAAAATCCCATCGAAGCAGGAGGAGGAGAGCACGTCATGGCAAATTACCTTCCGACTGTACTCGAAGGATCGGCTCGATCATGGCTTTTAAACCAGCCATTCGAATCGATCTACTCGTGGTAGCACCTCTGCGATCTTTTGCTGGCCAACTTTCAGGGCACCTACAACCGCCCTGGAAAGTAGGATGACCTGCACCTGATAAGACAGAATGACCATGAAGCTCTACGCCAATTCATCAGGCACTCCAGTCAGGTTCGAAATTCTATTCCAGAAGTTTCTGACTCATCCGTGATCAGGGCTTTCAAGCAGGGAGTCCGCAGCAAAAGAATAGCAGAGGACATCGTTTTACATCCTCCTGCCACCGTCGCCGAACTCTTCGAGATGGTCGATAGATCTGCGCTAGCTGCCAAGCGATGAGTGGAACAACACTATCGATCATGAAGATAATATCCCTCAGGAGGCAAGTGAAAGTGGTAAGAAAAAGGATAAAAAGGCTAGGAAGTCCAAGAACAAGGCCAAGCGACACAAATCTCCTGTCGCCGGTTCTAAGGAGGTCCTAGCCGTAGCGACTGAGAGCCGCGCAACCCCAGCGAATCCGATTGAGGTAAAGGTAAGCGCTAAGATCGGAAGAACGACAAACCCGGTGGTGTTCTTTCCACAAAAAGAAGGGCATGACCTCAGTAACTCACGAAGTTTTTTATGAAAACTTCGAAGACTATCTTGTGGCAGGGCCACTTCCTACTCTTGAACAGGTAGGCCAAACAAGTGGACGGAAGGAGTCAAATGACGAGGAGGAGATGTCGTTCCAGGATACGCAACACACCATCGATAACATCTATGGAGGATCATCGGCATATGAGTCACGGAGACAGCTGAAAGTTGTCGAGCGCGAGGTAAACACAATCGACTCACCTCTTGTCAATAAATTACCGAAGTGGTCGAAGTCACCATTACTTTCGAGAAAGGTGATTGTCCGATCCCTTCGACTAGATCAGGTCGGTTCCCGATCGTGGTCGAACCCACCATCAACAATTATCGAGTAAATCGAGTTTTAGTTGATGGTGAAAGCTCGTTAAACATACTGTTTACGAGTACCCTGGACGGGATGCAGGTACCCAGGACAAAGGTAAGGCCGGTACGATATTCATTTCATGGAATCGTACCGGGGTCTTCGGCCAAACCGATTGGCCAAGTTTCTCTTCCTTTAACGTTTGGCTCACCAAGCAATTTTAGGACAGAGAAGGTCTCCTTAGATGTGGTCGATTTCGATACGGCATATAACGCCATACTCGGACGACCTACTTTGGCAAAATTCTTAATACCTACTCAATGTCTTAAGATGCCAGGTCCCAAAGGAGTAATCACAATATATTGTGACAAGAAGATGGCGCACTCCTGTGATCGTCGTTCCCTCGAAATGGTTGGACAACTACCAACTCGAGATGAAAGTCAGCCTTCGACTAGCAAGTCGAAGCCTAAAGCTGCACCAAAGCCGAACGACCAGGTCAAAGAGGTTCCTTTGGACGCGGAGGAGCCCTCGAAGACTGTTCGCATAGGGGATTCTTCCGACCCCAAATAGGAAGACGCCCTCATCACTTTCCTCCAAGCAAATGCAGATGTCTTCGCGTGGCAAGCATCCGACATGCCCGGAGTCCCAAGGGAAGTGATCGAGCATAGCCTAGCCTTACGGCCTGATAAATTACCCATAAAACAGAAGTTATGGAGATTTTCCCCTGATCGACGAGATGCTATTAGGTCAGAATTGGACAAGTTGCTTAAAGCAGACTTCATAAGAGAAGTCAACCACCCAGTGGTTGGCCAACCTGTAATGGTTAGAAAGTCAAACGGCAAATGGCGTATAATCGTGACTTTACCGATCTTAATAAATCTTGTCCAAAATATGATTTTCCTTTACCTCGTATCGATTAGCTGGTTGACTCCACTGCAGGATGTTAGATATTGAGTTTTCTAGATGCATACTCTGGTTATCACCAGATCAATATGTGTCGAGAAGATGAAGAGAAGACCGCATTTATTACACCGTTTGGAATATTTTGCTATGTCAAAATGTCATTCGGTTTAAAAAATGCTAGGGCTTCTTTTCAGCGTTTGATGCAAACGACTTTTGCTCCTCAACTAGGTCGAAACTTGGAGGCCTACGTTGATGATCTAGTCGTAAAAAGCAGCAAATGGCTCAATCACATCACAAACTTGCAGGAAACATTCGACAACCTCAGAAATACCACTTGAGGCTTAATCCCGAGAAGTGTGTGTTCGGGGTCTCTTTAGGAAAATTGCTTGGATCTTTTGTCTCTGCACGAGGAATCGAAGCAAATCCTGAAAAGATAAAAGCTATCACTCGGATCGCCCCGACCGAAAAAGAAGTCCAGAAACTCACAGGATGCATGGCGGCATTAATTCGTTTCATCGCATGTCCGGGAGAGAAAGTGATGGAGGCGGGGTACCCGATCTTTCGATGAGATTGATAAATATCGATTTTGGTGGAGGTGACTCGCGATCCGACTACAAATGCACGACGGCGCTTGCGTCTTAGCAATCGTTGAACCAACTCCGAGATGTTATTGGCCGTGCTAGAAGCGCGATCAACCTGAACACGAGTTCAATTCCTGCGAGCAATCGAAGAACTAGCAAGAATAAAATATAGGCAATCTGATATTGCGAATAATAATGTAGCGTAGATGGTATTGAAAATCAAAGGTGGGATCGAAAGTTGTCTTGTGGTCGTCGTCACACTGGCGAAGAACAGTTTGCACAATGGCTAAACCTAAACTCAACAAAATCCGAGTTACGGCCGAGGGAACAGCGGCTCCTATATGGGAATACGACCGGGGTGGCGGCCAGGAAGTGGACGCCACGCCCTAGGGTTACAAGGCCCATGGGCCCAAGAGGAGGTGGCGCAGCACCCTTTTTGACTCGGACAAAAAAAAAATAGATATGAATTGTTTTGTTTATTGTGGCCGGCTCGGTTGGAATTTGAAGCTGAGGTTGGATCCATTAAAAATTAGACTTGATAAGCTTTCAATGAAGTCCAAGAACGTCCCAAACGGAGTCCGTATGAAGAAGTTCGTCCGTTTGAACTTAGTCTTTATTGCAGCGATCCGTACTCGAATCGAACAGGCCCAACTCGAATTCTTGCTTGGCTCGGACCCAAAGTGACGTGATGACTTCCATTATGCCTCCTATACTTGTCTATGACTCCACATACCTCTCCTTGGTCCTTTCCCATATTCCTAAGCACCATTAAATCACTTGCATTAGGTAGGATCTATTCTTAGTAATATATAAACCTATGAGCGAATTCACACGGTGATTAAGTTGGCGAGCACGAGCTCGAGTAATTAGTCCTTGTAACATTTGTTGTGGATTAGCTGTGTGTGTAGACAGCGGTTGTATCCAAGTTAGGGATGTCCTCATCGAGAAAGGATTGTTTTCTTCAAACTTCTAAGGAAACATGAGGATTGAGTGGTGGAAGAGGCTAACATAGCCTTTCAGAAATCAAGAGGTATCTTACGAGTGCTCCTCTTACGTTTCCCTAAAACCGGGAAGGCGCTCTTAATTTATCTAGCCGCCACGCCACGAAAGTGAGCGATGCTTGATCGTAGAAACGTGAGAGCGTTACAACGACGATTTACTACGTTAGCGAAGTTTTACGGACCTAAAGCGTTACCCTCATGTTGAAAAACTTTTATATGCCCTCCTCATGTCTTGAGAAACTATGACATTATTTTCAGCGCACAAACTAGTTGTGCCATCGGAGTTTCCCTTGGAGCGATCCTCCAAAATAGGAAGCAAGCGGGGCGCATGGAAAAATGGTCGATCGAAGTTGGGAGTTCGACATCCATTTCGTGTCCCGAACAGCCATTAAATCCTAGATCTTGGCGGACTTTGTATTGAATGGACAAATCACGAACATGTTGAGGATCCCGATCTGATTCCCACGACCGGTGGGCGATGTACTGACGGGTCACTACGATAAGTGGCTCGGGTAGGAGTAGTCTGGAATCTCTCTAGGAGAGACCTTAAAGTATGCATTACAATTAAACTTTACGGCCACTAATAGCGTGGCGAGTATGAAGGTTTGCTAGGCGGCATACTGGCCAGTAAAAGTGCTCTCGATTCGATGACTACTCGTGAGAGAGACTCTCAACTAGTTGTGAATCAAGTCGAAAAAGCGATGCAGTGCTCTAATCCAACTATGTCCGGTACTTATCGAAGTTGAAAGTTAGAAAATCACTTTTTGGGTTTTAGGTACAATTTATCCCTCGAAAGGATAATTTCCTCATTGACCAACTGGCTCATCTGGCTTCCTCTTGATCCTCAGTATCGAAAGGGGTTTTTCTGGAGCAACTTCAGAAGCCGTCTCTAGTTGAATAACTAGAGACGCTTCCTATAGAAACAGCCTCTCTAGAGTACGAAGATACCTGGATAACACCCATCTACAAGTATCTTTAGATGGGTTTCATACCCGACGACGATCTCGAAGCAGATCGACTATCCCGAAAGGACAAAATGTATACTTTGGTCGAAGGTGTCCTTTATAAAAGAGGAACTCAAGGGGTACTCATGTGATGTATTTCACGAGCGAAGGATTAAAACCCCTCCACGACATACGAGGCATCATGGAACTCATGCTTCTTCTGAGAACTCTGCAGTGGTAAAGCCTTTCGACAAGGTTTTTATTGGCCAATGGCCTTCTACGATGCCAGAATTGGTCAAAAGTGTATGCGATGCCGGTTTCATAGCGAGCAAATACACCAGCGGCTCGGGCATTGCAAATAATTCCTCGATCTTGGCCTTTTTGCGACCTAGGGTCTTGATATCCTAGGACCATTACGAGCTCGGGAGGATTCGAATTCCTTTTGTGGCTATTGTCATGTTCACAAAATGGATAGAAGCGAGCACAATAGCGGGATAACAACGAGCGACAAAGCGGTTCATGATGAGATGCGTGATAACTTTCGATTTGGAGTACCAAGTCGAATCATCCCGAACAATGGCAAACAATTTGAGCGCAAAATTTCAAGAATTTTGCGGCGAGTTGGGAACTCGTTTGTGTTATGTACGTAGCCCACCCCTAAAGCAGGGCGGTTGAAAGAGCGAATGGCTAGATAATGAAGGAATTAAGACCGAGTCTTGATTAGCTTGTCAGCGCTCGGGGCTTGGGTACAAGAATTACCTTGATATTATGGGCAATTAAATGCGACGACTAGCGAGCTACGGAGAAACACCTTTCTTTCTAATCTTTGGTGCGAAGCCATGCTTCGCGAACTAAAGATCGAGTCGGCACAAGTTGAAAATTTTAATGACTCCATTCAAGAACAACCGGCGAGCGACATTAATGCGCTCGAGGAAAAAGGACCGGGCCTTAATCGGATCGGCGGTCTACCAACAAGCCTGCGCGAATACTACGATTGTAGGTCCAACCTCGTAGCCTTCTGTAGGTGGCTTGGTATTGAGGCTTATCAATCAGTCTAATCGGAACAAACTTTCTCCCAAGTGGGAAGGTCCTTACACTGTGGTCGAAGTTACGTATCCAGGATTGGTACGACATGCAATGGAGGATGGCCGCGTTCTCTCAAACTCTTGGAACATTGACCAGTTACGTAAATTCTATGTGTAACAAGCTTCTACGACAATAAAGTATCAGGTTCTTCATATCTTTTTTGTCTCTCTTTGAATTTTGCTTTTATTTTCGACCATTATTCATACGCTCATTTCCCCTTTACATTGGTCGGAGAAAGGACATAAAAACTAGTCGAAGTCTCTCCTCTCTACATGTGGTCCTGCCCGCTGGAAGGAGCTTCCTAGTGTCGCTTTGTTCTTAACTTTTGCTACCAGTACAAATTTTTTTGAGCTCGGAAACATCATCAAAATTTCTTAAGCAAATTCATGTCACCTTAGTTTATTTATTCCTTTTGAAAAATACTCTAAGAAGAGTGCACTTTTGAGATTTGTTTGATCATTTTTGGTAAACTTGATAGGATTTAACTGGTCGGAGGCAGAAACACACCTAGTCGAAGCTTCTCCTTTCTACACGTGGTTCTGCCCACTAGAAAGAACTTCCTAGCGTCGTCCTGTTTCCTACTCTTACAACGAGCAGACTTATCGGGTCAAATCAGCAGATCGAATAAATTTCTAAGGTACTCTAGATGTTTGTTTCACTCAAGTTGTCATTATTGATTTTATTAATCTAGTTGGAGATGGTAACATCACCTAGTCGAAGCTTTTTCTCTCTGTATGTGGTCCTGCCCACTAGTAGGAACTTCCTAGCATCGATCTGTTTTCCATTCTTTCGACTAGAGCAAGATAATCGATTCTCGAGAACTATAAGTCGAACAAACCTCTCTGTTTTCAGAAACCCTTTCTTTACTATTTTCTTGATTTATTCCAATAAACTAAGCAAATAGTCGGGGGCTAGGATAAAGTTATAAACATGACTTCATTTCTTAGTCTTAGTTTTTTCCAAGTTGTCATCTTACGAGTTACTAACTACTCTACAAGATGATTCGAGGAAAAAAAGAAGAAGGGAGGAATCACACATATCTGGTCTGATTATTTCTTCCTTTTTTATTATCTTATGAGTTACTAACTACTCTACGAGATAATTTGCAGGACAGAAGAAAGGATCATATATTTACACATCACCAAAAAAGACTTGTCTTTACAAGTTCCTATTGAGACCACTCGATAAAGGAGACTCTATTTGCATCTCCTCGCGACTTTCTGCCGACCATTGCATTTCCTCAATTAGCCGTTACGCCCGATTGGTGCGATCGAAGTCGGCTTCAGCGAATGTGGATTAAGGTTAGGGTCACGGGCCTTGAGCTTTGCTAAAACAAAGCTCACGGCTCCTGACCGCTTCCCTTATCGAGTCATTCGGTTGGTCTTGAGTAGACACCAACTCTTGCGGTACCGACTTGCTCCCCAATGGCACTTTCGTATGGCGGCCATCGTGCCATCGCGAGGAAGCGACCTTCCCGACACGAAGCCCATCAGTACATTGTTGAAGCTAAATGTTGTCTTGAAGATTGATCTTCATCGACTTCATCTCCTCCACAGGTACAAGTCGAAGCCTCGTGGAGTTGTTTATTTCAATTAATCGCTCACGATAGGAGTAAGATTGATTAGATAAAACAATTCTACGAGAAGATAAAACGATATAACGGCGGTAAAATTTTACTTACAGCTAATTGAGAACCTAACTTCTCAATTTCTTGATCTTTCTCCTTCGCGATGCGGGAGATCTCGCGGACAAAGCGAGTTCTTGATACGGGGAGGCCCGATCTTCTCGATGAGGAACCGTGGATAGTTGATGCGAAGTAGGCGATGTCGCTAGTTGAACACTCGCGCCAATGCACGAACCCTCAACTCTTGAAATCGCCCACAACACCGGGTAGTTGTTCGTCGCGAGACCACGAGCAGCGAGCGCCAAGTCCCGATTCCCAATGGAGCAGCGGCTTGACCTTGAATTGCGAGCGAACAATTGGATCGCCTAGTTCTCTCTCAAAGTCCTCGCATGAACTGCAGGTCGAAAGAACAAGCAATAGCTATGTTTCAATCTTATGAATAAACTGGTCTACCTCTGTAGTGCGGCCATGGGGGTTTATATAGCCTCCACGCAAGCACAAAACTCGGATGAACGATGGCAAGATTGCTCTGATAATCCGAGTCCAACAACATTCCTTTTTCTGATAATCCGAGTCGATTCTGTTCACGGGAACGATAATCGATTCAAAAAACGTCCTACTTTAATTTGGAAATTTAAACTAGTCTCCTCTCGGTTTCCCTTGTATTGTGAGCTTTCCTTCTCTTAGCTTGCGCGAATTTGTTCGATGCACTTGATGCTTCTTTTATGCCAATGTAACCCTTGTTGCCATGTCACCCGACCCGCATGTGCTAGGGTTTTATCACGAGCATGTTCCTCTCGTTAGCCACATGGGTTTCTTCTCCCTTGTTGGTGCATGTGTTTCTCCTCCATGAATTTGTTCCGGCCTCCCTCTCCTCCTCTCGGTTCCAAAGTCTTTAAATTTGTCAAACTGAGAATGCACCAAGTATTGCTTTAGGTAGTAACCAATTCTCATTGGCAACAAAAGGAAATTCATTAAGAAACAAATGCACTGTTGTTTGAGAAGTTTAGCTCACCTTCACGAATAACCTCATAAGTAGTAGGGATATCCTCATCATCCTCCCTTTCTTCAAGAAAAGCCGTCCTCGGCTTTTGATAACTGAAGATGTGCTAGACAAATAATACAACGTATATGCATGGTATATATATTTGTCATCCAAACTCCTTTCGCTTAGCACATGATGATTTCTTTGAAAGTGTAATAAACAAAAGAACAACATATATACGTGGTATATGTATGCATCAATTGTTGTGACATTCGTTGTTTCGCACAAAATAATTAGGATCATAGCAGCCATAGGATGTATTTGATATATACATTGCGATACTTTCATTCACATCATTCTCCCTCCCATGAGAAAAAGTCATCCTCGACTTTGGTAAGTACATGGACAAGATATAAGAGGACCCACTAGATCAAGTTGTTCAAATATTGAAGAAAAATTTTAGTTTCTTCCATGCTTCAACTCGACTCACGTTGTTTACATGCATAGGAGAAGCAGTAGGCATCATATTGCGTTCTAAACAATAGGCACTTGTATTAAAATCCATCCCAAAATGACCATGATATTTCTCAATAGATGGTTTGCATAAAAAATGCAAGTTTAAATCGGAAAGATTATCACAGGTAATGCATATTCGATAAACATAGAACTTGTCATCTACACCATAATCTCAATCAAATTGAATGTATATGTGTAGGCATAAGTACTAACAGTGATTTTAAACATGAAACTTTAGCAAGATTCTCAATCACACTAGATAGCTCTCTATGAACATCGAACATGATATAGTATAAAAGATCATCAAAAGATATTCTAGTAAGAAACGTCCTTATGGGTAATCAATTCCACATTATGTAAATTGGCGTACAAATTTCAGAACATGGAATATTCAAAGAACACTAGAGATCGAACTCGTGCGTACCTCTTCTTGATGAGTATGCAATTCAACACCATTCATTACCTTTACCATCCTCCTCGGTTGTTGTAGGTGTTGTAGATATCAAATCATCATCATGAAACCATTGGATCGCAAGCACTCTATCCCCACCGTGGTTATCTCCTCGTCTTTCACGTCCAACGGTGCAGGTTGTTCAACTTTCAACTCATTTTCTTTAATATCAACTTTGCACAATGTGAGAAACAACACTAGAAGTAGAAAATAAATCGTGAATTTCAGTAGTAACCTCACTTTGACTATCATCTACTTCTCTCTTTTACTGTTGGTGCATCTTTCTCACACTCAATAGAGATGCTCTCAACCTCACATATGGTGGAATCACACACTCACTCTCTTTATCATTCTCACTCAATTTGGCTATGTAGCACTCATTCTCATATGGGTTTGGATACATCCAGTCCCCAAAGATTGTGGGTCGACAATTGAGCAATTACCAGTAACCACAAACTCTTCATGAAGCAATGGGGCAGCACTACGAAACATGTACAGAAGAATGTCCCATGCTCGATCGCCTTCACATGTGATATACTAGCGACATTTAAACCTTTTAAGTGGACAAGTCAACTTGTCAAGTAGAAACGCTTGTAGTGGCGGTACAAAGCGTGCGAAAATGTTGTTTCATCTGCTCCCACATGATAATCGGCAATTCATGGCGCTCCATACGCTTACGAATAAGCTGCTCCCACCAATGTGTGGCATAATCGGCTAAGCCACTAGGCGCAAGTAAGAGCTTCCTCTCATTGGTATAGTTGTGCATCCGAAATAGAGTATCAATTTCTAGCTCCCAAGTGAGATATTCTTGTACATCATGCGACCGAGAAAATATAGGGATAGAAAATTTGGGCTTATCGTGAAAATCCTTACGATGCGTTTGGTTGATTGAACACGTGCAGCTCAAGAAGTTGTTGTTGATGTCCGTGCGTAGTTGAGTAACCTCCTCTCGAGGTTGTTCAATCCGATCGAACGAACCGAGCTCATCGCGCACACCATTATCCGTAATGTATGAGAGTAACCAAGAGCAAGGGAGTACACAAGCGGGTGTAGGTGGAGCTCGGACGGTATGTGTATATCCTATGCAATCGATATTCAAGGTATTGTAAAGCTAAGTAATGATCCAAGCTAGAGTATTTTGCCTATGTCTTTGATCCAAAGGTTTAAGCGAAGTGTATGAGCGCACAAACAAAGATAAATGTGACTTAATGCAAACAAAGGAATGAGCTAGTGAGAGACAAACTGAAATTGAGATAAAAACTAGCTCGTTTTGCACCAAGTACTATGAGGCGCTAGCCAATTGCAAAATATCAATGTTAGGGCACAAGATTGCTCAAATAGATTAAATACACAATCTGAAATTGTGGACTAAGGTTTACTCTTCCCAATTCCGCTGGCCCCTTTTTGTTTGTTTTTCTCAAAACCGCATGAACAAAGCTCTTCGCCTTCGGCTATTAAGGAAACGAAAGGAAAAAATTTGGTACTAGTATTTGCGGGTTTGATCTTTTTTTAATACCTTTCAAGCCGTGGCTTTTTCTTGTAACCGCCTTTTCCTCTTTTCTTATTGCAATGGCGAAATAGGGTTTGCTCCTCTTGATTGCACAAGTCTCACAATTCAACAACGTGTAAATAAACCAAGAACAGCCCTAGTGCAATGTACAAAAGCTAGTCTCAAGGATGAAAGGATATAAGTGAAGCTCAAGAAACCCAAAGTGTTTGATCGGCTATCTCTTTTGGGTGCTAATTGAGGAGTTCAATCGGCAATTTAGTGCGGTTTATGTGAACACAATGATTAAGCAGCAAAAAGGAACACATGGATCAGCACTAAAAACAAAAACTCTAATGGATGAAAACTTAACTAAATGCACAAGAAATAGCAGATTAAACTATGGTTTTGGTATTGCAATTTTTGGTTTATTGGACGATAGGATGAAAGCGAATCTAACTACGGGTAAAGAAATTCTTCCGAGGTAAACCTAGAATCGATACCATATGATACGGGGAGGCCCGATCTTCTCGGTGAGGAACCGTGGATAGTTGATGCGAAGTAGGCGATGTAGCTAAGTTGAACACTCGCGCCAATGCACGAACCCTCAACTCTTTGAAATACGCCCACAACACACCGGGTAGTTGTTGCGTCGGGAGACCACGAGCAGCCGAGCATGAAGTCCCGATTCCCAATGGGCAGCGGCTTGACCTTGAATTGCGAGCGAACAATTGGATCGCCTAGTCCTCTCTCAAAGTCCTCGCATGAACTGCGGGAATTCGAAAGAACAAGCAATAGCTATGTTTCAATCTTATGAATAAACTGGTCTACCTCTGTAGTGCGGCCATGGGGTTTATATAGCCTCCACGCAAGCACAAAACTCGGATGAGCGATGGCAAGGTGCTCTGATAATCCGGTCAACAACATTCCTTCACTTTCTGATGATCCGAGTCCGATTATTGTTCACGAGAGCGATAATCCGATTCAAAAAACGTCCTACTTTAATTTGGAAATTTAAACTAGTCTCCCTCTGGTTTCCCTTGTATTGTGAGCTTTCCTTCTCTTAGCTTACTGTGAATTTGTTCGATGCACTTGATGCTTCTTTTATGCCAATGTAACCCTTGTTGCCATGTCACCATATGTCTTTCTTGACCGCCCGCATGTGCTAGGGTTTTATCACGAGCATGTTCCCTCTCGTTAGCCACATGGGTTTCTTCTCCCTTGTTGGCATGTGTTTCTCCTCCATGAATTTGTTCCGCCTCCCTCTCCTCCTCTCGGTTCCAAAGTCTTTAAATTTGTCAAACACGAGAATGCACAAGTATTGCTTTAGGTAGTAACCAATTCTCATTGGCAACAAAAGAAATTCATTAAGAAACAAATGCACTGTTGTTTGAGAAGTTTAGCTCACCTTCACGAATAACCTCATAAGTAGTAGGGATATCCTCATCATCCTCCCTTTCTTCAAGAAAAGTCGTCCTCGGCTTTTGATAGCTGAAGATGTGCTAGACAAATAATACAACGTATATGCATGGTATATATATTTGTCATCAAACTCCTTTCGCTTAGCACATGATGATTTCTTTGAAAGTGTAATAAACAAAAAGAACAACATATATACGTGGTATATGTATGCATCAATTGTTGTGATATTCTCGTTGTTTCGCACAAAATAATTAGGATCATGCAGCCATAGGATGTATTTGATATATACATTGCGATACTTTCATTCACATCAGTTCTCCTGGACCTCGATCCGAAGAGTCCCCACCTCGGCCTGAAGGGCCTTATTTTTGACTTCTTTTACGCAAAGAATGAGAGGTTAAGAAAGCGGAGATCAAGATCAAAAGCGATCGTAACTCAACGTATTGTTTATTTTTTCCTGCAATTTCTGAGTTGCAGAGTTAGCCTCCTGAAACTTCTTCAGAAGGTCGCTGGTCTTTTCCCTTAGCTTTTTCGTCTCTGTTTTCTCGAAGTCGAGTGACTCAGCTAAGATCTTTTCGTCACTCTTAAACCTGAAAGGTTAAAGGAAGACATGAATACACAGACGAGTAGTCGTAAGTATTTCTACGACTGATGGATAATCGTAAGTTTTTCTATGATTACCCCTTGGTCGTAAGTTCTTCTACGACTAGTACCAAGTCGTAAGTTTTCTATGACAATCTTTTACAAGTACTGAGTAAGTAATCAGTTTGAAAAACGATTACGAGAATCGGTCACTCACCACCTCTCTACTTGCTCGCAGAGCACTGCCTTCTCTTGTCGTAACTTGACAAGTACTTGCAAATCGTAGCAACTTGTTCTACGACTCTCTACAGGGTAGAAAAACAATAAGAGATAGGGATAAAACCATACATAAGTATCGATGAATACTTACATTCATGTTTGACCAAGCAAACATGGATATTATCCGTGATGGATCTTTCAGCCCATCCATCTCCTCGATTCGTTTCCACCAAACCCCTTCAAGATGTTCATTATCGAAGATATCCCCACAATTGGGAATGCTGATGGGGTGAGGAACTCGATCGCGAATTGGTAGGCGAAAGATCCTCTGATAAGCAGGGCCAAAGAAATCGAGTAAAGTTAAACTACTCTTCTTTCTCGATTGGTGATGGGATCACCGCTGGAGGACCGGAAGGCGTCCTCGATAGCCTCCTTACCGCCACGGTGGTGGAACTCTCACCGCCGACTCGGTGTCTCCCTCGTGGCCTCTCACGCCTCGCTTCCATCCCCCTCGACTACCTCGGTGGTGGTAGCGACCTGTGACAACGACTTCCTCCGCCGCGAGGAATAGTAGCTGGAGCTTGACCCAGCGCCGCATGATCCACATCTTTCTTTGGTGAAGAGGTGACAGTGAGCTTCTCTATAGAAGCATCCCTAGAAATTTGGCGTTGAGCTAAGACCGTAAAACAAAAAAGTAAGTTAACTTGTGAAAAACAAAGGGTAAATGTTGTTCTTACATTTCATTTTTCACATACCTCGCGTCTTTGGATCTAACCCGAAATTTAGGAGCAACCTTCCCAGCGGAAGGTTTCTTCGACTTCTTCTCAACCATTGTGGGTTGAGATTCGATCGAAAGAGCAGAGTCTCCTCTTCTCGACTCGAGTGGCGAGATCCGTCTCGACCACCTTAAGACCACTTTGCTCCCTCGGCCTCGGGTCCTCTTTGGAGTAGCGATTTCCTTCACAAAGACTTGAAGCTTTTCCGGTTCTCCTTTTCTAGTGCCTTATGAAGCCACGAGAAGCGAAGCTGCGAAAGTTTTGTTTTCATAATAGAAGGGTACCTTAACCTTGGGGCTTTGCGCTTGAGGGCAAAGCGGCTATACGCTTTCTTCTTCGCTGCAACCAAGTCTGCAGCAAATTTAGCAAAAGGAGCAGGAGGAGCCGAACTCGAGCCACCCTTGTCGCCGACCTTTACAAGGCGACGCTTTTTGGCTGGAGGGGATTTTGTTGGCTCCACTTGCGCGGTCGCCCCAATAACCACCAAATCGACTTCCTCATCGTCTTGGCGGTCTTCTACGCCTATTTTCAGTTGAAGATAAAAAAAAAAGTGGTCGTAAGTTCTTCTACGATCACTAATTGGTCGTAAGTTCTTCTACGACCAGCTCATAAGTCGTAAGCTTTTTCTACGACAAACCCTTTAGTCAGTAAATCGTTTTACGACAATAGGTGCCTAAAGATGAAGTTGTTTTTCGATTACCTTTAGGTGCTCCACTTTTTCTTCTGTGGTCAAAACCGCAAGAATTTGTGGAGTTTGCTACCTTGGACGGACTCTTCGCGACAGAGCAGGCGCGGCGTCAATCTCCGCCTGTGGAAGATCTGTACACACAAACAACACGATTAGCAGACTAAATCGGGATTAACCAAGGACAAAGCCAAAAAAGTGAGTTCTCTACTTACCATCCTTGTAATCCCTGGTTGGGTCTTCTTTCCCCGAGTACCTCCACATAGGAGGAACTCGTTTCTTCAAGGGCCTAATATGGCGCGTGATGAAGTCCTTCACCACGTGCCATCCGGTAAGCCCCCCCCCTCGTCTTCAAGTCTTTGATGGATTGAATGTAGGGGGCTATCCGGTCGAGATTACTGGGAGTCGAATCCTAGGAAGGGGACCTCTCGGTAGCTTTCCCGACAAACGAGAGGCTATCTTTCTTGGTAACTTCCCAGTAAAACCACTTCTTCTTCCACCCCGGCCACGACGACCGGGTGAACATCTGAATATACTCCTTCGACTTACCGTTGTGGAGCTTCAGACCGCAACTCCTAGCAATTTCGGCCTGCCGAGCCATTCCGTAGTAGTACTAGAAAAGCTCGAGGTCAGCCGAAATCCCTAGGTAAACCTCACACAAATACACAAATACGCTCAGCATTGTGATGGAATTAGGACCAAGGTTCACTAATTCCACCCCAAAGTGCTCGAGCGCGAGTGTGAGGAAGGGATGGGCAGGTAATCGGAGGCCACACTTACAATACGCCTGGAAAACAGGGATCTGATCTTCCTCCCTCGACGGTTAGTGTTCTCTATTCGCCGCAATCCACTTCACGAGTAGCCCCTCGGGAATCTTCTCGGTGGCGACCAGAGCAGTCATCTTCGCGTCGTCCATTTCCGATTCAGCCCACTCGGAGACAGTTCTAGCCATCTTTTCTAAAGAAGGGAAGAGTTGGATTTGGGAAAACTCAAGCGCGCAGTATCCTTGGCGGCGGAAGAGATGAGAAAGCAACGAACAGTTGGGGTGAATTAGAGAAAAGGTAAGAACCCTAAGTTCATCCCCGCAGTCCGTTTTATAGCCGTACACTTGAAACGAAACGCCGTGGAAACCCAACGGTTTCCACCACTTCGAGAATTGCTCTAACGGATAGATCTTTAATCTGCCCGTTCGAAAGTACCGAGACTCATTTTACACCTCAAGTAAAATTACCTTCTTAACCAAGTATCCTTCTGATCAAAAGAAATACCGATCGGAAAAGTTTTACTTCCGATCATAAGGCCACGATTACTCCAAAGTCGTAAGATTTTCTATGACTACCTTGTAATCGTGAGATTTCCAACAAACTGCCATGACCAAGCATACTTACATGTGAGAAAACACATGTTGAAAGTTTTTCCTTCAACGTTTTCCTCTGACCTCTAGTGGTTACAAGATCATCTCGACTCCTCAACCAAGTAAGTTATTTTCACTTGAAGTGGTGGGCGGATAGCGAGGATCGATAATCCTCATTTTATTATTCCCTAATCATGTAATATGGCGTCCGTGGTATACCCTTAATGTTATAAGGAGGGTAAGTTAGGTGGTAGTAGCTCTTCTCGACCACCTCCATAGTCTTAAGTATTTCTCGACTACTGCGTGTCGTAAGTTCTTCTACGATTATGTCGGTCGTAAGTCTTTCTCGACCGATTATCCGATCGTAAGCTTTTCCCTCGACTATCCCGGTCGTGAGTTACGCTTTCGACCAGCCTGCTATGACTTCTTCACGATTAAGCGGGTCCACTTGCGATGAAGCCCTATTTACTGTGGAGATCCAGCGATCAAGATACGTAGTTATATCTGAAATAACTACAGTAATTCTCCATTATCTCACGATTGGTGACCGTTAGGCAGTAGCGGGGTTACTACTCCGGTAATTACTCTCATTATTACGTAATAATGAGCGTCTATTGACCTGGAACGACAACCGCCCCTACAACATAGTATAAATAGGTGTCTCTTGGAGATAATGTGAGAGGCTTTTTTGAGAGACAGTCAGTAGCAGTATTAGCGCAAGCCTTTTCACTAATTGTAATCAGGATACCCAATACATTACACACAGGAGTAGGGTTGTTATTCTCATTGGAGAAGGCCCGAACCTGTATAAAAATTCCCGTGTCTCCTTTGTCTGCGTGATCAATTATGGAGACCCCCCGAATCAAATAATCTTTACGTAAGATCGGTTCTAAAACACTGACAGACTTCAACCTCTTCTTCCTCATAATCATCTACTACGGGCCTTTTGCCATTAGCACGAGAAGAGGAGGATCCACGAGTTCTCAGCATTATCACTATCAAAAGGACACAACGATTAATCAAGGGAAGCCAAGGGATGTGATCAAATAATGTCAAGTGCCAAATGCCAAGTTCCCTCTATTAGGGGCGGTCAGACCATTATGCTGGCCGGTTAGACTGCACCTAACAGGGGGACATACTGAATTTTGGGGAAAACATATTCAACCCTAAATCTTGCATTTGCACACTAGAATTTCATCGATCTATTCCCAATCTACTTGCATAATAATTATTTTCCACTAATTTGAATGAATCAAGAATATTCACATAAAACCCTAGAATATGGGGAAAATCACAATGAGGGCAATTTGCAAGTAGGGAACAAGAGATTACCGACTTAGAAGATATGTAAGAGAAGATTGAAGATGAATCCTAGAAGAGCTTGGTGAATATTTGCCGGACTTGGGGCACCTCCACCTAGGGTTTCATGGCATTGAGAGATAAGCAACAAAAACCATAATGCCAACCAAGGTGTTGGGGGAGGGTCCCCACGCTATCTTGAGTCGATGATAACCTCTTGAAGGCATGACGCCCCAGACGGATTCACCCCAAGCGAGGTCCATGAACTGGCCCTAGAGGGAGTCTGGGAACCAACCTCAGGTGAGGTCCCTAGAGTCGACTGACACTCTTAGGCAAGTGGCAACCCTCAACATCAACCGGTACCAAGCAACAATGGCCAAGCACACAACAAGGCCATTCGCCTGTGCCCCATCTAGGTCGGCGACCTTGTCCTCAAGAAAAAGGCAAACCCAAACCTCGATGGCAAGTTGAGCTCCAAGTGGGAGGGGTCGTACGAGGTCATTCGTGCTACCCGCCCAGGTTCGTTCCGGCTAAGGTCGCTCGATGGCGTCGAGCTCAAGCATAGCTGGAATGCAGAAAACTTTTGTAAGTACTACGTGTAGCGCACCAACATGATCACCCCCTTGTTAGGGTACCAACCCGGGACGCGAGCACCCCCCCTCGTTTGTTCGTCAACTAGGTACTAGGTGTGGAGTGGCAATGTAAGCACCCTCTCTCTGCCATCCGCTGAGGTCGCACTAGCGGCCCTTGTTGTCTTTTTTGTAATAGGCTGATTATGATGCACCTCCTTAGTTTCCAACTCGAAGTTAGCAGTTCTGCACATCTTTGTTGCCTTTAACTCTGGTAGATGATTACGCCCTCTGTGGTCACAGTGCAAGACTCACCCCCTAAGGCCAAATACACGAACAAAGCCTCACCCTCTAGCGCTGAGTGCCTGGGCGCAAGACTCTCCCTCCAGGGCTGAGTACGCTAGCGCAAGACTCACCCCTAGGGTCGAGTGCACGAACAAAGCCTCACCCTCTGGAGCCGAGTGCCTGAGCACAATACTCGCCCTCCGAGGCCAAGTACGCTAGCGAAAAACTCACCCCAGGGGGCCGAGTACGCCAGCGGGAGACTCACCCTCCGGGGCTGAGTGCGCAAACAAAGACTCACACTGCGGGGCTGAGTGCTTGAGCGCAAGACTCGCCCTCCGGGGCCGAGTGTGCAAACGAAGACTCACCCTCCAGGGTCGAGTTCACAAACAAAGACTCACCCTCTGGGGTCGAGTGTGCAAGCGCAAGGCTCACCATCTGGGGCCGAGTGCACTAGCGAAAGACTCACCCTTCGGGGTCAAGTGCGCAAGCGCAAGACTTGCCCTCTGGGGCCGAATGCACTAGCGAAAGGCTCACACTCTAGGGCCAAGTACGCAAACAAAGATTCACTGGTGCTTGTGAGCCCGTCTCAAGCGTCGAACTTTTTTTGATGGGAGACAGCGATGTCCTCGCCTCTCTCGAACCAACCGTACTCGCGAGACCTGTCTTGAACGCCAAAGTTTTTCTGATGGGGGATGGTGACGTCCTAGCCTCTCCCATACCAACCGATGCTTGCGAGCCTAGTCTCGAGAGCCGGATTTTTTTCCGATAGGAGACGGCAATATCCTTGCCTCTCTTGAACCAATCAGCGCTCGTGAGCCTCGGCCTGAGCATCGAAGTCTTTCCGATGGGAGACGACGGTGTCCTCACCTCTCCTGAACCAACCGGCACTCGCGAGCCCCGTCCCGAGCGATGAATTTTTTCTGTTGGTAGACGGCGACATCCTCGTCTCTCCCGAATCAACCAGTGTTCGTGAGCCCTGTCTCGAGCACCAAAGTTTTTCTGATGGGAAACAGCGATGTCCTCGCCTCTCTCAAACCAACTGGCGCTCGCGAGCCCCGTCCCGAGCACCGAAGTTTTTCCAACGGGAGACGACGACATTCTAGCCTCTCCCATACCAACTGGCGCTCATGAGCCTTGTCCCGAGCACCAAAGTTTTTCCGATGGGAGATGGCGACGTCCTCGCCCCTCCTGAACCAAGTGGAGCTCACGAGCCCCATCCCGAGCGACAAATTTATTCCGATGGGAGACGGCGATGTCCTCGCCTTTGCCAAACCAACCGGTGCTTGCAAGCCCCGTCCTGAGCGCTGAATTTTTTTTCCAATGGGAGATGGCGACATCCTCACCTCTCTCGAACCAACCGGTGCTCGTGAGTCCCGGCCTGAGTGACGAAGTCTTTCTGATGTGAGACGACGACGTCCTCGCCTCTCCCGAACCAACGGGCACTCACGAGCCCTGGCCCGAGTGCTGAAGACTTTCCAATGGGAGTCGGCGATGTCCTCGCCTCTCCCGAACCAACCGGCACTCGCTAGCTCGGGCCCTAGCGCCGAAGTCTTTCCGATCAGAGATAGTGACATCCTGGGCTCTCTGGCAACCGCTGCTTGCGAGCCCCGGCCCGAGCGCTGAATTTTTTCGATGGGAGACAGCGACGTCCTCGCCTCTGCTGAACCAATCGACGCTCGTGAGCCCCGTCCCGAGTGCCAAAGTTTTTCCGACGGGAGACGATGACGTCCTAGCTAGAGAGCAACAAATGATCATTCGATCCATGTCCACCAAGTAATGCACCGTGTAGGATTTTTTTCAACTGCCGATGTGCCAACGATGACAGGATGGGAAACTAAACCTCCCTAGGTGGCAACTGTAGAGCAAAGGGCAATCGCAGTTGCTCGGTGCTACCATATGAGGAAACCGAGGCGTTGCTAGGTAGATTGAAGCCATCCCGCGACTGCCGTAGGGCACAAAGGACCCGCCATTTGTCGCCTAGACCTTAGCACTTCGCGTGAAGCCCAGCGCTTAAATGAGTGGCACGAGGAGGTTTAGTCCCCAAATGGTCGGCTGCCGATTTAGTTTGCCACGCTACCGTCTACAAGGGTAAGGAAATAGAAAACCCTTGTAAACATCTTATCACTGTGTAGTATGCTAAAGAACAAGGGCTTCAAAGTTCCATACTTTCCACCAACAACGGTTTAGCTACAAAAGGGGTTGTCTTCCTGGGAATACGAAAGTTACAAAAGACATAGGTCCACAGATCAACATTAACACACTGAGCCGTAACTACTAGTACATACAAAGGTGGGACACCACACAACTAGATAACATAGTAACCCAAAAATCGAACAACAAGCCTCACACCTGCGAAGGACCCGGTGTAACATTCCAAAGTTCTGTTACCAAATATAAAATTAATAGTTATTATTTTATTAGATTTTCGAAAATTTAAAAGAATTTTCTTGAATTTCCTAGATTTTAAAGTCAAAAATAAAATTTATTGAGGTTTATAGGTTTTTCTTGGATTTAAAGTTAAAAAGAAAAATTAATTAATTTCTAGAATTTTTGGGAATTTAAAAAGGTTTTCCTATTTTCCAGAATCTAAAAATGATTTATGCGCAAAAATAAAAGCCAACTTTAAGTTGGAAATAATTTTCTTAAGTTCAAAATAATTCAATGAATTTCTGTGAATTTGTCTAGAATTTTTTTTTAACTCTATTAGCTATTTTCAAAAAGGCTAATTGATTTGTTGCATTTTCTGTGAAAAATAATTAAAAATCTTTTTTTCTCTTTCTGGCCGAATCCCTTTTCTCCCGGCCCAACTCCTCGCCAACCCACCCAGCTCTCCCTCTCTCTTCCCCTCTCTCACCGACACCCCGACCTCACCTGTCATTCCCCCTATTCCCCTTTTCTTCCTCCTTCATTCTTTCCCAACGCGCCCGTCCGCCATTGTTGCCGCCCGGCTCAAGCTTCTCAACCACCGCCATTTTCTCCCCCTTCTCTCGCGCCCACATTCGCAACCACTTCCCTGCCCACTGTCGTGCCCATTTTGCCTGTATCCTTCCCCATTCGCGCACGGTTGTGCCAGAACCTGTAATGCACGCTGCCATACTCGCGCCCTCAATTTCCTCCCCGGAAGGCGCGAATGCCCCCGGTGCATCACCCTCTTCGAAAGATAGGTTCCAACCCAACTCAAGGGGGGTGATCCTCAGCATGCAGTACTCGATGACATCACGCATGATGAACTTCGCGACGAGGCCTTTCAGAAGAGCTCAGTGTGCCCTTTCCCTTGAGCTGAAGGAGGGCGAAAAGTGCAACGAGGTATCCACATATATCATTTTCCCAATTCAGAGTCCGTACATAAAAGTTATGATGGAAACACCGAGCCTTCGACTGGTCGGCAAGATGACGAGGTGGAGAATTGCTTTGTGCATGCTAATTTCTATGTGAAATCAATAATGGGACCCACAATTGAGTAGATAAACTTATTTTCTTGCTCCTGTATGTTAATTGGTATTGTTTCTCCTTTATACATATTGTAACTTTATTGTACTTACCAATTATTAGTATATAAAATATCATAGTAGGAATATCTCATGTTGTTTTCCCTACAAAAAGTAAGTAGAAGAGAGCAAACCACAATGACATACAATCTTTTTATCGTGTTGTTTAGAGACTTGTCGGTTTTCCCTAGTCCACATTAAGGTAAACCCAAACGAATTGGACTGGCTCCGCAAATTAAGACAAACACCTCGAATCCACTAGTGGTAGCTTTTTTCCTCTCCGGGTTGGTGAGCTCCAACTTTCAGAACTATACTAGTCCTCTTCACATGCTTTTTGAGGAGATCATCAGGCATGACTCCTCCAAGCCGTCTAGGTGGCAACAACTACTAGAAGCTCACATTAGCTTAAGAAAATAAAATAGGGTGCCAAGAACTGTCTCCCAATCGGCCATGGGTAATTATACCCCCACACAAAAAACTAGTCGTTGGAGCAAGTTCCAGCAAAAATCAGCCTAAACCGTTCTGACCATCCTCTAATGGTTGGCCACACAAAAAACTAGCCGTTCGAGCAAGTTCCAGCACAAATCAGCCTAAACTATTGTGACCACCAACTAATGGTCACTGGCTTGCCTTGCAACAGCTAGAAAACTAGCTGTTACAGTGGCAGTCGAACGCACCGTCCACAGAAAACTAGTCGTTATAGTGGCAGTCGAACGCACCGTCCACACTAGGCCCGGTCGGACCGCACAGCTCGGCTAGACCGCTAATTAGTAGTAGGTCAGACTGCTCCAACAAAATTCCAAAGAGGGTTCAAAAGTCAAAACACGCTCTCTAGTACAGGACTATGGGCTAAACAAGCTCGGTCGCACTGCAGACTCCGGTCAGACCGCTAACACATAGCCGACCCGACCGCCTGTAGAAAGGCTAGAGAGATAGAGCACCACCACTGCTGGAAAAAGACTACCGGCAACAAAATGTCAATTGGACTACTCCACGTAAAACTTCTCACACATAGCTAGTAAGACTGCCGCGGGGATGTCCAAAAAACAAGGTCTCTGCCAAAACGTCTGAATAAGCAAAATCAGATATTCCAAAACACATCCGGTTGGACCGCCAACTAAGGCGATGTCAGGCCGATCTCATCAGTCAGACTGGCTAACAGATGTTGGTTTGACTACTGTTAAATTGTTTGGAAAATAAGAATGCATGCACTTCGACAATTCCAAAACACATTTGCAAATTTCAGTGCATGCAAACAAGGATTTAAAACATGATCCACAACAAACTTGCAAAACACATTCGTGAGCTCTTGAATCATGCAACAAGGATTAGGAATGCGAACTCGAACCGTTGCAAAACATATTTGTAAACTAAAGTCACATGCATGAGCCTTAATTATATTTAAAATATATTCACAAATACTAGCACCATGCATAGACCCCTCTTAATAGTACGTCAACCTACACTAGCAACCTAGTCTTTCACCAAACACCAAGACCGACAAAATGACTAAGAAATACATCTTTAGCCTATGCTAGTTGTATATTTGCCTTGTACATCCTTTTGAAGTATGATGAGGAACATTTCCACTTCAAGTCTGGGTTCTTGACTTTCAACTAAGGAAAGAGCTAAGAAAACTTAGAAAAACTAGGAAACACTTTAAGAAGCCTTCAAGAAGTTCTGTGAAAATTTGTTATGCAAATTTTAAAATTTTTGGGATATCATAGCACTTCAGCCCTGCACGTCAAGTTGATGAGGTGGTAGATCACATAGAAAAATTGATGATATACCAGCCACCTCACTCAGAACTACCCACATGGGACATGATTTTCTCCGGTTTCGCTAGTTGAGGGATGAGTTTTAAACAATATTGGATAGCATGGACAAAAATTAAAGTACATGGAGAGTTGAGGGATCACATGTGAACTTTTTCCTAAGGAAAATACTCATAAAGTTTTGCATGTCTGGAGATAAAACTGCATTATTTCCCAGCAGGTTCAATATTTGTGTAATGTCATTTCTGAGCATTATAGAATTACTCGGAGCCAGGAGTGGATCTACAGTATATGTGGCGGGGTCAAGTGACATCGACACCCTCTAGCCCATCCCACATAACCCCTCACTATATAAGATTGTGACCCCCTATTGCAAGCTAAAAGTTACTATTACGAGTTCGTAATGATGCCGACAACCTTCTTTCCTAGATCCGCCTTTGCTTGGAGCTAAACATGGAGACACAAGGATTAATTCAGCATATAGGTGAAGTTCATCTCATTGCCCCAATTTTAAATACTATAATCAGGAGAAATTGGGATACAAATCTTTCAGTATCGGAACATTAATAGCTCGAACAACTCAATTCCGAACATTTACCAGCACATTATGTGCGGCATATCCTATGCATATACATACATATATGAACATATGCACATGAGTACATTACAGATCTTCTCCATCCATCCAGCGATCCATAGCCCTCCTCGCACCCACCTCCCACTTGCTGCACGTTTGCGAAACCCCCACCCGAAACCCTCTCATCTCATTTCTCCCCACTTTCATTCGCCCTCATCCTCCTGCACCTCCCCACGCTGCTAGGGTTCGGGTGCCGAGTCCCCCTGCGCCACCCCATACATTGCCCGCCGCGCCTCCCCCTGCGCCGCCGCCTCCTCCGCCTCCACACCCATGCCTCTCGTGTACGTTGAGCCAACGCGCCGCCCCTCTACTCCCTAGACCCTCCCGCGCCGCGGCGAGGCCCTGTGTGAGGTAAGCACTCGATTCATTCATGGTTGCCCCCTCCCATTGCGCCGAGTCCCCTCCCCGGCCCTTGCGACTGCGCCACACCGAGCGCCCCCTCCCTATATGTGCTTGATTTTTCGGTTGCGAGTTCTTTCAAGGGCAAGAGTGCAATCTTGACAATACTAAGTTGATGGAGAAGAAGGAAGTGTCGCAGTCCGAGTCGTCCGTGTGGGGGGCTACAGCTTGTGCTACGCCCAAAATCCGGTGATAAGATGATTTGGGCAGTGTCCGGGAGCTCGAAGAATCGAGGAAAAGAGTATTACAAATACCCTAACAACAATGGTGTAAGATTGTTTGAATACAAATGGACCAACCTTCTTTCCTTATTTCTGGATTCAAATCATTATGCCTAGATCTGTTTAGAAGATAGATGTTTCAGGAGAAACTTATGTTTTATCACCTTGCTCTGTTTTTGTGCAGAAGTATTCTACCGGCTGCGACACATTCATGTGGAAAGATCAATATGAGACACACCTGGCTGGGTTGCATTTCATGGAACTGGACAAAAAAGAGGAACGTTCTGTGAAGTTCAGTAATGCACAACGAACATATCCAATGGTTTTCTATGTTGATGACCATGCGTTGGCACATTTAGCTGAAATGAACAAGTTGTCGGGCCATATTAACAAGTCAATTCTGAAATCGGCTACTGCAGATGAGAAGTTTAAAATGGTTCTTGTTGCATGTTTAATGTTCTTTCTAGGAATTTTCATTGCAAAGAATGTCATCATTTAAATGTGTTTGTAAACTATAATGTGTCATGTATCCGTGAACTGTAATACGCCATGTAGTATTGTTGGACAAATAATGTGTGATTTCAATTCTTGTATGAGTGAATGAGTTGCATGTTTTGTGTTGTATGAATGATCCAAATGTATGTGCATGTTTTGTGATGTTACATGCTTTTTCCTGATACTTGAAATGTCTGAACTAGAAATCATGGCTGTGTGCCTGATACAAGTCAATGGAGGGAATGGAGGCACTTTGACATATTGAGTGAACTAAAACAAGAAACTAGTGAACCGAAATTCGTTGTCTGAACTTGAAATCAAGGAAATTTGACAGATTGAATGAACCAAAACAAGAAACAAAACAAGAAACTGAGTGAACCGAAATTTGCAAATACCTGATACTGTAGCATTGCTTTATCATGTTGCTTTTTCTGATTGTATACATCAAGATATTCTGGAGGAGAACTAACTATTGACCAAACATTCAGGAACACTTCATCCATACAACAAAGCAAATATTACATGTCCACACAACATGTCCATGAGTCCCTAAACCTGAAGCTGAACATGTCCAACATTCCTCAGCACTTCATCCACACATCAAAGCAAATATTACATGTCCATACAACATATCCATGAGTCCAGAAATCTGAAGCTCAACATATCAAACATTCAGTGGCACTTCATCCATACATCAAAGCAAATATTACATGTCCATCAACATTCAGCCACCTCCTTTGTGGCCACCTACTGCTTAGCCACCTCCTTTGCGGCCACCTACTGCTTAGCCACCTTGGAGGCCCTACAAAGCAAATATGAAAACATCAACATGTCAATTGGTAACATGATATTGTACTGAACATGTTAGATGGTGAGTACTGAAACAAAATATCAATGGAATGCTAGATAGTGAGTATAAGTCATACCAGAATTCCGTATTATCAATGGAATGCTAGACAGTGAGTATAAGTCATACCAGAATTCCGTATGAGCATGATTATTTTGCTTGTTTCCTTAAAGGGCAGTTGCGGCTGTCATGGGTGCTGATCTCGTGTCATGTCCTACACATGCGAGCAGCCTTTCCCTTTGAATTCTTCTGCTTGTTCTCCCCAGGTTGATTCCTCTTGCATTTCCCTCTAGTGAGATTGTCAGTTTGCGGCAATATATCGATCTGATCAGATATGCCACACCCAAGATATGCTTCAACCTCCTACACTCTACTTTGCGGCCGGGCAAGAATTTCATAGTTTATCTCATGCATAAACTTTTTAAGTTTCCCTCTAGCATTCTGCAAGTAAGGAAGTGAAGGTCTAGCTCGATGTATCAAATCTTCCAAGTCCTTTTGCATCTCAGAAGCCAACTTTTTAATTTCTTCCTTTGTTGGATTTTGGGCTTCTCCTTAGGAACATTGTCATTCTCATCAAATGCAACCTCCCTCTTACAATTACCAGTCCACCTTTTCAAAACATAATTACTAGAAAGCTCATTCAATAATGCACCTCATAAAATGAGGATAATGTGACGACAAGGAATTCTATGAGTGCCAAACAACATGCAGGAGCACTGAGCAATCATGGTGTTAGGGTCACATGTGACTTTTCTAACCTTCTTGCCATCCTCATTCACCGCTGTTAATTTAAGGTTGCATACTTTTGCTGTGCTCTCAACAACACAATTGTTCCTAACAGCAATAACCTCCTAAAACTTTGCGAACACCTCATGTGTGAACACTTCACTACCATGCAACTTTATTGCCTATGGTGTCTTCAACTGCGGCTTTGTGTGAAAGGTGGCATTGTCTTCTCTTAACTCATTTTCTCTTTGTTCGTCGACTGCAATGTCGAAACAGATTCAGAACTTAACCAAAGCATATTTGTAACCTGTAAATCGATTGAAAAAAGAATTGACACTTTCAAACCTTAAAGCTGTTCTAAGAATTCCTGCTAGGGGTATATCCATAAAGTAAGTCGGCACCAAAGATGCCCTAATACTATAACGACCGGCCAACCACTCGTTATCTTCCAAACCAAACTCTGAAATAATATCAGCCCACTGTAACTTGAATTCTTCTAGAGTTTCTGAGGGTTACACACATGAATTGACATGACTGTAAAAGATTCAGTTATCCCTCAAATCTAGCCTAATTTTTATTGGGAGTTTGTTCAATATGTGCCACATGAATAATATATGCGTGCTATTAGGGAATACAACTTGAATTGCCTTCTTCATTAGTTATAATAAGCCTATGTGCAGCACCTCCCATATATCTTAAGAAAGTACGGAACAACCATTTGAACGTTTCAATCGTCCGATCGAGCAGCAATGCAGCCCCAAATAGAACACATCTCCCATGGTTATTCACTCCCATGAATGGTACAAATATCATGTCATATTGGTTTGTATTATATGTTGTATCGAAATAGACCAACTCCCCAAAATGAACATAATTCTTCCTACAGGTTGCATCCGCCCAAAACACATAGACCAACTTACCCTTGTCGTCAATGACATAGTCAAAATAAAATACAGCATTATTCTCGTTCTTTCTAGCTAGATTATCAAAGAACATCTGAGCATATGATGACTTTGTACTCTCTCTCAAAGTGCGGTGATAATTTTGCAAATCCCTCCTTGTGCATCAAACATTCTGAAACCTACCCTCACTGACAGGAAGATATCTAAATACCCTAGATGTCCCAATGCTAGCTTGATGGCATGTCAACAATGTGGTCTTAGCCTTCTTATTTACTTGTCTATTAGAACATATCAAGTGTTGCTTACTAGGTGACAAAAAAATACCATGGATAAGCACTTCCACAAATGTCTAACCTGAACTTATTGTCCTTAGTCCGTTTGATACCAAACATGGTCTCACACCCACACCTACTCAATTTAGACTCATATGACCTCTTCATTTTGACCTCCGACTTGTCCTTACCTTTTTCTTCCTTCTAGCCACGTCTGCCACAATAGTACCACCTCCATTGCAAAACACCGTTTGTGGTCGTCCACTGCCCAATACAAACGGAGAAGCCAGCAACATGAGCATATGCTTGTAAAACTCGAGGGCTGCATCCTCATCTTCAAAAATCATCCCCACGGTAGGTGTCAAGTCATCATTAACTACCGGTGTGGATGGCGAATCCTGCAGCGGTAAGGATGACTTGGCACAAGAACGACATTAATCATTCAATTTTTAATATTTCAAATAACCCTACACTCACACAGAACGGAATGTTGGTCGTCTTCTATAGTGTTTTACACAAACTTCTCGCAACGAGAGAGTGCGCATCGGCCATTTCAGGACATGGCAAAGCTAGTGGGCGTACGGAGCTACTCACATCTTCTGTTGAATCCATGTGGCGCAACGAGGGCACAGGTACTTGTGCTGCTGCAACCGAAAGAACCAAAATCAATTACCACCGCAGCCCAATTTCATCCCATCTCAGTGATTCCAAGAAAGAACCAAAAATCAATTACCACTGCAGGCTCGGCTTGGCATAGGGGCGGCCGCGGATGTAGGGGCTTAGGCGGGCGACAGGCTCGGCTCGACATAGGGGCAACCACAGATGCAGGGGCAATGGTGCAGGGCTCGGTGCAGGTTCGGCTCGCCACAGGGTGGCAGTGCAAGGGCTCTGGCGGGTGACTCTAGGCTCGGTGTGGGGGCAGTGCAGAGGGCACGGTGGAGAATTGGGTGGGGGGATCGAACACAGCTGGCTCGGGCTGGTACGGGGGCTGAAGGAAGAAGGAAGGTCTCGCGCAGGGGGTTTTCGCAAAGCGCGAAGTGGGAGCTAAGGGGAAATCTCAGCTGTGGATTTTGGAAGGAACGGCTTGGATGGACTATGTGTACATATCCACTAAATAGGACATGTGCATAGGATATGTCAGCCACATTATGAAGGCAAACAATTTGGGCTTGCTTGCCAACTTCTAGACATATTGGAGAGGCTTTGAGCAGGAGGAGCCAAAACGAGGATGAGACGATGAGGACTAAATCAGGGCATCTCTTAAGAAAACTAGTAGCCTGCTGTGCGCCGAGGTATTTCCTAGCAGAACGGGCTAAGGAGCTATGCGTCCATCGATCATATTTGCTATGCACTTACCCAAATGTCGACATTGCCCTGTCTTCCACTTCCACCATTTGCAAAACAGAGATCATTGGTGTAAGCATTATTTATTACAGGTAGAACACAAATTCTTTCTGAATATTTGAAATGCCGAGAACAAAAGCTCTATGAACAGCGCAATTACCGTATAACCATAAGAGATGATGAGATCATTGAACAGGAAACTTGATTCAACAATTGATTGTATGTCTCCCAATAACTGAAGTTTTATATTACTAAAAAGCCATTATATAATTACCCATCCTCCAAATAAGAACCCTTCTTTCTTCCCTTTCTATAACTACCCTAATTTAACATAGAAACCAACAAAACGGGAGCTATGCTAGCAACTGTGAGCATACACGTCGTAGTTTGAGATGGATTTTGAGGTACCACTTTCAAGATTTGTTTTCAGGTGGACCATGTCTACTTTATTTTTGGAGGGCCGTGACTAAAAAGCAGGATGATTCAATTGGAAAGATATATGTTATTCAACTCAACAAATCACAAACTGAAATGGAGCTAAATTTTTTTGACACTATAGGGCAGCTTTCTAATCCCTCATTAAGCCAACCTAGTAGTATGTAATACATAAACAACCTCTGACATCCAATTTTCCATTACAATAACAGGAAAAACTTGCATACCCTCCCTCAAAATTACACATCGCTAAATGCAAGAGCACACTCCTCCATACCACAATCATATGAGAAGTATACGACAGAGTTATAACGTACCAGTGCTACAGAATAATACAACGGTGTAAAGATCATTAAATTCAGCCAAGCTTCCTTCTACCCTGCTCAACTGCTTTTTGCACAGAATAATGAAATGTGCTATCATCTGTCTTAACCATTGTCTTCTGAAAAATGATATTACATGACAAAATAAACATCCACAGGTAGGCATATAATCTACAGAGATTCAGGTATTGATCTAATTACAAAAGATGAGAAGCTCACATGAACAGAATTTAAAAAAAAACTGAATTATCAAATGTAAACATACTGACTATCCCCTGTCAGTTCATACTTGACAAATGGCAGCCAGATAGTTTGAGCCCCAAAATACAATGAGACTTCAATTTTAATACATATAAAATCAGTGACAAAGCATACCTCAAGCCTTACAAGAACATTCCTGTTTTGCGTAATTCTCCTATCCCATTCAGCTATAGCAGCGACATGTTTCAGAAATTTTGCAGTACGGTCTTGAAGCTCATTGTTCTGGTCCCTAATAATCTACAATAGGTACTTTCATGAGATTGTCTACAAACTGAAATGCTAATGTGCTATACTATGTTCAAGAAACCACAATAGAAGATCAATTCAACCTTAAATGCAGTGTCAATTAAAAAAAAGGAACGTGCTATACTGAAGACCAATCAACTGTAATTGAAAAAGATAAGCGCAATACCTCCTCAACACCTTTACCAACAGTTTCTGATGGAAGCTTAGGTGCTTGGGATGCTGCTGGAATGATAGCGGTAATGCCATTACCTGCAACCAAGGAAGCTCTTAAATTCATAATACATGCGCGCAAATAAAAGCATATATTAGTTTATGTTTTTGCAGAGTATAATGAACACTTTGGAAAGATTCTGGCTTGGATCAAGAATTACCAGGACATTAGATTATACAGGGCCAGTTCTAGTAGATAGAAATGAATATCAGAATTAAAGAAAGGCATGGTTGGATACAACACTTCCAAGCGATCAAGATTGCAGACAAAACGAAGCAATCAAAATCTGCTGAACTACTGCATATTCAGAAGGAGCACATAGTAGGAGCATACCTCGATCAAACGAATATCTTTGGGCCTCTTGTTCTTCGAGGAGTATTTGGTTGAGGAGCTGCAAGAGGGGCAGAACCAGCTTAGGAGGGGATGCGGGAGAATAGGGCGGAGGCAGAAGATCTGGAGGACGCGTTCGCAGCCGCCGCACAGCGGCAGTTCCTCCGCCGCGTCGCTGGACCCGCACGCCTCACAGCGAATGCCGGGCCCTCGTGGGGAAGAAGGAGATGGGGGGCGGCAAAGAAGGAGGTGGGGAGGCGGCCACGACAGGGAAGAGGGGGCGGCCTGGCGAGAGCACCGCCGCCCGCTGGTGGTGGAAGCGGGGTGGGGAAGGGGAGGCGTTTGTAGAGAGAAAGAAGAAGGCAGAGAGCGGTGGTGAAGAAGGAAGAGGGAAGCCAAGCCGGCGGGGAGGAGGACGAAGTAGTGGCGGCAACAACTGATTCCAATGGCGACGAAGGGATGGGGGCGGGGCCGGGGAGGGGAAGGGGAGGAGATGGAGGCCGTGCCCGCTGGTGGTGGAAGTAGGGGGCTAGGGAGGGAGAGCGCACCTGGGAGGGGATGGGTGCGGGCCGGGGGAGGGGAAAGGGGAGGAGATGGAGGCTGCGCCCACTGGTGGTGGAAGTGGGGAGCCAGGGAGGAGGGGGAAGTGGGGGCAAGGGAGGGGGAGGGGGAAGACGAAGCAGAGATGGCTGGAGGCCTCGGCCGCTGGTGTTGGAAAGCGAGGGGAAAGCAAGCGAAGAATCGAGAGAGGATGATGACGCTCGACGTGAAGGCACCACAGGCACGCAAAACAAAATAAAAATTGAACAGCCGCGACATAGAGGCGCGCGCCGCGCGGGATCCGACGGGCAAGAAGTTTTGGGGCGACGTGGCCTGTCTAACCGTGCGAGAACTCTCGCTCCGTTTATACCGAAGGACTAGAATGCAACCCGCACCAAATGGCGCGACTGTAGCTATTGCACGTGGGTGTCAAGGGTGCTTAACCTAATCCTTTTTCTAGTAGAGATTGAGACCATTTTTAATGTGACCATTTCATAATTGCCATGTACAAGATAGCAACCGAGTGTGCCATACCTTTCCATGAATAAGGTCGTCCCTTCATGTTCCATGCAATACATCACCGTTGCTGTAACAAAGCGTCCCCAAACTAGACATCTTGCCATACCTCCAGAGTCCATCATAAAAGCTCCCATCATTGTAGGTTAAACACCCCTGTAATGATTAGCAAAATAAGATTGTTTAAAAAGTTACACTTCGTGTCAAGCCAACTGGAAGAGCAAGTACTTTAAAGAGTTTCACCTTTCCCTTAGGGAAACCTTCTTGGCATCTCCCCCTGTAAGTTCGTCCTCCGAACTGTATTTCAACTATGGGGCTCCATGTCTTTTCTGGGTCTTTTTCTGCATCCTAGAAGGAATATAATATATTACAATTATCATACAGCAGCCCAAGCATGCTGATGAATTTAGAATGGGAAGCACAGTCCATAGATGTTAAGGCTCTTGCACACTATCTACCAAAATATTAGACCATGCACAATTACAACATTTTTCTCTAGGCCACCCATATCCACATCAGTTACAACATTTTCAGTCTGCTTCTCTTCAGGCTTTGCAATGGGCACTTTAGCTTGGCGGTGGTCGATGATGGTTGATGCATCGATTGATTCCTACGTATCTTGACTTCAAGTCTGCAATGATTTTTTTGTGGACTCCAATTCTTTGAGCATGTCGAGCGTCTCCTTTCTTTCACCGAGCTCGTTCTCTAGGCTGCAGATTTGAGCCTCTAGACTGACGCATTCTTCTTCAATCTCCTCACACTGGTCCTGTTTCTGCATTTGCCACCAAACGGGAGAAAACAAAAATATTAGTAATCCCAATTTAGTACCTGCATTTGCCAGTAGAGCAACGACAACTACTCCTAATTAAATGAAGAACTAACCCAAAGTACAATACGATACAGAGATACAGTATACTCCTGAACAATTACTCTACAGAGCAGAAACAACTCGTTCCACTTGCATGTCACGATTCAAGCAGCAGGGAACGACCGAAGATGTCGGCCGCGCCACGCAGAGAAGAGGGAGGGTGGAGCGAGGAGGGTGGTAACCTTTTGGGGGCGCGGACATGCGCTTGATGAATTGGGAGCTCCATGCGGCGCTGCCGCCGAAGCGGTCGACGACCTCGCGCACCGACTCAAAGGGCGTCGACGTGTTGATCTCCGCTTGTCCCCACCCCTGCCGCACGCGGGCGGATCTAGGTCTTGCGACTCGCCGTTCATGGGGACTCGTGCATAGAGAAAAAAAAGGTTGCTGGTTCCTTCTCTTTCTTGGGTTGTGTGTAGCGGGGGATATTTTTGGCTTGAGCCAAACAAAGAAGAGAAGGGAAGCCGGGAAGCGAGTGGAAGGCAGGAAGCGGACAACGGGGGAGTGCGGAGAGAGGCGGCAGGCGAGGGAGGGGATGGGGAGGGGAGGCGGAGGAGCGCAGAGCGGGAAGGAGGCAGCAAGGGAGCGACGACGCCAGTGAAGAGAGTCGGCAAGGGAGGCAGAGGAATGGGAAGGGGAGGAGGAGGGCAGAGTAGGGAGGAGGTAGCGACGGGGTAGGAGGTGGGGAGGGAGCAACGGCACTAGTGGAGAGGGGCGACAGGGGAGGTGGAGGAATGGGGAGGGGAGACGGATGAGGGGGAGGAGCAGGGCCGAGCGGGGACGAGGCGGTCGTTGTGGGAGGCGAGGGAGGGGAACGGGGAAAGCGGAATGGGATGGCGTGGGGTGCGAGGAGAAGAGGAAGAACCGAAGAGGCGTGCTGGACTACTGGGAAGCCGGAGGACTGCCACGACGTGGCCACGCGTAGTGAGCTAAGCTAGCGCGCGCCGAGCAAGGTGGATCCCATCGGACGGACATGCACACAGGTGAACGGAATCCGACAAACAAAAAAAAAAGACTAACGTGGCCACTCTACTTGAGCTTCAAGTGAGCCTCCTTTTATATAGAAGGATGTATATATTGATGTCCCTCCCGCTCCGATCTCGTCCATTCTTTTTGGATCGATGGCTGTGATGGATCATGGAAGGGGTGTAGGGGAGTACAGCTCTATATGATAGGTACTATATGAACACCCTGCTGCTCTGCTTTTCGGCGCCGCCCGCCGTTGGCTCGAGGAAATGCCCCATGTGGTTCCCGCGCCCGCCGCCGCTCTCCGCCCTGCTCCGCCGCCTTTCCTCTCACCCCTCCCACTCCCCTGCTGTGCATGCCACCCTTCTCAAGTCTTCATTCCTCTCCGGCCCCATCCCGGCCACCGCCCTCCTCACAGCCTACGCCAACGCCGGCCTCCCCGCCGCCGCGTCCCGCCTGTTCGACGAAATGCCCGCGCGTGACGCTGTCACCTGGAACGCGCTCCTTGGGTGTCTCGTCCGCCACGCGCGACCCGCCGCCGCCGCGGAAGCCTTCCGCGGTATGGCCGCCGCGAGGTTTGTGCCCACGGCCGCCACCCTCTGCACCATGCTCAAGGCCTGCGCCGCGTCCCGCGCCCTCCGCCCCGGTTGCCAGGTCCACGCGCGGAGCGTTATTGCGTGCTACGGCGATGTCATTATGACGACGGCACTTATTGATCTCTACATGAGTTGCGGTCTTGTTGAGGAGGCCATGAGAGTGTTTATGCACACGAACTGCCCAAAGGATGCTGCGTTCTACAACGCTGTTCTTTCAGGTTGTGTGGAGAATGGCCGGTTTAGGGAGGCTTTCTTGATGCTGGGGGGTATTGACCTCAATGGAATTGCATTGACATGCGTTCTCACAGCCTGCTCAGCAACAGCGAATTTGGCGTATGGTATGCAGGTGCATTGCAAGGCTCTCCGTTGTGGGTTTGATTCAGAGACCATCCTGTGCAATGCACTTATTGACATGTATGCAAAGTGTGGGCAGACAATGGTTGCACGTTTGGTGTTTGATCGGATGGCCAGCAGAAATGTGGTTTGCTGGTCCAGTATGATTGATGCTTACAGTCGCCATGGGCATGGTGAAGAGGCTTTGAATTTGTTTAAGAGTATGGAGAAAGCTGTACCCATGGTCTTGCCAAATGCCATTACATTTCTTGCTGTTCTCTCAGCTTGCGGACACTCTGGTCTTGTGGATGAAGGCCGAGCCAAGTTACATTTGATGAAAAGCAAGTATGGGATTGATCCAGGACCAGAGCACTACGCATGTTTTATTGACCTGTTAGGTCGTGCAGGCCAGATTGACAAGGCATGGGATCTCTACTGTAGTTTAAGTGCAAACCAAAATGAGGTTTCCGGTGCCATATGTGTGGCTATGTTGAACGCATGTAGAGCTAACATGGATGTAGTGAGAGGCAACAAGGTAGCTGTGCATCTTCTGGAGGTTGACCCACAAAATCCTGGAAATCATGTATTAATATCAAATTTTCATGCTTCTGTTAGACAATGGTCTGAATCAGATGAGTCAAGGAGGGTTATAATGGACAAGGGTCTCAGGAAAGAAGCAGCTAGCAGTCATGTCTCTGTTGGATGAAAACTGATTTTGCACAAATCTTGAGGTACAGTTCATCAACTTACCTGAACCATACACCACAAGAAGTATGCCAAGAATTGCTTTTTGGAGGAAAAACCAACCAAGAACTCAACCTCATGCTAATAGGACTTAATGAACGATATTGTCACATAGACTCACAAGGGCTACTGATTACTGAATATGAAATGAAATGGTAGGGCCAATTTTGCTGACACTAGTATTTTTACAACAGCCAAAACTATAGGAATTGAAAGACTCCACATTGTTTCAGTGGTATATATGCCTTATTATGCGACATGGTGCAGTTGTATCTAGCTTACCCGTGTTAGTAAACATGCCGCGAGCTACACTATTGATGTTCATTTGTACATATATTTGGAAACTTATGTTGCAGTGACAACTGTTGTACAGTTGGACATGATGATAATGTACCTGATTTTGGATTGACTTACTGTTTTTTTGTGTCAAGAACTAAAATGTTGCAGAAGTGACGCAGAGTGTGTCTCTCTCCCTAATAATAAATGTGAGTGGATTCTGAATCTGAAAATGTTTATCTTTTGACAACTATACTCTGATATATACACAATTTCCAGTTATGGCTTCTCATTTGTCATATTATTATTTTTACTACATTTGAGGCTTTTCTTGGTGCAACATTTTGTTAAACAGCTGCAATTACTTGATATAACATGAGTTATGTGATGTATTTTAATTACACATGAAATTAGTTTTATGTGATTAAATTGTTGTAGTAGTCCACTGCACGACAGAAGTACCAAACAAAAGAAGATAAATACCTTTTGAAGTTGCATGTTTTGAAAGATCAATAAGACATTAAGATGCAATCTTGTAATGAAAAGACTCTTCTGGCATAGTTGAATACTACATTTTGTTAGCAAATGCTTTACAGTTTTGATTACTAAAGATATTTCGATAATGTGGTGAATTTGTCTTAACTTACATAAGAAGCAGGGAGAAGTGTTCCAAGCCTGGTAGTCTGCTATTTAGACTACTTGAGTGGATTTTTTAATACAGACTTAAGGAGGAGCACTTTTAATGCTTATTTCTCTGTAGGCAATGGTCTCCCTGATAATTATGATGAGGTCACTCAACTCTTCTCTGTCATAGCTAAGTCAAGTCTCTCAGCAGTTACTTTAAGGGTGACAACTGACAGGCACCAGCACCCAACTGGTTACTGCCAATAATGTGCTGTTACGTCTGGCCAAAACACTATGGAGATGAACTTTAGCAGTTAGCGCCCCAGTTGGGAACACCATTTCTGATGAAATATGGTAGACCAGCAAGTTTTTGCACTTCTCTTTTTTCCCCAATAAATTTTAAATATTTGCGTTTGAAACATGGAAGAATGGTCCTATTATCAAATACTTCGTCAGCAGGGTTTCCAGTTCTTGCAGTGATCAGCTGGTTCCCAGATCCCAGTTCCCACTGGGATAAGGAATGCTTTTCTTATAACTAAATATCTTCTGAGCTGCCATCACCTACAGTCTGATTTGGTCAGATTTTAAAATTTTATTACGTGACTTACGTCACCATGGATTCATATTGTTAATTTATTATTGGATCTTCAGTTAAATAGCACCCAGGGTTTTTACTTGCTTTGTTTGATCTGCAACAAATTAAGAGCATCTGTTTTTGTGGCTCAGAGAAAAACAAGGAGCTGATAAAATATTTGAAGCTACGGTAGGTTCAATACTTATTATCCAAAGTTTATTGAAAAACTAATGTTTCAGATTAATCGGTATAATGTAAAAACATCCTTTTATCATATGATATGTTGGATTGCAATTGTTAAGAATGCACAGACTGACTGAATTCCAAGGCTGCAGGAGTAGGTTAAAAAGATGCTTTCCAGCTTATCCTGGGGGATCCTGGAGCTGAATGTGAAATTGGTTCTGAAATTTTTCAAGAAACAATTAAGTAGGCAATGTATACTAGCTCAAGGGCAGTTCTCTTGCATACATCATGGATGAAATAACAATCAAGTTCATGTTCACTACACAGTACACACCAATAATAATCCCATATTCTACCAAAAAGAAAATATTAATACTCATCACATTCATGATGCAGTTAGGGTAAGCCATTTTGTTTGGCCTTGTCAGTATAAAAATTAGGAACTTGCTTTGTATTAACCTGCATTGAAGGGATTTTTCCTTTTAATATTTAAACTTTTCATCAGTCACCAGATCAGTTTAACTTGCACTGTTGGAACCATGGAAACAAAAACCGGCGGTAACCGGATTTACTAGTGGGTACCGGGAAATGAAATCTCGGACGGTTTTCTCAGGTTTTTAAAATTCAAATTCTGATTTTTGAATTTCGAATGGTTTTTAATCAAATTCGAGCGAATTTCAGCCGAAAAATTTCCGATATTTCCGGTTACTGTTCCCAGCCCCTGGCCGGGATTTGGTCCGGTACCGGGTTTTTAATCCCTGGTTGGAACTGTAAATTGTGGTTTTTATAGTTCATATATTTTGTCCAATCTTTACCTATTACTATGTATTGTGTGAGTCTGCTTTCCATAATTCTTGCTGTAGTTTTGTCCATTACATTATTGGTTTTGACTTAGAGCCTGTTTGGAAGAGGGGGATTACTCTAGGAATTTTTAGGATTTAGTTCAAATGTGAAATAAATCCTATGGATTTGGATCCGAAGCCCCTTTCCAAACATGCCCTTAGTGTGAACTGTTAAAGTGTATTCTAAACCTCCATCCAAGGATCAAGAAACCGGTGCCGGGCAAAATCCCGCTTGGAGGCCCCTATCCTGTTACCGGCCGGTAACCGGAAATCTCGGGAAAAACTCGGTCGAAATTCGTCTGAATAAATTTGAATTTGGGATCTAACTGTCGGGATTTTGAATTTGAATCTAAATTTGAAATTTTTCGGCCGGGATTTTGGATGCGGTACCCACCAGGAAATCCGGTTACCGCCGGTAACCGGCTGGGTTTTTTTTCCATGCCTCCATCGAATGACTAATCATGTGTTTTGTCATGCTCATCAACACATATGGAGGGATCCACAAATCTCAATAGGAACTAGGAATGTAAAGACAGAAAATATATCTGCTTCGTGCTATTTGAACATTGATTTCATTTCAGATAATCCCATTTGTGCTTATTATGGCTTGCAAGACTGAATCCATGAGACATGAGTTCAGTAGGTATATGGCTCCTCAAACATTTGTTTGTGCAATTTGCTTTCATTATTGATCTCGTAAAATTTCTCAAAATTCCAACTGCCCCAGGTATCTTGTTTAGCTCGTTCCACCAAGTTCAAATCTTATTGATGTTATTGTTAATTGTTCATATAATCATCCTTAAAAAACGAAGTTTCAAATTTCATTGTTACTTGAGTTTCTGTTATACTTGATTATGGAGTACAGTTTTTCCAATCTTGGTAGTTTGCCTTCAGGTCCAAATGATAGGAAGCCTAGTTGGCCAATAAATAGATGTGGTCCATGGCGGCCCAAGATATTTTCATAGAAGAAGCTACATAGTACCAGTGTGGAGATTTTCTGCTTTAACAATCAAGTCAAGCTGATTCTGGACATTTCGTACTCTTTGCACCTAATTGGGGTTCCATCGCCATGTGCATTTTCTGGTCCACTTTTGGTCATCTTCACTATGAGTTTATTTATCCCAGTGATTTAAACATCATTCAACTGTAATATCTTTATATGCACCGTCAAACCCAATGTTTATTGCTGAATGTTTCCGCAGAATATCGCCCCGTACATGTGTTGTCAGTTGTCACATACATCTAATGCTAACCTTGCTTCATGGTGCTTGCAGAAATGATAGTGGTGAAGCTGAGCTATCCTAACCTGAAGATGAAATCTCATATCCTTTTTGTGTCCAAAAACTGATAAGCTAAAGTGGTGCCAGCTGGAAAGAACCCTAAATACATCTTGGCCGATTGCTCTTGATCATATGTAGCAAATGCAAGCGACCTGCAATCGCTCGAAGTTCACTGTGCCACACCATTAACCACCTATCGACAGCACATCTCCAATCAAGTCAGTGCAATGCAAGATGTGCAATTACCGTGTTTGGTTCTTCCTTCAACCCCTCTCCTTTGTTTGCAGGCCATGGGAATTACTGAAATGAGCAATGTCATCATTGCGAATGCAACGACTTTTATCATGTTAGTGATACTGTAATATCCCGTTTAAACGTTAGGGGATTAAATGAATTAGAAAGGGGATTTAAAGGGATTTCAAAAGGGAATTTCAGAATTTGGGAGAGGAATTAGAACTTGGGCCGAAGGCCCCGGCTTTCCTTGGCCCAAGGGAGCTGGCCAGCCCATAAGAGGAGCCAGGGACTCAGGGGGGGCGGCCTCCCCAAAAACCTAGCCGTCAGCCTTGCTCGCTGCCTGCTTGCCTCACGCCGTCGCCTGGTTGCCGCTGCTTCCAGCCGCTGCATGTCCAACCTGCATGCTGCTTCCTGCCGCTAGCGTGCCTGCATGCTGCCGCCATGCTTGCTGCCTAGCGCTGCCCCTGCTGCCGCCGTTGCGTTGCTGGCTGCCGCAACTAGCTAGCGGTGCATGTGCATGTGCAAGCTTGCGGTGCTTTGCTTGATCGCTGCATGCACACGCTGCCGCTGCTAGATAATTGCTTGCATTCTGGCTTGCTTTGCATGCGAAGATGATGCCTGAGGGAGAAAGAAAGAGAGCGAAGAAAAGACCGTTGTTGCTGCGCAAGATTTTCTGCATGCATGGCTGACTGGGTGCGGGTGCGGGTGCTGACCAAGGTAGATAAGAGGAAGAACGAAAGAAAGGAAGGAGAGGAGTTTTCGCGGAAATTTGTGATCTTTATCGCGATCTTCAAGGATAACCATCGAAAACCCTTTAGATTGCTCTAGTTTAGTCGTTGTTCCATCTGTAGGACGTTTGGTCAATGGAAAGAGTAGATGACATTCTGCCCTAGTTCGTCGAGTTGTGATACAGAGTCTTGTGGGGTAACTGAGGGTATTTATGGTTGGATTCAGGGTTTCGTCAAATTAGAAAAGTTGTATATAATTTTGTTAGCTTTCAATTAAGATCTAGAACACTAGATTCGAAGTAGCGAGCGAAACGTTACGGCCTCAGGAAAGTCATTGTCCAGAAATTAGATGTCGTTGGTAGATGTCATGTAGATGGTCTGTTTTCACTTAATAAATAAAAGAATTAAATTTTGGTGATAACTTGAATTAGCTAGAAAATTTTTAGTAAATTTTGTAAATGGTATCGTTCACTGTTTTTCAAGTTTTATTTAAAAAGATACAAAAATGTGAAGCGGGCTGTCCTGACAGATTTTGGGACTATTTTCGGGGAAAGAAACAGGGAAGAAAGCGGGAATTCAAGAGTTCGCCATAACTAGGAAGTTGTAGGCAATTTCGTGAGGATTCCATAAAATCTTACTTTGCTGGATTTGAAGTTCAGATGTGAAAGTTAGAATATTTTTTATTACTGGGATAGCGGGTAAGGCAACCGATAGAATCAAGTAATTGGATCGTTTTTGCGTAAGCATGCTAGGGCAAGGTGTGTGATGTTTTGGTGTTGTGATTTGATATGTTTTAAATGTATGTCAATTGTGTGTCCAAGGAGTGTTGCCTCAAGCGGTTTGCCGTCTTTGCATCACCTAGCTCCTAGTAGCTAAAGAGGCAAGTGTTTGATATAATGGTGAACAACGCATGGTTTTTAAGGCGGTAAGGCGAGGCGAGGCGACCCACCCCTTCACACCTTTTAAGCGATAAGGCGTGAGGCGAGGCGATGCCTTACTCACGTCCTAAGGCGCTAAGACAGCGAATAAAATGAGCATTTTAGCAGCACATGTACCTTGTCGTTGCCAATTCTTGAGTCTATGTAGCACCCATCCCCCTTTCCAATTGCTCTTCCCCCATGTAACATCCATCCTCCTTGCAAGTTTCAATATATAGATTGTTATAAATGTAATAGATACAAATTGTATTCCAATTAATTGAGTAAATACGGATTGAGTGGCATACCTTGTTGACAATCTCTCTTCTCTCCTCTTCTCTCCTCTATTCTCTTCTCCCAAGCAACAAGGCACATGAATAATGAGCAATATAAGTCCACAATAACAATTAAGTGAATCTGAGAATTAAATATAAGCAACATAACAAATTAACAAGCACGACATAAGTGACATAAGTCCACACAAATAACATAGGTGATAAGTCCACAAACTTATAGTAGTCTAATGTCATAATAGTAATCTACAACACAAGAGTAGCATAGTCCATCTCTCAATATCCATCGTCGAACTCATTGGGATTGCTAGTAGAATCCAAGTTTTCTCCACCATCTTCGGTAGCATTGGGAGCTTCGTCACAATCGCTCACATCCGCATCATCATGTGGATCTTCTTCCTCATCTTCTTCATTGCCCGAATCCGAGTCTTGTCCTTGCTCATCTAAGCCATCTTCTTCAACCACCATTGTTCTAGATCTTGCACGTCTTTGGAAGGCTATAGGCACACTAGGACTATACCTATTAACTTGCCTTGGAAGATTGCGACCTCGAAGCGAGCGTGATGCGCCAATGGCTTCATCAACATCATCCCATGTAAGGTCACACTCACGACCACCTTGGGGTGGTACAACCAATGAGTCAGTCCATTCATTATCCCAATCGAAATCCCCAATGACCAAAGGGTCATAGTTTTTGCCCGCTTTCTCCCACCTCATTTGAAACCTTGTTTTCATCTTTCGGTTGTATGCAACAAAGACCAAGTTATTCAATCTCTTGTGTAGTAACCGGTTCCTTTTCTTTGTATGGATCTACAAAAGCACAAATAGCAAGCAAAGCAAATAAAATGAATAACCTGCTGAAATTAATAAGCACATAAAAGCTACAAATTGAGTAGATGAAAATAAACACAAAGAAGCTACAAATTGACTCACAAATTCAAAGGTACTCCAATTTCGCTCACAACCGGATGATGAAGCACAAAGACTAACAACGCGCTTAGCAAACCTTTGTAGGTCAATGGCTCGGCCACCATATGAACGCCACTAATCAACTAGAATTGCAAATACACGCATATATTAGGATTTAGGAATGAAATAAATATGCTGAAATTAACAACACTTACTAGGGGTCCTTGACTGTAAGTTTTCGATTGCTAATTTGTTTGAAAAGACATCTCCTCGTTGGTCCTCATAATGCATGGCTTGTTCATCAATCTTGTTCCGAATATTCTCATCTTGTACCATTCTCGCAAGCACATCATTGAAGCAACTCCTTAGCTCCCAAACATAGGTATCATCTCCACTCTTTTGGATGGCAAAGAATTTCCCTGGATTCAAATAGAGTGCAGCCCCATACAATGGATGGTCCATTTGTTTTACCCAACGTCGCTCAATAATGTTTATGATCTTCTTGAGCAAACGTTGCTTGTTTTGGGTAGAAAAGCTAAGGTTGATCTTCTCCTTTGCATGAGCCATTAATGCTGCAACCTCTCTGCATTGCGTGCTTTTCATCACCATCAACCACCCTAAGCACGATAAGAAGTGGGGCTGAAGCTCTAAGGCAATCTTCAATTGAATTCCAGAACTCCTTAGAGAGCACAATGTCTGTCACATGCATGTCGGCCTCCGTCTTTGACAATTTGATCCTAGTCCATGATTCACTCACAAATAGACACTTCAAAGCATCCTTGTGCTTGTGCATGCTCTTCAAAGTAAGGAAGGCTGTGGCAAACCGAGTGGCAGCGGGTCTCACAAGATCCATCCCACCTGTCTTTTCCCTTATTGCACTAAGAAGCCTCCCATGCCTATAAATGAATGTGGTGACACGCTTGGCACGTGCAATAGGCTTCTTAAATTCCTTCAACTTCGCAATGTATTCCAACATAAGGTCCAAACAATGTGCAGCACAAGGACTCCAAAACAGTGTAGGAATCCTATCCATTAAAAGCTTGCCCGCTGCCTTGTAGTTAGCACCATTATCAGTGACAACTTGAACAACCTTGTCTTTTCCAATGGCCTCAATTCTCTCCTCTAGCAAATTAGCTATCATAGTTGCATCATGTTGTTCACTTGATGCATCAACGGACTCCAAGAAGTAAGTCCCCTCCGGGCTGTTGACAAGAAAGTTAATCAAGTGGCGTCCCCTCCTATCGGACCATCCATCCGACATAAGTGTGCAACCATATTGCTTCCACGCCCGCTCGTGCTCCTCCCTCAAAGTACTTGTTTCCTTCACACACTCCCGAAGCAATGGTTCCCTCAGCTCATGGATACTAGGAGGCTTATACCCAGAACCGTACTGTGCACAGGCCTCACAAGCAATCTCAAACTGTCTTGAGTTTACAGCATTAAATGGTATGCCACACTCATAGAGCCACAAGGCCCATTGCTTATTCACATAATGCCTTTCATTCTTGGTCTTTGTGCTGGCCTCTATAGTGTTTTGAAAAGACCCAGAACGTCTTTCATCTACAACATCTTCAGGTGTTCTTCGAAGCATACTAGCAACTGACTTGGTCTCCTTTGCCTTGGCCTTTGCCTTTGCCTTGACCTTGAATGAAAAAGCAGCATGCCTTCTTTTGGCGGCTGTCCCTGAACTTGGCTTCACAATGGAGTCTTGGGACCCGATGCCATGTGCTACTACCTCAACATCTTGACCTCCCCCTTCATCATCATCATCTAAGAAGATTGGCCTACTCATCTTGTTTTTTTTTTCAAATAATCTCCCATGTTTTTTCTGATTTCTGTGGTAGTATTAGAACACATTACCACATCTGAATAGCCACCCGCAAGATGCTTCTTCAACCTTTTAATCCCTCTTGTAGTTGGGGTGTTGCAAAGAATACACATCACCTTATCTCGGTTGCCAATTTCCGGCCAATAGCCATATTTCCATCCCGGATCATTAGACTTCTCCTTCCGTTTTGGATCGGTCTTTGGATCATACCCGGCTTCGGAGGATGCAATACTTGCACTTGCACTTGCCATTTTTTTGCTTATGCATTAGAGATATGAGATCACTATCAGATAAGTAATAATCGATTTCAAGAGCAACTAAGTTCAAGACAAAGAGCAAAGCCATTCATTTCAAGACTCAGCAGACTCAACACGATGCGATCTAGCAGATAAGCATAAAGCAGCTCAGCTGAGCTCTCTGTTCGCCAATCGACTTCGGTCTTCCTCGGTTCCTAACTTCCTCCCCTTCCTCGCTTCGCGAGCGAGTGCCCATTGTCGACTCAACGCAAACCCCTCCTCCCTTCTCCGGCTGACTGCCCTCTCTGGCTCCCTGGCCTGGCTTTCCATTCTCGCGCGCGCGCGCATGCGGAGAAGGGAGGAGGGGAGGCCAGCAGGAAGGGGAGAGCTGGAGAGGGGGAGCCGGGAGGTGGAGGCCGAGAGGAGGGGCCGGGGAGGGGAAGGAGGTGGAGGCCGGAGGGGAGGATGGGGCAAACACGATCGGAGCGGAGAGCTGCGATGGGGATGGAGGCGGGACGGTGGCGTAGCAGATGGTCGCCGGCGCGCCGCTTCGGGGATGGTGGCGCCACGGGGATGGAGGCGGCGCTAGGGTTTTTCCCGCTTCGGTCGTGAGGCTTCACGCAGCCGACAGGTTTTTCCCGTTTGCACCCCCGGCATCCCCTCTCTTTTATATCCTCCCCTCGTGCATATGGCGTCCGCCTTGGAGCATCCCGACGCCATATGCCGCCTAACGGACGCCATGGCGACGCCTTGTGCTTGAGGCGGACGCCTTAGACCCTCCAGGCAAGGCGACTGCGAGGCGAGTAGCTGCCGACCGCCTTACCGCCTTAAAAACCTTGGAACAACGGGTGGTTGCTGTTGTCTTGTTGATTTATTACCATGCGATTTAATTATGTTTTGGTAAGTTATTTATTTGTCATAGTATTATTGATGAAAAGAGTAAGATTGTGATAATGATATAACTACCATAAGGATGACATGGTGAGATTAGTATTACTTAATTGTGATTATGATATGTTGATGCAATTATTATGGAGATGACATGGTAAATTTGTTAAAGATAAAATGAATTATTGCATCATTCACTTGCATAAAGGGGTAGGGCGGTGAGTACTGCCATGATTATGACTAATCCGGTGTGCCCTATGCTAAAATTCTATAGAGCTAGGGACCCACCCTCAAGAAGGTTGGGGAGGGAGAAAAGTGTGTCACCGATGGATGAACACTTCGCTATACCAGTATCAGCTGAAAGAGGTGCATCATGATAAAGATATTGATGAGAAGGTTTAAATAATTACACTCACTTCAAATACTTTAATTACATGGCCATAGGAATATTTAATATAGTTTGATGATTTATTCTTTTATTGAATAATCCTAGGTGATTGTTTAGAACATGTTTATTCATTCATTAGACTGTTTATTATATATTTGTTCTTTATTCAGTATTGCTATCAAGCATGTTGATTCTTATACAGTTTAGTTGTATTTAGTATTTTCCATTGTGACATGTGGACGGGTTTTAATCTTGATATGCTTGCTGAAATCTATTGTAATATGCAGTTTAAATTAGTAGTTAATGTAGTTGAGTGATATCACAAGGTCAGTGTTGGACCGAAGTGTTACAAGTACCCTCCAGTGATTGAGATACTTGAGTTTAGACGTGTATCCACAAATGAAAGCCCTATACAACCGTTTGGTCCCTGGTAATACGTGATTTGCACATTGTCCATGAGCATGTTCCTTGGCCCTACACGTTGCTGCGGCTTTGCCTGCTGAGTGATGGGTTGTTGAGACTTCCTTGTTGCAGGAACATACATAGGTCCCCCGTTCTAGCTCCATGTAGTTCCCGCAATGTCCGTTTCATTTGTGTTGTTTCTGAACAACAGGGACCACCTTTTTGCAGTTTGGAAACTCAGGGATGAAGCCTGCATAAACTCATCTCAGAAGGTAGTTTTCTTTATGGGAAATCAGCTTTTTTAACCTAAAGTGAAATTTCAAGGTTGCCTGGGGCACACTCAGGATGTTGCATATCATTCCCTGTATCAATTAGATGATAAATTAGCCTAACCATCTCTCAGAATATCTTTGCCCCCATCATTTACACCACACCTCAGGGCCCCTCCATAAATAGGTGTAAATGCACTTAAGCTTGTTTGGTACATGTGCATTACATATATGCTTATTTATATATCACATCAAGAAAGTTTAAAAGCCTAGTCTTTGCTGGTTGCCACCACATCCATCTTGTTCATGTTCTTATCCAATAATTGCATTTAGCTTCTAGCTTGTAACTTGATGATGATATTCTCACAGTGCCAAGGCATATTTGTCGACATTTTTTCTTCCTTTATGGAGGTTAAAACTAGAGGTGAACATTTTGTCCTTTTCATTTGCACAGCACACCGCGAATAGTTTCCTGCTGAACTTCTCTATCCACCCCCGCGTCAAGAGGTTGAAATGTTGCTTCTTGTTACAGGACCCTACACAAGCGTGTTGCTAGAAGGTCCTCATTCATCAGACCATACTGACAGTTGCCAGATTATATGATCTTGATTACAAAGGGTACATTGTAATCGGATGCCTTCTTTTCGGTTCTTGTCGGACCCGGATTTCCTAATCCAGAATCCTCTGTAATAACACTATGCTACTCCCTAGATCAGTATATAGCACTCACAGATATATTGCTGAATCATTTCATACATAGCGTAGAACCATACCATTCATTAATTTAGCACATCAGAGTTTACATAGACCGCGTCAGATCAGGTTTTACAATACAGACCGAATAGGCCAAAAGATTACATTACAAAAGCGGAAGCGACAACGGAAGCAAAAGAGGTGAGAGCTCATCTCTCCACAGGCAAGTGACTGGGGAAACTCGTGTGCGTCCGATATTACCTAATGACTCAGATAATATAGGATGCACACAAGAATCAACGGAGTCAGTTGGACTGGGGCGAGACTAGAACAGCTAAAGACTACACTACGCTTCATTATCTCCTGGGCCTCCAACTTCTGGATCCTCGTAGTAGTCGTAGTCTCCAGGATTTTCTGCTTCTAAGGGTTTTGGGGGAAAGAGCGAGAATTAGTACAACCTCCGTACTCGCGAGCCAACACACAATGCAATAATATACATGCAAGACTAACCAAGGATGGTTCGGGTTCTTTTATTTGCTAAAGCAATGTTTTCAAATATCATAATTACAAATTCCTAGCACTTAGCATTTTAACAAATTGCATTTTATTAAAGAGAGTAATTGTGCAATATTTAATAATAGCAGAGGTTCCCTCCGTCGGAAACTCTACCCATGCTTAATTTGATTGGGGTTAACCCCATTATTACCCGCACTGAGTCTGAAAACTCAGGGAAAATCCAAACCAGGGCTAGGTGAGCCCGCCACAATTTTCATACCACCCACAAAGTTTTTGAAATAGAACTAACTCAAGTTAAGTTCTCATGTCCGCCTTTGACCGTAGGCGCGGCTGTTTAAACAGTTTATCACACTCTGCAGAGGTTGTACACTTTATCCACAAGAGATAATTGTCTTGATATGTACACACGTTTCCATAGACATGTGAATCAAGAGGAGATCATCACAAGGCCTTTAAAATGCATCCAGCAGTATTAGTTACACCCGCTAAGGTTTCGTCTTCGAAGGGTTACGCCCGTTTAGATCCGTTAACCCTTACCTAGACCCCGTCTTGCGCCTTCTTAACGACTTACGTTGTGCGCTCCGACACCCTTCGCCACAGAGGCTTACAGCGTCGCAGGACATCTACCTGGTGCAACTCGTACTGAGGGATACAAATTATTTAGCCAGGTTTGTACTTTACAGACTTGTGGTTGTACTTGTTTTACACAGGAGGTCATGACAAGATTAAGTCCTTAGGGTTGTCTGGGTGGTTCATTCCACATTCTAATCCACAACACAACAATTCTTGGGCTACGTTAGCACCCACTGTCACACCATCCATCTTACCGTCCACCCAGACGGGGTAATAGCAATTTTAGGGTTTTGAGGAGTAAAACCAGATTACCACCTTTATCTCAGTCATGGACCACCAATGACCGCCCAAACCATTTTTAATGCTTGAAGAGATGATGATTGGAATATTTTAATGTCCGGTACTTAAGCAAGACTATCATGTCGTTTAAGTACGACCTAGAACTAGTATTACTACATAGTTACTAGGGTGATAATGGTTAAGGGATTCAAATTGTCAAGGATGGCATAATAATTAATTAATCATCAAATGAGTATTTAACTACCTTAAGCTTTAACATACCTTTGCTTAAACAATTAAAGCATGCAATTTGTTATTTTAAAAGAATATAATTTGCATAAAATGTAGGCTCAATATGATCAAAGTGTTGACTCGCCTGGAATATAGGTAAGAGGATCTTGATAATCATGTGCTCGATCAACTTGAAGGTTGTCCGCGTCTTCAAATCCTAATCAGGCGAACGTACCGGAAAAAGGCACAAACAAGCAAAAAGAGCAATTAAATACAAATGAACAACAAATAAACTCTAAATTGAACAAGACCTATGCCATTAGCAAGATCTTGAAGTAACAAATTTTTAGAAATTTATTTTACAATTTTTGGAGTTAAAATGGGGGAGATATTAATTTTTAAAGCCTCACTTTTGAATTAAAATAGAAAAGAAAAAAAAAGAAAAACCAACAAAATGAAAAAGGCCGGTGGCCCATGGGGCAAGAAACGGCCCAGCCCAAGGCTTGGGCCCAATCACGGGCGCGCGGCCCACGGGAGGGGGCTGGCCTGCCCTAAAAGAAAAGGGAGGGGGAGAGAGATCGAGCCGGGTGGGGGGGGGAAGAGATAGGGGGCGGCGGCGGCGCGTGCAGCAGAGGGGAGCGATGGCGCACGGGATGGGGAGGAGGGCTCGGGGGCAGTGGCGACGGAGGGGGGAGGGGTTCCCGGAGCTCACGGCGATGGCGCGATGGGGATGATGACGAGGAGGAGGATGCGCGGCCAGGGGTGGCGGCGACGGAAGTGACCGGAGGTGAACCGGAGGTATGTCCTTCTTCCTCGGTTTGCTTGCTTGGGGAAGAAGGGGGGGTAGGCGAGGCTGGGAATGGGGCCGAAGGGGGGGCTTTATAGCCGGAGGGGGAGAGGACAAGGGGACCGGGAGGGCGTGGGGCACCGGCAGGGGCGAAGCTGGGGGATCCGGGAAGAGATGCGCACGATGGGCGACGGGGTGAGGAGACGCGCACTCGCGAGTGGGAGTAGGTGGGGGAGGTGACTGCGTGGTAGGGGCGGTCGCGGGCGAGGCACGGCGCGGGAGCGGCGTGAGCGGCGAGGACGATGCACTGGCGCATTGGGGCCCAGCGAGGACGAGTTGATGGGGAGGCGACGCGCATCACGGTGTTGTCGGCCGACGGTTGTCAACGCTGGTCGGGGAGGGAGAGAGAGAAGAGGGGAGGAAGAAGGGGGTGTTACAGTCCTCATGTGAAGGATCTCCCCACAAAAGATTTGGGGGTTGTTTGGTTCCTGGACTTGAAGGATTAGGTGTTGTCGGCCGGCGGTCGTCAACGTTGGTCGGGAGGAGAGAGAGAAGAGGGGAGGAAGAAGGGGGTGTTACAGTCCTCATGTGAAGGATCTCCCCACAAAAGATTTGGGGGTTGTTTGGTTCCTGGACTTGAAGGATTATCAATTACCCAAGGTGTAAATTGGGCACGAAAGGAATCAAATCGACATAGATGAACATACCTTCCAACTTCCAAGGTCTTTACAACAGCAGTTCCTATGTCCTTGGAGATGACACTGCTTTTTGAAGCTTTTTTTGGACATCCTAGAGGTTCACTGCCCTTTAGCTTGATCCGGTAGGTCTTCAAGGGCCTAATATCAGTCCTTGATACCATAATGGCTACCATCATTCTTGATGTGATCACTGTCATAGTTGTTAGGTGCTCATTGGCTCTAGCACATGGAATTATCTGTGACCAGCATATGAAAGGTTGTACTGAACGATAAAAAATTACTATGATGCCCTTGCTTCTAGTTTAATCTCTCACTTCACCAATATAATTAGAGGATAATGCTACTTCACTTGTAAGAGTCAGCGTTGTACATAATAAGCACTAGCAGAGTAGCAGGTAAAGAATTCTTTTGTCCTCCTTAGTTTTACCACCAAAGCTAGCTAGCTAGGATCCTGCCACAAGATTAAATTGAACCTATCAGAAAAATTACTTTGCCTTCTCCTTATTGTAAGGGCTAGTTTGGTCTTATTGTGTTGTGCTACCTAATGTTATCGAATTTTTACCAATTCAGGTAAAAACGTCTTAAAAAAATGTGGTTATCAATTAGATAATATATCCGATATTAAAACAATAAACAAGGAGATTATATCTTAAAAAATAAACAAGCAGATTAAAGTAACAACAATGTCAAACTAGGACTAAATTGGTTGTTAATTTATTTTTTTTTTAAAAAAAAGACTAATTGGTTGTTGGGAAGTTAACTACAGATCTACTAGAGAGAAAATTACACGGGTCATGATAAGTCTTGGAACTTAACTAACCGAGAATGCATCTATATGGTAGCACAAACAGTTGCTAATAAAGCTAGTGTTAAGCAAAGAAGCAATTACAGAACACGAGCGTACGGTTCAAATTCATTAAACAGAAAGCCGGCGTTGCATATCCTCTTTATAAAAGGAGGCTGGAATGGGCCTTATTGAGGTTGGCCATATAGCCTTTTTTCCCTGGCCATATGATGCCGCTTACCTCGTGGCCACCGTTCGATCGCATTCGGGAGTTGTATTCCCATGCACTGCTCTATCTCGCCACATTTGTATGCTCGTTGTTTCCCGTGCGTCTTCTCTTTCTTTATTCGTTGGCACGACCCTTCCATTTCCTCCTCCTCGTCCGTGATACGGGGGAGGCCCGATCTTCTCAGTGAGAAACCGTGGATAGTTGATGCGTAGTAGACGATGTCACTAGTTGAACACTCGCGCCAATGCACGAACCCTCAACTCTTCGGAATACGCCCACAACACACTGGGTAGTTGTTCGTCGCGAGACGACGAACGACGAACGCCAAGTCCCCGATTCCCAATGGAACGACGGCTTGACCTTGAATTGCGAACGAACAATTGGATCGCCTAATCCTCTCTCAAAGTCCTCGCATGAACTCGGGGTCGAAAGAACAAGCAATAGCTATGTTTCAATCTTATGAATAAACTGGTCTCATGGATACAAGGGAGGGCAAGGGTATTTAAGGCGCCCTCCACGACTCACGCACGCCTAGGGCCGCCACACATGCCGAATCAAACTCTAACTCGGCTAAGACCTAAAAACACACAAAAGGAAAACCTAACTTAAGTCCGTCACATTGTTTCGGCCATAGCGGTGCGACCGTAAGTCTTCTGAAGCTGGGGCCAAAACCATTGTGTGGGCCTTGGAATAATCTTTCAAACAAGTCCAAGAACACCCCAATCGGACTCCGTATGCAAAAGTTATGGTTTTATTACAGCCTGTTGGGCTGTCCCGAACCGAATCTGAATTGAATTCGAGTTGATTCCGAGATGAATTTCGGTTGCACTTGTGGAAGATCCGAATTGGGCTTGAATTCTTGGGCTTTTCTCCCTTGGTTGACCCACGTGAGCTTCTCCTCCATTGCTTTGACTCCGCCTCCTCTTGGTTCCAAAGGCTTCACAATGTTCAAACTGAGAATGCACAAAACATTTGCATGAGGTAATACCCAATTCTCATCAATGACAATAGAAGATTCATTAAGAAACAAAAGCACTGTTGATTTAGAAGTTTAGCTCTTGCTCTCGTCGGTGGACCAATATGCATTCAGACTTGAATTATTTGTAGCGCCACATATGGCGTCCACCTCGTATGTGTATGACCACCAATAGGGAAAGATGTATAAGTGTTAGGGATGCCTCTCATCCTCCCCTCTTGAAAAGGCGTCGTCCTCGACGTTGGATCATCACCACCAAAGAAAGGTGATAAATCAGCGACATTGAAAGTAGAGCTCACGCCATAGTCATCATTTGGAAAGCTCTATCTTGTAGGCATTGTCGTTGATCTTCGCAAGCACCTTGAAAGGTCCATCACCTCGTGGCAGCAATTTAGACTTGCGGCGTTCGAAAACGATCCTTGCGGTAGTGCACCCAAACCAAATCACTGGTTGAAAAATCATCTTCTTTCGTTTCTTATTCGCCTTCTCAAAGATAGGACTTGACCTTGCGCTCTATCTCCTCTTTGTTTTGAGATGCAATTTCTTCACATACTCACTCGCTTGGATGCCTCCATATGAACACGGTGTTGACTTGGAAGTGGCAACAAATCAAGCGGCGTAAAGGGTTTGAAACCATACACCACCTCAAAAGGACACAAGCTGCGTGAGTGGAGTGCGGCCCGATTATAAGCGAATTCCACGTGCGGCAAACAATCCTCCCACTGCGCGATTCTTCTTGATCATGGTCCGAAGTAGCATCGAAAGTGTGCGGTTCACCACCTCCGTTTGACCATCAATTTGGGGATGACAAGTCGTCTTTGAATAACAACCGTCCCCGTTTACCCCAAAGTGTCTTCCAAAAGTAGCTCATGAACTTCACGCCACGATCGACACAATAGTGCGTGGCACGCCATGTAGCCTCACGATCTCCTGAAAAACAAGTTAGCAATATCGACGATCGCCGCTCTTGTGGCACGGAATAAAGTGTGCCATCTTTGAAAACGATCCACAACGACAAAAGCAGAATCACTCCCCTCTTAGTTCTAGGTAATCCTAAAACAAAATCCATACTAATATCCTCCCATGGTGCATTGGGAGCAGGTAGAGGGTATACAAACCGTGTGGATTCAATTTTGATTTCGCTTTGTGGCAAGTAATGCATCGTTGCACATACCTCTCTACATCTCGCCTCATCTTAAATTCGTCCTTTTGCCCAAAAGCACCCGGGTTTTAAATGGGGAATTTTTTTCTTTTTTAAAATTAAATTTTTTTAGAAAAAACCATTCAATTTTTTTTTTTTTTTTGGGGGGTTTTTAAAAAATTTCTTTGGCCCAAAAAGGGTTTTCGGAAATCTTTAAAATTTTTTCCAATCAAATTTTAAAAGTTGGGTTTTTGGGAATTTAAAAAATTTAAATTTCCCAATTCATTTAAAATTTTTGTTTTTAAAAGGGGCCCAGAATTTGAATTTTATAACTTAAAACCAAAAATAAAAAATAATTTCCAAAGTTTTGGGAAAACAATTTTCTGTTTTATTGAATTTTTCAAAAACAGTTAAAAACCATTTTTTTATTTTTTTTTTTTTCCTTGTTTTCAATAAACTTGTAAAAAACCCTTCTTTAACAATTCTTAAACCATTTTGAAAATTTTTAAATTAAATTTGTTTTTTTAAAAATTTTTTAAAAATAAATTAAGAATGAAATTTTTTATTTATTTTTGAACAATAAATGAAAAAATAATCCAAATTTTTGCAAAATTTCAAAGTGTTTTTGTTTTTTAATTTTTCAAACCAGTTAAAAAATTTTAATTTTTAAAAGATTTCTTCTTCAAAATTTAGGGAAAATTTTTTCTTTTAAACAATTTTCAATAATTTTTTTAAAATTTATTTCTTTTAAAAAAAGTTTAAAATTTTGAAAATTTTTAACCAAATCTATCGTTTTTTTCAATTTCAGAAAAGTATTAAAATTAAATTTTAAATTTCCTTCCCCCAAAAAAATTTTTATTTTTGGAATTTGGGCAAAGATTTGAAATCCCCTTTTAAAATCCCATTAAGAAAAATTTCTTAAAGTGAAGGGATAAGGGTAAAAAATAAACTGGGTTTCCCCTTTTGGTTTACCAAAAAAAACCGTTAAATTTTTTTGGGAAAACGGTTTCCCCTTTTTTTTTGTTGGTTTTTTTACTTTTTAAAAAAAAAAATTTCTTGCACATGATAAGGACGTGGATGCGGCAAGTACTTCAAACCCAACTTATGACACATATCCTCGCTAGCCAAATTGTGACAACTTCCGCCATCAATGATCACTTTGCGCACCTTACCCTTATCAAGCTTCGCCCAAGTGCGAAACAAATTGCACATTGCTCGAGTGACGGTGATGGCATCACACTAAGCACCTTGGGGTGCAAACAATGGAATATCGCCGGTGTTAGGAAACTCGGATCGCACTCACATTGTTCTATGTCATCGATGTGCAAGACCGGTTGTGCATCAGCGACTCGTCATCACTAGTCAAACATAACCGCCATCCTCGGTGATAAGCATAGTTCGACATTTGGACGATCCCTCGAAAATGGCCAACACCCTTGCACTTGTGGCAAATGATGTCACGTGAACGCCCTGTTGACCCCATAGACGCAGGTCGCACTAGCGCTGGCGCCGCAGTCGACGCACTTGCCGTGTACTCTCCACTTCTTACTTGCGGAATCACGCATTGCCGAATTGCTTCCGCCGAGTGCTCTTGTTTGGTGGCCGTTGTTATAGGGCTGTCTGGATGGCCAAGGACGTGAACGGCATGAACCGTGCATCTTCAATCACTTGTCGCCGGCCGCGTGCTTGGTGCAACAACTCAATCATATCATTATAGGGATGGTGATTGACAATGCGCTGATGACATGATTCATGCCGACTAGAAATCTCGCCATGGTCCGTTTCTTCATTCTCGCGACATCCGCATGTATCATGATAGTTTCCATCTCCTTATGATATTCATCAATTGACCTCATACCTTGTCGCAGCTCATCAACTTCTCAAATAGTGAGCGCTTGTAGTGGCGAGGTACAAAGCGTGCCCGCAAATGTCGCTTCATCTGCTCCCGGTGATAATCGGCAACTCATGGCGCTCAATGCGCTACGAATGAATCGCTCCCACCAATGTGTAGCATAATCATCCAAGCCATTGGAAGCAAGCAATGACTTCTTCTCATTGGAATAGTTGTTCATTCGAAACAACTTATCCACCTTCACTCCCAAGTGAGGTATTGCTCCACATCCGTACTCACCGAAAATATAGGAAGAGTAAATTTGGGCTTAGCGACAAAATCGTCGGCGTCGTCGTCGACGCCGCACGTTGTTGCGATGGTGGCGCTGTCGGTCATCGTAGTCGCCGACGGGAAATCGTCATCCCATTGCTCGCCTCATCACCATACTACGAGGTGCACGATGCACACCTCCTCCGTGGACACCCCGTGGTGCGCTCCACCCGCCGCCGTTGCCTCGCCACGCCATGAGCTCGGAGGCGTGCCCGCGCCATCCCGACGCTTGGCGGCACCGCCATGCGACGCTGCCGCCGCCGCCGCTCCTCATCCACACGAATAGCACGCTCATCCTCGGTCTCATTGTGCAAAACGGCGGAGGGGCGTGCACACTCGTGTCATCACTTGCGCACCCCGTGATTGTGTTGAGCGAACATGGCGCGTAGCTCCGGAAGTTATTGTTGATGGCCGTACGCAATTGTGTGACCTCCTCCCCGAGGGTGTTCAGCCCAGTCCGAACTTCCCCGAGTTCATCGCGCACGCCATTGTCACCATCTTGAAGTTGTTTTGTAGCATCTCGCGCAACCGAGTGTACTCTGTCCACGTAACCGGCGCCTCCGGATTAGGTGGATCCTCCTCGTGACCTGACATAGCAACAACTCACAAACAAGAAACGAGGTTATATCCGGTTAGTAAAACAAAAGCTCGCTACTATGCTCGCAACTCACCGTCCGAAAACAAGACAAGCTTACCATTCCAAAGTGAGTCAAGGACGGCAAACGAGCGCCAGACAAATGAACGACCTTAACCCCAGAATGTAGGAGCGTAACCAAGAGCAAGGAGTACACAAACGAGTGTAGGTGGAGCTTGGACAGGTATGTGTATATCCTATGCAACTGATATTCAAGGTATTGTAAAGCTAAGTAATGATCCAAGCTAGAGTATTTTGCCTATGTGTTGATCCAACGAGTTTAAGCGAAGTGTATGAACGCACACGCAAAGATAAATGAGACTTAATGCAAACAAAGGACCGAGCTAGCGAGTAGAAAAGAGATGAAACCAGCTCGTTTTGCACCAAGCACGGGATAGACGCTAGCCAATTGCAAAGGAATATACTAGGGCACAAGATTGCTCAATCAAAATTGAAAAACACAAGCTAAAAAGATGACCCGCATCAGTAGTAGCTAAAAGTATGTGCGGATCAACTCAAAAGGGATGTCGTCGTCACGGGTACCTTAGAATCACTGCAGAGGGGCTCTGTCAATTTTGAGCGAAATCGAGAAACCGAAATTTTCTCGGTTTGCGGGCCCGTTTGAGGCCCTAAACGACCTTTTTGGGGTCGAAGTTTTCCGCACACGTGTGCCTGGTGGCTTACGCGGATGTAAAACCCCTAGATTTCCCAAACTTCTTCTTTTCTGGCTCTATTTTCCCGTTTCCTTTCCAACGGATGAAGAAACGCTCCAATCGGAGGTCGTATGCAAAAGTTAGCGTTTTTTTATGTCGCGCTCTTTCTATATGCGGCTGCCTTTTCCTTCTTTTCCTCTCGCTTTGCTCCCCGTGGAATGCGCAAACCTCACAAAACAAAGAACGTGTAATCAACTTGAATGAGCGACCCTAGGTGCAATATCAATAGCTAGTCTCAAGATGAAAGGATATAAAGGACACCAAATGTGGTTCGCCGGCTATGATGTAGTGGTCGAAACTCAAGATGGAGCAATTGGACTCGGATTGTGTTTGAGCTAGAGGTTGATTAGGACTCTAGTCCCACCAAGGAGTTCGGATAAGGAAACAACACTGTCTCGGATTGTCTTGGCAAGACAAATGCACTGACAGATCGGATGATGGTTTTGGGTGCTAATTGAGGGAGTTCAATCAGCAATTTTTTTGATAAAGATTAAGTTACGCAATGGAAACACAAGGACCAAGACTAAAATAAAACTCTAATGGATGAAAACTTAACTAAACGCACAAGAAATAACAGATTAAACTACGGTTTTGTAATCGCAATTTTGGTTTATTGTACGATAGGAAAGAAAACGAATCTAACTACGGGTAAAGAAGTTCTCACCGAGTAAACCTAGAATCGATACCACATGATACGGGGAGGCCCGATCTTCTCGGTGAGAAACCGTGGATAGTTGATGCGAAGTAGACGATGTCACTAGTCGAACACTCGCGCCAATGCACGAACCCTCAACTCTTGAATACGCCCACAACACACCGGGTAGTTGTTCGTCGCGAGACGATTTAACGATTTAACGCCAAGTCCCCGATTCCCAATGGAACGACGGCTTGACCTTGAATTGCGTAACTAACAATTGGATCGCCTAGTCCTCTCTCAAAGTCCTCGCATGAACTCGGGGTCAAAAGAACAAGCAATAGCTATGTTTCAATCTTATGAATAAACTGGTCTCATGGATACAAGGGAGGGGCAAGGGTATTTAAGGCGCCTCCACGACTCACGCACGCCTAGGCCGCCACACATGCCGAATCAAACTCTAACTCGGCTAAGACCTAAAAACACACAAAAAGGAAAACCTAACTTAAGTCCGTCACATTGTTTCGACATAGCGGCGCGACCGTAAGTCTTCAAGCTGGGGCCAAAACCATTGTGTGGGCCTTGAATAATCTTTCAAACAAGTCCAAGAACACCCCAATCGGACTCCGTATGCAAAAGTTATGGTTTTATTACAGCCCTGTTGGGCTGTCCCGAACCGAATCTGAATTGAATTCGAGTTGATTCCGAGATGAATTTCGGTTGCACTTGTGGAAGATCCGAATTGGGCTTGAATTCTTGGGCTTTTCTCCCTTGGTTGACCCACGTGAGCTTCTCCTCCATTGCTTTGACTCGCCTCCTCTTGGTTCCAAAGGCTTCACAATGTTCAAACTCGAGAATGCACAAAACATTTGCATGAGGTAATACCCAATTCTCATCAATGACAATAGAAGATTCATTAAGAAACAAAAGCACTGTTGATTTAGAAGTTTAGATCTTGCTCTCGTCAGTGGACCAATATGCACTTCTGTACTTGAATTATTTGTAGCGTCACATATGGCGTCCACCTCAGTATGTGTATGACCACCAATAGGGAAAGATGTATAAGTGTTAGGGATGCCCTCATCAGTCCGTGTCGCCACTCTCGCTCCCTCTTTGTTTCTCTCGTTCGTTTGTCGTCTTGGTCTTCGTCGCTGCCGCAACCCATTCGCCCCTTCTTTTCCTCTCGCTTTCTTCCTCGTGGTTTTGGCTATTTTTGCCCATCATTACTGATTTATGGTTTCTTTACACTCCTTTTGTTTTTGCAAATGGGGGAGGCCAGGTCGCTTTCCATGGATCTACGTGAATCTGCTTTTCCTAGGGTTTTCGTCCTCGCGTTTCGCTGGTTCTTTCATGCCATAGTGTTCTTGCCTTCTTTTGTCGCGTTTCTTTTGGTTAGATTAGACCGGATTTTGTTCATGGTCGTTCCTTTTTGGCAGGTTGCGTTCTTCCAGGTTGTTGTGCTCTTGATTTGGGGGTTTTTAATGACTACTTGCCTTCCTTGGCCTCCCGTTGGCTCTCTCTCCATGGATCTAGATGGGATCGGTTTCGACAGGTTGCGTTCGTGATTTGTTTTTTTTTTCAATGGCAGTTTGCCTTCTACGCCCTCTCGTCGACTCTCTCTCCATAGATCTAGCCGGATTCGATTTTGGCAAGGTCTTTGTGGTCGCTTTTCACTTCGTTTGGTCTATGTGTTGTTCTACGAAGTTCTTCCTTCTCAGCTTTGCCGTGTTGCGGATTTTCCCATGCTTATTTGCTTGTGATGTCTTGTAGGGCATTTTGTCCGTGTTTTCGTGTTCGCTGTTTCAGCTACACGCCCTTCGGTATCCTTTTTTTTTTTTTTGCTTCTCATGGATGGTTTTGGCTAAGGTGCACCCTCTTTTTTAGCTCCTCTGTGTGTTTTCTTCGTTTTTTTTTATCTTGTTCTTGTTGTCTCACGGTTTGTCCTTCTTCATGCAGGTTGTTTCCCTATTCTGTTGCTTGGGATTGTTGTAGTGCTTCCGCCTATCGTCCGTAGGTATATCCGTGTGTTGTTTGATATGTTGCTTTGTTGTGTGTCAGCATTCGACCTCCTTCATATGCTCCTTTCCTCTTGTTTCTATAGGTTTTTGTTTTTGTCTTCTTAGTCCCTTCGTGTTGTGGTGCCTTCTCCGCATTGCTGCCTTTGCTTCCGACAGCGTAAGGTTAATCCTGCTCTGCCTTTTCCTAGCTTCGTCTTATATGCATCTCTTGTTTCGTTATGTTTATTGTCTTAGACACTGGGTGTCTTGCTGTTGCATGTCTAATTTTCGTACTCTTATTGCCTTGTCCTTGCATGTTCAATTCCCTTTCTTGCGGTCTTTGGTATGATGTGGTGTGGAACCCTGTGGCTTCTACTAAGGAATGTATGCCTCCGTAATCATCTTTGTCGTGGGATTCCTCCTGGTCCACCCTTTCCTAGCTTTCTCTTATCGACATATCTTATTCCGTAGGGATGTTTATCTTGCCTTTTACCTCTCCAAAATTACATGCATAGGTCTAACTGTTCAATTTAGTGTTTCCTTCATACCTGGTCCCTCTGTATATCACACCGCTTTGTATCTGGTGTTTATCCTCCTAGATTTTTGCATTGCCCGGTTTGCATGCCAATGCCTGCTGTTTATCCTTCTAGGTTTTAGCATTGCCCGACCTGCATGGCAAAGTCGTCTCACAATGCTGCTTCCTGTAGGAGGCCGAGTATGTGTCCTCGCCGCTCTTTCTTCTCTTTTCTTTTTGCTGTGCATGCTGCACCTAGAATGTTTACTCTTTTCATCCCTTTTAGCCCACAGTCTGTGCCCCATCGTTACTCTTGACGATGCAAGACATAATAGGTACAGGCGTCGAAAAATCCTTCGTCAACGTCGGCTGGTCTAGTTAGGTTTTTTTAATGTCCTTCCATCTGCATTGTGTACACCTTTCCTGGGCTTGTCTTTATCTTCCTCTGCTTTTTTGCTTTTTGCCCGTTGTAGTGTCAACCTTAGGTTAGGTGTTCCCCTGGATTGTCACTATTTCCCTTTTGTGTTTTTGTGGCATGAACCTGATTTTTCATTCTCGTTACCAAACTAGGGCCCTTGGCTGACCTTGCCTTAGCGTCTGATTGTCTTCGATTTCCTCATGAATATGTCGAAGCGCTCAAAGGTATTTTTGTTTGTGCTTATCCTAGCTTGGGTCACCACACTTTTCCTCTTTTGCTGCATTTAGGCTTCGTTGCTTATTTTCCTATTGGTACTCACTGTTTTACTTGTGTGTTTCTTCCTCACCTTTATTTCGATTTCCAGCGTGAAAAAAGCCTCCCACATGGGTAGGTCGTACTATGGCCCCCCTGATTATGAGAGTGGTCACTATTGTGAGGTCTTCTGGTTCCGTGAGCGAGCGAAGAAGCTGTATTCTGTTAGAGGGCAAAGATTTGCGTACAAGAATTGTTGCAAGGGTGGGAAGGTGTTGTTGCCTATTTTCAGGCAGCCTCCTCCTGTGCTAGTTGAGCTTTTGAGATTTGACGGTGTAGTAGGTGCAAGACTTTTCTACAAAAAATACGTCAATACAACTGTCTATTTGCTTTTACTTCTATAGGGGCCAAGATAGATCAAGCGATCAATAGATGCGGAGGCCCCATATGTTTTTAGAATTTATGGCCAGGTGCATCATCGCATTGGTTCTTTGGTTCCTTCTGCTGATAATCCCCCTAGATTTGTTGACCTTTACATATATGATACTGACAATGAGGTTGACAATAGAATTCGTGCATTGGATCTGTTTGAGAGCACCGAAGGAGATTTGGATCCTCGTATAGTTTCTGACCTTTATGCACATGCTCGATGAACACAGTCCTTTGGTTCAACAGTTTCGCCTTGCGAGAGATCGATTGCGGGACTCATGTAATGATATTATAGATATTATAATAATTGGTGCTAGGGCAGGTGATCCAGTGCAGTATAGTCTCCCTACCTATGATGAATTAGCGTTGTTGGTTGTAGGCAATTTCTCTTTAGAGACCTATAAACGAGATATTGTGGTGCATAATAGATCTCGAGAATTACGGCGAATATCTCCTTTTCACCTAGCATTCATGGCTTTATAGTATCCACTTTTGTTCCTATACGGTGAGCATGGGTTCCAGGTGGGAGTTCCTTACATTGGCGTTGATCCTACCGAACTAGGTATGCATGCCAAGGTTACAATGTAGGATTATTTCCGCTATTGTTTCCACTTAAGATAGAACCAGCCAAATCCTTACCTAAACAAGTTGGTGCAATTCTCAGGTCGAATCATAGAGGCGATAACATCCCGTCAGATGTTGCTCAGGTTGTAAGAAATACACTTTGCACATTAACATTACAGAAAAGTGCTTTCAAGGCCCTAAGAAGACTTATCAAGTGAACTGTGTCATTGTCGCATTAGGAAGACAACCTACTATTCCACGTATATGTTCTTCAACACATGTTGCAACATCTTCATCTCAATTTACCGCTTCTGTTGCTCAAATTGAAGGATCACCAGCTGGCACCTCTGACAGAGTCACTGGTATACAAATACCTATGCCTACCGAGGTATTTATGTGCTCCTGCTACCTCCACTTCTTTCTTCTTCTTACATTGCAGATCATTATAGTTGCTTGCCCTATAAAAACATCTAGGGTTAGTCTGCTTGCTCCTGTCATAATCATACCGATACCCAGTCCTATGAATGGTTCTCAATCCGATCTGTCCTTTGTACTGTATTATTGTTGAGAATAGCTGCTTTCTAAATTTTTTTCCATTGTTTTTAGTTCTAAAGATTCCTAAATTTGTACATGTTTAGGCCACATCACAGACACTGCCTTCTCCATGTCATTTATTAAGTGCTGAGCCAGAGAAACAACTGATGTATCTTTCTTTTATGTCATTTTACCTACTCTTGCTCTAATATCTATGTTTTGAGTCAAGGTGTCTCATACCATTTTTATCCTTTAAAATTTGTCAGATTCAAGGAAACCCTCGTCCCACTGCCATCTACTCGAAAGAGACTCTTTGAGCCACTTGCTCCTTCAAAATAGGTTGTCAATCTCATTCACTTTTTCATTTGTATTTACTTACTAACAATAACGCATTTCCATACACACATGTTGTTTTCTTACACTGAGCGAAGAAATAAAAATGTTCTATACTATCCTACTGTCTGCACACACTAGCTAGCTTCCTATGTTTATGCAGACGCGGATAGTTTCTCTGGTGATAAGCATACTTTTGTCGATTCCCCTAAGAAAAAGACAGTGTCAATGTAAGGCATTGTTTCTATTAGACTGTCATTTGCCATACAATGTTATTACTCTTTTGTGAGACCCCAAATTTGGAACGTAGGACCCACTGTGTATGTTTGTGCCATTCCCTAGATCAGTAGCTGGCACACACAGTTACATTGTTGGTTCAAACACATATCACGAAAATATAAAGCTATTACGTAATATTAAACAAAGCGTAAATATACCTTACGGTTTTTGACTTACAGAATGGACGGCAGGCCAAATACTTTTCAAAGAACAATAGTGGAAGCAAATTCAGAGTATAACACGTGGAACCCTCTCGATATACCCATCGGCAATCGACTGTGGGCTCACGACCTAGTTCTTGACCTTCTTGATCTTTAGTCTTGTCCAATACTCATGATTGCCCATGTAGCCTTCTTTTGGGCTTATTGACTAAAGGAATATAAATAGTGAGCATAAGCACACAACCATACACGCGAGTCAACACACAATGCAATTATTATATATGCAAGGCTAAACAAAAGAATGGCTTGTGGTTCTTTTGTTTGCATAAAGCCTTTTGTTTGAAATATATTAAGTAGTAACAAGTTCCTGATAGCTCCAAAAGTGAAGAAGGAGTTAAAGGTGGTGTAAAGGAACACCAGGAGGGACTAAGGGGGCAATATATAGAGGAAGGATTAGGGTTTTGAGCAAGAACAAGAGTCCATGGTGGGCTCGGCTCATGCTACTGTCATGGACCAAGAAATGATGGGGGCAAGTGAGGATTTGGACGGGAGAGTCGAAAGCCTGGGGCGCATTTAATGCCCCACAGAGAGATGTTGACGAGAGCGAGCTCGAATTGACAAAACGAAGCCGCCCTCTCTCTCTCTTCCTGCCATTGCTCGCATGCGTCGCACGGAGAACAGAGGAGGAAGAAGAACAGAAAGAGACGCCGTGACCGTTGGATTCAAAATGGACGGCTACGATTAAATGGCGCTAGCTGAGGGTTTCTAACATTCCAAACAATCGGGACGCCCGATCAAAAACGAACGGTTGAGATCAATTGGGACATTTGTGTGACCTGATCAACCCATTCAATAAGGATGGCCAGATCTCAATCCAACGGCTCAAATGGATGGGCTCTTCGCGGCGGTCCGAACGACACAATCAACGCGGGCCGTTTGATTAAGATCCAACGGATGATGTCAACCGCGCGCTAGAAAGGGGCCCGGTGCAGTTAGTGGGTTCGACCGAGACAAGTGGCTCGAGCCCGAGCCCGACTTGAACCCAAGGAACAGTGAAACCAAGTTTGACTTTAAATTGGACAGAGACTTTTGAGGATTTATTAGAGGTAGCAAAATGATTCCAAAAATTCTAAAATTTTTACAGGAGCTTGCTAACTGAGTGATTGACTTTGAGTAAAATTTTCAGAGATTTTTGTGCTGTGCATTTTTCTCCAAAAAAATTCTGCAAGGTTCTGGTTTAAGGTTTGACTGCCCTCTAAAAATATTCAAACAATTTCTATAAATTGTGAAATTTTTCAGAGGGGTCACATACCATCCCAAGAACTTAGGAAAAATATTTCCAGGAGATGATCAAAAGATTCGACAAGATTATTTTTGAAAGATCAAGATTTGGATCCAGAGACTTGTGACTTTGTATTTCCATAATTCTTGTACATGAACTGTTTAGTACATACAGGAATTACATGATGTAAGAAAAAGTTTTAATTTCTACCCTTTTTCTTACATTTGAAACACAAGTCCAAAATTGGGATGTTACAGAGCCGTCGCTGGTGAGTCCAGTCCGAGCGATTACCTCGTAGACAAACTCAGAATCGTAAGAACAATGCATGAACACAAGAACAGAATAAGAGATAGAACACAGAGATGTAGGGGGACTTCTTGCTTCTTTTTATTCCTTCATCCATCGATCAATCCTTTACAATGAATAGCATCCCTATTTATAGGCTACGACCCTACTAGGGTTTGGGATGAGAAGCCCACCTTGGGCCAGGTCTGCTGGCCTGGGCCCGGTTTCTTAACAGCCACAACATGTTGTGTGTTTGCTAGGTCTGGCGTGGAGGATGTGGTCAAGGGTGGCATGTAGAGGTTGGTGTCGATGGCCTTGTTGCTGCGCACGAAGCCGAGCAGCGCCAGGCTCTCAGCGTCCTCTAGTCGCTGGCACTCCTCCAACTCGGCGTCATGTTGATGGGCCACATGCAGCTCAGCCTCCTTCCCCGCCGTTGCCACCGACGCCCATGCGGGGTGCAATAGCTCTTGTCAGTACTCAGTAGATTCAGTAATCCCAATACTTCAGCAAACCCAAGTAGGGCATCTCCTGAGCTGACTAGTTGCAAAATATCCAAGCAGGGCATCTCCTGGGTTGCACGCTCACTATCCAAATGGGCCGATCCACATGACCCGATAGTTCAGACCTATTTCCACTGAATAGGGGTTCAGACCAACCCTAGATCCTAAAATTGTCTCATGGTCCATGGGAGCCATGTAGAGGGCCGGCCCGAACCGGCCCCTTTGCACACATCTGATCTTGGGTTTTCTTTTAATAAAACCCCTGATTATATTAGAAGCTTGAACGGTAGAAAACACCCCAGCATTACAAGTTTGGCCTTGGGCAAAACTAAATGTTTACATTCATGCCATATTGGACACGCATCGGGTGCAGCAGCTGCTGTCTTGCACGCGTCAGGTAGTATGCCCACGCCGAAGGTTGCAAATCGTCGGCGGAGATCTTGGTTGTACCATCTAGATTTCAATCATCTAGCCACGCTAAAATCGAGTAGTTACATTTTGGTTGCTGGAAACTAAACGGCAGATGATCTGATCCGCATCCCTAGTATTGTGCCCCCCTTTTTTGCATCATTTCGATTACAACATGGCATGTCATATCTTTGTCTGAAGCATCGTTGCACTATGGCAGTTAATGTAATAGTTTTATGAGCTTTAGCAATAAATTAAGACCGTCCCTTTTTTGCTGTGGTCTAAATATTATCGGTTCCTCGAATAACCGTACTAGATTAAAAAATGATATGTATTTAATTTGATATCACATTTATATGCGTATCTTCGCTGTACAACTTATCTAGTATATTTCAATGGTCCGAGCGCTAGCACCGTAAACTCCTCTCTGACACAATCGCAACATTTTTTCTACTTGTAATATATCAAAAATTTATATGCAATATTTCAAAGAAGAGGATATATAAAAAAAAACTTTGAATCAAAACAAGCATTTGGAAAAGGACGCCAACATATATATAAAAAATGCAACATCTCGGAATTCATATTCAACATTTTTTCAACCGTCGAAAAAAAAAAAATGGAGGATGCAGCATAGCAAAACAAAAAGAAAACATCTGGAGAACGTGTGCATCATTTTTTTTCAACAGCCGCAACATTTTTATACTACAACACCTACAGTCCCAACATTTCAAATCACCTATTGAAACAATGAGAAGCAGCTACTGGAACATCTAGAAGATTAGTCCCAACATGAGAAAAAAAATGTACCTCAATAATCTGTTACTATAACATCCAAAAGATATAGTACCAACATTTCAAATCACATATTGCAACAAAAATCCCCATTGCCTGCAACAAACACATGACACTAACCGGCCTTTAGCCTCGGATGTCAACGGCGGCACGCTCGGGCGGCGTCGGCTGGCGTCAAGGCAGCCAGGCGCAGTGGCTTGCGCAGCGCCGGGAATAGCCGGCGGCTCACGGCAGCCTGGCGGCCAGGCCGAGGCACGATGCTGTAGTAGTGGCATCAGCGCGGCCGGCAGAGGTTGGCTCAGATGGAGGGGAGAAGGGAGAGCAGAGGCGATTGAGAGAAAGAGAACTTCTTGAGGAAGAAGCGAAGAAAGATATAGGAAAGAAATGAGAAAGAAGAAAGAAAAGAGGAAGCTGCCAGCAGAGGGATTATTCTAGTACTAGATTTCTGTGTAGAGAGAAATGAGGGAAGTCTCCAGAAATGCTAGTTCAGTCGAAATGGTCAAGTGATCACAACGCTTGCAATTATTGGATATACGTTGTCTAGAATGATTACACGTGGATGGTGAATAGGACTGTCCGGCTCTAGCCGTTCGCTCCGAATATCCTCATCCTATCAATTTCCTTGCTTTTATGCCCACAAATGGCTAAATTGCGTAGTCAGTCGTAGAAGCAGTAACCACCAATCTACGATAAAACCTTGCACGATTCAAGCCTGTTTGTAGCGTATGAATCTTGCAGGAAATTGACGTGTTCCAGCAGAGGGGCATGGAAACGCCTTGCAGCGTAATCAAAAGCCATTATGTAGCACTAGCAGCACATTCACAAACTCATTGATCATTAACGAGCACTAGCTGGAAACTGGGGAAGCTCAGAGCGCAAGCTGTAGCAGCCGCGAGATTCACTGCCTACTTTCCCAAGCACCAACGGTCGGGACCAGCTGTCACTCCCGCCCCCTCCCTCCTCGCTACCCACTGGGCAGGGCAGCGAGCCAGTGAGAGCCAGCACGGGATTTGAATTCCCCTGCTCTGCCCTCAGCGGGGTACGCAAGCTTTCCGTTACGACCCACCCTCCCTAATCATCCCATCCCCTCTCTCCTCTGAGCTGCAGCAAAGCCCCACCCCGCTCCCACGCCCAAAAGAGAGCGATCGCCTCCGCGCCGATCCGCCCTCCAACCTAACGCCGGCCGATCGACAACGCGCTGCCGCCGCGAAGAGAAAGAGAGTGAGATTTGATGGGGTTCGACGGGCTGGTGGTGGTGTCCGACCCCTACCTGCAGCGCCGCTTCACGCAGGCCGACCTCCGCGCCCTCCAGGCACAGGTACGCACGCACGTGCCGCCCTTCCTCTTCCTCCTAAGAGCTCGATCCGCACCGGCCGCGCTGATCGTTGTCTGCGTGTTTGTTGGTGGCAGTACGCGGCGCTGCGGGACGCGTCGCCCAGTGGGAGGATGCGGCTGCGGGACCTCCCCGCCGCGCTCTCCAGCCTCGGCGGGAAAGGGGCGCCGTGGGCGGGGACGCCGAGAAGGAGAACAGCGCGCCGGGGACACCAGGGCTCACCGACGAGGAGTGGGCCTCCGTGCTCAAGGCCGTCGCCCGCGCCGACGACAGGCCGCACCAGGACGTCAACTTCGAGCTCTTCCTACGCGTCTACGCCGAGATGCAGCTGCGCCTTAAGGGTGCAGGGGGAGGCGGGAGGAAGGCGGGCGGCGGCATCGGGCGGTCCTCCTCCTCCTCGGCCGCCGCGTTCCTCACGGCGGCCACCACCACACTGCTACACACCATCAGCGAGTCCGAGAAGGCCTCCTACGTTGGCCACATCAACGCGTACCTGGCCGAGGATCCGTTCCTCAAGAACGCGCTCCCCATCGATCAGGCCACCGATCACCTCTTCCACCTCACCAAGGACGGCGTGCTCCTGTGGTGCGTTTCTGATTGGCCCTTCTACTTTGGATCCAGTGTTTTGTGCTCTGATCTGCTTGCTTTCCTTGTGGGTTATTTGATCCAGTAAGCTCATCAACTTGGCTGTGCCGGGGACGATCGACGAGCGCGCCATCAACACCAAGAGGCTGCTCAACCTGTGGGAGAAGAACGAGAACCACACGCTCTGCCTCAACTCCGCCAAGGCCATCGGCTGCACCGTCGTCAACATCGGCACGCAGGACCTCGCCGAGGGGAGGGTATGATTCTCCCCTTTTCTAATAATTCAATTTCTTCTTCTTTTTTGTGTGATCATCGCATTACATATTTATGATGGTATGAGATTCAGAGTAAAGATGAATGTTTCAGTTTGTTCCTTTTTAGTTGGGTACTTGGGTTCATTCAGAGGTTGTTGAGGACAAGTGAAGTCCATGTGATGTACAGGATTGTAAAGCATTCTGTGTTGGTTAACTCTCTCTACTTTTTTAGTTTTATATCTGTACTTCCTGGTGGTTGTCATTATAACACCATGGAACCATCATTTCTATTAAAATTGGAGTGGTAACATTTGGTTGGTTTGATTGTTCCTGTGTCCTTTTGTTATGTCTGTGTCCAGATAGTTGAAATTTGCTTCGAGTGCACTATGGAAGAATCAATCAAGTTTAATCTATGCCACACTGATAATTTGGGTCGGGCGATAGTTTTCATGTCCTTGAATTCACCACTAGATTCTGCTGCAGGTTTCAGAAACATTTGGCTTATCCCTTTGTGTTGTCTTTTATTTGGCTTGAAAAGTTGTTTATATGTGTTTATAAATTCTGTTCCTTTTGCATCCTCTACTTAATTGCCATCGTTTGGATTTAAGCTCTGGTTCTAGTATGCATTTCGTTAGTAATTTTCTCTTTTCACTCTCTTTATATATCAAAGCATGGATGCAAATCTTTTGGTGAGCTTACAAAAACTCTCTCTTATGTACTTGCAGCCTCATCTTATCCTGGGGTTGATATCTCAAATTATCAAGGTGTGTTCTTGTTTTCGTTTACTATTTCCATAAGCAGAGGAGCGACATTTGTCTATGTGTGCACGCAACGTTGTATCTGTTTCATGTATGAAACTGTCTGTGATAACATTGTCACAATGATTACCAGATACAACTATTGGCAGATGTAAACCTGAAGAGCACACCTCAGCTGGTTGAACTAGTTGAAGACAGCAAGGTAGTTCATAATTTCTATTCATTCTAATACATAGTGGAGATTATTTTGGTCTGTGTAATATGGGAAAATAACTCACTGTCAATGCTTTGAGTAATTATTGCAGGAGATGGAGGAGCTTATGAGCCTATCTCCTGAAAAAATACTACTAAGGTGGATGAACTTTCAGCTGAAGAAAGGAGGTTTCCAGAGAACAGTAACAAATTTTTCATCGGATATAAAAGTAGGCTCATTTGGTTTCCAATACAAAGTTACAAACCAGTCTTCTTTAGTTGATGTTAGCTGCCGAACTTCTAATACATTTTATCATTCACATTGTCACTACAGTTACCATTAATTGGGAGTCTGATATATAGTTAATAATTTATCAGAAAATGGAGCTGGCTCAGTAAGCATGTTGACTGTACTATAGCTAGAAAGCACATAAATCACGTAAATGCAATTTTGCAATGCTGTGCTACATATTTCTGTTGTTATTCGAATTATTTCAAAATACTATGTTTAAAAACCATACATATTTTATTATTGATATGTTATTTCTCTCTGATCGAAATCAATATTGTTCTTGGTAACAATCACAACTTCGTGAACACATTTCCCCCTTCATCATCACATTTCTGATTCTTGAAATTCCATTCTGGTCTAAAGGAGTATTCAGTAAGAATGTAAATTAATGAATGAACATTAATCTATCTATCAAGTTGTTTAGTTCCAACTACAGTCCAGTACGAAGAATGAATCTTTTATTTACCTTCATGACTACTATAACTAGAAAGCACATAAATCACATAAATGCTATTTTGCAATGCTGTGCTACATATTTCTGTTGTTATTCGAATTATTTCAAAACACTATGTTCAAAAACTATACATATTTTATTATTGATATGTTATTTCTCTCTGATCGAAATCAATATTGTTCTTGGTAACAATCACAACTTCATGAACACATTTCCCCCTTCATCATCACATTTCTGATTCTTGAAATTCCATTCTGGTCTAAAGGAGTATTCAGTAAGAATGTAAATTAATGAATGAACATTAATCTATCTATCAGGTTGTTTAGTTCCAACTACAGTCCAGTATGAAGAATGAATCTTTTATTTACCTTCACGACATGAAAATGCAGGACAGTGAGGCGTATGCTTGTCTGTTGAATGTCCTGGCAGCTGAATGCAGTGCTAAACCATCCCCAATGTCAGTAAAAGATCTTCTTCATAGAGCAAGATTAGTTCTTGAGCATGCAGATAGGATGGGCTGCAAAAGATATCTGACTCCAAAAGACATAGTTGATGGTTTACCAAATCTAAATCTTGCCTTTGTGGCTCATATTTTCCAGAAAAGGTATGTATTATCAGCAGTCCTTCCCCTCAAAATTTTTGTATTTAAGAATTTGTCAAAGAAATCATGTTTCTACTCATGTTTATATTACACAGGGCATTGAAGATAAATCACTCTTAAAAACTGCTGTTATCATGTGATAGTTATTCATACTATAATTCTGCGTAGTCCTTGCCAGTTGCTACTATCCTAGGAAACAAACTGTAATAATATTTGATGGAAGCTGGTCATCTTATGGTGTTGTGTTTCTTTCACCTTTCCACCACTAAGATAAACTAGTTGGTCATCTTTTTCAATTTTTATCAAGAGCAATGTTTTCTTTTGCACGATTGACTCAGAATGGTAAAACAATATGCATATGCTGGAAAGGTCAGACATCAGAATGCAACTCTTTCTTGTTGTTTTTCTCATTGATCGAACTATGTCTGCTTCCAAGAAACAGAAATTCATGGTGTTTCATCTTGTGATGTTTACCAATATGTACTGTAGCATTTGAAAGAGATAAGAATCTGCGATGTTACCATACACACAGGGTTCAGTCATTCAGCTGTAATTTTTTGTTGGGTTCATTGTCTGTTTATAAGCGTCATTTGTTATCTCTAAAGAGAATTTGTACTAAGCTTAGCAAAAAATCATTGGTGTCAGTTGAACCCAATGCTCTCAAGCTGCATCCGCCCCTGCATACACATGCCATATTATTTCTGACAATGGAAATGAGCCCTCACAAGGAATGAGAGAATAATTTGTTTGTTTGCTGAAGTTTTCATGTCACAGCAAAGGAATGTAGAGAATCTAGATATAATCGGCCTTGTTAACATAAAACAAGTTGAGCAAAAATTTCAACTAGAAACCCTACAAATGTTTTACTGGACAGGAATGGACTAGACAGTACAACCATACATGTAGATATACTATTATTACCAGACAATATACCTATCATTTGGGTTACATGGCTAAACTAAGGAGCAGCCTGATTACCATTGACTTACACTAGTACTACCGGTACATACACAGGCCATAGAAGCCTGCATGAAAACCTGATGTTGGTACTTACACTATTTTGATTGTCTAAATGTATTAGCTTTGTGGTCCTTTTATTGCAGGAATGGGCTGTCCAAACAAATGAAACAAGTTTCCTTTGTGGATGGACTATCTGATGATGCTCAAGTTTCCAAGGAAGAAAGGTCATTTCGGCTATGGATTAATAGCCTTGGAATTTCTACTTATATCAACAATGTGTTTGAAGATCTTAGAAACGGGTAGGCCATACTTCTACTTGTCCATCTTAATCTTCAGGCCCTGTTTGTATGAGGAGTAATTTCTTGGGAGGTTTTTGGATTTAGTTCAAATTTGAACTAGATCCTAAAACTTTTCAATGAAATACCCCTAATCCAAACACCCCCTCAGTCAAAATCAAGCTGACTCTCAGTCAAAATCAAGCTGACGCTATATCTGATATTTCATTCTGGGACAATAGATGGGTGCTGCTTGAGGTGATTGACAAGATCGCTCCTGGCTCAGTTAATTGGAAGATGGCAAACCGCCCCCCAATAAAACTACCATTCAGGAGAGTGGAAAACTGCAATCAAGTTCTCAAGATCGGAAAGGAACTAAAATTTTCCTTGGTGAATATTGCTGGTAATGATATTGTGCAAGGAAACAAGAAACTGATATTAGGTAAGTGGTATTTTTAATCAGTTGCAAAGGATAAAAGGTACTTTTATTTTGAACATAAGTTGGAGGTGAGCAAATGTGCACAGCCTTCAAAGATAACAATTTGGACCATTGCTTACACAAGTCAATCATGCCTGCAAGAGATTGATAATTTACACATACATTCAATTAGATGGTTATGATACATCTTATATTATGAGTTTATTTACTGCTTTTGCTGAACAGTTCATACTATTTCCGTAAGTATGTCACATATATATGATTTCTGATTAAATGCTTTGTTGAGCTGTTCTTTCTTGGAGCATGCTGAACTATTCATCAGTTCAAAGATGAGTAGGGCATTCCAAAGTTCAAACTTTCTCACTTCTTCCACAAGAAATATGGATTATAATTGGTCTTAGTCCAAGCATTCTTTTATATGCCATATCATTTGGTTTAGTACGTTCTTCTGCATACAGAGTCTTCCTTGTAGCTTTTGACTGGATCATGTGATCACATGGCACATTTCCCCCCAGCTTTCCTCTGGCAATTGATGCGGTGCAATATCCTTCAACTGCTGAAGAATCTTAGATTTCATTCAAATGGAAAAGAGATCACGGATAATGACATATTGGTGTGGGCTAACAAAAAAGTCAAGGATTCTGGAAAGCATTCTCGAATGGAAAGTTTCAAGGTTTGTATCCCTCAATATATTTTCTAATGTGCATCACTCTTCGATAATACCATATCATACATTTAGTTGCAGTTAAGTTGCTTAGTTTTTTGTTCTTTAGGTGATTTGCTGCAAAAATTTCTTCAGTATCTCCATGTCACCGTATAACTTAACAGATAATAAATATACAATCATATTGAAAGACATATTGTAATCTGGATGATCAATTAAATAATGTGCTTATCAAATTAGTCATCATAAGGTGTGAAGAACTTCTGGAACTAGTTTGAAATGCTTCAGTACCGTTTGATCTTAAAATATCAACTTACAGTTGTTATGGTACTTTTTCTAACTAGAATAATTTTGTTACTTGAAGTTAGCTTCTATCATAAATCATGATTAATCCAATAATGTTCAATTGTAAGCTACATTTCAATGATATCATTGTCAAGTACACTGCTGGTCTGAAGGGACACTATTTGCATAACTATTGTTACTACCACTTCTATCGAGTCCAAGAAGACATGAAAATGTCTAGTACAATGGTTTCAAGTACAAATCTCTGTTTTTTTCTTCAAATTTGCTGTTCAGAGATTATGCATTAAATTACATGTACTAATTACAGGATAGAAGCCTTTCGAGTGGCATCTTTTTCCTCAACTTGCTCAGTGTTGTGGAGCCTCGAGTTGTGAATTGGGGCCTTGTAACAAAAGGAGAAAAAGGTTGGTGTCTCATGCCTGGTACATCTGTAAATTTCTCAAATTCCCCATCATCCATATTTCATATTTCCCTCAGTTCTTATATATGGAATTATGAGCATCCATCTCCTTCTCAACCAAAGAAAAGCTAGCACAGCCAAATTCCTTAGGTCTTAGCGAAAATTAGGTCAGTGACAGCCTAATCGTTGGGATTTAGAGAAATGACATTTCATTCGTTGTTGCCAAAAATAAGGAAAATAACACCCACGGGGTAAAATGATGTTTTTTCCTCTCCCTTGTATCTCACCTCTCTTCTCCGACTCCACTCTCTCCCCCTCTTCTCCGGCCGAGCTGCGCTGCCTCCCCCGAGCTATGTCGCTGGTGTTATGAATAATGTGTGCATCAATTCAAGAGGTCCAATGGGCAATATATATAGGGAGTACAAAAGGGGGTTGCCATATACAGATAAGGAAATACAAGAGTCCTATTCTAACACCCCCCCTCAAACTCATGGTGGATCACACACACTGAGTTTGGAGAGAAAATACAAATGTTGTGCCCTAGTCTGTGGCTTCGTGAAGAAGTCAGCAACCTGTAACTCTGATGGCACAAACTGTAAAGCAAGTACTCCCTCCTGCACCTGTGAGCGAGTGAATGAAGCATCAACACCAATGTGCTTGGTGAGCTCATGCTTCACTGGGTCCCGGGCAATACTGATAGCACCTGTACTGTCAGACAAAAGAGTCGTAGGTCCCATCACAGGCACTCCAAAATCTGCAAGTAGCCACCTTAGCCAAGTAATCTCTGCTGTCACTGCTGCCATAGCTCTCAACTCAGCCTCTGCACTCGAACGGGAAACTGCAGTCCGCTTCTTAGTCTTCCAGGCAATCAAGGAGGAGCCAAGAAAAACACAGTAAGCAGAAAGAGAACGACGATCAGAAGGATCACTAGCCCAGGTCGCATCGAGTGCGCTGAAGGCAGAGTGAGGTGGAGCTAGGGAAAACAAACGACGAGAGATGGTCCGCGCAAGTAGCGAAGAACACGAAGAATGTGATCAGAGTGAAGATGGGTAGGACGAGCCATGAACCGACTTAAGATATGAACAGCATAAGCAATATCGGGACGAGTGCTCACAAGGTACACCAAACTCCCAACAAGATGACGATATCGGTAGGATCCTCAAGAGGATCGCCATCGCGACACGGCCGAGGACGACTCCATGGGAGTCTCGGTGCGGTATCAGTCGCACTGCACCGGTCAAGAAGATCCCGGACATACTTACCGGGAGAGGTAGTAGCCCTCGTGCATGGAAGAGACCTCAATCCCAAGGAAGTATGTAAGAGAACCAAGATCAGTCATCAAAAATTGCTCACTGAGGTGCTTCTTCACATATGTGATGAAGGAGGAATCATCACCAGTGATGAGCATGTCATCAACATACAGAAGAAGCGTGTCCTACCCGAGATGAGGTATGGACAAAAAAGCAGGATCGTGGGGGCGATAGTGAAACCGACAAAGATAATCACCGAGGTAAACGCGCAAACCAGCACGAGGAGCTGTTTGAGACCATAGAGAGCACGACGAAGATGACAGACATGCCCATCAGAATGTAATACCCGGTAGTGGCCGCATGTAGACCTCCTCATGCAAAACACCATTAAGAAAGGCATTCTTAACATCAAGCTGAGAGATAGACCACCGACGAACAGAAGCAACAGCAACAAGAGTGCGAACAGTGGTCATATGGGCAACAGGCAAAGTCTCATCGTAGTCACGACCGTACTCGCCAAAGCCGCGAGCCACAAGGCGAGCCTTGTAGCGCTCGATAGTACCATCGATCGGTCTTAATCTTGTACACCCACTTGCACGTGATCGACGAGCATGCACAGTGTCGTTACAATATCCCAAGTCTCCGTACGTCGAAGAGCATCAAGCTCCTCTGCCATAGCGAGCTGCCACTCAGAATGAGGAGCAGCCTCACGAGGCTCAGTGACAGAGAGAGCATGAGCTATCGGAGCAAATCCAAGACGATTAGGAGGTCGAAGGGATGTCCGGTCACGAAGGACGTAACGAGAAGCATCATTAGGAGGATCAGATGTGGGTGTCGGCAAGATACCAGGAGAGGAGATCGGTAAAGGACAAGGACGTCTAGAGTAGTGAATACCAGAGAAACGAGACGATGGTGGTGCAGGAACAAGAGGCGGTGCTGCAGGAAGCAGCGCCGGAGGCAGAGGTACAGAAGGAACCACTGGGAAGACTGTACCAGGGGAAGACTGTGATAGTGGTGGAGAAATGGGTGAAGAGTCAGAAAGAGATAACCACGAAATCGACTCAACGGTGGAAACAGGAGGAGCCGAATCTCGATAGAAGAAAGGTCGAGATTCGTCAAAGACAACGTCTCGTGAAACCCTGATCCGTCGAGCAGAAGGATCCCAGCAGCGATAACCCTTATGCTCAGAACTATAACCAAGAAAAACACACTCAACTAATTAGGCCGACAGTTTAGTGCGCTCACGAGGCTACAACAGAACAAAACAAGTACAACCAAAAACACGAAGGTGAGTGTACTGAGAGGCTCGAGAGTAGAGGCGCTCTATAGGACTGACACCCTTAAGAGCAGTGGAAGGCTGCATATTGATGAGATATGCAACAGAAAAATTTCTCACCAAAGCGTGGTGGAACGTGAGAGGCAAGGAGAAGAGTGCGGCGATCTCAATCGGATGACGATGTTTGCGCCGGCAATCCCATTCGAGCATGGGCACCGGGACAAGAAGATCGGTAAAGAGTGCCTCGCCGTAAAGAAAGCGTCTAAAAGTGCTGAGCGATGCATCACGGCAGAATCACAATAAAAGTACGGATGGGAGAATCAAACTAAGTACGAACCATCGTTGCAAAGCTACGATAGATCGCAAGAAACTGACCACCATTAGACATAGGGAAAATCCACGTAAAACGGGAATAATCATCAATGAAGATCACATAAAGTTTATCGCGCCTTTAGAGATAATAGGCGCAGGTCCCCATACATCTGAATGAACTAAGTCAAAAGGACGAGAAGACAAGGAGCTAGAATGATAAGGAAGTCAGACCGCTGCCCACCACAACCCCGACAAAAACATGGTCGTGTCAACATGAACACGCCCAAGAACACCCTACGAACTAATGAAGAAAGACAGACCCACACAAGTGACCTAACGGTGATGCCACTGCGCAAAAACTCGAGTGGTAGTAGCAAAGGCGGTGGAAGTAGTCGTAGAGGTGACAGAGCAATCAAGTGGACGGAAGGTGGAGGCGATCAAGGATGTAGAGACACTGACGATCCCTACGGGCGCGACCGGTCCCAAGTATCGCCCCCGCTCGCCGATCCTGAACAAAACAGAGTGAGAGTCAAAACCAACCCTATAGCCGAGATCGGTGAGTTGACCCACCGAGAGAAGCCGCATGGTAAGTGGGAACATGAGAAACAAATGAACAGAAAAGTCGATGGACAAAGAGTGCCTCGACAAATGATGCACAAAGGAGTACCGTCACCGCCTCAACAGAGATAGGAAAACAGAGGTCCAATCGACGTGAGAGATGTGGAGTCCGTGTCATGTGAAAAGAGGCACCGTAATCCGTAACCCAAGAAGTACTGGAGGAGACGTCGAGCTAGATCGGCGTAACTCGCAGAGCCGTGAGAGAGCTCTGAAGTAGAGCTCGCGTAACTGGCGAACGAGTCACCTCGCCGAAGGTCTCGACGTCTTTGGTCTCCTCCTCCCGCCGGAAGGGCCTCCTGCGCCTCTTTGATCGCCCACACGCCTTGTTACGCTTTGCGCACCGCACAACGCCGTAGTCGTGCCAAGTTCTTGCAATAATTGCATCAATCCCGATTGCAAAAGCGAGCGTAAATGCATAACCGAGAAGATCCGTAGTCGGGCGTAAACCGCGATGTAGTTGAAGAAGAAGCGGGTAGCAAGCATAGTCGGTCATGGTGAGCGGCCAGCGAATGAGCCCCGATGAGCTCAAACTCGGGCGCAGACGGCAGAAGTCATAAAGGCGGCGATCACGATCCATATCGCACTTTTATGACACTCTTGACAGAGCGAGAAGCGAAGCTCGTCCACCGGGCGCCAGACCGGCTAGGCTCGGAAGAAGTCGCCGACGAGGAGTCGTTCGGCGGCGTCTCCAACTCACGCCGAGCGAAAGAATCGAGCATCGCCGCTCGCCGTATCGCCGCGTAAGTACTCCCGTGATTCGACAAGTGGCACGCGCACCAACGATGTCTGGGCCGATGGAGTCGTCGACACCGACCACCAGATGGCTCGAACACGGGCCTCGTCAAGACACAGCCAAAAGCGTCTATGGCATACCGAAGGCCTCATCGCCAGCAGACATCAGCGCGGCGGCGACCGCCTCTCTCGCTTGGCGCCTCATCTTCAGAAGGTGCGTAAAGTAGGCTGTCCGGGAGGAGGTCAACCGCGACGGTGGACAAGGTCGGTACCGAACATGTCCCAAAGGCGAGACCATCGAGCGTGATCTCCATGAGTGAAGACCACAACCTGTAATTCGTTCCATGAAGCTTGGTTCCCGAGAATGGGATCGCAGATGATGGAACGGAAGCCATCGGTAGGCGGCGCTCGACGGCGCGGCGACCAAGGCAACGAAGGCTAACAGGCGGCGCTGGACGGCGCGGTGGTTAGATCAACGATCGGGTTTTTTTCTCCTTTTTTCGCCGGCGGGCTAAAAGACGCTACGGCCGGCCCAACTCTAGTGCGAAGAGGCACGGGGGAACTAGGGTTCCCCTCGCTGGCGGCATGCCCCGTGGCGATGGTCTCCGCCGGCAGAGGCGGCGCCTTGCGGCGGCTGGCTCCCGCCGGCAGCGCGACACTCCTGGCCGGCAGCGGCGCGTTGCTGAGAGATTCAAAATTAGCCTTGATGCGTCGGGCTCCGGCCGCGGCGCGTCAAGCTCTGGGTGCGACAGGCGGCGGCGGTGGTGGCGTCCTTCTATGACGGCGCCAACGAGCGGCGGGCTCGGCCGGCAAAGATGGGCTCAGCGGCGTTGCGTCGGGCTCCGGTCGGCGCGCGCCGAGCTCTCGGGCGACGGGGCAGCGGCGGTGGTGGCAGCGTCCTTGCGGCGGTGGCCAACGAGCGGCGTTTGCCTTGGGCTCCCGATCGGCGGAGCCCGTGCACGCGTCAGGCGGCCCATGCACGTGTCCGATGGCTTCAGGCACGGCGGCGTCGCGGCTCACTGAGCAGCAACTCGCTGCGACGTTCGAGCCGGACGGTGACCGGGCGGCCGACGGCGTCGGGCGGCAGGATGGCAGCGGAAGGAGAGCTAGGTTAGCGCTTTGATACCATATTATGAATAATGTGTGCATCAATTCAAGAGGCCCAATGGGCAATATATATAGGGAGTACAAAAGGGGGTTGCCATATACAACAGATAAGGAAATACAAGAGTCCTATTCTAACAGCTGGCACCACCGGTCTCCAAGCACGCCGCCACCGCCGGTCTCCAAGCACACCGCCATCGCCGGTCTACGCCGCTGCACCCGGTCTCCAAGCCGTGCGCCGCCTCTCGCTTCTCCGACTTCACTCTCTCTCCTTCTTCTCTGGCATGCCGCCACTGTTGGTCTACACCGCTACTGCCGGTCTCCAAACTACGCTGCGCAGGTGTGCTTGCGGCAGCGCGGTGCGGCTTCGCCTCAGCATCGGACTCCAAGCGGCGGTGTAGCTTCCGGCGGCGGTGTGGCTTCCACATGTGGTGGTGCAGCCAGAGGAGGCACGGTGTAGCCGGAGAGAGACTTCAAGAGGAGACACCAGAGTTGGGGGAGAAGGAATATTTCGTTAGAGTATTATTTTCCAGATTTTTAGCCTTTTGGATGGTATTTAGCAGTCAAGTTGCATTGCGATGTTATTTTCTCTAATTTTAACTTTTTGCGATGTTACTGACTTGTGGAATTTTGTGGGAGAAGGGGCCAATTGTCTTTTTGGAATAATTGTGATTGAATATTTCGTTAGAGTGTTGTTTTCTAGATTTTTTAGCCAAAAGATGGTATTTAGCAGTCAAGTTGCATTGCGATGTTATTTCTCTAATTTCAACTTTTTGCGATGTTGCTGATCTAATTTCCCTTAGGTCTTATAGTTGGTTTGAATTATATCTCATTGTTGTACTTCTTGCATTTTATTCTTACAGGCAACAGCTTTTTTGTAGTCATGTATGCTTATATAATTATATTTATAGGCACGATGTTTTGCGCAAATCACTAGATTCACTAGTAGTATACCTACATATTAGTAGTTCTTGCGGTGCATGTTTGTCAGAGCTTGTTTCCTAAACAATCACGTTGTTTATGCATAGATGAAGAAAGGCAAATGAATGCTTCATACATCATCTCTGTGGCTAGAAAGCTTGGTTGCTCCATCTTCTTGCTACCAGAAGATATACTGGAGGTAAGAAATGATTGAGAGCAAAATTTGTTTCTCACATTCTTTCTCCCAATGAAATTTATGGATGTACTACATAAATTTTAGTTTGTACAAGCAACTGTATTGGTAATCTGTTTCTTTTTTGGTATACTTCTAACTAGCACATTTACTACAAGAGCCATATAGGAATTTCAGCCTTTTTTTTTCAAAGTTGGATTTTATGTAAAATGTTCTCAAATAGATCATTTTGATTGGTGTGATATCGAATTTCGAAATATCTGTTTGGATGCCTACTGAACCCAATTTGTTAGTGTACTCCCAAACAGCCTCAAGTTATGCACAATAACAAACCCTTCTCTCTTCTGCTATCAACTAATTAACATTTGCAATATGATTTTGTTTCGATTTGTCTCAGGTGAACCAGAAGATGATGCTGACTTTGACAGCAAGCATTATGTACTGGCATTTGAAAAGGCCAGCATCATATTCATTGGACACTGAAAACGGGAGTTCACGCGAGACAAGCTCCACCTCAGCTTCAGATGATTCTGCATCTGAATCATCAATTGATGATAGCGGAGCTAGATAGGTGAAGGGTTTTATGGTCTGACTGCTATTTTGAAAACTCGGGATACTCCTCATCCCATAAAGCGTTCGTTATGTTCTTGATTCTTTGCTATAATTTGGAGAGCAAATGGATTCGAGACTTAGGGGAGAGATTGTAAAGAGTTCTGGGTGTTTTGTTTGAGGTTTTGTAGTGTGGAAATTGATTTGGTGAGCGATGTGTAACATCCTGTAAATATTGAGGCAGGTAGCCAATATCTGTAACATCATATAGTGGCAGTGGGTTTTTCCCCTCAAAATCCACATAGATTGGTTTGTTCTTGAGCACTTTTGCTTCTATAACATACTATTCAAGTGCTGGTACGTTATGACAAAAACATAAAGTATAGAAGTAAGTCAAATGAATTATTTTGAAGCCATTTGATAACACAAATGACGGAATAAAACATGACTAAATAAGGTTGACTTGGAGTCTTTACATCCGGATGAAAATTCAGCAAACATACCATCACCGAATGTAGTCTAAACCATGCATAACAAAATGACAAATTCATGAACTTAAGAGATACTTTGTTTCAACACAATATTAAAACAATAACAAATAAAATAACATACCATTGAAAGTACTAAAATAAATAAATTTAAAATAACCAAAGAGTAAAATATAAATAAATCTATCAACTCTAGAGATCATTTCCACCTTTACTTTTTTCTACTCGTTCAACCTTTGATAATGAGGATTAGCAATCGCGTTGATCCTCATCTCATCGGACGACGAAATTGACGTAGTCATGTAAAGATGCAGGAGCACTCATTAAGGATGCACGGAGGCCTATAGATAAATCAAACAAAAAGTAATATAATATTTAGAGGGTTACCATAGAGAGGTAATTATTATAGAGATGTAATATAATTAGTACATAGATGTCGTATAGACTTATACCTTAAAACTCGTTGTCATAGATTGAGTCTGGAAAAAATATGAGTTCGCTCTCTACTGTAGTCGATAATCCGTCTAAAGATGAATCATAGTACAAATTTAAAACAATTTATATACCAGCATGTTGTGAAGTTATAACTGGTGTGGTAAGATTTATAATTTTACGATGTGATCCTTCTCGGGTCTCCTTTAGCTTATGGATGTTATTGTAGTGGATACAAGAATCCAATAATGTATGGTTGCAATTTCATGTCTGTTAGGACTTGGTGATGACTGATGTGAACAACAGAACGTACCTGTTTTTACATTCTCACTTGAATATTTCTGAATTTTGAAATGGTTATTCCTGTTTTTACATTCTCACTTGGGTAGTGCTTCTATGCTCCCCAAAATACTTAATTGCGCAAATCTTGTACTATAGTTATTAGTAGTAAAATAGTGGGTGGTAAATCAGACCCTCAAATCTACTTTAGACTTAGGAGAACACTAAAGCACCTCTCGCTTGGGTTATTTCCGTGTTGAACTCCATTTCTGGTGCTCTAGAAAAAAAGAAGCATGCGTATAGGACTACTATCTATTGATTGCCGCTAATGCTCTTGAGACTTCTGTTTTTAATATTGTGGTGTACCCATTGTTTTACTTCGTTCTACAGTCCATTAATTAGTTTTATAATGTTTAGCCTAGCCAAAGAGGCGGGAGAAGGGTCACATCCTAAAATTAAAACAATTTATATACCAGCATGCTGAAAGCAAAGATATATTGTAATATCCCGAATTGCATAAAGAGGACTAAAAGAATTAGAGAGAATTGCCGCTGTCCCTACCTCTTTGCCGTGTCTGAAGGGATATGGGTAAGCTACGATAGTAACAATTCAAACTTTGTACCACGTAAACCAGAATGTCTAGCAAGTAAATGATCACAAATCGTTACCACCAGACGCGTAATGCAGTGGAAGAAGAGTCGGAGCAACCTGGTCCAACGAAGAGCACGTCGATGTAGTGGTCGTAGTTAATCGTCTAGCACCCTCGTGAGTCGATCGTCTCCTCCAGCAATCTCTGAAGTTCCTTATGAAGATCGTGGACCATCCTCAAGCGCAACAACAATCGCAATAGCGCCTCTACGGTATCCACACGTCCAGGGAAGGAACAACCGAACGTCGATGTGTTAGCACCAAGTCGCACGGCGGGGCTCTCTCGGGAAGATGGCAGCTAAGGTTTCGGTGGAGTAACTCACGTGATACGGGGGAGGCCCGATCTTCTCAGTGAGAAACCGTGGATAGTTGATGCGAAGTAGACGATGTCGCTAGCTGAACACTCGCGCTAATGCACGAACCCTCAACTCTTCGAATACGCCACAACACACGGGTAGTTGTTCGTCGCGAGACCACGAACGATTTAACGCCAAGTCCCGATTCCCAATGGAACGACGGCTTGACCTTGAATTGCGTAACGAACAATTGGATCGCCTAGTCCTCTCTCAAAGTCCTCGCATGAACTCTGGGGTCGAAAGAACAAGCAATAGCTATGTTTCAATCTTATGAATAAACTGGTCTAATGGATACAAGGGAGGGCAAGGGTATTTAAGGCGCCCTCCATGACTCACGCATGGCCTAGGGCCGCCACACATGCCGAATCAAACTCTAACTCGGCTAAGACCTAAAACACACAAAAGGAAAACATAACTTAAGTCCGTCACATTGTTTCGGCCATAGCGGCGCGACCGTAAGTCTTCTGAAGCTGGGGCCAAAACCATTGTGTGGGCCTTGGAATAAGCTTTCAAACAAGTCCAAGAACACCCCAATCGGACTCGTATGCAAAAGTTATGGCCTTTTATTACAGCCCTGTTGGGCTGTCCTGAACCGAATCCGAATTGAATTCTGAGTTGATTCCGAGATGAATTTCGGTTGCACTTGTGGAAGATCCGAATTGGGCTTGAATTCTTGGGCTTTTCTCCCTTGGTTGACCCACGTGAGCTTCTCCTCCATTGCTTTGACTCGGCCTCCTCTTGGTTCCAAAGGCTTCACAATGTTCAAACCTGAGAATGCACAAAATATTTGCATGAGATAATACCCAATTCTCATCAATGACAATAGAAGATTCATTAAGAAACAAAAGCACCTGTTGATTTAGAAGTTTAGCTCTTGCTCTCGTCAGTGGACCAATATGCACTTCTGTACTTGAATTATTTGTAGCGTCACATATGGCGTCCACCTCAGTATGTGTATGACCACCAATAGGGAAAGATGTATAAGTGTTAGGGATGCCCTCATCATCACGTCTCTCGTATATCCCCAATAGCCTCAAGTATTTCCTTATATAGTGCCTATGGCAGATCTTATCCGAACACGTTTTGTTCTAACCCGTTAAGTGTGTGACCCGTTAGGTTTATGCGTAATCGATTGTGATTCGAAAACCCTTTCCGACCACGAGTCGTAGAGGTCCCTAGTAGGACATAACGATTCCCGAATACACACAAATTATATCAGACGAACCTTAATGCAATATGATCTACGATCAGGGCCTCATCACTTACGACCAGCTCGTATCTTGTTACGACCAATCCGTATTTAAGTACGACCAGTTCGTAACTCCTTACGACCAGGTAGTACTTAAGTATGACCAGTCTGCGACCAACTCATATCTCCATACGATCAGTTTGTAATTGTGTACGACTAGTTCATATTTTGTCTCGACCAGTTCATAACTCCTTACGACCAGGTTTCGACCACTGTGTGATTAATTACATTCGACCAGTCTCACGATCATTTCAGTATCTCCATAACGACTCGTATATTCTCTCTTGCCTCACGATATTTGGTTGAACTAATCGAACTGAAGCGACCTATCTCGGATAATATTCTCTCTTTGCCTCACGATATTTGGTTGAACTCTAAGTGAGATATTATGTCATCCATGAACTGTTCAATACTTTCTCAATCGAGTGTCGGATAACCTTATGTGGTCGAACTCTTTGACCATCAGTGGCATGGCCATGCACTTTCTTTATCCGACCACTTCGAGGGGTCCAGAGATATCTCTCTTGTTATATTAGTGGGGGCAAATCCCATATCCGACCAGTCACATCCCTCCGTATGTTTCATAACATACTCGAAAGCTACCTTTATAACATACCCATAACTCTTGTGTGTGCCTCATGCTTAGGTTGTAGGAGAGACTATGTCAACGGATCAGCAATGTTCAAATCTGTGTGCACTTTACATACCTTCACATCACCTCTTTCAACAATCTCACGAATGATGTGATATCGTCGAAGTATGTGTTTGGACTTTTGATGCGATTAGGCTCCTTAGCTTGTGCAATGGCTCTACTATTATCACAATATAGATCCATTGGACTGGAAGCACTCGAAACCACACCCAGTTTATTAATGAACTTTCTAATCCAAACGACCTCTTTTGCAGCTTCCGAAGCCGCAATGTACTCGGCCTCTGTTGTAGAATCAGCAACCGTTCCCTACTTGAAACTCTTCCAGTTTATTGCTCGTCCATTCAGACAAAACACAAACCCAGACTGTGATCTGAAATCATCCTTGTCGGTTTGGAAGCTAGCATCAGTGTAACCATTTACGACCAGCTCTTCCTCACCCCCATAAACAAGGAATGCATCCTTAGTCCTTCTCAAGTACTTAAAGATATTCTTGACTACAATCCAGTGACCTTCACCTGGATCTGACTGATATCTGCTTGTAACACTTAGAACATATAACACATCTGGTCGTGTGCATAGCATGACATACATTGATAGATCTATAGCCGAAGCATATGGGATTCTACTCATTTTATCTCGCTCATCAGTAGTCGTAGGGTACTGGCTCTTACTAAGATTAATACTATGTGACATGGGCTAGAAACCTTTCTTGGAATCTTGCAAGTTGAGCCGTTTCAACACCTTGTCAATGTACATATCTTGGCTTAATCCAATTAGCCTCTTAGATCGATCTCTATGGATCCTTATACCAAGAATATATGCTGCATTTCCTAAATCTTTTATAGAGAAACTATTTCTTAATGAAGTTTTAACATATTCAAGCATAGGAATTTCATTTCGACCAGTAGTATGTCATCCACATACAATATCAGAAACACAAGTTTGCTCCCACTAACATTCTTGTAAACACAAGGTTCTTCTTCGTTCTTGATGAAGTCAAACCCTTTGACCACTTCATCAAAATGAATGTTCCAACTCCGAGATACTTGCTTCAATCCACAGATATACTTCTTAAGCTTGCATACCTTTCTAGCTTCCTTTGGATCGACAAAACCCTCAGACTGTGTCATGTACACATCCTCACTTAGGTTTCCATTTAGGAAAGCCGTTTTGACGTCCATTTGCCATATCTCATTATCAAAATATGCAGCAATAGCTAGAATGATTCGGATAGACTTAAGCATAGCGACAGGTGAGAAGGCTTCATCATAATCAACACCTTGAATTTGTCTGAAACCCTTTGCAACCAGCTGTGCCTTATGAATGTGAACATTTACATCCATATCTATCTTTTTCTTAAAAATCCAGTTGCACTCAATTGTTTTAACACCATCAGGTGCATCGACTAAGTTCCAAACTTGATTGTCATACGTGGACTTTATCTCGGATCTCATAGCTTCAAGCGATGACTCAGAGTCTAGATCCATCATCGCTTCTGAATAAGTATTAGGCTCATCATTATTTGATAATAAAACATTATGGTCATACCTCATAGGCAATTGACGTGGCCTTTTAGATTTTCGTGGGGCTAATGCCTCATCTACAGGTTCAACAACATTTTCTTCATCCTGTAGAGGCTCAGTAGGAGTTGAAACATTTTTGGATGCTTCTCGAATTTCTTCGAGTTGCACCTTGCTCCCACTGACTCCTTTGGAAAGAAACTCTTTTATCAAAGAAGACACCATTTCGAGCAACAAACACTTTGTTTTCATCCCACTTATAAAAGTAATATCCTTTAGTTTTCTTATGATACCCCACAAAGAAGCACTTATCAGATTTGGGAGTGAGTTTATTAGACGTTAAATGCTTGACATATGCCTCACAACCCCATACCTTGAGAAAAGACAATCCAGAACACTTCCCAGTCCATATCTCATATGATGTCTTCTCTACTGTTTTTGATGGAACCCTATTTAAAGTGAAAGCCGCTGTTTCTAGAGCGTATCCCCAGAATTGCAATAGAAGATCAGATTGGCTCATCATTGACCGAATCATGTCCAACAATGTTTGGTTCCGTCGTTCAGACACCCTATTCCATTGAGGCGTTCCTAGCGGAGTAAGTTGTGGAACAATTTCAAATTTCTTTAGATGATCACCAAACTCATGGCTCAAATATTCCCTCCACGATCAGATCGTAGACATTTGATTATCTTGCCAAGTTGATTCTGTACCTCATTCTGAAATTCTTTGAACTTTTCAAAGGATTCCGACTTAGTTCTCATCAAATAGACATAGCCATATCTACTAAAGTCATTAGTAAAAGTTATGAAGTACTGAAACCCACCTCTGGCTGAAGTGCTCATTAGTCCACATACATTCATATGTACAAGGGCCAACAAGTCACTCGCCCTCTCACCTCTAGTCGTCAAAGGTGCTTTTGTCATTTTGCCAAGTAAACATGATTCACATGTTTCAAATGATTCATAATCAAATGATTATAGAAGACCATCTTTATAAAGCTTCACCATGCGCTTCTCATTTATATGACTTAGATGACAATGCTAAATAAAAGTGAGATTCATATCATTAGGTCGAAGTCTCTTAGCATTAATTTTATAGATAGGCTCATCCTCAAGATTCAAAACATACAATCCATTCAATAATGGATCATGGCCATAAAGCATATCTTCAAAATAAATCGAACAATAATTATTCTTTATTTTGAACTCATGCCCTTCTGCTCCTAAACATGAAGCAGAAATAATGTTTTTGCTTAAGGCTGGAATATAATAAAAATTATTTAATTCCAAAACTAATCCTGAGGGTAAAGCTAACGGTAAAGTGCTAATAGCTAATGCAACAACTCTTGCTCCATTGCCCACGCGAAGATCAACATCTCCTCTTGCCAAGCTTCTACTCCTTATCAGTCCCTACATCGAATTGTAAATATGAGCAACCGATCCGGTATCAAATACCCAAGAACTGGTCGGAGAAGTGGTAATATTAATTTCTATAACATTTATACCTGAACTGGAAGTCTTACTTCCTTTGTTCTTTTTCATTTCTGTCAAGTACTTCTTGCAATTTCTCTTCTAGTGCCCAGTCTCGTGACAATAGTAACATTATGTATCAGGCTTAGGACCCAGCTTGAGCTTCTTAAGCTTAGCCTTGAGACTCTCGATCTCATCTTGAGTCTTTCCTTTGCCTTTTCCCTTACCCTTTGATTTACCCTTCTTCTTGAAGCTAATAGTCTTTTGAACCATCATCACATGATTAGAACTTTTCTTGATGCTCTCTTCAGCACCCTTAAGCATGTCATGCAACTCGATCATTGACTTCTCCATGCCGTTCATATGAAAATTCAGTATGATAAGCTCAAAACTCGCAGGAAGCGATTAAAGAATCATATCAGCAGTCAACTCTTGACTAAGGGGAAAACCAAGCTTTTTCATGCTCTCAATGAAACAAATCATTTTGATCACATGAGGACTGACCGGGTTACCTTCTGACAGCCTACAAAAAAATAATGCCTTAGAGGTATTAAACCTCTCTGCCCTTGCTTGATCCTGAAACATACCCTTCAGACTCACAATCATATTGTAAGCATCTGTGGTCTCATATTGCTTCTGAAGCTCAAAGTTCATGGTAGCAAGCATTAGGTAGTGAATATCGACTGTGTCATTGCAATGCTTCTCATAAGCATTCTTTTCAGCACGAGGAGCATCAGCAGTCGGTTCCTCGGGATAGGGACCCTCTAGAATATATTCCTTCTTTTCTTGTTTGAGAACAATTCTCAGATTTCGAAACCAGTCAATGAAGTTTGAACCATTCAACTTTTCTTTCTCAATAATAGATCGTAAATTAAAGGTAGGTGCAGAAGAAGTAGTAGGTGCCATGATCTACAACAGAAACATATATGCAAAGATTCAACACTATGTTTATGTAAGATCTTCTATTAGACAGTCATATCGATGGTTATGTTCGACCAGTCTACGACCAGCTCGTATCACCATACGACTAGTCCGCGTCAGGTCGTATCTCCATACGACTAGTCTGAACCTGGTTGTATCACTATTTGACCAGTTCATACTTGGTCGAACTTAATCATTAACAGTCAATAAAAGATACTCACACTAAATGTTCTAAACCAGGTTTTCCTAACATCATTTAGTGAGTTCAAGATCCTAAAGTCATTAAGTCCTAGTGAGCTTTGGCATCACTGCTAGAAACCTAGTGATTTAAGGTAGGTAACCTCTTGCCAATCATATCACATATGACTCTTATTTGTTGGGTGGCATTCTATGCCCCGGCAACCAACATTAAGCCCTAAGGCCCAAAACTATTTTGATAGTCTTATCAAGTCAAACTAACACTATGCATGTGGGTGTCCGACACTCTACCCATCTTATTAAGATAGTTAATGGCACCTTACTTTGGTAGACCTGCCAATTAACGATCAAAATTGTGATAAGTGCAGCAATTGAAAAGGCATCAATATAACTTAATTTTTTGAGAGATACTACTCTATCATGTCAAAACATCTAATGATAAAATATGATCAAATAGCATAACAGGAATAAACACAAACATTCATAGATAATCAAATTAAACTGTGAAATAATATGGCCTTAACATGTTAATCTCCATCAGCATGTTTCCTATTCTCCGACCATCATGCTTGACGTCTCCGACTGCATTCATCTACTAAGCATTTACTCCTAAAAGCTAATAATGAAATACATAGGATAATATCAAGCATCACATGTCAGTATGCAGATCGTTATAGAATAATATGTAGCTCGATAGCTATTTCACAGCATGACACGCAGGCCATGAAAATCCATTCATGCATCACCTACACAATGGGCCATACTACTCACATCAAACCATGCAAAAATGAGTTATGCATAGAATCCAATTCTATCAGATGACATGAAAACATACTACCTATAACGCGCAGTATGATTACCCAGCACAGCGGTCCGATTACTGCCTTGATATGACCACGCACTGTGGCACACTCCGATGGTGGAATTCTGACCGGTAGGAGTATTATGCAAGGCAGTCGAAAACAAGTCGAGTAAATCATCTGGTGCTCTTAACTTTTACCTCCTCGAAAAACCCATCTACTATCGCCGAACACTGATCGATCCTACCGACCAGTGCCTAGATCGTTCTATCCATACGAACCGATTTAGTTCATCAAACCAAACTAGTGATAGATCCAATCTATTACTGCCACATATCCAGTATATGCAATCGATCTAGATAAAAAACTATGCAAGATGGCTCTCATACTACTGAAAGGATACGGGTAGGCTACGATAGCAACAATTCAAAATTTCTACCACGTAAACTAGGATGCCAAGTAAGTAAATGATCAAAGATCGTTACCACTAGATGCGTAGTGTAGCGGAAGAAGAGTCGGAGTAGCTTGGTCCAACGAAGAGCACGTCGATGTAGTGATCGTAGTTAATTGTCCAGCGCCCTCGCGAGTCGATCGTCTCCTCCAGCAACCTCTGAAGTTCTTATGAAGATCGTGGATCGTCCTCAAGTACAACAGTAACTGCAGTAGCGCCTCTACGGTATCCACACGTCCAGGGAAGGAACAACCGGACGCCGGTGTGCTAGCATCAAGTCGCACGGTGGGGCTCTCTCGGGAAGATGGCGGCTAGGGTTTCGGTGGAGCAACTCACGTCTCTCGCATATCCCCAATAGCCTCAAGCATCTCCTTATATAGTGCCCATGACGGATCCTATCCGAACATATTTTGTTCCAACCCGTTAAGTGTGTAACCCGTTAGTTTTATGCATAATCGGTTGTGACTCGCAAACCCTTTCTGACCACGAGTCGTAGCGGTCTCTAGCAGGACATAACGATTCCCGAATACACACAAATTATATCGGACAAACCTTAATGCAATATGATTTACGATCAGGTCATCATCACTTACGGCCAGCTTGTATCTTGTTACAACCAATCCATATTTAGGTACGACCAGTTCGTAACTCCTTACGACCAGTTAGTACTTAAGTATGACCAGTCTACGACCAGCTCGTATCTCCATATAACCAGTTTGTAACTGTGTACGGCCAGTTCATATTTAGTCTCGACCAGTTCGTAACTCCTTACGATCAGGTTTCAACCACTCTGTCATTACGTTCGACCAGTCTACGACCAGCTCGTATCTCCATACGACAAGTCTGTAACTGATCGAATTAAGCAACCTACTCGTGTATTCTCCCTTTGCCTCACGATATCTGGTTGAACTCTAGGTGAGATATTATGTCATCCATGGACTGTTCAATACTTTCTCGATCGAGTGTCGGATAACCTTATGTGGTCGAACTCTTCCACCACCAGTGGCATGACCATGACTTTCTTTATCCGACCACTTCGAGGGGCCCAGAGATATCTCTCCTGTCATGTTAGGAGGGGCAAATACTATATCCGACCAGTCACATCCCTCCGTATGTTTCATAACATACTCGAAAGCTACCTTTATAACTACCTAGTTACGAGTAGCATTTGGCAACCCTTAAGAGTGCTATTACACATGTAGGGAACTATGCTGATCTCAGGTTTGAGGATTATACATCATCATTGCTTGAGACCAACTAATGATATATAGAATCATAACAATCTCAATAGTATCTCAAGGTGGGTCTATCCAACCCCATATTTTCTAACATGTGTTCACATTATTGATTTGATATCTCTATATCTATGATCGGTGAAACATGGTCATCAATCAATGCATGTGCTGGTCATAGAGTCACTGGTGTTCCGACCAGTGACATTCGACCTAGGATACTTTTAGAACGACATCATATAAGTTAAACTGTTTCACTAACAAGTCACATACTCGTTGATCTATATAAGTGATGATTAATTCAAGGAATAGCATAACATTTATTCAATAACTCTTAAACATAGACGTGATACAATCATCTCTATGATTGCCTCTAGGGCATATCACCAATAGCGCCACCCTGCTGCCCCTTCCTCTAGGTGCTACCATCCCTGCTACTGGCCATAGGGGAGATCAAGGAGGACAACAAGGGTTCGTCCAACAAGAAGAAGGAAGGAAGGAGAAGAAGAGAAAGAAGGAAGAAAGAAAGAAGAGAAAGAGAGGAAAATTGCGAGGTTTATGTGATCCTTCGTGTTCTTCAAGGGTAACGCCTGATAATCCCTAGAATTGCCATGAATTAGTCTCCATTAAGTTCGTAGATCATTTTGCTTAGGGGAAGGTTAGGTTTCAGCATGCCCTAGTTTGTCGAGGTTCGACGCAGAACCTTGCGGGGGCAATTCGAGGTGTTTAGGCTCGGATTCAGGGTTTCATCCAATTAGAAAAGTTGTAGATATTATAGTTAGATTTCCTGGAAGGTTTATATCATTAGATTTGGATTAGCGAGAAAAATGTTACGGCCTCGGAAAGGTCGCTATCCAGATTTCAGGCGTCATTGGCAGAGATCGTGTTGTCGAGCTTTTTTCACCTAGTAAATGAAATAATTAGAAATTTGTGATAACTTGAATAAGCTAGGAAATTTGAAGTAGTTTTCAGAACTAGTATTGTTCATATATTTTTAAATTTTAGAATTAAAGATATAAAAATTATGAAGCGGGCTATCTAGCTAGATTCTGGGACGATCTTCGAGGAAGGAAACAAGGTAGAAAACGGTAAAATCAGAAGTTTATCATAACTAGGAAGTTGTAGGAGTTTTAATGAGGATTCCAGAAAGTATTTGATGTCGAGATTTGGAGTTCAGATGAATAAGTTAGAGCTATTTTGCTACTGAGGCAGCGGGTAATGCGTTTAGTAGTTTTGGGTTAATTGGGTCGGTTTGGTGTAGACATGTGACGACGATTATAATAAAGTGTTGGTGCTGTGATGTTATGATTTTGAGATGGATTTTGAATTGCTTGTCTAGGGAGTGTGGCCTCTAGTGCCCTACCACCGCATCGCTATCCAGCTCCAAGGGGATAAAAAGATAAGTGCATGGTAGACATTGTTTGATGGTTGAGTGAAATCCCACCTAATTAAATGAGCAATTAGCAAATTATAAAATGAATTAATGTTCTAAAATTAGGAGAATTAGAGGAAAAGAAAATGGGTCGTCGGCCCGTGGCCCAAGGGGGCTGGCCACCCACATAAGGAGAGGGGGAGCCGGCCAAAACTGATGCAGGCGGGGTGTCCGATCTTTCGATGAGATTGATAACTATCGATTTTGGTAGAGGTGACTATCGTAATCCGACTACAACCATACGACGATGCTTGCGCCTTAGCAATCGTTGAACCAACTTTGAGATGTTATTGACCTTGCTGGAAGCACGATCAACCTGAACACGATGTTCAATTCTAGCGAGCAATCGCAGAACTAGCAAGAATAAAATATAGGCAACATGATATTGCAAATAAGAATGTAGTGTAGATGGTATTGAAAAATAAGGGTGGGATCCTGCAACATCCCAATTTTGGACTTGTGTTTCAAATGTAAGAAAATGAGTAGAAATTAAAACTTTTTCTTACATCATGTATTTCCTGTTTGTTCTAAACAATTCTTGTATAAGAATTATGGAAATGCGAAGTCACAAGTCTTTTGATTCAAAACCCTTGTCTTCCAAAAACAATCTTGTCAAATCTTGTGATCATCTCCTGAAAATATTTTTCCTAAGTTCTAGAGATGGTATGTGACCCCTCTGAAAAATTTCATATTTTTAGAAATTGTCTGAATACTCTTAGAGGGCAGCCAAACCTGTTTGACTTTCAATCAAACCCTAAACCAGAACCTTGCAGAATTTTTGGGGAAAAATGCCCTGCATAAAAACTTCTGAAAATTTTATGCAAGGTTAATATCTAAGTTAGCAAGCTCCTGTAAAATTTTTAGAATTGTTGGAGTTAGTTTACTACCTTTAAAAACCTTTCAAAGCTCTCAGCACTTATTTAAAACCCTAAGTCAAACTTGTGATGGACTCGAGTCAGACTCGAGCCCAACCTCACTTCCTGGTTGAACCCAACCGCCTAATTGCACCAGCGGGCCAGCAAAAGGGCGCGTGGTTTTTCCGCCGTTGGATTAAAATCGAACAGTCCGCGTTGATTGGGCCGTTCGGAACTCGCAGACGCGCCATCTAATTTGTACCGTTGGATTAAGATAAAACCGTCCTGATTCATTGGGCTGTTCGGGTCGCTCGAATGCCCCAATTGATCTCAGCCGTTCGTTCTTGATCGGGCCGCCCTGATTGTCTTGAGTGTTAGAAACCCTCAGCCGGCCCCTTTTAATCGTGACCGTCCATCTTGAATCCAACGGTCACAGCGTCTTCTTCTGTTCTTCTTCTTCCTCGCGCGCCCGTACACGCGTGCGAGCCATGGCAGAGAGAGCCGCTTCGCCTTGTCACTTCGAGCTTGCCCTCATCAACGTCTCTGCGGGGCATTAAATGCTCCCCAGGCTTTCGGCTCCCATGTCCTAATCTTCACTTGCCCCCATCGTTTCGTTGGTCCATGGCAGCTCCATGAACCGAGCTCACCTTAGGGCTTTCATTTTTTGCCAAACCCTAATCCTCCCTCTATATAAAGCCCCCTAGAGCCCCTCCTGGTGTTCCTTTACACCACCCCTAGCTTCTTCTCTGTTTTTGAAGCTCATCACCACCGAAATTCTCAAATCGCCATTGGAGGCCGTGGAGCTCCATTGTGAACTTGGGTGCTCCAGTGGTTCATCTTCAAATCTTTTTGCACCCTTTCGAGCTCCTTACCCTCCTATGCATTTTCCCTAACTTAATTTGGTTTGACATTCTCAGGAATTGTCAAATTTGGGGTTTGTTTAAATTCGGCCGAAATCGCCCCCTTTCTTCCTCAGCCCCGGTAAGTGGTTCTTTTGGCAATTATTTGCTCATGGACCTTTTGTGGGTCTTTTTGCAGCTGTTTTGATCACCTGGTGGTGTTCATTGTTTGCTCAGGACCTTATTTCCACTTCATCTTCACCAACTCCGGCGGGTTTATCCACTGTTAAAGCTTCTTCGACCACCTTTGAAGCTCTCCTTGGCCAAGGTAGCTTCTTATTAGTCCTTAGATGATGTGGCCCACGCTTCTTTGGACAATGCGGAGCTTTTTGGCTATTTTCATTTTCGGCCAAGTTGGTCACCATCGCTATTTTCGGCTCGCCGGCGTTTTAGGCCGCCACCGCCGGTGAGGTCATCACCATCGGGACCGCAAGCATATTGCGAACCCATTTTAGCCTTTAGGTCGCACCATCGTGGCCAGAGCCGCCGGCGGCGAGCCTCTTTTCTCGCTCGGGTTTTGCCGGACGGGAGTCCCTCTCTGTGCCATTGCCGCTCGGACACCATTAATGCGCTAATGATTGTTAATTACTGTTAATGATTGGTTAGCATTTAATTGATGTCTGAATTAACCTTTTTGGGTCACTGCCTTGTGGGCCCAACCCCTTAAACACTCTCTCCCGCACTGTGCGTTAGCGTCTCAGACATCACTAATGCTAATCATTGTTTAGCATTAATGGCTGTCTTAAAACGTTTAGTGTCGCTGCCATGTTGGCCCATGCACTTAAACCTCCCCCGCACTTAAAATCCACCTGTGAAGTTTGCGCTAATCGTAGACCGTCGATCTTGTGATCAACGGCCCAGATCTGTGGGACTTTCGGGCCCCCGCATGTCCCAATCACTCGGGGCCGTCCATCTTTAGATCTGTGGCTCAGATCGCGTGGCCGTTCGGACCACCCAAAGGGCACAGCGCTCTGAGCCCTCCATCTTGAGATCTTCGGCCGTGGTTGTTCGCGGCAATCGCGTTGCCCGAACGGCCCATTTCGCTTGGACCGGTGGATCTAGATCCAACTGTAAGCCCCCGTAGGATTGCGCGCGTGTGCTATTCTCCGTGCGCGTGGCCCGTTGGATTTCGCATCAAGGGTCCACGTTCGTCCACGCCATTTAATTTATGATAAGTTTGATTATGTTTCGGTATGCCTTTATTTATTAACTGAAAATTGTATAAAAATTTGAAAACTCATAACTAATTCATTGTAAATCCTTTTTAGGTAATTCCAGCTAGAATAAATTCATGGGTAAATAGAGTTTAATCTAAAAATGCTTTTAGACAATTTTCTGTGCTAGGAGATTTTGTAAATAATATTAACTTGTTTTCAGCCATTTTAGCATATTCCAGAAATTGAATTGAACTTTGTCAAATGCATATCTTTTTCTGTATAACTCCAAAATGTGCAAACTCAATTTTGTTAAATTCCTCTGTTAGCAACCTTTAATATGAAACAGGTTTTGATCATGATTTCTTTTCTGTAAAGTAACATGTGCTAGGTTTACAACTTAGAAAAAATCATAAGTAATTCATTTTAACTCCAAATTTGGTAAACCCAACTTTGCTGACCTTAGGATGCCATTATCTACCTAGCATAAAAATTTCAGACCTTAGATCATTCTAGAAATTTTCGCTATGAACAGTACCAGTAATTAATTTCATATGAATTAACAGGCTGAAAGAAATTGTTTTAGCTATAACTTTTTCATACTTAGTCCAAATGACATGATTCTTCTTTCTAAATTCATTTAAAATCATAACATTGCTGCTGTATAAATTTCATAAGATTTGGGTGACTTTTGCTGTTGATTTTTATTTAGTGTTCTTCATTCTTATTGGTTTATCGCCTTTTCGCGTTAGGTTCCGAAGACATTATTAATATTGAATCTGATCCTCAGCAACCCGGCCCTGCCCTCTAGCAAGGCAAGCAGATGTAGTATCATTTGATCATGTTGTTCCTATTATTTTCAAATTCTAATATATTGTTTGCAAATTCTATGTATGCATTGCTATCTTGTTTTAAACTATTGTCGATTAGTTGACCTATTAGATGCATAATCTTTAGGCCAATGTTTATCCTCTACTACTGAGCCTAGGGATAATTACTGTGATGTTGGGTTCGATGGATGAGCCCTTGTCACTTAGTAGTTTTCGAGTATGTTGCTTAGCCATGCTTAGTTACCGGTAGAAATGGGCGGTTATCGACTTGTCGATAACCTTGATCACACAAACTTATTATGATCCTTATGTTTCAGCTTTGTGCTATGTCTAATTGCAAAAACTAAAAACTGAAAATAAAATGATTTGGACTTGGACACAATGGTATGTTGGTGTGCTTTTGGGTGTGACTGAAATGGTGCCCGAGTCATTAAGGACCGAGTTACTTACACCACCGTACTGAGCAATTCGCGTGCTAACCACACTAGAGATATATGGGACCTCTCTTGACTAAGTACTTTGGGGGTTGTTAATTAATGAGTCGCGTGTGGGTTGTATATTTAACTATATGCAACATGGACATGTTTGTGGGGGGAGTGGAGCATCCGCCAAGGCCGGTGTCTCCTACTCCACATATGGGTCCTTGTGATCCATATTTCGTCGGCAGATCACTAAGGGTTAACCCCCATACGTGCGGCTCTTGATTAGCTCAATCCATTCGAAATGTCTCTAGGACTTAGCCGTGCTGGCATACCAAAGTAAGTGTGCTTAATAGCTTGGCAAAAAGGCGGTCTGAAGTGTGGGTACATTGGTACACCCCTGCAGGGTTATGAACTATTCGAATAGCCTTGTCCTAGGTTATGGACACGCTCGGATACGCCCCGTGAGAACTATACTACAACTTTTCAATTAAAACTTGATGGGTGGTATGAATCAGGGATTCATGCTATGTTGTGGTGGCTATTGGGTTAGTCATCTCTAGGTGGTTACTTGATTATTTTATTGTTACTGGCTGTTATTTCAATGCTTAAAAATAGATTTTACCAATTGCCTTCAATCTATTACATTATTGCAAATAAAACTTTCTTTATGCGTCCAAACAACCATACAACCAATTCCTTTGAATTCAGCTCACATGTAGCTATGTATAGGCTTGTTACTCGTAAGTCTTGCGAGTACATTATTGTACTCATCTGCATTACTTGTTGTGTGCAGAGGAAGAGGGTGAGCCCCAAGGGCCTTACTTTTGTGAAATGTGCGGCTTTTGGGACGACTAGCTCGGCGGTCCGGTTGGTTGCCTTGTGGGTTAAGGCACACTAATTGGCTTTTGTTCATAGCCATCTTATGGCACTTTTGCTTCCGCTGTTACTGTTACTTTATTTTCTTTTGGCCGGTCGGCCCACTCTTATGTAATAACTTATATTATGTATGTTTTTTGGTAGACTTGTTAATGTGATGTATGGAATTGATGCATAATTTTGTAATGATGTATATGTGCTGCAATTCTGGGAGGCACATGTCCATCGAGACACGGTGTATTTTGTTTGTGATGCTAGAGCCAATGGAAGGCGAAGTGTTACAAGCTAAATAAACCGGGATCTCACAAAGTTGGTATCAGAGCCATACTGACCGTAGAAACCCCTAGCTTGGTCGTCATTAGGATATTTTTGAAAACTTAGTTTCTGAATCTCAAATGATTTATGAAAAGTCTAAGTAGAGTCTCAGATTTTACTCCTTATCTATCTTAGCTTGCTCATCTTACCTTGTCTTGCTAAGTTTTGGAATGCTGATTTTGTCCTCTCATCTCCTTTCCAAAGATAGTGGTTATCGGTTAAATTGGCTTTGGGAAAACCATAGGGGATTTAATTTGAAGTGTTGGCTGTTTTGGATAAAGATTAGGAGCTACTGGAGTAAGGATTTCGGCCAGGAGAATAGAGGCAAAAATCTGGACAGCAAACCTGGAATTCTGGACAGTTAGCTATTTATAGTGTACATAATGGAAAATGAGAGGATAATTCAACTAAAACTTGTGGGATTGTGAGGACCCCGGTTTATTCGGCTTGTAATGCTTAGTCTTCCATTGACTCTAGCATCACAAATCAAATAATCCGAACCTCGAGATATGTATACTTTCCAGAAATGCAGTATACACACCCTGTTACAAAATTATGCATCAATTCCATTCAATCGCATAGAACCGAAGCACAACAATAAAAGACATACATAATAGAGATTTATTACAACAAGGGCCAACCAGCCAAATAACAACTAAATAACAATTAAACAGCGAAAGCAAAAGTGCCAAAAGATGGCGATAAATGAAAGAGCCAATTAGTGTGCCTTTACCCACAAGGCAACCAACTGGGCCGCCAAGCTAGTCGTCAAACCCGCAGCACATCTCATAAAAGGGAAGCCCTTGGGGCTCACCTTCTTCGTCTGCAACAAAAACATTAAGCAAAGCAACTGAGTACAAAGATGTACTCGCAAGACTGACGTGTAAGGGTAACAGACCTATAAATAACTATATGCAAGCTTTTATTTAAGTGGAGGGGACTCTGGACTTACTTTTAGCATAAAGCAAGTTTTCATTTGCAATAATGTAATAGATTCAAAGCAATTTGACAAACTGTTTGTAATTATTGAAATAACAACGATACAATAATAATAACAACAGTAAAGACAACCTGGAAGTGACTACCCCAATAGTCACCACAATAATAGTATGAACATCCATTCATACCAATCCATCAAGTTTTAATTAAATGTTGTAGTCTAGTTCTCACGGGGCGTATCCAAGCGTGTCCATAACCTAGGACGAGGCTATTCGAATAGATCAAACCCTGCAGGGGTGTACCAATGTACCAACACTTTAGACCGCCTTTCCACCAGCCACGGTTAGCATACTCCTTTGGTATGCAGGCACGGCTAAGTCTAACAAGACGTTTTCCAATATTGTGTATTAACTACGAGCCGCTCGTATGGATTGAAATCCATACGCTTAAATGGTAAAGCCGAAAAGACAACTACCCACAAAGGGTAAAGCTTTTCGAACAACTACCATGCTCCCAACACCATCCCTCCTGCGACCTCCTGCGACTCGGAGCCAATACACGCCAAAGTACTAAGTCATGAGAGGTCCCATACCCTCTAGTGTGGTTAGCTCGCAAAAATGCTCAGTACGGTGGCGCAAGTAACTCGGTCCTTAAATGACCCGGGTACCATTCCAGTCACACCCAAAAGCACACCATCTTACCATTGTGCCCAAATCCAAACCATTTTGTTTTTATTTTTTTTAGTTTTCACAAGTAATCATAGCACAGAGGCTGAAATATAAAGTCATAATAAGTTTGTGTGATCAAGGTTATCGACTAAGTCGATAACCACCCAATTCTACCGGTATCTAAGCATTGCTAAGCATCATATCGTAAAGACAAATAAAAGGCCCTAAATCATTCATCGGGCTCTAATTCACCAGTGAGAATAATATTCCTAAGGTAGTGGCAGGGGTGAACAATTTCAGAGCAACAATGCAATGGGATTAACTACCTCTAATTGACAAAATTAATCATTTACACAAAAGCATGCATACGTACGAGTAAAACAAAGTATTAGATTTTAAAAGTAATGGGATTGAGTGGATATGATCAAACTGCTTGCCTTTGCCTTGCTAGAGATATTCGACTTGCTACAGAGGATCACTCTCGTAATCAACGTCATCTAACGATAAAAACTGCCAAAGCGAAAAACAGCGAATAAACACCAGAATGCCAAAAGTATCCAAAAATTAATAACACAGAAGATAGATTATGAATTTAGGAACAACAAATTAGTTGATTCGGAGTTTATTTAAATTAGATAGGATTTCTTATGATTGCTCTTTCCTAACTCACTTACTTTCCACGATAATCATACAGTCAAAATCAATCCTCTTATATGCTCTCCTCTTTCGACAGACTTTGATGGTGATTGTGTGCACATCTATTAGCTGCAGAAGGGCTCTAGATACCTACTTAACTATTCTAGCCTAACCATTCACTTAATTATCATTTTAATCAATAGATTTTCTAAGTGACTGCCACTACAAGAACATAATTGGTCATTTCATCATTTTCTAACCGAATATTCACCACTATATAGGTCCTTTCCAGACTTGGATGCTATTAACTAGATGATTGCCAAGAGACTAAAAGAATCAAGATAATTTCTAACTACTGACTTAGCAAGGTTACTAACCTATTGACAAAACTTACCATTTTCAGATTACTGCTTATGCACTACAACAGCAAAAATCCTCTCTGGACAAGAAGGAATGATTTATTTAGTTCATCAAAACTAATAGTTGCAGAAGCTAATCCTTCCCAATCACTAGCTCAAGGAAGTGACAAAATGGCACAGAACTTATGTTCATGCATCCAAAGTGAGGAACAAAACTGAGAAAGAGTGTTTGTTATCTACTTCCAAAATCCAATTTAAACAATCCTTTTGAGTAATCAATTAGCTAAATGAATCCATAGCATTTCTTACTACTTGGTTTAGGATAACACAAGCCTATTGTCAGCTCTGACTAGAATCAGACTTCCCTCTCTATTTATACAACCTACAACAGGACAGTGCTCAGGGAAAAGAGACTGTCAACTCAACTTCTCCTAAATTCAATTTTCCATTTGCCAAGCACAAGCATGAGTGATCTAAATAGTTCATCAGCAAACTTAGCTGCAAGAGTTAATCTTCTTGTTAGGTCAACATCCAAAGGTGTTTTCGGTTACTGTTTATGCATCTTTAACAACAAAATTGTTCAGGTTAAAAATGCTACTGACTAACTTCTTTAAATCTAAACTTCCAATTTACTAATGCAATGGAGTCACTTAGATGACATTCACGGAGGTGATTAGCAGCAAATGGTTTGGCTTAAGGGAAGTGGGCCCCACTGTCAGCCATAGAGAGCGCAAGGGAGGAACAGGGAAGGCTCTGGCCGAAATGGGGCTGTGGTCGTCGCCGGCGGTGGAGCTGCGTCGAGGCGGTGGGGAGGGCCAAAATGGGTTGCCCAGAGGCTACAGGAGCTAGGGGTGGCGACTTGGTGGCACGGGCGGCACTGTGGTGGCGCGGCGATGGCGTGCGGCGACCGGCCGTGGAGGTGGAAAGAGCGCGGCGTCCGGAGAAAGAGGCGAAAATAGGGCGCGCATGAGCACCAGTGATGTACCTGGGACATGTAGGAGTGATCGACGAAAGCGGAGAGCGGCCGGAGTGGTCAGGCGACGGGAGCCTGCGGCGGCGTGGGGTGGTCACCGTGGAGGGGTCGCTGTGGAGCAAAACAACACGAGTGAGTGATCGGGGAAGGTCAAGGGATCCTAGAGGGTGCTCCAGGAGGGAGGAATTGGAGAGGGAGTCGCCGGGGTAGGCGTGGCGCTAGAAATGGCGGTGGCGGCCGTGGTCAGGGAAGAAGGCCCGTGCGCAGCTCCACGGTGGCATAAACTCCGAATTGATGGAGGGGTTGAGCTGAACGTGGTGCAAGGCACGCCGTGACGCGATCGTGGGTGGTCGGGGACCGCCGGAGCAGCCGAAAAGCTTGGAGGCGGCGCGGCCATGGCGAAATGGCATTCGGAGCTTGGTTCAAGCTCTGGAGAAGAGATAGGGTGGGATGGAGAGGAGGCCGGGCGAAGGAGGTCGAGGCAAAGGAGGTCGGCGAGCTCGGGATCCTCCTTTATAGGTGAAACGGCGAGAGCACAAGAGAGCGTTGTGCTCGGTGGCGTTGTTTGAGCCGCGCGCAGCAGGCGGTCGACATGGCGCTAACGCTGCAGCGCGGCGGCAGCGTGGAGGTGGCGTCGCGGTGAGGCGAGGCCACGAGGGCAAGGCGAGGCGAACCATGGCGCGGTCAAAATCCCGAGGCGGCGGTGGTTGTTGGCGAGTTGCATGCGAGCTTGGCGGGTGCGTGGAGAAGATGAACTGACAACGGGGGCCCACATGTAAGTGAGAGGGGGAGGGGTGGCTCGGTGCGAGCTGGTCTGGTCAGACCCAGGTTGCGAAGGGACCTGGTCGGAGGAACAGTGCGAGCTAGATTTAGAATTAGGGTTTTAGTGTTGACCGAAAATAAGTAAGTTTGACCTAATCGTTTGAAATAGAAATAAAATTCGAAAAATTCTGAAAATTTTTGTGGGCACTCTGAGGTTCACAAGGGACTTAGGAAAAATAATTTCAAACACTTTATATATGAAAATTTGTTAGAATTAAATTATATTCAAATCTGCATTAGTGATTTGATTTGAATTTTGGTGAAGTCAAAATCACTTCTAAAAATTTGGTAAAAATAATTACAATTCAATATAAATAATCTAGTATTTGAATAAATTATTTTTGGAAACTTTCATTCATACATTTTTCTGGAATTCAAATAGCAATGGAATTTAAGTTTAAAAGTTTGAAATTTCAACACAAACTTTAATACAAACATCAAAAGTTTAAAATTGCACACAAGTTTTAGGAAACCAAGAGCATGACCAAGAGATGCAACAAAAGTTTTTAAACTTTCATACTTTTATACATTTGAAATACAAACCCTACTTTGGGGTTGTTACAAATCTACCCCCCTTAAACAGAATCTCGTCTCGAGATTCCGGTAGTTCGGAAGTCGGAACGAAAGGCTGTGGCAACCTAGGTGGGTTTGGTTACGGGGTCACTTTTCGGATTTCGTCGCGAACCGAACTCAATTCTGAATCCAGAGAGGTTCTTCAGAAGTTTTAGGTTCTAAAGTGGGAAGCTTTGTTGAAGGATTTCTAATGTCCTTCTGTTAAGTGTTTTCTAGGTGGTTCTTTTCAACTCTAAACGAAATGCACCATCTGTTGTCTAGATTTCCTTCAGAGATAGTGCTGGAAGATCATGACGCAGTATCCTGACGTTGCTGACACATTTTCCTTTCCATTGCTTTGTTTAACCTTTCCTTTCTTGATTTGAAGATAATTTGACATCACGCTTCACGTCGTCTTCTGGTAGTACGAAAGACTCGGCTCCACTCAGTCGACCGAAAGGGGCATCGATCGATAGAACGGAAAGACTGGTTAGATGGTAATCTAGTATCAACACTAGGATTCAGTGCAGAAAAGAGAAGTCAATCAAGGATTTTAAGGTGGTCTTGCTTAACCTCACTTCTCTAGTTCTAATTGCCCGGCTTGGAGAGGAATGTATCAAATGAATGCATGAAAGGATGCATACATGCAATCATTTTTAAGACAAATTTAAGTTTGATTAGTGAGAGTGCAACTACTCACATGCATGCTTACATGCTTCTTGTTTTATACAACTTGGGTAACATGACATGCTTGACTTAATTTAGAAACTATATGCATGATCAAAGTATAAGAATCAAGATGCCTAACAAGTAATTTGAGGTATCTTCTACCCATTTTATGCACGAAAAGCTCCTCTACCCCCCCTTAAATATTTCGGTGCATGAAAGATAAGTTGAGGAAAGAATAGGCATAAGGTGAGGGAATGGCAATGGGTATGCAATTTAATTCTAGCATGTACTAATCATTCCAAAATCACCATAATGACATCAATTGAACCACCGATAGTTTTCCGACATAATTGCGATGCATGCCGCCCGTAGGCGATGCGCAACTATTTGGAACAAAGAGAGCAAGTGATTACAAAATCTAGCGTCTATAATCGAAGTAATATCATTAGGGCGTATATATTCTAAGAATAAATCCTAATTTAGTCCTAATATCGCAATAAGGCATCGTTTAGGAGAAACAGACATTACCCTAACCCGATTGCAAACACATAACAAGCAAGAAATGAACTCCAAATATTTGTGTGAAAGCATAAGACCAGCGCAAAACCACAAAGCAAAAGATTTGCTTCCCGGTACGACTAACTCGTATTGAATGAACGAGCAATCGTTTATGATGATAAAATTTTAGAACACAACTTAAGTTCTAACGCATCTAAAAGGCATGGCAAAAACCATATAAGGGTGGATTGGGCACTAGCCATCTAATATCACATCTTACCCTTATAATCCCATGAGTTTTAGTTGATTTATCATCTCATTTTTAACCCTAACGACGAACTAAGTGCTCGTAGTCCAAAACTTGTGCTTGCTGTTCAGATTTTGTATCCGAGCTCCGAGATGAGTGCTTCAACTCCGAGCGCTTCAAATATTCACTAAATAACAACCAATACTTCATATTTTTAACTCTCATTATTCCCAAAACCGAATTTAACTGATAACCAACTAACTTTGAAAGGAGAAGAGAGGGGAACAACTTTTTCGAAAACTCAACAAGAATAAGGCAAGATGAGCAAGCTAAAATAGGTAAGGAGTAAAATCTGAGAACTTACTTAACTTTTCATAAACCATTTGACATTTTGAAAATAAATTTTTCAAAATATCATAAAGACGACCAAGCTAGGGATTTCTACGGTCAGTATGGCTCTGATACCAACTTTGTGAGGACCCCGGTTTATTCGGCTTGTAATGCTTAGTCTTCCATTGACTCTAGCATCACAAATCAAATAATCCGAACCTCGAGATATGTATACTTCCCAGAAATGCAGTATACACACCCCGTTACAAAATTATGCATCAATTCTATTCAATCGCATAGAACCGAAGCACAACAATAAAAGACATACATAATAGAGATTTATTATAACAAGGGCCAACCGGCCAAATAACAACTAAATAACAATTAAACAGCGGAAGCAAAAGTGCCAAAAGATGGCGATAAACGAAAGAGCCAATTAGTGTGCCTTTACCCATAAGGCAACCAACCGGGCCGCCAAGCTAGTCGTCAAACCCGCAGCACATCTCACAAAAGGGAAGCCCTTGGGGCTCACCTTCTTCCTCTGCAACAAAAATATTAAGCAAAGCAACTGAGTACAAAAATGTACTCGCAAGACTGATGTGTAAGGGTAACAGACCTATAAATAACTATATGCAAGCTTTATTTAAGTGGAGGGGGCTCTGGACTTACTTTTAGCATAAAACAAGTTTTCATTTGCAATAATGTAATAGATTCAAAGCAATTTGACAAACTGTTTATAATTGTTGAAATAACAGCGATACAATAATAATAACAACAGTAAAGACAACCTGGAAGTGACTAACCCAATAGTCACTACAACAATAGTATGAACATCCATTCATACCAACCCATCAAGTTTTAATTAAATGTTGTAGTCTAGTTCTCACGGGGCGTATCCGAGCGTGTCCATAACCTAGGATGAGGCTATTCGAATAGATCAAACCCTGCAGGGGTGTACCAATGTACCCACACTTTAGACCGCCTTTCCACCAGCCACGGTTAGCATACTTCCTTTGATATGCAGGCACGGCTAAGTCTAACAAGACGTTTTCCAATATTGTGTATTAACTACGAGCCGCTCGTATGAATTGAAATCCACACGCTTACATGGTAAAACCGAAAAGACAACTACCCACAAAGAGTAAAGCTTTTCGAACAACTACCATGCTCCCAACACCATCCCTCCTGCGACCTCCTGAGACTCGGAGCCAATACACGCCAAAGTACTAAGTCAAGAGAGGTCCCATACCCTCTAGTGTGGTTAGCACGCAAAAATGCTCAGTACAGTGGCGCAAGTAACTCGGTCCTTAAATGACCCGGGCACCATTCCAGTCAAACCCAAAAGCACACCATCTTACCATTGTGCCCAAGTCCAAATCATTTTGTTTTTTTTTTTAGTTTTCACAAGTAATCATAGCACAGAGGCTGAAATATAAAGTCATAATAAGTTTGTGTGATCAAGGTTATCGACTAAGTCGATAACCGCCCAATTCTACCGGTATCTAAGCATTGCTAAGCATCATATCGTAAAGACAAATAAAAGACCCTAAATCATTCACCAGGCTCTAATTCACCACTGAGAATAATATTCCTAAGGTAATGGCAGCGGTGAACAATTTCAGGGCAACAATGCAATGGGATTAACTACCTCTAATCGACAAAATTAATCATTGACACAAAAGCATGCATACGTACGAGTAAAACAAAGTATTAGATTTTAAAAATAATGGGATTGAGTAGATATGATCAAACTGCTTGCCTTTGCCTTGCTAGAGATATTCGACTTGCTGCAGAGGATCACTCTCGTAATCAACGTCATCTAACGATAAAAACTGCCAAAGCGAAAAACAGCGAATAAACACCAGAATGCCAAAAGTATCCAAAAATTAATAACACAGAAGATAGAATATGAATTTAGGAACAATAAATTAGTTGATTCGGAGTTTATTTAAATTAGATAGGATTTCTTCTGATTGCTCTTTCCAAACTCACTTACTTTCCACGATAATCATACAGTCAAAATCAATCCTCTTATATACTCTCCTCTTTCGACAGACTTTGATGGTGATTGTGTGCACATCTATTAGCTGCAGAAGGGCTCTAGATACCTACTTAACTATTCTAGCCTAACCATTCACTTAATTATCATTTTAATCAATAGATTTTCTCAGTGACTGCTACTACAAGAACATAATTGGTCATTTCATCATTTTCCAACCGAATATTCACCACTATATAGGTCCTTTCCAGACTTGGATGCTATTAACTAGATGATTGCCAAGAGACTAAAAGAATCGAGATAATTTCTAACTACTGACTTAGCAAGGTTACTAACCTATTAACAAAACTTACCATTTTCAGATTACTGCTTATGCACTACAATAGCAAAAATCCTCTCTGGACAAGAAGGATTGATTTATTTAGTTCATCAAAACTAATAGTTGCAGAAGCTAATCCTTCCCAATCACTAGCTCAAGGAAGTGACAAAATGACACAGAACTTATGTTCATGCATCCAAAGTGAGGAACAAAACTGAGAAAGAGTATTTGTTATCTACTTCCAAAATCCAATTTAAACAATCCTTTTGAGTAATCAATTAGCTAAATGAATCCATAGCATTTCTTACTACTTGGTTTAGGATAACACAAGCCTATTGTCAGCTCTGACTAGAATCAGACTTCCCTCTCTATTTATACAACCTACAACAGGACAGTGCTCAGGGAAAAGAGACTGTCAACTCAACTTCTCCTAAATTCAATTTTCCATTTGCCAAGCACAAGCATGAGTGGTCTAAATAGTTCATCAGCAAACTTAGCTGCAAGAGTTAATCATCTTGTTAGGTCAACATCCAAAGGTGTTTTTAGTTCTTTGTTTATGCATCTTTAATAAACAAAATTGTTGAGTTAAAAATGCTCTTGACTAACTTCTTTAAATCTAAACTTCCAATTTACTAATGCAATGGAGTGACTTAGATGACATTCACAGAGGTGATTAGCAGCAAATGGTTTGGCTTAAGGGAAGTGGGCCCCACTGTCAGCCATAGAGAGCGCAAGGGAGGAACAGGGAAGGCTCTGGCCGAAATGGGGCTGTGGTCGTCGCCGGCGGTGGAGCTGCGTCGAGGCGGTGGGGAGGGCCAAAATGGGTTGCCCAGAGGCTACAGGAGCTAGGGGTGGCGACTTTGTAGCACGGGCGGCACTGTGTTGGCGCGGCGATGGCGAGCGGCGACCGGCCGTGGAGGTGGAAAGGGGGCGACGGCGTCGGAGAGGAAAGGGCGGAAAATAGGGCGCACATGAGCACCAGTGATGTACCTGGGACATGTAGGAGTGATCGACGAAGGCGGAGAGCGGCCGGAGTGGTCCGGCGACGGGAGCCTAGAGCGGCGCGGGGTGGTCACCGTGGAGGGGTCGCTGTGGAGCAAAACAACACGAGTGAGTGATCGGGGAAGGTCAAGGGAGCCTAGAGGGTGCTCCAGGAGGGAGGAATTTAAGAGGGAGTCGCCGGGGTAGGCGTGGCGCTAGAAATGGCGGTGGCGGCCGTGGTCGGGGAAGAAGGCCTGTGCGCAACTCCACGGTGGCATAAACTCCGAATTGATGGAGGGGTTGAGCTCAACGTGGTGCAAGGCACGCCGTGACGCGGTCGTGGGTGGTCGGGGACCGCTGGAGCAGCCGGAAAGCTTGGAGGCGGCGCGGCCATGGCGAAATGGCATTCGGAGCTTGGTTCAAGCTCTAGAGAAGAGATAGGGTGGGATGGAGAGGAGACCGGGGCGAAGGGAGGTCAGGCAAAGGGAGGTCAGGCGAGCTCAGGTTCCTCCTTTTGTAGGTGAAAACGGCGGAGAGCACAAGAGAGCGCTGTGCTCGGTGGCGTTTGTTTCGGAGCTGGCACACGACAGGGCGAATTCGACATGGCGCTAACGCTGCAGCGCGGCGGCACGCGTGGAGGTGGCGTGCGGTGAGACGAGGCCACGAGGGCAAGGCTGAGGGCGAACCATGGGCGCGGTCAAAAACCCAGGGGCGAGGCGGTGGTTCGCTAGCGAGTTGCATGCACAGGCTTGGGCGGGTGCGTGGAGAAGATGAACTGACAACGGGGGCCCACAGGTAAGTGAGAGGGGGAGGGGTGGCTCGGTGCGAGCTGTTCTGGTCAGACCCGGGTTGTGAAGGGACCCGGTAGGAGGAACAGTGCGAGCTAGATTTAGAATTAGGGTTTTAGTGTTGACCGAAAATAAGTAAGTTTGACCTAGCCGTTTGAAATAGAAATAAAATTCGAAAAATTCTGAAATTTTTTGTGAGCACTCTGAGGTTCACAAGGGACTTAGGAAAAATAATTTCAAACACTTTATATATGAAAATTTGTTAGAATTAAATTATATTCAAATCTGCATTAGTGATTTGATTTGAATTTTGGTGAAGTCAAAATCACTTCTAAAAATTTAGTAAAAATAATTACAATTCAATATAAATAATATAGTATTTGAATAAATTATTTTTGGAAACTTTCATTCATACATTTTTCTGGAATTCAAATAGCAATGGAATTTAAGTTTAAAAGTTTGAAATTTCAACACAAACTTTAATACAAACATCAAAAGTTTAAAATTGCACACAAGTTTTAGGAAACCAAGAGCATGACCAAGAGATGCAACAAAAGTTTTTAAACTTTCATACCTTTATACATTTGAAATACAAACCCTACTTTGGGGTTGTTACAGGGATTAAAAGGGTAAGATGTGATAGGAGTTAGCTAAGTGCCTAGCCCTTCCTTAGGTGATTTTTACCTTGCTTTTTGCTGTGTTAAACCAGCAGGTTATGTTCTGTTTTTGCCTTCCTAAATACTGATTGCTCGTTCTTCCATACGAGTTAGTCATATTGGGGAGTTGGTTTTATAAATTGTGATCTTGCTGTGAGTTTATGCTGGTTCTTAAGCTTTTAGAGTTTATTTCTAAAGTTGTTAATTGTTTTCCATGCCTTCTGTTCCAGAGTTGTTGCTAATTTACTTTGTGAAACAGGATGGCTGGAAGAACGCGTGGTAGTCAGCCGGCTGGTCAGGATGAGGAGCTTCCCCCTCCTCCGACCATGGCTGAGGTTCTCGCTCAGATCGAGCGGAACCGCATGGATCAGACGCGGATCTTGGAGGTCATCGCAAGGAACACCTCCACTCCCTCTAGTGCCTCGGGATCTGGAGGTGGTGGACACCAGCCACGTGGGGGACTTTCGGAGTTCCTCCGCACACAACCGCCCACTTCTCCCGGTCTGAGGACCCACTCGACGCAGATGACTGACTGCGTCTGGTTGAGCGAAAGCTCAACATCGCTCAGTGCCAGGAGCACGAGAAGGCCCTCTTTGCATCCCATCAGCTGGAGGGTGCGACACTCTCATGGTGGGAGAACTTCCTCACCATGCAGCCCGCGGGCCACGTGGTCTCATGAGAGGAGTTCAGGTGTACTTTCCGTCGGGCCCACATCCCCGACGGCCTAATGAAGCTGAAGAAGAAGGAGTTTCTTGCGCTCAAACAGGGGCACAAATCTGTGACGGAGTATTTGTACGAGTTTAACCACTTGGCTCGTTATGCTCCGGGTGAGGTGGCCACTGATGAGGCCAAGCAGGAGAAGTTCATGGATGGCTTGTCTGAGGAGCTGCAGGACAAGCTGTCTATCATGGATTTCCCCGATTTCCAGGCCTTGGTGGACAAGGCCGTCGTCGCCGAGCACAAGGCGAAGGCGCTGGGCGAGTCCCGCAAGTGCAAGTGAGAGGTCTACCGGTCCGCGCAGACCAGCCTCTCTCGTCCCCGTGTTGGGCTTGCACTAGGGGCCCGTTCTGTGACTTCACCCCCGCCGAGGCCGTCGGTGCCAGCTCCTCATCCACCGTAGGCCGTGATTCAACCACGTGCACCTGCGACCCAGCAGCAGGGTGGCCTCCGCAATTCGGTTGCCGAGGTCACCTGCTTCTCCTGCAACAAGAAGGGCTATTACGCCAACGTTTGCCCTCAGAGGACTGGAGTGGCCCCTCGTCCTAATGGAGGGCGCGGGCAAGGGAGTGGTCACCCACCTGACCAGAAGGTAGTCCAGAAGACCCATGGCGTGGGTAGCGGCCAAGTCAACCACATCTCGGCCGAGGAGGCACAGGAGGCACCCGACGTTGTGTTGGGTACGCTTCTTGTTAATTCTCGTCCTGCTGCAGTATTGTTTGACTCTAGAGCTTCGCATTATTTTATTTCAAGGTCTTTTGCTGCTGCTAGTGACCTTCACTTTGTTCCTTTGGGGATTCCTTTGCTTATTCGCTCTCCGGGTTTGGAAATGAGAGCTGATCAGGAATGTCGGGATGTTCCTATTGAGATTGAAGGAGTGAGATTCTTGGCAAATCTTATCCTACTCAACTCAGTGAGTCTGGATGTGATTCTTGGTATGGATTGGTTGTCCTAACACTTGGGGCAAATCGATTGTGCCAGGAAGATGGTCTACCTCACCAGCCCCTCAAGCGAGCAGGTTGGATATTCACCACAGCTGCAAGGGCCACATCTGTGTGCCCTTGAAGCCGAGCCAGCATTGGACATTTGGGATGTTCCCACAGTGTGGGACTTTGTGGATGTCTTTCCTGAAGATTTGCCTGGGATGCCTCCAGTTCGGGACCTTGAGTTCGTCATTGAGTTGCTGCCCGGTACCGCTCCAATTTCTAAGGCGCCGTATCGGATGCCTCCTAATGAGTTAGAAGAGTTGAAGAAGCAACTAGGTGAGCTGTAAGCAAAGGGTTTTATCCGCCCTAGCTCATCTCCTTGGGGTTGTCCTATGATTTTTGTGAAGAAGAAGGACAAGACCTTGCGTATGTGTGTTGATTACCGTCCGCTAAATGAGGTGACGGTGAAGAACAAGTGTCCTTTGCCCCGCATTGATGATCTTTTTGATCAGTTGACCGGAGCCCGTGTGTTCTCCAAGATTGACTTGAGGTTGGGGTATCATCAAGTCAGGATCAGGGCTGAGTTCCAAAGACGGCTTTCACTACTCGTTATGGCCTTTACGAGTACACCGTCATGTCTTTTGGCTTGACCAATGCTCATGCTCTAGTCATGAATCTTATGAACTCTGTATTCATGGAGTATTTGGATCGGTTTGTGGTGGTATTCATTGATGACATTCTTATCTACTCCAATAGTGAAGAAGAGCATGTTGAGCATCTGAAGCTTGTATTGAGAAGCTGCGTGAGCATCAGCTGTATGCAAAATTCAGCAAGTGCGAGTTCTGGTTGAAGGAAGTGGCATTCCTAGGCCATGTTCTTTCAGCAGGAGGTGTGGCTGTGGATCCCAGCAAGGTCAGTGATGTGCTATCTTGGGGACAACCCAAGTCAGTCAGCGATGTGCGGAGTTTTCTTGGTTTAGCGGGTTACTACCGTCGCTTTATCGAAAACTTCTCCAAGATTGCGAAGCCGATGACTGAGTTTCTCAAAAAGGACAAGAAATTTCTGTGGTCCTCTTCTTGTGATGAGAGTTTTCAGGAACTCAAGAAGCGGTTGACCTCAGCCCCAGTGCTTGTTCTTCCCGATGTCCACAAAAGTTTTGATATCTTTTGTGACGCGTCTCGTTAGGGTCTTGGTTGTGTTCTTATGCAAGAAGGCAAGGTAGTGGCCTATGCATCAAGGCGTAGTTGAGGCCTCATGAACTCAACTATCCTACCCATGACTTGGAGTTAGCTGTTGTGGTTCATGCACTCAAGATTTGGCGGTATTACCTGATAGGTAACCGTTGTGAGGTGTATTCTGATCACAAGAGCCTGAAATATTTGTTTACCCAGCCAGATCTGAACCTCAGGCAAAGAAGATGGTTGGAATTGATCAAAGACTATGACATGGGTATTCAGTATCATCCGGGCAGGGCCAATGTTGTTGCAGATGCACTTAGTCGGAAGGTGTATTGCAATACTTTGATGCTCCAAGAGCAGCAGCCTGCCCTTCTTGAAGAAGTTCAGCGACTCAATTTGGGTTTGGTTGAGCACGGTTCTCTCGCTACCTTAGTTGTGCAACCAACCTTGGTGGACCAAATCAAGGCGGCATAGCAAACAGATGTTAGTGTGAGTCACATCAAGCAGAATATCAAGAATGGGGCAACCAAGTGCTTTTAAGAGGATGAGCATGGTGTTGTGTGGTTTAGACAGCGCCTTGTGGTTCCAAAGGTCGTGGAATTGCGAGATTTGATCCTCCGTGAAGCCCATGACACCCCCTTGTCTATTCATCTCGGGGCCACCAAGATGTACCAAGATCTTCGTCAGAGATTCTGGTGGACCCGAATGAAGCGTGAGATTGCCAGGTTCGTTGTCGAGTGCGACATGTGCTGTCGTGTTAAGGCCGAGAATCAGCGTCCAGCGGGCCTTCTCCAGCCTTTGCCAGTGCTAGAATGGAAATGGGATTCAGTTGGCATGGATTTCATCACCGGTCTGCCCCGTACTTCTTCGGGGAAGGATTCCTTATGGGTTATCATTGATCAGCTGACCAAGGTAGCCCATTTTCTTCTAGTGCGAGCGAAGATTAATGTGAGCCAGTTGGCAAACCTCTACATATCCCGCATTGTGAGCTTGCATGGTGTGCCATGAACGATTGTGTCAGATCGTGGTTCTCTGTTCACCTCTCGCTTTTGGCATAGTCTGCAAGAGGCTATGGGGACCCGCCTTACTTTCAGTTCAGCTTATCATCCCCAAACTGATGGTCAGACAGAGCGAGTCAACCAAGTGTTGGAAGATATGCTCCGTGCTTGTGTTCTTTCCTGTGGGAAGAATTGGGAGAAATGCCTACCGCTTGCTGAATTCTCCTATAACAACAGTTTTCAGGCTAGTCTCGGTATGGCACCATTTGAGGCTTTGTATGGGAGGAGGTGCAGAACCCCGTCGAACTGGTCAGAAACTGGGGAGCGATAGTTCTTCGGCCCAGACTCAATCAATGAGGCCGAAAGCCATGATTCGTGAGCATTTGCGCGTGGCTCAGTCCAGGCAAAAGAGCTATGCGGATCGTCGTCGCTGAGAGTTGAGCTTTGAGCCCAATGACTTTGTGTATCTCAAAGTCTCACCTTTGAAAGGACATCAACGATTTGGCATCAAGGGCAAGTTGGCTCCTCGGTATGTTGGGCCTTATCGCATTATCAAGAAAGTGGGAGCTGTTGCGTACAGATTGGAGTTGTCAGCTACACTTGAGGGGGTGCATGATGTGTTCCATGTGTCTCATTTGAGGAAGTGCCTCCGTGTTCCAGCCGAGGAAACCCCGTTGGAGACTCTTGATGTGCAGGAAGATTTGACCTACCGCGAACATCCTATTCGTATTCTTGAAGAATCTCAACGAAGGGCAAGGAACAATGTCATAAAGTTCCTTAAGGTTCAGACTCCCGAGGATGAGGCAACTTGGGAGTGGGAAGATCGCCTTTGTGCTGACTACCCGTCTTTCTTCTCCGAGTAAACGGAATCTCGGGACGAGATTCTTCTAAGGGGAGATTTGTAACATCCCAATTTTGGACTTGTGTTTCAAATGTAAGAAAATGAGTAGAAATTAAAACTTTTTCTTACATCATGTATTTCCTATTTGTTCTAAACAATTCTTGTACAAGAATTATGAAAATGCAAAGTCACAAGTCTTTTGATTCAAAACCCTTGTCTTCCAAAAACAATCTTGTCAAATCTTGTGATCATCTCCTGAAAATATTTTTCCTAAGTTCTAGGGATGGTATGTGACCCCTCTGAAAAATTTCATAATTTTTAGAAATTATCTGAATACTCTTAGAGGGCAGTCAAACCTGTTTGACTTTCAATCAAACCTTAAACCAGAACCTTGCAGAATTTTTGGGAAAAAATGCGCTGCATAAAAACCTCTGGAAATTTTATACAAGGTTAATATCTACGTTAGCAAGCTCCTGTAAAAATTTCAGAATTGTTGGAGTTAGTTTGCTACCTTTAAAAACCTTTCAAAGCTCTCAACACTTATTTAAAACCCTAAGTCAAACTTGTGTTGGACTCAAGTCAGACTCGAGCCCAACCTCACTTCCTGGTTGAACCCAACCTCCTAATTGCACCAGCGGGCCAGCAAAAGGGCGCGTGGTTTTTCCGCCGTTGGATTAAAATCGAACAGCCCGTGTTGATTGGGCCGCTCGGAACTCGCGGACGCGCCATCTAATTTGCACCATTGGATTAAGATAAAACCGTCCTGATTCATTGGGCTGTTCGGGTCGCTCGAATGCCCCAATTAATCTCAGCCGTTCGTTCTTGATCGGGCCGCCCTGATTGTCTTGAGTGTTAGAAACCCTCAGCCGGCCCCTTTTAATCGTGACCGTCCATCTTGAATCCAATGGTCACAGCGTCTTCTTCTGTTCTTCTTCCTCCTCGCGCACCCGTATGCGCGTGCGAGCCATGGCAGAGAGAGCCGCTTCGCCTTGTCACTTCGAGCTCGCCCTCGTCAACATCTCTCTGCGGGGCATTAAATGCGCCCCAGGCTTTCGGCTCCCATGTCCTAATCTTCACTTGCCCCCATCGTTTTGTTGGTCCATGGCAGCTCTATGAACCGAGCTCACCTTAGGGCTTTCATTTTTTGCCAAACCCTAATCCTCCCTCTATTGCCTTCCATGCATGTCCGTGACTCTACATGCCTCTCCTTGGTCCTTTCCCATGTTCCTAAGCATAATTAAATCACTTGCATTAGGTAACGGTCTATTTTCAGTAATATATAAACCTATGAGCGAATTCACCTAGTAATTGAGTTGATGCGCATGAGCTCGAGTAAGTGGTCCTTGTAACATTGGTTGTGGATTTGTTGTGTGTGTAGGCGCGGTTGTATCCAAGTTAGGGATGTCCTCATTATCCTCCCCTTCTTGCATTTGAGTCATCCTCAACTCATGCTCATCCTCTTCTCCCAAGTATAGTTTCAAATCTGCAATGTTAAATGTGGGACTAACCCCAAATTCTGCAGGTAGTTCAAGCTTGTATGCATTATCATTAATCTTTTCTAACACTTTGAAAGGACCATTAGCTCTAGGCATCAATTTTGACTTTATCAATTCAGGGAACCTATCTTTTCTCAAGTACAACCAAACAAGATCTCCTGGTTCAAAAGTTAAAATGTTTTCTCCCCTGATAACCAGCAAATTTATATTTAGCATTCATGTGCTCTATATTCTCCTTAGTCGTCTCATGCATTTTTAACATCAATTCAGTACACTGTTTAGCATCAAAGTTCAATTTCTCTGAAGATGGAATAGGCTTTAAATCAATAGGAGCACGAGGCCCAAAACTATAAACAACCTCAAAAGGGTACATCTTTGTAGGAGAATGCAATGAACGATTATAAGCAAACTAAATATGAGGCAAGCATTCTTCTCATATTTTTAAATTCTTTTCAACACAGCCCTAAGTATTATAGATAAAGTTCTATTTACAGCTTCAGTTTGTCCATCAGTTTGGGGATGATAAGTAGTAGAAAATAATAACTTAGTCCCCAATTTAGCCCATAAAGTTCTCCAAAAGTGGCTAAGCAATTTAGCATCACGATCTGAAACTATAGTATTAGGCACACCATGTAAGCGAACAACTTCACGAAAGAATAAATCAGCAATATTATGACATGGTATAAAGGGGGCTATCTTAGAAAATCTATCAACAACCACGAATATACTATCGCTCCCCTTCTTTGTCCTAGGCAATCCTAAAATAAAGTCCATCGAAATATCTTCCCACAGGTAGAGGCATGTATAAACTATGAGGATTAAGTCGTGACTTAGCTCTTTGACATGTAATGTAGCGAGCAACATAGCGCTCGACGTCCCGTCTCATCTTTGGCCAAAAGAAATGATCAGCAAGTATATCCCCTGTTTTCACGTCAAAATATCCCATCAGCCCGCCTCCATGCGCTTCCTGTAACAACAACAAACAAACGGAGCTAGTTGGAATGCATAGCTTGTTAGTTCTAAACTCAAACCCATCATTAATGATAATTTTGTTCTACGTTTTTCCTTCTTTATAATTCAATGATATATCTTTAAAATCAACATCATGCATATATTGCTCTTTAATAGCCTCCAATCCAAAAAATTTTGAAGTCAAGTTGTGAAAGCATGGTATATCTCCTAGATAAAGCATCAGCAATAACATTCTCCTTACCCTTGTGTTTTATGACATTAGGAAAAGACTCAATAAATTTAACCCATTTTGCATGTCTACGGTTTAGTTTACTTTGACTTCGAATATATTTTAAAGATTCATGATTAGAATGTATAATAAATTCTTTGGGCCATAAATAATGTTGCCAAGTTTCTAAAGTTCAAAATAGTGCATATAATTCCTTATCATAAGTAGAATATTTTAAACTAGGCTCACTAAATTTCTCACTGGAGTATGCTATAGGTTTACCTTCTTGTAACAACACGCTACCTAAATCAATTCCGCTGGCACCACATTCTAGTTCAAAAGTCTTATTAAAATCAGGGAGTTGGAGTAGTGGTGCATGTGTTATCTTTTAATGTGGTGAAGGCGTTCTCCTGTGCGGCGCCCCAAACAAATGGCATGCCCTTCTTGGTGAGCTCATTTAATGATGCAGCGATGGTGCTAAAATCCTTCATGAAGCGGTAGTAGAATCCAGCAAGTCCTAAAAAGCTTCATACATGTGTGACCGTGTTAGGAGTCAGCCGACTCTGTATTACTTCAATTCCCTGTGGAGTAACAACATAGCCAAGAAACGTGACTCGATCGGTGCAAAATGTGAACTTCTCAAGATTACCAAATAAACGTGCACCACGTAAAGCATTAAAAACAACACATAAATGGTCAAGATGTTCCTCTAAAGATTTGCCATATATTAATATATCATCAAAATAAACAACCACAAATCTACCAATGAAAGCACGCAAAACTTCATTCATTAGTCTCATGAAGGTTCTAGGTGCATTAGTTAAACCAAAAGGCATTACTAACCATTCATATAACCCGAACTTAGTTTTAAATGCTGTTTTTCATTCATCGCCTAATTTCACGCGAATTTGATGATATCCACTACGCAAATCAACCTTCCAGAAAACAACAGAGCCACTCAATTCATCAAGCATATCATCTAACCTAAGAATAGGATGAAGATACCTAATGGTGATATTATTGATTGCTCTATAATCTACACATATACGTCATGATCCATCTTTCTTAGGCACTAAAATGACCGGAACAGCACAAGGACTAAGAGATTCGTGCACATACCCTTTAGCAAGTAATTCTTGAACTTGGTGCTGAATTTCTTTAGTTTCTTCTAGATTGGTTCTGTATGGTGCGCAGTTGGGCAATAAAGCGCCGGGAATTAAATCAATTTGATGCTTAATCCCTCGAAGCGGTGGCAACCCCGATGGTATGTCCTTTGGAAAGACGTCGTTGTACTCTGCAAAATGTTAGTGACAGCAAGAGGCAAAGAAGAAGGTGTATCCTCAAATGAAAACAAAGCTTCTTTGCAAACTAATGCATAGCAAACAAAATTACTGGCATCCAATTCAGTCATATCAGATTTGGTAGCAAGGAAACAACAACAACAAACGACAACAAAGCCTTTGGTCCCAAACAAGTTGGGGTAGGCTAGGAATAAAACCTCCTCAAGGTCAAAGAGGCGAGAGCTTTGCAAAAAAAAACTACAAGGCTAAAACTTTAAGCCGTACATCCTGCCATCTGAGCTGAGAGCCTAAAACACAGCCCCTAAACTTTCTTATTGTTCCGGTACGTGGATCGCTAACTTCCATGCGCTCCTATCCAAAGCTAATTTTTTAGCTACATTCCAATCCCTCAAATCTCTTTTAACTACTTCCTCCCATGTTAATCTTGGTCAACCTCTGTCTCTTCTTACATTTTTAGTATGTATTAAAATTCCACTACGTACCGGTGCCTCAGAAGACCTTCGTTGGAGATGTCAAAACCATCTCACGCGATGTTGGATAAGTTTCTCTTCAATTAGTGCTACCCCCATCCTATCATGTATATCCTCATTGCAGATTCGATCTCACCTTGTGTAATCACATATCCACCTCAGCATCCTCATCTCCGCTACACTCATCTTGTGTATATATTGTCTTTTAATCGCCCAACATTCTGCTCTATAAAGCATCGCAGGTCTGATCGTTGTCCTATAGAACTTACCCTTTAACTTTCGAGGGACCTTTTTGTCACATAGGACACCCGATGCTTGGCACCATTTCACCCACCCCACTCTAATCCTGTGGCTCACGTCTTCATCAATCTCTCCGTCTCACTGTAGCATCGATCCCAAATATCGAAACGTGTCCTTCCTAGGCACTACTTATCCGTCCAGCCTAACATCTCCATCATCTGCCCCAGCACTGTTGAAATCACACTTCATATACTCACTTTTAGTCCTACTAAATCTAAAACCCTTCGATTCTAAGGTCTTCTTCCACATCTCTAGAATTCTATTGACACCTATCCTACTCTCATCAACTAACACTACATCATCAGCGAAAAGCATAAACCAAGAGATATCTCCTTGTATGTCCCGCGCGATCTCGTCCATCATGATGAGGACATGACCCCTATGGATATAACAATATTTACTATGCTTACTGTTCCAAGTATAAGAGCTCGTACGCTTCACTTAAATTATCAGGTGAGCTTGTTTTTAGGAGTGTTTTTATATTATATGAACTATATGATGCTATCTAATGATGAAATATATATATGTGCAACACCATGTCACTTTTGGTCTAAGACAAGCAAGCAATTCGAGCTGGATCTGTTTTGGAATCCAGTTCGGCCTCTGGAATCAGCCTGACAACACCAACTTAAAACAGGCATAACTTTCACATACGGAGTCCGTTGGAGGTCCACGAGTACTTGATTGAAAGCTTATTTCGTCCTCTTTCAAACGGTTCTGGCCTCACCTACAAATTCCTTCTGGACTAATCGCAATCACCTAAAGAAGGCGTCATATCACCTGTTGGGCCAACCTGGGCTTTGTAATCGAACTCAACTTGGCCCATATGCCTGCGGCCCACCTAGAGGCGTGGTTACTGTTCACATGAACAGTAAACCACGAGTTTAGTCCCTCCCCACTATTTCTTTTAGATTTGTGGCTCTTTCTCCCCTATATAAGGAGGCCACACCCCCTCTAGTTTTCTTGGATTTCGTTGAGTTAAGGTTTAGCCATTGTGCAAACTTCTGTTCTTCAGTTGTGTCGGACGACCACCTGTCAAGACAGCTTTCGAAATCCCAACTTATAAATATTTCAATCCATATTTGAAATTTCAGATTGCGTTTTATCTTGTTCTTGCGTGTTCTTCGATTGCATGCAGGAATAGGCCTTCGTGGTCAGGTTGATCGTGTTTCCAGCACGGTCAATAACGTCGCGGAGTTGGTTCAACGATTGCTAAGGCGCAAGCGTCGTCGTACGCTTGTAGTCGGATCGCGAGAGTCACCTCCACCAAAATCGATAGTTATCAATCTCATCGAAAGATCGGGCACCCCGCCTCCATCAGGTGGTATCAGAGCTTCAGTTGATCGGTGAGATTTTCCTGTTTTCTAGTAGTAGATTCGTTTTTCATACCTAGAGTCCAGAAAATTGCCCAAAAAATTATTGCATCTATCATCTGTACCGAACCCCTTTGAGCCATTGCAATTTTATTTTCGGTATTTTGCTTGTTGAATCATTGGTTGCATCGTCGTGTCTAGTTGCTGATTTCTAGTTCTAGTTATTGTCTAGTTAGTTAGTCTTTGTCTAGTTGCATCTCGTGTTTCCTTTGCGTCGCTTGATCGTTCTTTTAGGGTTCTTAGTTTTTGCATCTAAAAAAAAGAAAATTCGTGGGTTAGAACTCCTCTAATCCGCACCAAAAATAGAAAATTCGTATGGTTGTTAATCCAAAAAAAAAGAGAGAATTGTTGTGATCTTTTGGGAGAGTTGATGTTATTTGCGACTTGCGGCAAATCCTAGGGTCGGCCAAATAGTAGAAGGAGAAAGAGGCAACCGCAAAAACAAAAGCCGTGGTAGAAAAACAAAAGAAGAAAAAGAAAACAAAAAGAAAAGTGCATAAAAATTAGTGGAGACCTTCTACATATAGCCACAAGCTTCCATAAAAAAATTCAGCAAGTTTGGCCCACGGAATCAAAAGATATAGTCATTTCAAGATTGAACACGAGACGGTTTTGAGTCCGAGTAGGATTCCGTTTCTGAGACACCTTCAGTAAAACGGGCATAACTTTTGCATTCGGCGTCCGTTTTTTACGTTCTTGTGCTCGTTTCGAAGCTAATGACGAGGCGCATCTTTTCTACCTAAGCCACTAGTTGCCCTCCAGGTGCCCCAAAATCGGCCATCTTCGGCCCCGGATTTGCGTTGCAAGTTTTCGGTTTCTGTTTTTGCCGTTTCCTTCGATCTTCCTTTCGGAATTTGGAGTTCGCCTCAACTGCAAAGTTGTATATCTCGTCGAAACATTTCAAAAGAGTATATATAAGCCATATAAAACTTTGAATTTTCATCTCTTGAGACTAGTTATTGTTTCTGCTCAATCTAGAGGGTTGTTTACATTGCACGTTATTGCATCTTTGTGCTCTACATCGTGTGAACAATCTTGTGCCCCTACACAAAGGTTTGAGTAGTTGGCTAGCGTCTCTCCTAGCATTTGGTGTGAGAATTTCCTTTGCTGCAACAGCGAAGAACCGTTAAAACAGATGACATATACATATACCATGCATACACTTTGGCTTCTTTGTTACCCTATTTTCAGCTTATCAAAAGCCGAGGACGGCTTTGTTTTCAAGAAAGGGAGGATGATGAGGACATGACCCCTATGGATATAACCATATTTACTATGCTTACTGCTCCAAGTATAAGAGCTCGTACGCTTCACTTAAATTATCAGGTGAGCTTGTTTTTAGGAGTGTTTTTATATTATATGAACTATATGATGCTACCTAATGATGAAATATATATATGTGCAGCACCATGTCACTTTTGGTCTAAGACAAGCAAGCAATTCGAGCTGGACCTGTTTTGGAATCCAGTTCGGCCTCCGGAATCAGCCTGACAACACCAACTTAAAACAGGCATAACTTTCACATACGGAGTCCGTTGGAGGTCCACGAGTACTTGATTGAAAGCTTATTTCGTCCTCTTTCAAACGGATCCAGCCTCACCTTCAAATTCATTCTGGACTGATCGCAATCATTTAAAGAAGGTGTCATATCACCTGTTGGGCCAACCTGGGCTTTGTAATCGAACTCAACTTGGCCCATATGCCGGCGGCCCACCTAGAGGTGTGGTTACTGTTCACGTGAACAGTACCCACGAGTTTAGTCCCTCCCCGCTATTTCTTTTAGATTTGTGGCTCTTCCTCCCCTATATAAGGAGGCCACACCCCCTCTAGTTTTCTTGGATTTCGTTGAGTTAAGGTTTAGCCATTGTGCAAACTTCTGTTCTTCAGTTGTGTCGGATGACCACCTGTCAAGACAGCTTTCGGAATCCCAATTTATAAATATTTCAATCCATATTTGCAATTTTCAGATTGCGTTTTATCTTGTTCTTGCGTGTTCTTCGATTGCATGCAGGAATAGGCCTTCGTGGTCAGGTTGATCGCGTTTCCAGCACGGTCAATAACGTCGCGGAGTTGGTTCAACGATTGCTAAGGCGCAAGCGTCGTCGTACGGTTGTAGTCGGATCGCGAGAGTCACCTCCACCAAAATCGATATTTATCAATCTCATCGAAAGATCGGGAACCCCGCCTCCATCACATCACTAGGGCAAAAATATATTGGCTCAACGCTGATCCTTGATGTAGTCCTATTTTAATAGGGAAATCACTAGTATTACCACCATATATTCTGACATTAGTCACAACATCTTGGTACATATCCTTAATTAAGGTAACATACTTTGTTGGGATTTTTTTTGAAGCACCCACCACATGACCCTTCTTGGCACTTTGTCGTAGGCTTCCTCCAAGTCGATAAACACCATGTGAAGATCCTTATTTTTCTCCCTATACCTCTCCATCAACTGTCGTGTCAAGAATATCGCCTCTGTGGTCGACCTTCCAGGCATAAAACCAAATTAGTTTGTCGTCACGCTAGTCACTCTTCTTAAACAGTGCTCGATCACTCATTCCCAAAACTTCATTGTGTGGCTCATGAGCTTAATTCCTCTATAATTAGTACAACTTTGAATGCCTCCTTTATTTTTTAAAATTGGTACTAATGTGCTCCTCCGCCACTCATTAGGCATCTTGTTCGACCTAAAAATGCTATTGAACAAATTAATTAGCCAAATGATCGTCACTTCTGCTAGGCATTTCCACTCCTCGTTTGGAATGTTATCAGTCCCCAACGTCTTACCCACTTTCATCCTTTTTAAGGCCTCTCTTACTTTCGACTTCTGGATTCTTCGAATAAACCGCCTATCGGTGTCATCAAAAGCATCATCCAGTTCAATCATACTATCGACATTGTCATGATTGAACAACTCATCAAAGTAATATTTCCCACCTATCCTTGATCTCATCGTCTTTCACCAAAAGTCTATTAGTGTCGTGTTTGATGCATTTAACTTGGTTGAAATCTCTCGTCTTCCTTTCTTGATGTTTAGCCATCTTGTAGACATCCTTCTTGCCCTCATTTGTACTTAGCTTTTGGTAAATTTTCTCATAGGCCTTACCTCGTGCCTCACTCACCGCTTTCTTTTGCCATCTTTTTTGTTGCTTTGTATTTCTGTACATTGTCATCGCTCCTATTATGATGCATATGCTTGTAGCATGTCTTCTTCTCCTCGATAGCCTTTTGCACTTTCTCGTTCCACCACCACATGTCTTTAGGTTCGCATCTTGTCACTCGGGTCACTCCAAGCACCTTCGTAGCCACCTTCCTAATGCGAGATGCCATCTCTATCCACATATTATTCACTTCTCCCACGTTCCATATCCCTTCTGCGATCATCCTCTCCTTAAACGCCTACGAGGCATCCCCTTTGAGTTTCTACCACTTCGTCCTCGTGGCTCTGGCGACCTTAGCCTGTCGATGTCGTGTCCTAAAATGAAAGTCGGAGACTACCAACTTATGTTGCTAGACAACACACTCTCCAGGTATAACCTTACAGTCTATGTAAGCTCGTTTGTCCTCCCTCCTAACAAGGACAAAATCGATTTGGCTAGAATGCTGACCACTACTAAAGGTAACTAGATGGGAATGTCTCTTTCTAAAAAAGGTGTTAGCTATTATGAGATCATAGGCTACGCCAAAGTTTAAGATATCTTCTCCCTCTTGGTTCCTATCACCATAACCAAAACCCCCATGCACCCTTTGAAACCCCCACTAATTGTACCCAACCCAAGAAAACTAGCACCTTTCAATTTAATTTCTTTATGCTTCACATGAGTAGATTTAGGTTCTTTCTTCTTATGTTGCTCAAGCTATTTTACTACAATCTGATTTTTGCTCTTAGCATTCTCCTGATTCTTCTCTCTACTAGCTCTAGCAAGTTCATTTTTAACAATTTATTCAGAAGTCATAGGATGCATCACAATTTTCTTTCCTGTGAATATGAGAGAGTATTGATTATTCCTACCATAATGCACACAATCAGTATCGTATTGCCAAGGTCTTCTTAATAACAAAGAACAAATTTGCATAGGAACAACATCGCAATCAACATAACCATGGTATGAACCCATAGAAAAATTTACTCTCACCATTCGTGTTACCTTCAATTTAGCACTGTTGTTGAACCATTGAATATGGTATGGGTGGGGATGAGGGTTAGTCGGCAAAGCAAGCTTCTCTACCATATCCATACTCGCCAAATTGTTGCAACTCCCACCATCAACAATTATGTGAATCGAGCGTTCCTTGACAACGCCCTTGATTTGGAACAAATTATAGCTCTGATTTTGCTCGGCACGAGAAGCTTGAGTACTTAGTACGCATTGCACTACAATGCTCAAATACTTGTCGGCATCTTCGGGGCCAACATGTTTCTCCTCATGATCAAATTCATCATCTATCCTGCAGGGTCAGTTGCAAACATAGCATATGTTTCATTATCAAAATCACTAGCAGAGGAATACCCACCATCAATAATCAGTATGTGCTTGTTTGGACAGTCTCGCATCATGTGTCCGTAGCTTTTGCAATGATGGTATTAAACATCCTTAGTTCGTCCCGTCGAAGCAACCGAAGAAGAGGTTTTTGCAGAAGCTTATGGTGCTGATTTGGCTGCTTCAGAAATTCGTGGTGCTGAATTTGAAGTGACGAGGCACTGGATGTTGTTGAAGGGTGGAGGTGGGGGTGCACTGGTGGCTGGGGCAGTAGAGGTGCATGGCGTCCATGAGTTTGTGCGATCTACAGAAGAGTTAGATCGTGTCCTCGTCTAACGTCCCTGCACTTCACGTTCAGCTTTGCAAGCAAGACGAAACAATCTAGTAATAGAGTTGTAATCTTTATAATCAAAGATGCCTTGAATTTCTCAATTCAACCCTCCCAAAAACCTAGCCATTGATGCCTCCTCATTCTCATCTAAACCACAACGCAATATACCAATTTGCAATTCTTGATAGTAGTCTTCCACAGACTTTGTACCTTACCGTAAGCGTTGCAATTTATTTAACAAATCACGAGCATAATATGAGGAAACAAATCGATGCCGCATAAGCAATTTTAAAGCCTCCCAAGTGTTAGGTATGTTATTGGGATGTTGATGGCAATGTTCTTTCCACCAAACAAAAGCAAAGTCGATTAATTCACTAGTAGCAGCCCTAACTCGTCTAATCTCAAGAAAGTCATGGCAAGCAATTTTTTGATCAATAGCTAGTTTCCAATTAAGATAAACATCAGGATCATATTTACCATTACAAGAGGGCATAGTGAATTTAACCTTAGAAAAAGAATCATCGTGGTCACGTACCTCACGTTGTGGGGGGTCTCGTCACATACCTTGTCGATTAAAATGCAACTGTCGATGAGCTCGATCGTTGTTGTGGTTGCCCATGTCATTGGCCTCGTTATCAGTCACATAGTCAAATTCACTTGTCCCTCTACCACCGGGCCAGCAGGGGGAACAACAGTGGATGCCTGGGCAATCTCGTCAAGGCGCATCATAATACCTGCCAAAGAAGTGTTAGTGACGCCTTGCGCTCTCTCCATCGCGGCGAGTGTGGCGTTTGTCTTAATATGGGCACCCTCAAGTTGAGCAAGTCGCTCATTCGTGACCCTGACATCTTCCTCAAGACCCTCCGTACGAAGGTTTATGATGCGCCGAAAATATTATACGATTGCCTTCGTACAAGGAGTATGAGATGTATCCTCATCCGAATGCTCTACAGAACCTGCCATTGTTAGCAAAACACAAGTATATATCCATAGCAACTACTAGGATGTGGTGGTTCAAAAGTCGCTCACACTCAAACCTTCTATCGAATTCTTACCAATTCTTACCAAGCAAACAAGGGTGATCGGCAACCAGCGGTGTCAACGTATCTCCGAATATTCGGTGGAGCGATTGCTAGGTGAAGTTCAGCCTGTACGGTATAGAAAAGGTGTAGCTGGGAAGACTCAAGTATGGTAGCAATGGATTAGCAACAATCAATCCAGCAATACAAGTTGAATAAATGTTCAAGGTACTAGTCAATATTGCTGATCCTCGCCTAGACCGGGGAATAGCTAAACCAACAATGGAAGCAAGCAGCGGAATACAAATGTAGCAGCAAAAGACAAAGGTGCCAACAGCCTTGGAAGAGCGGGATTTTTTTGCTTCTTTTTTGGCTCTTTTTTTGCGAATGTGCACCTAACTGAAATCTCTTCAAAACCCTCTTCCAGGCCTAGTGAGGTATAATGGTCACAAATTTTTTGTAGAAGGCAGGGGGTATAAAGGTAATTAAAACTAGTGATTTTTTGCACAACCCTAGTGATTTTTTGTATAAGGGTCACAAACTTTTTGTAGAAGGTACTCAAATCTCTCTCTCTCTCTCTAAACTTTGATTTTTTTATCGCATTACCGAAGTCAGATGAATCTTAGGTTTACTTCTGGCAACACGAAAACAACTTTTTTCTTTTTGTTTTGCACAACCAAAAACAATCTCTCTTTTTTCCCTTCTTTTCCTTCTCTGTCACAAACCGAAACCACTCTAGGGTTTGGGTTCCCTTTGTGGTGGTGGTAGGAGACAAGGTGGGGTGATGAGGACATCAACTCTAAGGATGCAACCACTGCTTCGACCCGCTGCACGGCATCCTCTACTTCCACCACATCCTCTTCGATGGGATTTTTGGCTACCGCACTGCTATATTCCCCGGTTGGATTGAGCCACGTCTACTCATTCGAGTCGAGCGTCGTCTACATGACATGGTGCTATATCTACATGCCATGGTGCCGCGTCACCAATTATTGGCCCAAAAGCTATGTAATATATTGGCCGACAACTTGGCCCATCTGTTGGACGACTTGGCCCATCTGCTGACCGACCTTCCCCTAGGCCCGTACTGTTCACATGGGCACTATTCATGCATGAACAATACCATGAACAGTGCCTCGACCTAGGGTTCCCACCTTCCGGCCGCCTCCTCATATAAGAGCCATCGCCCTCTAGTTTTGCTTGGGTTTTTCTTAGATTATTCTGCCACTTTGCAGTTTCGCCTGTCTGTTCAATTTGAGGAACCCCACTCTGTGAACTTCATTATTATTCGCAATACAATTTCAGATTGCATCTTCTACTCTCTTGCTTGTGTTCTCGATTCGCTTGCAGGAGATAGCCTTCTTGGCGAGGTCAACCGCGTTCGGCACGGTTGATAACCAACGGAGCGGTGGTGTAGTGATTGCGAGGGGTTCGATCCGTTCTGGTCGGAGCCTTTGGATCATTAACGTAGTGTTCTCCACAATCGACATATCAGTACCTTTCGAAAGATCGGGCCACACTATCATCATGGGGCTACCATGGTAGCAAGAGGGTAGCGGCAGCTAGGTGCTGGGGCTGCCAGTGCGGTAGGGACGCTTGCTGGGTGGTTGTTGTGGCAGCTATTGGTGGTTACGGCAGGGGATGGGGATGGGTTTTTGGTTGGCATGGCAGGGAAGGCTTGGGCGGCCACGAGGAGTTGTCGTGGCAGCGCTGAGGTGACTGGTCGGTTGCTGCGGTAGGTGTTTTGGTGGCTATGGCAGACATCTGTGGGCAGTGACATGGTATGGGGGTGATGCATGCCGCGGTAGCGAAGGTCACAAGGTATGAACTAAACATCGACCTCAGCTAAGACCAGGAACGTGACACGATAATGCAACACAAACTCAACAATGCAAATTACTAAAAATAAATATGCAATGGCGCAATTGGTCTTGGATAGAAAGGTGATCAAATCCTATAATTTTTTTGGCTTTTTTTGGACTTTCGGGAATAAACAACCTAACTATAAAAGACAGCAAATTCTCACCGAGCAACCTTGAGCTCTAATACCACTTGATGCAAGCGGGGTGCCCGATCTTTTAATGAGATTGATAACTATCGATTTTGGTGGAGGTGACTCTCGCGATCCGACTACAACCGTACGATGACGCTTGCGCCTTAGCAATCGTTGAACTAACTCCGAGATGTTATTGACCTTACTGGAAGTGCGATCAACATGAACATGAGGTTCAATTCCTGCGAGCAATCGAAGAACTAGCAAGAATAAAATATAGGCAATATGATATTATGAATAAGAATGTAGTGTAGATGGTATTGAAAAACAAGGGTGGGATCCCGAAGGCTGTCTTGACAGGTGGTCGTTCGACATAACTGAATAACAGAAGTTTGCACAATGGCTAAACCTAAACTCAACGAAATTCGAGTTCTAGCAAAGGGAAGCAGCAGCTCCTATATGGGGAGATGACCAGGGATGGCGACCAGGCAAGTGGACGCACGCCCTAGGGTTACAAGGCCCATGGGCCCAAGTGGAGGTGGTGCAACACCCTTTTGATTCGGGCTCAAAAATAGATGCAGACTGTTTTGATGATTGTGGCTGGCTCAGACAGAATTTGCAGATGAGGTTGGATCTGTTCGAAAGTAGACTTGATAAGCTTTCAATGAAGTCCAAGAACGTCCCAAACGGAGTCTGTATGAAGAAGTTACGACTATTTGAACTTAGTGCTGTCGCAGTAGTCCGAATTCGAATCCAGAACGAGTCCAACTCGAACTCTTGCTTGGCTCAGACCCAAAGTGACGTGGTGACCTCCATTAAGCCTTCCATACATGTCCAAGACTCCACATGTCTCTCCTTAGTCCTTTCCCATGTTCGTAAGCACAATTAAATCACTTGCATTAGGTAACGATCTATTCTTAGTAATATATAAACCTATGAACAAATTCACCTAGTAATTAAGTTAGCGAGCATGAGCTCAAGTAAGTGGTCCTTATAACACTAGTTGTAGATGAGTTGTGTGTAGGTGCGATTGTATCCATGTTAGGAATGTCCTCATCGAAAACCCTAGCCGCCCCTAGACTCCCTTGCGTGTCCCTACCTTCCTTGCCGCCCATGCGCAGCTACCTTGCCTCTGCCACACCTTCGTTTTTCTCTCAGCTGCATTCTTCTCTACCGATTCTCTCCCGCATGCATGCCTGGCTTTTTTCTTGCTGCCTCAGCCCTTGCATGCAAGCCTGCATGCATTGCCTAGCCTATGCATAGCTGCTGCTACCAGTGTTTGCATGCTATGGCCTTCTCCTGCATGCGCAGCTTTTCGGCTAGCTTGCATGCTGCAAAGCTGCTGCTACATGCTGCAAGTACTACCGCTACATTGATGCTAAGTAGTGCCTCTACGTGCTACTATTTTCCTTCGCAAGAGAGAGAAAGGGCACTAGGTGTTGTGCATATTCCCTGCATGCATGGCTATGTGGCCGGTGCTGCTGCTGACCAAGAGGAAAAGCAAGAAGGAAAAAAAGAAGGAAGAGGGAAGAAGGGAAGGAGAGGGAGAAATCAAGGATTCCGAGATCGTCAACTTGTTCTTCAAGGGTAATGATATGAAACCTCTAGATGGCCCTAGATTAGTCGCTATTCATTCGGTAGATCTTTTGGGTAATGGGAAGAGTCGATTTCAGTATGCCCTAGTTCGTCGAGGTTACATGCAGAACCTTAGGGGGGCGATTCAGGGTATTTAGGCTCAGAATCGGAGGTTGTTCTAATTATAGAAACATTAGAAAATCTTATTGTTTTTCCAGGAAGGTCTAAACATTAGAAACAGAGTAGTGAGCGAAAAGATACGATCGCGGGAAGGTCGCTGTCCAGATTTTGGACGTAGCTAGTAGACGTCGTGAAGAAGGATCGTTTTCATATAGTAGATGGTAAAATTAAATTATGATGACAACTTGAATTACCTAGGAATTTTTGTGTAGTTTTCAGAACTAGTGTAGCCCTTATATTTTCAAGTTTTAGAATTAAAGATATAAAATTGTGAAACACACTGTTCTGACAGATTCTCAAACGGTCTTCGGGTAAAGAAACAGAGTACAAAATGATAGAATCAGAGCTCCGTCATAACTAGGAAATTGTAAGTTTTTTTATGGGTATTCCATAAAGTCTTGAATGGTTGAATTTTATGTTCGGATGAATACGTTAGAGCTGTTTTACTACTGGGATAGCAGGTAGTGTGTCTAGTAGTTTTGGGTTAAATGGGTCAGTTTGGCATTTTACTATAATTAAAATAAAGTATCGGTATTGTGATGTTATGATATTGAGATGCATTTTGAATTGTTTGTCCAGAGAGTGCGGCCTCTTGTGCTTTGCCGCCGCTTCGCTATCCAATTTAATAGGGATAAAGAGGCAAGCGCATGGTAGACAGTGTTCATTAGTTGATCATTGTATTCTTTACCACTCATTACTATTATATTGATTATGCTTTTACTTTTTTTAATTGCAAGTAATGTATGTCATAATTTTATTCGTATTGATGGATATGAGAAAATTGGATAATGTTAACAATGATGAGTCTATGAATAATTGTGTATTCATAAACATCATTGCATATGAGAAGGTGATCATTTTGATCACTACTCCACGGGAGTGGAATAGGTCCTTGATCCTTAAGGAGGACGGGCTTGAGAGTGAATATTGCCGTGAGTGTTCACTCACGCTATACCGATATACACGAAAGAAGTGCATGTGGATATGTAGTGTAGAGATGCATTGAATGAAAAGTATTTGATGATTGTGTATGAGAATAAAAAGAAGAGAATTGAATGAATGAGCATGAAAATAAAGAAAAGAGAACAATTGATGTTAATGATGATATTGTTTACTACTGATTAAGCATTGCTTATTGTTTATTATTGTACTTGCTGAGTCGTAGACTCACCCTTGCGCTACTATTGTTTTTAGGTGATCATTGACGACGTTGCTCATAGGAAGGACTAGCACACACTTGGATTCACGTCATTTACTCAATTACAAGAACTATTGATGATGAGATAGTTTATTAGTATGATAAATTATAAATAGGAATGGAAATTATTGCTTAGCCCTAGTTGATTATTTATTAAATAGATTTGAGTGGTTTGGTTTTGCATTGAACTTTGTTTATTATTTTGGCATGCTTCCTATGAATTAATTATCCATGATTTCTTTATTATTATTCTTGTGTTATTGTGACACGTGGACAGGTTTTTATCTTTGATCTGCTTGCTGTAATTTAGTGTTAATAGTTGTTAAAATTGATAGTTAGTATAGTTTGGTGGCATCCTGGGCTCCATGTCGGGCCGAGGTGTTACAGGTTGATCGTTGTATTCTTTATCATTTAATTGCAAACAATGTGAATGGTCACGATATTAATCATATTGATGAATTCAAGAATGTTGGATGATGATAATATTGATGAATTGTTAAACTGTGCATTCATAAGTATCATTGTATAAAGAGAAGGTGATCACACATCTACCTTATTGGTAGAGACTCCACGGGAGTGGAGGAGGTCCCCGATCAGTTGAGGACGGGCTTGATGAAAGGGTGAACATTGTCACAAGTATTCACCCATGCTATACCGGTATACGTGAAGAAAAGTACATGTTGACATGTAGTACAGAGACACCTTGCATTTAATGAAAATAGAAATTGAGGCTTGAGTATGAGATAAAGATGAGTAGATAATGATGATGATGATATTGTGTAGGGTTAAATTGAATATTGTTCATTGTTTATTATTGTGCTTGCTGAGTCGTGGACTCACCTTTGCTCTATTGTTGTTTTTTGGTGACTGTTCATGACGTTTCACTTGGGAGGGCTAGCGTACTTAGAACTACAACCTACACTCGATTACTTGATTCATTGGACATAAGAACTCATTATTATAGCTTGATTATTTATAATTAGGACATGATATTGCTTAGCCATAGATGATAGGCTGGAGTTGATTACTAATTTAATAGACTTTATTCGATTGGTTTGCGTAAATCTTAGTTTATTATTTTGCTATGCTTCCTAGAAAATAATTATCTATGATTGCCATATCGTTATGCTTGTGTTAACGTGACCCATGGACGGGTTTTATCAATTAGATGCTTGCTACAATTTATTATTATTTGATGTTAAAATTGATAGTTAGTGTAGTATAATGGCATTCCGGGCTTAGTGTTGGGCTGGGGTGTTACATATATTCTCCTTAACAGTGGTCCTGTTGACCTTCAAGAGGGTAGCGGCCAGACAATGGAAGTCAGCCTCTGCTGGACACCAACGCTTTATGTGGCGAGCCACAAGGAAGTCCCAAACTCATATGAATATCAACTCTCGGCTATACGTTAAGCAAACAGTGAGAATCAAAAAATGCCAATCATATTTAATCATCCATAGTTGAAATAGTTTATATTGCTCATACCGAACATTCGTGAGGGTCATCTCCTTCAGCCTTTGCCAGTACCCGAGTGAAAGTGGGATTCCGTTGGTATGGATTTCATCACCGGTCTGCCCTGTACTTCCTCGGGGAAGGATGCCTTATGGGTTATCATTGATCGGTTGACAAAGGTGGCCTATTTTCTTCCAGTGCGAGCGAAGATTGATGTGAGCCAGTTGACGGACCTCTACATATCCCGCATTGTGAGCTTGCATGGTGTGCCACGAACGATTGTGTCAGATCGTGGTTCTCTGTTCACCTCTCACTTTCGGCATAGTCTACAAGAGGTTATGGGGACTCGTCTTACTTTCAGCTCAGCTTATCATCCCCAAACTGATGGTTAGACGGAGAGAGTCAACCAAGTGTTAGAAGATATGCTCCGTGCTTATGTTCTTTCCTATGGGAAGAACTGGGAGAAGTGCCTACCGCTTGTCGAGTTCTCCTACAACAACTTCTTTCAGGCTAGCCTGGGTATGGCACCATTTGAGGCTTTGTATGGGAGGAGGTGTAGAACCCCGTTGAACTGGTCAGAAACTAGTGAGAGACAGTTCTTCGGCCCAGACTCAATCAATGAGGCCGAAAGCCAGGTTCAGTTGATTCGTGAGCATTTGCGCGTGGCCCAGTCTAGGCAAAAGAGCTATGCGGATCGTCGTCGCCGAGAGTTGAGCTTTGAGCCCAATGACTTTGTTTATCTCAAAGTCTCACCTTTGAAGGGCCGTCAACGTTTTGGCATCAAGGGCAAGTTGGCTCCTCGATATGTTGGACCTTATCGCATTATCAAGAAAGTGGGAGCTGTTGCGTATAAGTTGGAATTGCCAGCTACACTTGAGGGGGTGCATGATGTGTTCCATGTGTCCCATTTGAGTTAACATCTAAGTTAGCAAGCTCTAGTAAAATTTCCGAATTTTTGGAGATGTTTTGCTACCTCAAATAAATTCCCAAAGTCTCAGCTCAAATTAAAAACCCAAAACCTGGTTTCACTATTCTTTGGGTTCGAATCAGACTCAGGCTCGAGCCAGCGGATTCGGTTGAACCAACTAACTGCACCGGGCTCTCTTATAGCGCGCACCTCTTCTCAGCCGTTAGATTTAGATCGAACAGCCCATGTTGATTGGGCCGTTCGGAACTCGCGGACGCGCCAATCCATTTGCACCGTTGGATTAAGATCCAACCGTCCTGATTCATTGGGCTGTTCGGGTCGCTCAAATGTCTCAATTGATCTCAGCCGCTCGTTCTTGATCGGGCCGCCCTGATTGTCTTGAGTGCTAGAAACCCTCAGCCAGCCCCTTTTAATCGTGACCGTCCATCTTGAATCCAACGGTCACAGCGCCTTCTTCTGTGCTTCTTCCTCCTCGCGTGCCCGTACGCTCGTGCAAGCCATGGCAGAGAGAGACGCTTCGCCCAGTCACTTTGAGCTCCCCCTCGTCAACATCTCTCTGTGGGGTATTAAATGCGCCCCAGGCTTTTGCCTCCCATGTCCTGATCTTCATTTGCTCCCATCATTTCTTTGGTCCATGGCAGCTCCATGAACCGAGCTCACCTTAGGGCTTTCGTGTTCGCTAAACCCTAATCCTTCCTCTATATGAAGCCCCCCAGAGCCCTCCTGGTGTTCCCTTACACCACCCATAGCTTCTTCTTTATTTTGGAGCTCATCACCACTGAAATTCTCAAATCACCATTGGAGGCCGTGGAGCTCCATTGTGAACATGGGTGCTCCAGTAGTTCATCTTCAAATCATTTTGTTCCCTTTCGAGCTCCTTAACCTCCTTTGCATTCCTCCTAACTTAATTTGGTTTGACATTCTGAGGAATTATCAAATTTGGGGTTTGTTCAAATTCGGCTGAAATTGCCCCCTTTCTTCCTCAGCCTCGGTAAGTGGTTCTTTTGGCAATTATTTGCTCAGGGACCTTCGGTGGGTCTTTATGCAGCTATTTTGACCACCTGGTGGTGTTCATTTTGCTCAGGACCTTATTTCCACCTCATCTTCACCAACTCCGGTGGACTCCTTCGCTGTCAGAGCTTCTCCGCTCGTCTTTGAAGGTCATCTTGCTTAAGGTAGCTTCTTATTAGTCTTTAGATGTTGTGGCACCCGCTTCTTTGGACTGCTGCAGAGCTTTTGAGCTATTTTTGTTTTTGGCCGGTTTTGTCGCCGTCATCCTTTTAGACAATGTTCTATGCCAGAAAATTTTGTAATTAATATTAACTTGTTTTCAGCCATTTTAGCATATTCCAGAAATTGAATTGAACTTTGTTAAATGCATATCTTTTTCTGTATAAGTCCAAAATGTGCAACTCAATTTTGTTAAATTCCTCTGTTAGCATACTTTAAAATGAAATAGGTTTTGATCATGGTTTCTTTTCTGTAAAGTAGCATGTGTTAGTTTTGCAACTTAGAAAAATAATAAGTAATTCATTTTAACTCCAAATTTAGTAAACTCAACTTTGCTAACCTTAATATGCCATTATCTACCTAGCATAAAACTTTTAGACCTTAGATCATTCTGAAAATTTTCGCCATGAACAGTACCAGTAATTAATTTCGTTGGAATTAACAGGCTCAAAGAAATTGATTTAGCTATAACTTTCTCATACTTAGTCCAAATGACATGTTTCTTGTTTCTAAATTCTTTTAAAATCATGAACTTGCTGCTGTATGAATTTCATAAGATTTGGGTGACTTTTGCTGTTGAGTTTTATTTGGTGTTTTTCGTTCTTATTAGTTTATCGCCTTTTCGCGTTAGGTTCCGAAGATATTATTGATCTCGATTCTGAGCCTTAGCAGCCAGACCCGGCCCTACAGCAAGACAAGCATATGTAGCATCATTTGATCATGTTGCTTCTATTATTTTCAAATTCTAATATATTGATTGCAAATTCTATGTATTCATTGCTATCTTGTTTTAAACTATTGTCGATTAGTTGACCTATTAGATGCATAATCTGTAGGCCAATGTTTATCCTCTAATACTGAGCCTGGGATAATTGCCGTGATTTTGGGTTCGATGGATGAGCCCTTGTCACTTAGTAGTTTTCGAGTGTGTTGCTTAGCCATGCTTAGCTACCGGTAGAAATGGACGGTTATCGACTTGTCGATAACCTTGATCACACAAACTTATTATGATCCTTATGTTTCAGTTTTGTGCTATGTCTAATTGCAAAAACTAAAAACTGAAAACAAAATGATTTGGACCTAGGCACAATGGCATGTTGGTGTGCTTTTGGGTGTGACTGGAATGGTGCCCGAGTCAATAAAGACCGAGTTACTTACGCCACCGTACTGAGTAATTTGCGTGCTAACCACACTAGAGATATATGGGACCTCTCTTGACTAAGTACTTTGGGGGTGTTAATTAATGAGTCGCGTGTGGGTTGTATATTTTACTATATGCAACATGGACATGTTTGTGGGGAGTGGAGCACCCGCCGAGGCCGGTGTCTCGTACTCCACGTATGGGTCCTTGTGATCCATATTTCGTCGGCAGATCACTAAGGGTTAACCCCCATATGTGTGGCTCTTGATTAGCTCAATCCATTGGAAATGTCTCGTAGGACTTAGTCGTGCCGGCATACCAAAGGAAGTGTGCTTAATAGCTTGGCAAAAAGGCGGTCTGAAGTGTGGGTACATTGGTACACCCTGCAGGGTTTTGAACTATTCGAATAGCCTTGTCCTAGGTTATGGACACGCTCGGAAACGCCTCGTGAGAACTAGACTACAACATTTCAATTAAAACTTGATGGGTGGTATGAATCAGGGATTCATGCTATGTTGTGGTGGTTATTGGGTTAGTCACCCCTATGTGGTTACTTGATTATTATATTGTTACTCGCTGTTATTTCAATGCTTAAAAACAGATTTTATCAAGTGCCTTCAATCTATTACATTATTGCAAATGAAACTTGCTTTATGCGTCCAAACAACCATACAACCCATTTCCTTTGACTTCAGGTCACATGTAGCTATGTATAGGCTTGTTACTCGTAAGTCTTGCGAGTACATTATTGTACTCATCTGCATTGCTTGTTGTGTGCAGAGGAAGAGTGTGAGCCCCAAGGGCCTTACTTTTGTGAAATATGCGGCTTTTTGGACGACTAGCTCGGCGGTCCGGTTGGTTGCCTTGTGGGTTGAGGCACACTAATTGGCTTTTGTTTATAGCCATCTTGTGGCACTTTTGCTTCCGCTGTTACTGTTATTTTTATTGTCATTTGGCCGGTCGGCCCACTCTTTTGTAATAACTTATATTATGTATGGCTTTTGGTAGACTTGTTAATGTGATATATGGAATTGATGCATGATTTTGTAATGATGTATATGTGCTGCAATTCTGGGAAGACATGTCCATCGAGACACGGTGTATTTTGTTTGTGATGCTAGAGCCAATGGAAGGCGAAGTCTTACAAGCTAAATAAACCGGGGTCTCACAAAGTTGGTATCAGAGCCATACTGACCATAGAAACCCCTAGCTTGGACGTCCTGAAGGATATTTTGAAAGCTTAGTTTCTAAATGTCAAAAGATGTATGAAAATCTTAAGTAGATTTTCAGATTTTACTTCTTATCTATCTTAGCTTGCTCATCTCACCTTATTCTTGACTGAATTTGGAAAAGTTGTTTCCCTCTCATCTTCTTTCAAAAGATAGTAGTTATCGGTTAAGTTGGTTTTGGGAGAACCATGAGAGTTATATATTAAAGTGTTGACTATCTTTTGGGTGAAGGTTAGGAACTCCTGGAGATGGAAATTTCGGTTGGACACTTGGTGGATGCAAAATCTGGACAGCAAGCTTCGGATTCTAGACAGCTAACTTTTAATGAGTAAATAGTGCTAAAAATGAGAGATTAGTTTAACTAAAATTTGTGGGAATAAAAGGGTAAGAAGTGATATAAGTTAGCTAAGCGTCTAACCCTTCCTTAGGTGATTTTTACCTTGCCTTCTAACTGTGTTAAACCAAGGGTTGTATTCTGAAATTGCCTTCCTAAAACTGATTGCTCGTTCTTCCATACGAGTTAGTCATATTGTGGAGTTGGTTTTATAAATTGTGATCTTGCTGTGGGTTTATGCTGGTTCTTAAGCTTTTAGAGTTTATTTGTGGAGTTGTTAATTGTTTTCCATGCCTTCTGTTCCAGAGTTGTCGCTAATTTACTTTGTGGAACAGGATGGTTGGAAGAATGTGTGGCAGTCAGCCAGCTGGTCATGATGAGGAACTTCCCCCTCCTCCGACCATGGCTGAGGTTCTCGCTCAGATCGAGTGGAACCGCATGGATCAGACGCGAATCCTGGAGGTCATCGCGAGAAACACTTCCACTCCTTCTAGTGCCTCGGGATCTGGAGGTGGTGGCCACCAGCCTCGTGGGGGACTTTCGGAGTTCCTCCGCACGCAGCCGCCCACCTTCTCCCGGTCCGAGGACCCACTCGACGCAGATGACTGGCTGCGTCTGGTTGAGCGAAAGCTCAACATCGCTCAGTGCCAGGAGCACGAGAAGGCCCTCTTTGCATCCCATCAGCTGGAGGGTGCAGTATTCTCGTGGGAGGAGTTCAGGTCTGCTTTCCGTCGGGCCCACATCCCCGAAGGCCTTATGAAGCTGAAGAAGAAGGAGTTTCTTGCGCTCAAACAGGGGCGCAAATCCGTGACAGAGTATTTATACGAGTTTAACCACTTGGCTCGTTATGCTCCGGGTGAGGTCGCCACTGATGAGGCCAAGCAAGAGAAGTTCATGGATGGCTTGTCTGAGGAGCTGCAGGATAAGCTGTCTATCGTGGATTTCCCTGATTTCCAGGCCTTGGTGGACAAGGCCGTCATCGCTGAGCACAAGGCGAAGGCGCTGTGTGAGTCCCACAAGCGCAAGTGGGAGGCCCACTGGTCTGCGTAGATCAGCCTCTCTCGTCCCTGTGTTGGGCCTGCACCAGGGGCCCATTCTCTGACTTCACCCCCGCCGAGGCCGTCGGCGCCAGCTCCTCGCCCACCGCAGGCCGTGTTTCAGCCACGTGCACCTGCGGCCCAGCAGCAGGGTGGCCTCCGCAATCCGGTTGCCGAGGTCACCTGCTTCTCCTACAACAAGAAGGGCCACTACGCCAACGTTTGCCCTCAGAGGACTGGAGCGGCCCCTCATCCTAATGGAGGACGCGAGCAAGGGAGTGGTCACCCACCTGACCAGAAGGTAGTGCAGAAGACCCAGGGCGTGGGTAGCAGCCGAGTTAACCATATCTCGGCTGAGGAGGCGCAGGAGGCGCCCGATGTTGTGTTGGGTACGCTTCTTGTCAATTCTCGTCTTGCTGTAGTATTATTTGACTCTGGAGCTTCACATTCTTTTATTTCGAGGTCTTTTGCTGCTGATAGTGACCTTCGCTTTGTTCCTTTGGGGATGCCTTTGCTTATTCACTCTCCGGGTTCGGAAATAAGAGCTGATCAGGAATGTCGGGATGTTCCTATTGAGATTGAAGGAGTGAGATTCTTGGCGAATCTCATCCTACTCGACTCGGCGTGTCTGGATGTGATTCTTGGCATGGATTGGTTGTCCCAACACTTGGGGCAAATCGATTGTGCCAGGAAGATGGTCTACCTCACCAGCCCCTCAGGCGAGCAGGTTGGAATTTCACCACAACTGCAAGGGCCACGTCTTTGTGCCCTTGAAGCCGAGCCAGCATTGGAGATTCAGGATGTTCCCATAGTGAGTGACTTTATGGATGTCTTTCCTGAAGATTTGCCTGGGATGCCTCCAGTTCGATACCTGGAGTTCGTCATTGAGTTGCTACCCGGTACCGCTCCAATTTCTAAGGCGTCGTATCGAATGCCTCCTAATGAGTTGGAGGAGTTGAAGAAGCAACTAGGTGAGCTGCAAGCGAAGGGTTTTATCCGTCCTAGCTCATCTCCTTGTGGTTGTCCTGTGATTTTTGTGCAAAAGAAGGACAAGACCTTGTGTATGTGTGTTGATTACCGTTCGCTTAATGCGGTGACGGTGAAGAACAAGTATCCTTTGCCTCGCATTGATGATCTTTTCGATCAGTTGACTGGAGCCCGTGTGTTCTCCAAGATTGACTTGAGGTTGGGATATCATTAGGTCAGGATCAGGGCCGAGAATATTCCGAAGACGGCTTTCACTACTCGTTATGGTCTTTACGAGTACACTGTCATATCTTTTGGCTTGACCAATGCTCCTGCTCTATTCATGAATCTTATGAACTCTGTATTCATGGAGTATTTGGATCGGTTTGTGGTGGTATTTATTGATGACATTCTTATCTACTCTAAGAGTGAAGAAGAGCATGCTGAGCATCTGCAGATTGTTTTGGGAAAGCTGCGTGAGCATCAGTTGTATGCAAAATTCGGTAAGTGCGAGTTCTGGTTGAAGGAAGTGGCATTTTTGGGCTATGTCCTTTCAGCAGGAGGTGTGGCTGTGGATCCCAGCAAGGTCAGTGATGTGCTATCTTGGGGACAGCCCAAGTCAGTCACCGATGTGCGGAGTTTTCTTGGTTTGACGGGTAACTACCGTCGTTTTATCGAGAATTTCTCAAGATCGCAAAGCCGATGACTGAGTTGCTCAAGAAGGACAAGAAATTTCTGTGGTCCTCTGCTTGTAATGAGAGTTTTCAAGAACTCAAGAAGCGATTGACTTCAGCCCCAGTGCTTGTTCTTCCCGTTGCCCACAAAAGTTTTGATATCTTTTGTGATGCGTCTCATCAGGGTCTTGGTTGTGTTCTTATGCAAGAAGGCAAGGTAGTGGCCTATGCATCAAGGCAGTTGAGGCCTCATGAACTCAATTATCCTATTCATGACTTGGAGTTAGCTGCTGTGATTCATGCACTCAAGATTTGGCGGCATTACCTGATCGATAACCGTTGTGAGGTGTATTCTGATCACAAGAGTTTGAAGTATTTGTTCACCCAGCTAGATCTGAACCTCAGGCAAAGAAGATGGTTGGAATTGATCAAAGATTATGACATGGGCATTCAGTATCATCCGGGCAAGGCCAATGTTGTTGCGGATGCACTTAGTCGAAAGGTATATTGCAATACCTTGATGCTCCAAGAGCTGCAGCCTGCCCTTCTTGAAGAATTTCAGCGACTCAATTTGGGTTTGGTTGAGCACTGTTCTTTTGCTACCTTGGTTGTGCAACCAACCTTGGTGGACCAAATCAAGGCGGCACAGCAAATAGATATTGGTGTGAGTCACATCAAGCGGAACATCAAAAATGGGGCAGCCAGGTGCTTTTCAGAGGATGAGCATGGTGTTGTGTGGTTTGGACAGCGGCTTGTGGTTTCAGAAGTCGCGGAATTGCGGAATCTGATTCTCCACGAGGCCCATGACTCCCCCTTGTCTATTCATCCCGGGGCTACCAAGATGTATCAGGATCTTCGTTAGAGATTCTGGTGGACCCGAATGAAGCGCGAGATTGCCAGGTTCGTTGCCGAGTGCGACGTGTGCTGTCGCATTAAGGCCGAACATCAGCGTCCAGCAGGTCTCCTTCATCCTTTGCCGTTACCCGAGTGGAAGTGGGATTCCGTTGGCATGGATTTCATCACCAGTCTGCCCCGTACTTCCTCGGGGAAGGATACCTTATGGGTTATCATTGATCGGTTGACAAAGGTGGCCCATTTTCTTCCAGTGCGAGCGAAGATTGATGTGAGCCAGTTGGCGGACCTCTACATATCCCGCATTGTGAGCTTGCATAGTGTGCCACGAACGATTGTGTCAGATCGTGGTTCTCTGTTCACCTCTCGCTTTTGGCATAGTCTACAAGAGGCTATGGGGACTCGTCTTACTTTCAGCTCAGCTTATCATCCCCAAATTGATGGTCAGACGGAGAGAGTCAACCAAGTGTTAGAAGATATGCTCCGTACTTGTGTTCTTTCCTATAGGAAGAACTGGAGAAGTGCCTACCGCTTGCCGAGTTCTCCTACAACAACAGCTTTCAGGCTAGTCTGGGTATGGCACCATTTGAGGCTTTGTATGAGAGGAGGTGTAGAACCCCGTTAAACTGGTCAGAAACTGGTGAGAGAATGTTCTTCAACCCAAACTCAATCAATGAGGCCAAAAGCCAGGTTCAGTTGATTCGTGAGCATTTGCGCGTGGCCCAGTCCAGGAAAAAGAGCTATGCGGATCGTCGTCGCCGAGAGTTGAGCTTTGAGCCCAATGACTTTGTTTATCTCAAAGTCTCACCTTTGAAGGGCCATCAGCGTTTTGGCATCAAGGGTAAGTTGGCTCCTCGATATGTTGGGCCTTATCGCATTATCAAGAAAGTGGGAGCTGTTGCGTACAAGTTGGAATTGCTAGCTACACTTGAGGGGGTGCATGATGTGTTCCATGTGTCCCATTTGAGGAAGTGCCTCCGTGTTCCAACAGAGGAAACTCCGTTGGAGACTCTTGATGTGTAGGAAGATTTGACCTACCACGAGCACCCTGTTCGTATTCTTGAAGAATCTGAACGAAGAACAAGGAACCGTGTCATAAAGTTCCTTAAGGTTCAGTGGTCGAATCATTCCGTAAATGAGGCAACTTGGGAGCGGGAAGATCGCCTTCGTGCTGACTACCCGTCTTTCTTCTTCGAGTAAACAGAATCTTGGGACGAGATTCTTGTAAGGGGGGAGATTTTGTAACATCCCAATTTTGGACTTGTGTTTCAAATGTAAGAAAATGAGTAGAAATTAAAACTTTTTCTTACATAATGAATTTCCTGTTTGTTCTAAACAATTCTTGTATAAGAATTATGGAAATACAAAGTCACAAATCTTTTGATTCAAAACCCTTGTCTTCCAAAAATAATCTTGTCAAATCTTGTGATCATCTCCTGGAAATATTTTTCCTAAGTCCTAGGGATGGTATGTGACCCCTCTGAAAAATTTGACAATTTTTAGAAATTGTTTGAATACTCTTTGAGGGCAGTCAAACCTGTTTGACTTTTAGTCAAACCCTGAACCTGAACCTTGCATAATTTTTGGAGAAAAATGCACTGCATAAAAACCTCTGAACATTTTATACGAGGTTAACATCTTCACTTGCCCCCATCATTTCTTTGGTCCATGGCAGCTCCATGAACCGAGCTCACCTTAGGGTTTTCGTGTTCGCCGAACCCTAATCCTTCCTCTATATGAAGCCCCCCAGAGCCCTCCTGGTGTTCCCTTACAACACCCATAGCTTCTTCTTTATTTTGGAGCTCATCACCACTGAAATTCTCAAATCACCATTGGAGGCCGTGGAGCTCCATTGTGAACTTGGGTGCTCCAGTGGTTCATCTTCAAATCATTTTGTACCCTTTCGAGCTCCTTAACCTCATTTGCATTTCCCCTAACTTAATTTGGTTTGACATTCTGAGGAGTTGTCAAATTTGGGGTTTGTTCAAATTCGGCTGAAATTGCCCCCTTTCTTCCTCAGCCCTGGTAAGTGGTTCTTTTGGCAATTATTTGCTCATGGACCTTCGGTGGGTCTTTATGCAGCTATTTTGACCACCTGGTGGTGTTCATTTTGCTCAGGACCTTATTTCCACCTCATCTTCACCAACTCCGGTGGACTCCTTCGCTGTCAGAGCTTCTCCACTCGTCTTTGAAGCTCATCTTGCTTAAGGTAGCTTCTTATTAGTCCTTACATGTTGTGGCACCCACTTATTTGGACTGTTGCGGAGCTTTTGAGCTATTTTCGTTTTGGGCCGGTTTTGTCGCCGTCATCCTTTTCCGGCTCACCGGCGTTCTAGACCTTCGCCGCTGGCGAGGTCACCACCATCGGGTCCGCAAGGTTATTGCGAACCCATTTTAGCCTTTAGGTCGCGCCACCGTGGCCGGAGCCGCCGGCGGCGAGCCTCTTTTCTCGCTCGGGTTTTGCCGGACGGGAGTCCCTCTCTGTGCCGTTGTCGCTCGGACATTATTAATGCTAATCATTGTTTAGCATTAATGACTATCTTAAAACGCGTAGTGTCACTTGCGTGTGGGCCCCCAGTCACTTAAACCCTCTCCGTGCGAAAACAGTAGGACATAATTAATGCTAATCATCACTAATCATTGGGTTTAGCATTTATTAGCTGTCCTAATGCACCCTCTGTCTCACTGACATGTAGGCCCATGCACTTAAACCTCCCCCGCACTTAAAATCCACTTGTGTTCTATGCGCGTAATCGTGGACCGTCGATCTTGTGATCAACGGACCAGATATGTTGGACTTTCGGGCCCCCGAATGTCCCAATCACTCGGGGCCGTCCATCTCACGATCTGTGGTCGAGATCGTGGGTACTTTGGACCCCCCGGTTGCAATATCAATCTCAGCCGTCCGTCTCTAGATCTGTGGCTGAGATGCGTGTGCTGTTCGGGTTTCCCCGAAGAGCTCCGCGCTGTGAGCCGCTCATCCCCAGATCTACGGCCGAGGTTGTTCGCGGCAACTGCGTCGCCCGAGCGGCCCATTTCGCGTGGACCGTTGGATCTAGATCCAACGGTAAGCCTCCATAGGATTGCGCGCGTGCGCTATTCTCTGTGTGCGCGGGCCGTTAGATTTTGCATCAAGGGCCCGCGTTCGTCCACGTCACTTCATTTCTGATAAGTTTGATTATATTTCAGTAAGCTTTTATTTGTCAACTGAAAATTGTTTTAAACTTTGAAAACTCACAACTAATTCATTTTAAATCCTTTTTAGATAATTCCGGTTAGAATAAATTCATGATTAAATAGAGTTTAATCTAAAAATGCTTTTAGACAATGTTCAGTGCCAGAAAATTTTGTAAATAATATTAACTTGATTTCAGCCATTTTAGCATATTCCATAAATTGAATTGACCTTTGTTAAATGCATATCTTTTTCTGTATAACTCCAAAATGTGCAAACTCAATTTTGTTAAATTCCTCTGTTAGCATACTTTAAAATGAAATAGGTTTTGATCATGGTTTCTTTTCTGTAAAGTAGCATGTGTTAGTTTTGCAACTTAGAAAAATCATAAGTAATTCATTTTAACTCCAAATTTACTAAACTCAACTTTGCTGACCTTAATATGCCATTATCTACCTAGCATAAAAATTTCAGACCTTAGATCATTCTAGAAATTTTCGCCATAAACAGTACCAGTAATTAATTTCGTTGGAGTTAACAGGCTCAAAGAAATTGATTTAGCTATAAATTTCTCATACTTAGTCCAAATGACCTGTTTCTTGTTTCTAAATTCTTTTAAAATCATGACCTTGCTGATGTATGAATTTCATAAGATTTGGGTGACTTTTGCTGTTGAGTTTTATTTGGTGTTCTTCGTTCTTATTGGTTTATCGCCTTTTCGCGTTAGGTTCCGAAAATATTATTGATCTCGATTCTGAGCCTCAGCAGCCAGACCCTACCCTATAGCAAGGCAAGTAGATGTAGCATCATTTGATCATGTTACTCCTATTATTTTCAAATTCAAATATATTGATTGCAAATTCTATGTATGCATTGCTATCTTATTTTAAACTATTGTCGATTAGTTGACCTATTAGATGCATAATCTGTAGGCCAATGTTTATCCTCTACTACTGAGCCTAGGGATAATTGTTGTGATTTTGGGTTCGATGGATGAGCCCTTGTCACTTAGTAGTTTTCGAGTGTGTTGCTTAGCCATGCTTAGCTACCGGTAGAAATGAGCGGTTATCGACTTGTCGATAACCTTGATCATACAAACTTATTATGATCCTTATGTTTCAGTTTTGTGCTATGTCTAATTGCAAAAACTAAAAACTGAAAACAAAATGATTTGGACCTGGGCACAATGGTATGTTGATGTGCTTTTGGGTGTGACTGGAATGGTGCCCGAGTTAATAAGGACCGAGTTACATACGCCACCGTACTGAGCAATTTACGTGCTAACCACACTAGCGATATATGGGACCTCTCGTGACTAAGTACTTTGGGGGGTGTTAATTAATGAGTCGCTTGTGGGTTGCATATTTAACTATATGCAACATGGACATGTTTGTGGGGGAGTGGAGCACCCGCCGAGGCCGGTGTCTCGTACTCCACGTATGGGTCCTTGTGATCCATATTTCGTTAGGAGATCACTAAGGGTTAACCCCCATATGTGTGGCTCTTGATTAGCTCAATCCATTGGAAATGTCTCGTAGGACTTAGCCGTGCCGGCATACCAAAGGAAGTGTGCTTAATAGCTTGGCAAAAAGGCGGTCTGAAGTGTGGGTACATTGGTACACCCCTACAGGGTTTTGAACTATTCGAATAGCCTTGTTCTAGGTTATGGACACGCTCGGATACGCCCCGTGAGAACTAGACTACAACATTTCAATTAAAACTTGATGGGTGGTATGAATCAGGGATTCATGCTATGTTGTGGTGACTATTGGGTTAGTCACCCCTAGGTGGTTACTTGATTATTATATTGTTATTCGCTGTTATTTCAATGCTTAAAAACATATTTTATCAAGTGCCTTCAATCTATTACATTATTGCAAATGAAACTTGCTTTATGTGTCCAAACAACCATACAACCCATTTCCTTTGACTTCAGGTCACATGTAGCTATGTATAGGCTTGTTACTCGCAAGTCTTGCGAGTACATTATTGTACTCATCTGCATTGCTTGTTGTGTGCAGAGGAAGAGGGTGAGCCCCAAGGGCCTTACTTTTGTGAAATGTGCGGCTTTTGGGACGACTAGCTTGGCGGTCCGGTTGGTTGCCTTGTGGGTTGAGGCACACTAATTGGCTTTTTTTATAGCCATCTTATGGCACTTTTGTTTCCGTTGTTACTGTTATTTTTATTGTCATTTGGCCGGTCGGCCCACTCTTTTGTAATAACTTATATTATGTATGGCTTTTGGTAGACTTGTTAATGTGATTTATGGAATTGATGCATGATTTTGTAATGATGTATATGTGCTGCAATTCTGGGAAGCACATGTCCATCGAGACACGGTGTATTTTGTTTGTGATGCTAGAGCCAATGGAAGGCGAAGTATTACAAGCTAAATAAACAGGGTCTCACAAAACCAAATAATAGCAGATATATGATTGAAAAGCTGGATAAGAAAATGAAAAATCTTTACAGAATGTCGGCTTACCTTCCAAAGTGTTGGTTGGCCGGGTGTACACATGACGAAAATCTATGAATGTCCGCGGATAGATCTGGAAATCAATACGCTTGCAGGTGTATTTACCATTGTTCTGGTGTTCAAGTTCATATATAACTCGAACTTTACAAACCAGAACATACACACTAGCATATCGGTGGGTTCAAAGCCTACGTTTACGAAATTGTAAACTTTGTCGGCCTGGAGTATACCATCGAAACGGACCGCCTACCGATTGTATGATAACACCTCCATTTTTTTTCCTGCATAACATAAATTAAATATGAGAGAGAACATGCGCTAAAAATATATAATGCAGTACTCAGATGATCTTCTACTCACAGTCTGATTGTCGGGACCCAAAATTACGATTCTGGAACCCTCTGTGTATAATGCACTAGTCCAGGATCACGCTAGTGCACACAGTGTCAACATAGGTAAATATCGATCCACACAAGCGATTAATAACGTAAACGATTAGTTTGAATAACAAATAAGGGTTTTAACCTTATAGTCGAGTTTACACTTATTGAGCCACACAGGGCTAAAAGAGAATAAAACAGCAGCGGAACATAAATAACTTCAGCGTAGATCCCATCAATTCACCACAGGCAACCAACTGGGATCCAAACCTTAACGATCAGCAACCTTCGACGAACTCCTCCTCGAAATCAGGTGTAGACTCCTCCTCCTCTGTAGGTTTGGGCGTAAGTTTTACAACAAGCGTGAGTACACAACCGTACTCGCAAATCATACCACGGAATGCAATTTATAGATGCAGGCTTATTCCAAAAGAAAAGGCTTCTGTGGTTCTTTTGCATGAAAGCAATATTTGCAATTGAATACAATAATAGATTGAAAGAATAATTCAAAACAAATAGATAATATTAATTTAACAGTTGTTTTCACAAAGACACAAAGCTAAACAGATTATTTCACATAGCCATATGACTTAGATCACATAGCTCACATCCCAACATTTTATGAAAACTACCCCTCGTGTGAAATCCCCGAGCATGTCTATGACCGCGGACGCGGCTATTCGAATAGATTGATTTAACACTCTGCAGAGTTTGTACACTTTACCCACAAGATACAACTAGTGTGGCTAGCACCAATCGTAACAAAACAGTTCAGAAACTTCATCTCAAACATTGACATTCCCAATGTGCTTTCCCGCCAGACTAGCCCACAAAGAATGCTAGCCCGACACACACCCCTGGATAGGGATGCGGCGAACCGTCCCGCGATGCAACTACCAGGTAGTCACACCACCCTGTCACACATCCTAACCTATCCACCTGAACATCAATGCCGAGAATCCATAACCTACTATTGTAGGCCCGTCCCATCAAGCATGTGGTCGTACAGTAAGGCTCAGTTCAATGGCGCACAAAGTTAAGTCCTTAATTGACCAAGACAAGACTTTTATTTTCTAACTAAGTCACAAAGATTTTCATTCCCATTCACACAGTCCACCATATCACACAGTATCCACCACTTGCCTCAGTCCAAATCCTTTACCACCCAGTTGGTATTAGTGCAACACATGATATCACGAAGTAATAACACATAGCACACAGTTTTACACAAAGTTCCATAGTCACTTAGTCAAATTTAATATTTGCAACTAAATGAGAATGTGAGACTCGTAGCATGGCTAAGCAATTGTACTCGCATCTAACCAACCCACATTGGTGCTACAATATTACCAACTAATAAACCAATCTAGGGTGACAAGGAAATATGACATACAAAGCCAAGGTGTTATAACAAATTGGATGATAACTATACCCAAAAGTATTTAAATACATAATTAAAGTAGAATGCAATACTTGAAACAAAGTAGTTTGAAAACTGGGTTCAAGATGATCAAAGGTATAACTTGCCTTGAAAAAGGTCTAGGTACTGGTCTTGATCTTGAGGTGCTCCTTCTTCTCCAAAATTCCCCGACGTATCGACGTCTACTCACAAACGAAACAAATAAACAAAACAAATAAATAACAGAGGCAAAACAAACTCCAAAAATTAAATAAAAATCTCAAATAAATAGAGCTCAAATTTAGATAATTTTTTTAATTTGAATGGGCTCAATCGGAGTTCGGATGCAAAAGTTATGGGCTCTAGAAGTTTCAATCTAAAAGAAACCCTAATTTTGAATTTTCTGGATTTTCTGAATTATTTCTTAACAGAAAAGTCGGATTATTACGCAAGCATGACGTCGGCATGACATCAGCCCTTGGAATTTCAAAATAAAACAAATTATAGGAAATCACGACATGTGGGGCCCACATGTCGGCGGCACGGTGCACTGTGGACCGGGTGAACGGAGGTTTCGGATCTGGGCTGGGTCGGACTGCCACATAGGCGTTGACTTATCAGGCCACGTGAGCAGACACGAAGGCACGGGGATTAGGTGGCGGCTGAGCTGGCGTGCCACGGCGGCAGGGATCTACGACCGGGACGGCTCAACACCGGCGAGACGAACGGCGGTGACTGGCGGCGCAACAAGGTCATCGTTCGCATGCTGGTGCCCGGACGATCACATCTGACGGCTCCGATGCGGTGAAGGGTGGCGGCAATGGCTTCAACGTCGATGAAGGCGACGGCGATGACTCGGGTCGACGGCTAAACGGCGGCGGGGACCTCCGGTGGGGTTTTGACTGCACACATTGGGATCGCAAGGACCAGGCGATGCTTATGAACCGATCGCGAGACCCAAAGGTCGTCGGCGGCGACCGGAATACGGCAGCGACAAGCTGGCGGCGCGGCCACTAGAGCTCCTACGGTGCGGCGACGCTACGAAGCTCTCCTGACGACGAGAAGGTGCGCACTAGACGGAGCACGATGTGGTGAACTCGGGGAGGTACTCGATGAGGATTGGAGCTCAACGTCGGCGACCAATTCGTCGAAGAACCGAAGTTGCGGCGCTAGGGCAAGGTCTTCGATTCCGGGAAAAGGCGGTGCTCTAGGGTTGGCAGCTTCAGCAAAAAGACGGCTAGGGTTGGGCGAACCTCGTGACGCGGTCACGGCTTTAAATAGGGCCCAGAAGCGAGGAATCCGCAAGCGGCACGGCGGCACAGCGCAGCTCGGACATGGACTGAGGAGTCCAGGAGGAAGACGATGCTGACTTAGCATTGGGGCCCACAAGGCAGCGGGTGAGGCTCCAACGCAGATGCATGCGAAACGGCGTGGCTGCGACTGGCGAGTGGAACCAGCGTCGGTGGAAGCAGAGAGAGAAGAGAGAGGCTGGGCCCCGCATGTCAGTCGGAGGCCGCGCGCGCGGGCGAGCTGGGCTGCGCGCAGGAGTTGGGCCGACGGCGGAGGGGAAATGGGCCGGGGTTAGGGAATTCGGCCCGAAGGATTTTCTGAGATTTTAAATAGCTTTTCTATTTTAGAAAATACCAGAAATTCAAATAAGCAATAGAAAATAGCAAATGAACTCAGAAAAATTCTAGAAAAATCTAGAAAATATATCTGAGCGCATAGAACCCAAATAAAGTAGTTTTGACTATTGTTCATGTTGGTATTATTCACATTAAATGCTTTTGATTCTAAAGTCTAATATTAAGCTTTTGAATTAAATTCAAATAAGTCCAAATGGTGATTTTTCTCCCTACTAACTATTTAAAAGATTTTTAAACTCGAAAAATTTGGATGTTACAGTGATCTAGTAAAAGTACTCGCAAGTAGTGAGATCCAAGATAGTCCTCTCATATCCACGATTGCCGTATCACCTTCGCACGAATCATCCAATAGGTTTGGTACACATGTTCCATCTCAACCTCATGGAATAGCACCGATATGCATCGTAGACAAGAAGGATGAGAAAACTAAACTACAAGTAGTAATCACAAGGGAACTGATGGAGAGGAAATTATCATCTACCTGCTAACAATTGTGCCATCCAACCTGATGATGGATGCGCTGTTGGGATGATCTTCGGCTAACCGTTTCCGAGATCCACGGGAGACCACGTCTCCAGCGCACCTTGATCGGAGGCGCGGCCAACCGTGTTTTGGTTTGGGTCCCGGTCACCTAGCGCTATATGAAAAGAGGGGGTTCGGCAGGCTTCGTATGATCTATGATTCTTGGCTACCAAAACCCCTGACAATAACCCGATCTACTCACGCGCGCTAAGGTGGACGAAGACCCAGGACCGCCGGCCCTCGTCCACGACCATCACTACGGACACCGACTCTTCTTCACCTCCCGGCCTCTCCACCGACAGATCTACCATCTTCATGGCATCTTCAAGCTCGGGTAAGCCCTAACGCTTCCGCATCTAAAGTCTAATCTAGGTGTTCAAGAATGAACTAGGGTTTATGTGTTAAGTTCATGATTAGTCTTATGTTTTAGCTCACATTTGGTATCAGAGCCTAGCCTAGCTCATCTTGAACCCAAAGAAATTAGCACAAACCGAACTTGTTAATGCCCGATTTGATGTTCTTAGCTCGGATCTAACGTCTAATGACGGGATCTATGAGTTAGAGGCTCGGGTTTAGCATTTTAGAAGGAGAGGATTTCAATTTTATGGAACCCTAATGAGATCCCGAGCAAAATCCCCAAATCCCCAAAATCAGAAACCCTAAAGAACTTTTTAGATGCGGCGGAAGTTTACCTTTTGGAGACCGCGGGATCTTCTCCGTCTCGGGCACCCCCCGTAGCTCCATTCGACGGCGCCGCGCGCAACCTAGGTCGCACGCGTGCACCGGCGAAGAGGGCTGCGGAGGCGCCGCTTTTCTTTTGTCTCGCCGCCTCAGCCCGCCGCTGCCGCTGATGCTCCTCATCCCCTCGCGTTACCGTCGCTCCGCGCACGCACCTCAAGCCGCGACGCCGCATCGCAAGATCTGCCGCGTCGCGCGCGCCACGCCGCGTCTCCGCGCTTTAGGGGAGAAGAAGGGGAAGAATGCGTTAGGGTTAGGGTTTCCGGAGTTTTAACTCGCTCGGAGGTTAGCACAGCCGTCCGATTTGATCCGACGGTCATGTTTTAGCAGGCCGGATGAAGGTTTTGGGCCGAGCGTTTTTTGGCCGTCCGATCAGATCGGACGGCGCTTGTGGATCTCGGGCTGTCACACGCGTTTTGGGCCGTGCGCATGGAGTCGGGCCGCACAATTTTTTTATGGGTCGCGCTCGGTTTTGGGCCGGTGTCTGAGGTTTTGTGTAAGGAGGCCCATGAACAGTGGTTTTCTCTTTTTCTCTTATTTTCAGTGCATTTTCTTATGATTTATCCCTTTTGTGCACTGATTTAATTATTATTTTGATGCCCAAAATTATGGTATATCATGAATAATGTATTATTGACCAATATTATGCTTAATCTCTGATTAAAATTGAACCAACGAGATATTTTAATTAGAGACTTTTACATTTTATGTTTATGGCATTATGTATATGCATATGATTATACTCTCACCAACGTTGATTATAATCATGTGTGTAGCCATATTAATTGTTTAGTTCTTTTTCTTTTTCTGCCCAACGGTGATGTGAATTAGAACTATAGTTTTTGTGTGTTATTAATCAGACCAACGTAGGATTAATTGCATGCAACATATTTCTTATGAATATTTCTGATTTATGCCCTGTATTTTGATATTCAGCAATAAATACATCAAATGTCGCTGCCACCATCGACAACATTGAACAGCTTACGGGGAGTAATTTTCCCTCCTGGAAGGAGAGGATCCATGTTGTCCTTGGGGTATTAGATCTCGATTATGCTTTAAGGGTGCCAGCTCCCATTCCCCCCTCCGAGGGTGAAGAAAATTATGATGACAAAAAGAAAGTTTATGAAACTAATGCTGAGAAATGGGAGAGGTCCAACCGTCTATCACTTATGATAATGAAGACCTCCATTTCGCTTGGGATCGGGAGCAATCCCGATCTCAAAATGCTAAAGAGTATCCGCATCGCTTGAAGAAAAATTTAAGGGCTCTACAAAAGTTTATGCTAGTACTCTAATTCAGAGGCTCTTGACAACTAAGTATGATGGTTCCTAAAAGATAAGAGAACACATCATGATGATGACCGACATGGTAGGAAAACTTAAAGGATGGACATGGAAATATCGATGGTTTCTAGTCCATTTCATCATGACTTCTCTTCCTTCTGAATATACAGCTTTTAAGATCAACTATAATACTCAAAAAGAAAAGTGGAACATGAGCGATTTAATCGCCATGTGTGTTCAGGAGGAGGAAAGAATAAGGACGGAAAAGAGAGATCTTGCACTTCAGGTTGGTGGCTCCAATAAAAGGAAGTTCCAAGGGGACTTCAAATCTAAGAAGAAGCTGGCATTCTCCCCCAATGCTGATAAATCGGGGCCTAAAGTGCACACTACACCTAAGCCTCATGTGGCTCCCGCTGGAGCACCTAAAGGGGGTGAATGTCATTTCTGTAAGCAGCCAAGGCACTTTCAGAAGGACTGTGTCGGATTTCTAAAGTGGCTCGCAAAGAAGGGTAATGATACAATAACTTATGTTGATGAAACTCTTTATGCTAATTTTTCCATTAATTCCTGGTGGATTGACTCAGGTGCAACTGTGCACGTTACTAATTCTTTACAGGGATTCCATACCGCGAGAACCCTAAGAAAGGGGGAGCGAAGCATTAGAGTCGCGGATGGAAAGGAAGCCGAAGTGGAATCAATAGGATCAATTACATTAGTCTTAGACAACGGCTTCTCGCTTCGTCTCAATAATGTAGTTTATGTTCCTTCTATTATGAGGAATTTGATTTCAGTTTCTTTGTTGGACGATGAAGGTTTTAAGTGTATTTTTGGTGATAATAAATGTATTATTACGTTTGATTCTAATGATATTGGTCTTGCTTTTAGACGAGACAAACTCTATATGCTTTCCCTTAATGAATCTCCTGTATCCTTGAATGTGTGTGATGCTAAGGGTAAAAAGAATAATGAGACTTCTTCGAAATTGTGGCACCGCTGTTTAGGCCACATTTCAAGGGAGAATGGAGCGTCTTATTAAGGAAGAGATTCTCCACCCATTAGATTTCTCGACTCGGACTAATTGCATTGATTGCATTAAAGGAAAATATGTGAAACAAATAAAGAAGGGAGCTACTCGCAGCACAGGACTTTTAGAATTAATTCATACTGATATTTGTGGTCCTTTTCCTGTGACATCGGTGGATGGTTTTGATTCTTTTATAACATTCACTGATGATTTCTCCCGTTATGGTTATATCTTTCCCATTAAAGACCGATCTGAGTCACTTGATAAATTTAAGATATTTAAGGCTGAAGTTGAAAATCAGCACAACTTAAGAATTAAAGTGGTAAGATCGGACCGTGGGGGAGAATATTATGGAAGACATGCCTCTTATGGACAAATTCCTGGCCCTTTCGCTAAGTTTCTTCAAGAAAATGGCATTGTTGCCCAGTATTCTATGCCAGGTGAACCTCAGCAGAATGGAGTAGCTGAGAGACGCAACCGTACACTTATGGATATGGTACGGAGCATGCTCAGCCACTCTAGTTTACCCATTAGTTTGTGGATGGAAGCACTAAAGACAGCTGCACATATTCTTAATCGGGTTCCCAAGAATCGAGTACCTAAGACACCTTATGAATTATGGTGGGAGAAACCAGTATGAAATATTTACGAGTGTGGGGTTGTCGTCTTTCAAGCTAAGATATTTAATCCACATATTGGGAAATTAGACCCTAAAACAATAAGTTGTCATTTTATTGGATATCCTGATAGATCAAAAGGGTATCGTTTTTACTGTCCTGATAGGACAACTAAGTTTGTAGAAACAAGGCATGCTGTGTTCTTAGAGAATAATGAGGAGCTGGAGCCCAGGAAAATAGATCTTGAGGAGAAGCGGGTTTATGTTCCTTCACCGCTCATCCTAGAGACCTTTATTCCTGTGCCTCAGGTGACCGCACCTCGAGAGAAAATCATTGCAGCACCATTGTTGAGGTATCTGAAATTCCTAATGTTGCACCTAATAATGAGCCTCAGCAGTCTCCTGTTATAACTAATGAACCTATTAGAAGATCACAGCGGGAGAGAAGATCCGCCATCCCGAATGATTATGTTGTATATATGAATGAGGATATTAATGATGTAGGGAAGGTAGACGATCCCACCTCTTATAAGGAGGCCATGATGAGTGAACATTCTCCTAAGTGGCTTGATGCCATGAAGGATGAACTAAAGTCTATGAGCACTAATGATGTGTGGGACCTAGTAGAAATTCCTGACGGAGTCAAAACAGTAGGCTATAAATGGGTCTACAAAACCAAGCATGACTCTAAGGGAAATATCGAAAGGTTCAAAGCAAGGCTTGTAGCAAAAGGCTTCTCACAAAGAGAGGGGATTGACTATAATGACACCTTTTCTCCTGTTTCAACTAAAGATTCATTCAGAATAGTTATGGCACTTGTAGCTCATTATGATTTAGAGCTGCATCAGATGGATGTTAAAACGACATTTCTTAATGGCGACTTGCAAGAAAATGTTTACATGGCTCAACCGGAAGGTTTTGTCGTGGAAGGCAAGGAGCATATGGGATGTCGACTTAAGAAATCAATTTATGGCTTGAAACAAGCGTCGAGGCAGTGGTATCTCAAATTCGATAAGATTATAAGGAATTTTGGTTTTAAAGAAAATGAAGTTGATAACTGCATATATGTTAAGTTTAAGGGGAGTAAATTCACCATCTTAGTGCTTTATGTGGATGATATCTTATTGGCCAGCAGTGATAAGGATATGCTGTTTGAGACCAAGAGATTTCTTTCATCTAATTTTGATATGAAGGATCTTGGTGATGCCTCTTACGTTCTTGGCATTGAGATTCACCGAGATAGGTCCAAAGGAATATTAGGTTTATCTCAGAAGGCATACGTTGACAGAGTACTGAAGAAATACAATATGCATAAGTGCTCTGGCTCGCCTGCTCCTATTGTTAAGGGCGATAAGTTTGGAACATTTCAATGTCCAAGGAACCAATATGAAACTGATCAGATGAAGTCGGTTCCTTATGCTTCAGCTGTCGGAAGTATTATGTATGCTCAAGTATGTACACGCCCTGATTTAGCTTTTGTAACCGGGATGCTTGGCAGATATCAGTCAAATCCAGGACCGGACCACTGGAAGGCCGTTAAGAAAGTCTTGCGCTATATGCAAGCTACTAAGAATTTCATGCTCACATATAAGAATTCTGATAACCTTGAAGTTGTTGGTTATTCAGATTCAGATTTTGCGGGATGTGTTGATACTAAGAAATCCACGTCAGGTTATATCTTCACACTCGCTCAGGGAGCTATCTCGTGGAAAAGCTCCAAACAAACCCTTACGGCATCTTCAACGATGCAAGCTGAGTTTGTGGCATGTTATGAGGCCACCGGGCAAGCTGTATGGCTTAAGAATTTTATCCCGGGACTTAGAGTGGTAGACAGTATCTCGAAACCGCTCACCTTATACTGCGATAACGAACCTGCAGTCTTTTATGCGAGTAACAACAAGTCTAGTGGTGCTGCCAAACACATTGACATTAAGTATCATGTTGTGAAAGATAGAATCCAGGATCAAACCATCAGTATCAAGCATATTAGTACTAAGTCAATGCTTGCGGATCCGCTTACTAAAGGCTTACCACCCAATATTTTTCGTGATCATGTTGCCGGCATGGGTTTATTGGAAAGCCTCTGATTCTGGATAAAAGGACCTTAAAGAAACCAACTCCCATTAAGTATAATGTATATCCATTTTAAGATGAGATAGTACGCTATAGGTACTGAGGTTGTATGGCACTTCATTGGTCATGTGACACATTATCTTGGTGTGTTGTTTTATTGAGAATGGGTGATGATGTTGTTAGCCTTACGATCAAAGGAGAATGTTGGAATGATCTCACTACGGACACCGACTCTTCTTCACCTCACTACTACGTAACAGCACTTTTGGTCCGGGCCTAAGGGCCTCTAGTCCCGATTATAGAGCCGGGACTAGAAATCGAGACTAAATGTCTCACCTTTAGTCCCGGTCCCAAGCCGGGACTAAAGGTCGATTTAGTCCTTGGTGGTTACCAACCGGGACTAAAATCCGTCCGGGGCCACGGGCTGGCCTTTTAATCCGGTTGGTATTACCAACCGACTAAAGGTGTTTTTTTCTTTTTGTTTCCATTTCAATTCATTATTGATTTTGGTTTACAATTACATTAGGTTTTCAAATGCGTATTCTTATTTGCTAATATATGTATCCACATATAATTTAGTTTGGAACATTATTACACACAAATAAAGTATGAAACTATATATATTATGGAGCTATATATATGTATAATATATATATATGCACAAAAATTTACAAAATTATTCATGCATCCTTGGTATTTACAACACAAATGTTGTCCTCCACTTAAATGAGACATGCTAGCTAGTGTGAGGATAATTACTTATACATATACATATGCTAGAGTGAGATTATTAAAAGAAAGAATCACGTCTGAGACAAAAGCGGTGATGAGAGATTTGTCTAGAGCGTCCATGTGGCATAGCTGGTGTAACTCATTAAAGCGAACCATTATAATGTCATCGCCACGAAGTAATGATGGTTTATAATTTTGGCGCAAATAAAGTCATCCGCTTTGCGACATGCCGCCATGTACCACTTGTTTAACAAGTACATTTGCGTCACAGTTCCATGAGCTTCTCGGTTGTATAGACTCTTGCCATATACATATTCCTTCTTCCAATGATCAACAGGAGCACTTTGATGTGTGCTCACGAGCATTTGGGAAATGCTTAGACCGATTTCGCGAAAAATTCATCAAGTTGATCCAAATGCACGTTTCGGATATCTGTTCTAGCACGTTAGTGTTTGAACCATATTCATTCCCAATAACTAGTGGGGCAGCGATTCTTGTGATTGTTCCCCGAGCTGCAACACCCTTCCGTGCTCTCTTCTCTTTCTTCTTCGCCTCCTCAATTGACTTGGTGAGAGTGCGGTCATAGTCCGATAGTGGCGAATCCTTACGAGCATGGCGTAACTTTTACGGTGGCGTCCACCCTTTGCCTTAGAACTTCGGGCGTGCGAAGAAGCACGGCTTCTGGTTTCGCCGCTTCACTTTTAGCCTTGACTTTGCGAGAAAGCGCCCACATCTGTTTTCATGAAGCATCTATTTCCTCGCGATCTTCTCATAGGAAAGTTTCGTGCGTCTTAGAAATAGTGGTGTTCTCCTCGAGGCTTTCTTCGTGGTGGGGCGACGCGCCGTTTGTGGTGGGCCTCTTCTTTGGCGAGGGCGGCGGTGTCGGCGCGGAGCCCGCCGTGGAGGCGATAGGGCGGTGGCGGCGTTGGAGCCCGCCGTGGAGCGTGCGTGGCGGTGTCGGCGTTGGAGCCCGCCGTGGAGGCGATGGAGCGGGCGGTGTCGGCGTTGGAGCCCGCCGTGGGGCGATGGGGCGATGGCGGCGTTGGAGCCGCCGTGGAGGCGATAGAGGCGACCGGTGTCGGCGTTGGAGCCCGCCAGTGGAGGCGATGGGGCGGTGGCGGCATTGGATCCCGTCGTGGAGGAGATGGGGCGGTGGGGATGCGGCGTGTCTTCCACTTCATTGTCATCGCCGCAACACTGTGACGGTGGTGAATGGATAATTGGACTTAGGTTGGGGAGGTTACTGTTTGTGAAAACAACGTGGTATGAGTAAACCGTTATTTAAGCCAATACATAATTAGTGAAAAAATATTTCGTTCACTTTCATCCGCACCTAGGGTTAGGTTGTTGAGGAGGAGGAGGTGGCGCCCGGGAATAATGATATAGCGCTTGCCAACATATGAATGTCTTCTCCGCTTCTCTAAAGTCTTCTCCTCATCACCTCCTTCAATGTCAAGGCGCACATTGCTATAACCTTTCACAACTCTATCCACCGATACGCTAGCATATCCGGGAGGTATTAATGCCCCATGGCATCTTGGTGTCTTCGTAGGGTCGATCGAGATACAACACCGATAGCCACCATGGCGGTGGCATTCCCCTCTGGAATGTGCGACTCACATGTCGTGAGAGGATCGGTGATGTCATCCACGGGAAGCGCGCCCTGCGTCATCTTGAATCACCGCACCTCGTGGGCGCAAGCCTTTTCAAGCGATGAGGGGCGATGTTGACTCCGGCTCGATGCGGTTTGCCTTTGGATGGAACTTCTTGCTATCTGCACTTGCCTTTTGATTTCCTCATTCATTTTGGCTTCAAGTGCTTTTCTCATTTATCTTGCTTCACGAGCCACTTCCGTGACTCAAGAACCATTTCCTCCATCTCGCATCCGCTCTGCCTCCTCGTCCTTCTTTCTCTGGCGGCTTCTATAGGTGGCTTTGTCTTTAGGAAGGCATGCTCCCGACACCTCCCCATAGCCTCTTGTTCGCCCACCGTGTTCGAGTACTCTCCGGGCGTATGTCACTCATCCTTATCTCTGTTCATTTGCCACTGCCACTCTCGGCCAAGCCTCGAGCATAAGCAAATCTTCTCTTGCTCTTTGGAGTTTTGCGCCATACACTATCTTTCAGGTCTCTAGGTCGGAGCTTCCCCATGACCGAAAAACCAATACTTAGCGCTCGGGCGGTTGATTGATTACAGTTCGATCCTTGGTAAGAATCTCTCGTTCCATTCTTTCCCACTTAGGAATGGCACTCCTGTAGCCACCGATCCCAAGTGATGGTGGTATTGCTTTTGTCGGGCATTCTGTTGGTTCCTTCTCACCCGTGCCTCACCCTCTTCCGATGTCTTGAAGCTGCACAAACTCATCCCAAAACGGCCTCAACTTGCGTAGGCCTTAGTGTTGAAATCGCGTCGAGTTCTTCTTGATAAATGTGTTGTACAATTTCTTCTTCCAACACCTTGGAATTGTGTGGCCATCTTCTTCATAGCCGATTCCTAACTCTCTCCTTCAAAGCTTCATCTTACATGTCGAGCGCGAAATGTTGAAGGACATCTTGCCAAACTAGTGCCTTGTCACGATCGAGACAAAACTAATATGAGAGCCTCTTTCTTTTGCTTCCATTCACGAGCATTGATCGGGATCACGTCCCTTACAAGGCACCCACGATGGTGACAAATTTCGTGCATGTGGTCCAAGTACTTTGCTGTATCCTCCTCGAATTAGAGAATGAACCGACCCTCCAGCGGCTTCTTGGACCTCGTACATTTCTACTCTTCCCGTTGTTGTCGTCGATCCAGAGGGCTACGAATGTAGAAACACAAAGATTGTAGATACATAAGAGATTGTAGATACATAAGAGATTGTAGATACATAAGAGATTGTAGATAGACCTCATCTTCATAATCGGCAAATCATCGACTCCCGTCATCTACTTCTTGATTGTTGTCATCACCTTCGACTTGGGCACCTTGTAAGGCGCCATTGTTGATAATATCCATGATGGCATCGTCCATGTTGTCATTCGAATTGGCCATTTACGCAAATATATCGTAATATAAAACTTATCATTGATAATATAAAATTGTTCTTACGAAGGAAGCACATATCCACACGCTGCGGTAAATGTGATTTGATGTTTTCGCGGCAGTGTATACGTCGGGTTTAGGAACCCACCTTGAGTTCAACAAGCGGCCTCACGGCGAAATAAGGTGGCGTTATGGGCCACGATGGTGGGCCTCACGGCTCCTTCATGAGTGGAGGCCGGTGGCGATTTACGAGTCTTGCGAGGTGGTCTACTACTCTCTGGACCCCGCGGTGATCGCTCAAAGCGATCTTTTGTTTTTGCATATTAGCAGTAAGCTTTGGGATAATTTGAACTCTCTGAACCTTTCTTGCAAGGTGGACTTTTGGTGTCTAATGGAAATACTCGTGATGGTGGATCTAGAAAATTTGTGTTAGTGGTGTATTGAAAGATAGGGTAAAAGAATGATTGTTAAGTTATTATTAGTTGATCAAATGTTAGCTGAGTAAACCATGCATTATGAGTACTCAACGTTAAGTATATAATTAGTTGGCCTTTCTTTCTAATTAATTGACTACTTTACACAATTATATGTGAAAACAACTTATTTTATGGAGTGATAAAGATAACAAACACTAACATTGATAAATAAATTTTAAATATGTGCTAACATATTATTGAAATGTATAGTCATTCCATAAATTTTTATTAGTATGCCATATGGCCCATACGATAATTTGCGTACCCTACCACCGAGAAACATGCATGGTTTTAGTACATACATACTTAGTAGGCTAGTTGTTTATACAACCAATTTACCTTGAGTTGGTAACACCAACGAGGAGGGGCGCCGCGGCAGCGGGAGACGGCGCGGCGCGAGAGAGCGGGCGGGTCGCGGCGAGAAGACGGCGGGAGCACGCGCGCGCCGCGCCGCGAGGTCGGCAGAGCGGCCGCGCGCGCGAGGAGACGGCGAGAGAGGGCGAGTCGCGCGAGAAGGCGGGGAGCACGCCGGCGGCGGACAGCGCGAGGTGTGGCAGAGCGCCGCGCGGAGCGCGAGAGGGAGAGGCGCGCGAGGAGGCGGCGAGGAGAGGCGCGCGATGGGAAGTGGAGGAAGAATGGAAAGCCGAGCTGTTGCTTAAGTGCCGGGGACCTTTAGTCGGGCGGTTTACCAACGGGACTAAAGACCTTAGTCCCGGTGGTAATACTGGGCCGGGACTAAAGGCTGACCTTTAGTCCCGGGTGGTTCCACGGCAGGACTAAAGGTGAATTTCTTGCGAGGACATATTTTCAGAGAACCTTTAGTCCCGGGTGGTGCCACGGCCGGGACTAAAGGTGAATTTTTGTGAGGACATATTTTCAGAGAACCTTTAGTCGGTTGTGTTGTAGCAAGGGACTAAAGGTCCCCACTATTCAATTACACACAGAGAACCTTTAGTCCCGGTGTGTAGTAGCAGGGACTAAAGGTCCCCACTATTCGATTCCGCCACTATTTTCCAGAGAACCTTTAGTCCGGGTGGGTTTTGTATTAAGTTTATTTGTATAAATATGCTAATTCTTGTTAAATGCATAATAAATTAAATATTAGGCATAAATTTTTAAAAAATAATAGTTTTTAAAAATAAAACTATTAGTTTTCGATAGGAAATTTGTTTTTGCATCATTTAACGTTAATCTTTGGTTTTCCATCATTCATTGTCCAAATGCGCGATGAGAGAAATCCACCATCAAATAGGAATTTCATTGGAACTATAGGTGAGATTGGAACTACTACGCTACTAGTACTTTATTCGCGACTTTGCGGTTTTACTCTTCTTGTCTTCTTGATTAGCCTTTGTGCTACTTTGATCATCTTGTTTTAGGGCTGTTTTAAAGTGCATTAAATTCGACTAACCGTTTTAAAACCCCAAAAGCAATTTAATCCTTATGTAGCAATACCCCACTAAGGAGAAATTTCCATTTTTCCTTTGCATAGTAGTTGCACTTTACCATTTCTGACATTATATGAGTTTACCCCCTTATGTTTGTTGAGAACATTTGCGATCATGTCCCGGAAAGCCACAGAGATCTTATTGACATTTCAAAGCGACTTTTATAGTGACCACAAGTCAGGAAGTGAAGAGCCAACTATAAACAAAATGAATAGCTCAAACCACAAGTCGGGAATTTCATTTGAAGGCATAAATACTTGCTAAAAAATTTCAAGTCATTTTACACGAGTGGAGAAGACATGCTTCACAGAGGTACATGTGTCCTTTTATCGAATAGGAATTTCATTTGAAACGATAAAAACAAGAAAAATATGATAGAAACATCCGAAGTTACAATTATTACATAAAATCTCTAATACACACTATTTATTAAACATCACTATATATCAAGCGGGCACAGTGGTGAACTTCTTCTTGACGTATGACCCTTGGTTATGATCATGCCGTAACCATGGAGTGTCCTCGGCATTTAGCAGGATGCTTGGGTCTTTGGTCACACTGAAGGGCGGGATTCGATCATCCCTTTCATAATCTTCTGACATGTCTGACTTGTCCTCAATTCCCACGATGTTTCTTTTCCCTGAAAGAACTATGTGGCGTTTTGGCTCATTGGTTGATTTGTCGTCATTTTTCCCTCTCTTGGGTTTTGTAGACATGTCTTTCACATAGAACACCTGATTCACATCAGCAGCAAGGACGAATGGTTCGTCTTTGTACCCAATATTGTTGAGGTCCACTGTTGTCATTCCATACTCCTTGTCGACTGTTACCCCGCCTCCGGTCATCTTCACCCATTGGCACTGGAACAAAGGGACTTTAAAATTAGGTGCGTAGTCTAGTTCCCAAATCTCCTCTATGCGGCCATAATATGTTTGCCTCTTTCCATTTGGGTCTGTGGCATCTACGCGGACACCACTGTTTTGGTTCGTGCTCCTTTTATCTTGGGCTACGGTGTAAAATGTATTTCCATTTATCTCGTACCCTTTGTACGTGAGGATGTGCCACGACGGTTGCCTAACCAACAAATACAGTTGCTCATCAATATTGTCATCACTCTGACATTCTTTTCGCAACCAACCGCTGAAAGTTTCCATGTGATGACGCCTAATCCAAGCTTCATTCTTCCCTGGAAACTGGGATCGTAGGAATTCCTTGTGTACCTCGACATACGGCTCCACCACGGAGGAGTTTTGAAGAACTGTGTAGTGCGCTTTATTGAAATAATCGTCCCCCGTACCGATATATGTTTTATTCCCTAGTGTTCCCTTTCCACTAAGTCTCCCCTCGTGTCGCGATTCAGGAACACCAATCGGGTCAAGGTCGGGAATGAAGTCAACACAGAACTCAATGACCTCCTGCGTCCCGTAGCCCTTGGCGATGCTTCATACGGCGAGCACGCTGGTGAACATATTTCTTCAGGACTCCCATGAACCTCTCAAAGGGAACATGTTGTGTAGGAACACGGACCGAGAATATTAATCTCCTTGACCAGGTGAACTAGGAGGTGTGTCATGATATTAAAGAAGGATGGAGGAACACCAACTCAAAGTGACAATACATTGAACCACATCATTCGCAGAGTAGCTAGTTCCATTGGATTGATTGCCTTAGAAATTGCATTGAGGAATGCACATAGCTTCACGGTGGCGGGCGTACATGTGGAGCTAGAATTCCTCTTAAAGCAACCGGAAGCAATTGCGTCATAAGCACGTGGCGATCATGGGACTTTAAGTGTAGGAATTTCTTCTCGGCATTTTTATTATACGCTTTATATTGGAGGAGAATCGGATGGGACCTTGATCTTTGTTTAGGCATTCAAACATGCTTTCCTTCTCTTCTTTGCTAAGAGTGAAGCTAGCGAGTCTTAAGTAATGGCGTCCATCGTCTGTCTTCTCTGGATGCGAGTTGTCTCGTTCTTTCATGTCTTTGCAAGTTACGTGCGTGCTCGAGTGAATCCTTAGACTTTCTATACACATCCATGAATCCTAGCGAGTTCACACAAAGATTCTTTGTCGGTGCATCACGTCGATCGCGTTGCGGACCTCTAGGACTTGCCAATAGGGTAGCTCCCAAAATATGGACTTCTTCTTCCACATGGGTGCGTGTCCCTTAGCATCTTTTGGAACAGGTTATTTGCCTTGTCCCTTTCCAAAGACTACTTGCACATCCTTGACCATATCAAGTACATCCTCCCGATTCGGTTGCGAGGCTTGGTTCGGTGGTGCGCCTTACCTTTAAAATGCTTGCCTTTCTTTCTTAGTTGGTGATTCATAGGAAGAAAGCGGCGATGGCCAAGGTACACGACCTTCGACATTTTTCAAATATATCTTGTCAATGTCATCAAAGCGGTGTGTGCATGCATTGTATCCCTTGTTTATCTGTCACGAAAGATTACTTAGAGCAGGCCAATCATTGATTGTTACGAACAACAATGCTCGCGGTCGAAGTGTTCTGTTTGTACTCATCCCACACACGTACACGGTTTGCTCCATAAGCGAGGAGTTCCTCAACTAATGGCCTCGGTAGACATCGATGTCGTTGCGGGTTGCCTCGGGCCTTGGATGAGCACGGCATCATAATGAACTTCCGCTTCATGCATAACCATGGAGGAAGGTTGTAGATACATAGAGTAACGGGCCAAGTGCTATGACTAGTGCTCTGGTCCCCAAAAGGATTCATACCATCCGTACTTAAAGCGAACCTTAGGTTTCTTGCGTCATCGCAAACTCCGGAATTCTCTGTCTATTGCTCTCCACCGGGACCCATCGGCAGGTGTCTCAACATGTTGTTTACCTTACGGTCTTCTTTGTGCCATCGCAACAACTTTGCATGGTCCTTGTTTACGAACAGACGTTTGAGCGTGGTATTATAAGAGCATACCACATAACCTTGGCGAGGATTTTCTTCTGGGGCGTTCTTCGCCTCAACATCGCCGGTCATCTCGCTGATCTTATATCGCGACGCTTTGCATACGGGGCATTCATCCAAATTCTCGTAGTCCTTGCCATGATACAGATGCGGTCATTACGACATGCATGTATCTTACGGATTTCTAATCCCAAAGGGCGACGACTGTTTGCTTGCCGTGCGTAGTGGCGTGCAATTCGTTGAGGCGGAAGCATCTTTTTGGATCTTGATAATTGCCCAAATGCCTTGTCGGATACACCATTCATGCCTTCCATTGTAGCAACTCGGTGTTGTACCCAACTTTTTGCCCATCTTGGCGGGCGGGTATAGTAATTTCTTGTGATCGTCTAGCATGCGGTCAAACTTAGCCTTCTCCTTTCACTTTCGCAATCTCTTTGTGCATCACGAATGACATCACCAAGAGCATCATCTTGGCGAGTGTGTCTTACGCTTTGCCTCTTCTTGATTTCGCCCATTGCGATTATCATCGAAGTCACCGTATTGAACAATAATGTCGTCGGGGTCCAATTGTTCTTCTTCACCTTCTTCCATTATAACCCGGTTTCTCCGTGCTTGGTCCAACAAATATAGTTTGGCATGAAACCCGACTTCAACAAGTGTGAGTGAAGACTCCTTGAGCTAGAATATTCCTTCAAATTCTTACACAGGGCACATGGATGAGACATGAAACCATCCCGCTTGTTTGCCTCGGCCACTCTTAAGAAATAATGCACACCATCAATGAACTCTTTGAGCGGCGATCGGCATTGTACATCAATGGCGTGTCATCGTCGCATTATATGACATATCACATAATTAAATTTCTCATTTTTGTAAACAAATGAAATTAAAAATACACCAAAATTCTCTATTTCTCTAATGAACTAATTGAGTAACATGCCATGGAACACCATCATGTGTCATGGCAAAACAATTTCAGAATTTTGGATCATTAATTTAGCCTACAAAATTCATGGAATAATAATTAAATAAATAAGCATAAAATAGGTATAAATTCAACTTTGTCCAAATAGCCTCAAAATTTTTATATGGACTGTTCACAGTGTAACTTAGTGGAAAAACAAATTTCATGATTTTTGGAAATTTATTGTGGCCTACAAAAATCATGAAAGTTCCATTTATGAATTAATTGGCAATTTTTATAACATATAAAAATTATTCAAATTTCACATTTCATATTTTTCATAGATAGTATACATGTCAGAGAGCATACACAAAAACTTTCAGAATTTTTGGAGCTCTAGATTTAATTATACAAAAATCACAAATCTCTGTACTATTCAAAAATCGAAAATAAAAGAAAAATGGGCTGATCGGTAGATGTCAAATGGACGGCGGGGTTAGCATCAGGAGCTTACGCGAACACGCCGGTGAATACGGTTGAGTGAATGAACGGCTCGGTGGTGGTGGCAGCGGCGCGGCGTGTCCGGCGGCGACCACGGCGTTCCGGCTCTGTGACGAAGCCAAGCAGAGTTTAAATAGAAGGACATTTAGCCCGGTTGGTGTTACCAACGGGACTAAATGTCAACCTTTAGTCAGGTTGGTACTACAATCCGGGACTAAAGATTTAGTCCCGGATTGTAGTACCAACCGGGACTAAAGGTTGACATTTAGTCGGTTGGTAACACCAACCGACTAAAAGTCCCTCCGCAAAGCACGCTACGAGCCGTTGGGCGAGGACTTTTAGTCGGTTGGTGTTACCAACGGGACTAAAGATATTTTGGTCCCGGACGCAATTTTCTCGAGACTATTGCCCATTTGGCGATTCGACCAAAGTGTCTTACGTAGTAGTGCCTCCCGGCCTCTCCACCGACAGATCTACCATCTTCATGGCATCTTCAAGCTCGGGTAAGCCCTAACGCTTCCGCATCTAAAGTCTAATCTAGGTGTTCAAAAATGAACTAGGGTTTATGTGTTAAGTTCATGATTAGTCTTATGTTTTAGCTCACATGCGCAACCATTATCCTCTTCGATGCTTGCAAATTGTAGCCTATCACCATCTCAGTTTCTTGGTGGTACGCAGACGAAGAAGATGTTAGGGAGAGATTGTGCGGTGGTAGAATTGCTATGAGCAACAAATGATGCGCACATGTGTGTTATATATAGAGTTCAAGCTTGAAAAAATGGTGACTAATTACAGGTTTTGAAATTGAAAATTTGGGCCGACCTCATCTGGCACAAACAAAATTCGCTTCGGCTAGCCTCATCCGACATAAACAAACTCATAACAACATTAAGAGAGAGAACATTAACTCACAACAGAATATTGTGGCTGGGCCCATGTGCACCGATCGGAGGATCCTCCTCACCGACCACAAGGTGACTAGCAGACCCGCGCAAGCTGCTACGCTCTGTCACTACTTTTGCCATTACAAACCATGAATCGGCTAGGCATTTCGTCGAGCGGTTGGTGGTCAGTGAGGAATCATGAAGTCACTGTGCTGATGATGGTGTCCAGGAGAGGGTGGTAGCTTCATAATGTCCAAAGCAAAGGACCTCAAGCTCGCTAGTGACGTCTGGAAGGGCAGCGAGCACTGTGTTGCGGCCTTGCGGGGTACGGGCGGTCACAGGTGGGGAGCACGACGGATGGCGGCGATGCGAGCATGGTGGTAAGGGGAGAGGGCGGCAGCGATAGTCGCGTTGTGGGGGGCATGTGGGTGCAGGAGGGTGAGCTGGACTCAGGACGGGGCGGTGGTCAGGGCTTTGGCGTGGAAGGGCGGCCGACGGTGACATGCGTGTGGCGTCTAGTAGGGGCTCAGGAAGGACCGCGGTGACCATGACACGTGGGGCATGCGGTTGTCATCGATGGCGTGACGAGCAGTGTGGAGATCAAGCGGAGCGTTGAGGGGATCGAAGAAGGGAGGGGGACGTGGGATATCAGGAAACATTAAGAACCACATGTTGGCATCAAAATATTGGCGAGGGGAGGGAAGTGGAGAAAGCACCACTCATCATCATTATATTCTTTTTAAGTAGTAAAGACTAGTAAAGTGAGCACGTTACAACGGAATCTCAAAAGAGGGTGATGTAGATCATCAAATGTGATCCTAAACCATACAATGAACACCAATTTTATCACACACGTATGAAGCTTGTTCTCAAACCGTACATAACTGTGACCGTGCGTTGCAAAGAAAAATCAAATTTGATGTCATTGTGCACTCATCCTGTGAAGCAAACAAAACATTTTTGTGTTCTAGAACTTAAACAAATCACCCCTGCATATGTCTTAGAACATTAAAAACAAGAAAATTTAATTGAGTTCTATGTAGTTACATGCCGGACCAAAACTGCCCTTACGAACCCATTGGCAATCATCTTAAAACAAGGGCAAGTATCACTATATTAGTAATAGAGATGGCAAACTAGAAGGCACGAGGTTT